>JAUMJK010000420.1:0-1200000 GCA_033558105.1 Coccyzus lansbergi | reverse complement strand
CAATGAAAAGTAGATGTAGATCAGAAGAGATGTGGCACTCTAATGCATTTCTTAGAGCAGGTGGAGGTGGTGGCTGTGTCACACTGACTTTCTGAATTCAGAGAATGCCATGCAAGGATACATTTACAGCCAAACTCTGGCCTCTGATTTTGAGTGTGATATTAGTTTCATCTCTTCAGCTTTACAGACAATCTGTGTTCCATTATATTTGTTTTCGATCAAACAGCAGAATTTAGAGTTCAGCCTCAAAAATCTTGTGCCAGTTTTTCTCAGTGTAACAAATGATTGACAGCAAACCTTTACTAAAAGATTTTCTAAAACCCCCTTTTTTTTTTCTTAGTGATTTGTAGGTATTTCAACACTAGCAACAAATTAATTGTAATTAAGGAATAAAAACTGGTTGAAAAAATACTGTATTCCGCTATGGGAAATCTTACTGAATTCCTAGCATCTTTTGAATTCTCCAGAACTTTGGAGATCTGGCCATTGACACAGGTTTGCAAAGGTTGTCATTTGATAACTCCCACCTACAACTTCTCTTTGACAGGGTCTCTGAAGTTCCCAGGTACCATTCCTGCCTCGAAACACAACTGCTAGAATCCATATGTATTCAGCTAAAATTGCTGCAAGACTTTTGATCTGAGGAGGATGATTTGTTCCTTATTTTTAAACAGCTTCCCTCCTTTCCTTTGAAAGTCTTATTTTTTTTTCTTCCCACTTATCTCTTGTATGAACTTTAGAGACTGTGTGGAATGTGTTGGGTGGTGGATAAAGATAGCATACAAATTAAATAAAGGGGGTGGGAGGAGGCTGAAATTCAGAGATTAGATCTTTTGGAGTCACGTAAATATTTAGTTCCAGTGCTGCAGACACTGCAAACCTAGTCAGCATTGTACCCTACACATTTTGTAATATGAGCCTTTTCTGAAGGCAATAAATTACAGAAGGAATGCAGGAACTGTTCCTGCTATTTGTTTAAAATGTGTCATCCTTGCTAATTTATTGAGGTTGAAATTCATGCAAATGTCTCCTGCTTCTATTTTCTGATGATTAGACGTATGTATTATACATAATGAGTGTGAATTTTAAAACAAAATAACTTCAAAATTACTCTTAGAGCATCTATCTTTCTTGGGAATGAGAAAGACTGAAGAATCTGTCCATTCAGTGTCACTTAAAAAAAAAAAAAGATAAACTGAACAGAAGCCACATTAAAAACATGCAGAAATAAGTTATTCCAACTGATTCTGAGAATCTTGCTTATTTGAAATATACCAACAGTCTGGATCATCAGATGCAATAACAGATTATTATGGTCATGGCATTACAGTTCAGAGAAGTTTTTTCTTACTAGTTGTCTCTATGTGTGCACACACATACCTGTGTGTTTTGTGTGTGTTTGTGCATGTTTGTATATGTATCTGTGTGTGCATGTATGGCATAGGTACTTTCTGTTTCCTCCTTGTATGCGTATGTGTGTGGCAGTACTGTAGAAGATAAACTACTTAGACATGTAGTAGGTATGTGTACCTAATGTCTAGGCATCACCTACAAAATCTGTAGGATGTATGGGAAGGCATATACTACAATGTTACAATTTATTTTCTAGGTTTCTTTCTTTCCTTTTTACTTTTCTAGCTGCTGTAATATCTGGAAAGTGGCAACATTATCCATAGTGAGAATTTCGCCCACTGTGGGGGAATCTATCAAGGGTAGTAGACACTGAAACATCATTTTCTAATCTCTGTGTCAAATGGTGCACCTGGAACATAAAACATCCTGATATTTACAGTCGTGAGATAGTCCCTTGTACATCATATCACTTGTCTTCCAGATTGCTCTAAATCTTGTCAGGTCCATAACCAATAACAATGGGCCAGAAAATCAAGATTAGTAATTGTCTCCTTTTTTTTGACTTTATTTTCTTGTCTATTTTAACCATCAGTATTTGAGTATGGCAAACTGGCCCCTTGGTGTGCAGCAAATAAGCATCAGGAGAACTGTTTGGTCTTGTCAGAACATACTGTATCACATCCATCAGCAAGGTCAGCTCTGAATGTTGTCTGTATCTTCTGCTACATACTAATGATTTCCTCCGGGCTTCATTTATTCAGATAAATCCCTCCCTGGATATGCCTCCTGAGGTCCTGTTTTTACTCTTGATAACCTGCCCCAAATCAGAAGTGCAATCATGGTCAGGTAAAATGCCAAGGGGGATTACTGATGGTTAGCTAACATGGTGACCTGAAACCACCCAGCTGTGCACACAGATCATGCCTTCTCTACTCCACAGGTTTGTTGCCCTGTTTGTGATACATTATTCTGGAAAGGAAAGCTTGAAAGCTTACAGGGCTGTCTTTGCACAAGGCCTTGGGATACTGCTGCAAGGCAAATAACCTGCAGCCAAGCTGGTTTGTGTGGTAAACCAGGGTGTGAGTTTGCAGCAGCCGGGGAGATGCAGGCATGCCATGCCTTATGCACTCCAAAACACCAGCAGCGGAACACAGCACCCCACGGCTTCAGGTCTGTGAACCACAGCTTGGTGACTTGCACTCACACTACAGATTTTCCCCCTTACAAGACAACCCTACAGCCAGACATCAGAGCTCCATCCACCTGGAAGCCTGGAAAGCAAAATCGGTTTCTTATAGGTAGTGCAAGTTTCTGCAAGAGCTTTGGATGCCTTACCTCTGCCAAGGCTATCTCATCTGTGTTGATGAGAATGAGGCACTAACATAATCCCTACCAAAGTTAGAAAGAAAAAAGAGAAAGGAAAGAGGAAAACAGTCTTTGTCTTCTGAAGTTTGAGATGGTGTGAATCATCTGCTGCTGAGGTCATGGCAGGATGCAGTCACTGCTTAGGCAAGGTTGACTCTGGTCAGCAGCAAAGGAAAACAGGAACAAGTATAAAAGCTCAGCCAGCGTCTGCAAGGTTGGAAAGGAGTTTGCAATTAAGAGGTTAAAAATGCTAACGTGGCCATGGGAGGGGGATAATCCCTGCTTCAAACCTGTTTTACAAGTCACCTGATAAAAGAAATCTTTCTGAGGGGTAGAGAGCAAAAAAGAGTGTGTAGAAGTTTTTTTGGGGCCAGAGCTTTTGAGCATGCCTTTAAAATAGGAGCTGGAATATGTTTACCATGGCTTTTATTTTTGTTTGACTAGGGAATACACTGGGACATGTAGAAAAGGTGGAAATGGCTCTAGTGTTTCAGCTAGTGCTTTGTGAAGAGTAAATTTATTGGCAAAGGAAAAGAGATTTCTGTCATTTTTTTTTGAAAAAAAAAAAAAAAAACCAAACTCAAAACAACCCACCAACCAACAACAATCTCCTGGTGCCTGTGCAAGGCTGAGTGCTTAGAAAGTGGTGGTTGAGGGTTTTTTTGTTGTGTTCAGTTAGGTCTGGACATGACAGGTAACTCAGGCATCCAGGCAGGTGTGGTTAAGGTCACCATGGAGATCCATGATGTCATGCTTGATAGAGCATGTCAAGACAGCTAATCTAACATGTAGGTGTTCAAAAAGTCCCATAGGCCAGAACTAAGCTTTATGCAAATAACGAAGTTAGACTGCAAAAGGGTGAAAGAAACTACAGCTAAGATATGGCGTGTGCTTTACCTGGCAGCTTGAAAGGATTATTACAGACTTCATCATAAATTCTAACTTTTGGAATTAGAGGAAGTGGATTTCAAACCGTCTCTGGCTTCACCTGTGGAATCTCGCATTTTGGTAAATAAGCCTCTTTTTCTCTCTGCCTTGTCTGTAAAAAAGTGCTTTTGAAATCATGGAGTTTGCTTCACCACATTGTTCCTCCTGGCAGTAGGGCTGAGTCAAGAAAGCAAGTTTTCTGGCATGGCATGCTCCCTTTTCTGTTTCGAAAATGAGTTCTTTATTGAATGAACTGAGAATTCTGTATTATTTGAAAGACTTCATAATATATTATTTTGATTATATGAATCATGCTGAAAAAATGTCCTAGGTAATGTTTTGGAGGAGAAACTAAGAATGGAGACTATTTATTTATTTATTTATAGATTATTGCCAGATGTCTCTCCTTTTACTGTTAAAACAGAACCCTAAAATTACAACAGCATTTATTCCAGCATTTGATATCTGCAAAAATACTGAGATGTGGTTTTGGGTTGTTTTTTTTTTTTTTTTTAAATAGAACATAATATTGGCTGGTTAAACAGACTTTGAGTATATGTTTTGGTATCACAGGGTAACACTGGGACATTTCTTAACAGATTTTTTCTTGAGTAAAAGTACATTAGTAAAGGATAAACGTATTTGAAGGTAAAAGTCCAGCAGCAGAAATGCTATTGGGAGTTTTGGGATTTAGGTATAAACACAAGGGGATTTTTTCAGTCCCTCTGAAGAAAGAGTAAAATCCCTAGGTTCTTATTTGCAACCACTTTCGCGCTTACATCAGTCACAACAAATCAAGTAAACATCAGTGGGTAAGGGGTAGCCCCCCCACTGGCTGTGCTGTGATACAATAGCCGGAAGCAGATTTGGGGCTACCATGTCTAGTTGGTTTGAATCACTTTGTTTGAAAAGGGTTAAATCTGCATGGGCAAGGGTAGGGGCTTGCTGTAGTTAGTGTCTGAGCTTAAAAATTGGAAAAGAACTTTAAACTGGAGAGAAACTTCAGTTCAGTGTAAATCCTCGATATGATTTGGGGAATGAGGAGGCAGCAGAATATGGTAAGCACATTATCTAATTCCAGGTGAAAAAAAACAGGATGTAAAGTATTTCTGATGTTCTGCATTGCTTGATTTAGCAAGAATAAACAAGCTTTTTTTTTCTTAACTAGAGTGAAAATGCTAAGTAATTTTTTTGTCACGGGTTTTTTTTTTTACCTTTACACTCCTAGTTATATGTTAAAATTAAGTCAGTATTAAGAACATTATACAATTAATTTCAATTTGACCTTTTTTCCCAAATTCTGAATGCTAATTATTTAGTACCAGAACATGTACAAATGACAGTTTGTCAAATGAACTAGCAAGCATACTTTGCATTCATTACACTGTTGTTGGCTGGGAAAATCAGTTTCGCATAGGGAAAACCTGATTTTGTGTTAATACTGTGTGAATACTTCTCTGGTGTGTACCAGTTAAAAAACAGAGTTAAAAAATTGCATTTGATTTTAAAATGTGCACAGTGTCAGTGAAAAATGTGATTTTAATCTAGGTATGTGCTGCTGTAGTTTTCTCTAGTTCAGAAAATCCATTTTGTTGAATTACTGCTTGGTTCACATACTGCTGTATATAATGTGTGATCAAAAAATCCCTATTTTTATCTGAGAGGTCAGTGACATACAGCTAGAATGTGCAGTTGTGCCAGCATAGGCTGTAGGTATTCAGGGAAAAATTATTTCAGAAGTTGTTTCAGGAGATTTCTCTGAGTTCCTGCCTTCTCTTCACCAATGGATACTTCTTCCGTGCCCAAATGAGACATGATCTGCCCTCCTTCTTGGATAGTCTATGTAAGCTCAACTGAGCATGTTGTACATTCAGGAAGGGGGAATCTTCTGCAGCATTCACACGTCCCCTGCCTCAATACAACAGTTTATTGCTACTGAATGCTAAGGGCAACTGCTGTCATTTTCCGTTGTTAAAAGCATCGAAGTAAATTTGTGATAATGCTGTGATTGTGAGATATTTATAAATAGCTTGATAGATAAATGAACAAAGAGCTAGTTCGTTAGCAAAATGAAGTGAATTTACTTTATGTTGATTCTAAGTGGGAATGTTGAGAAAGAAGGATATTCCTAGTAGAATGTCTTAGCAGAAAGTCTTTCAATTTTACTTTTTACTTAAAAATATAAAGCAACACATTAAGGCACATATTAAACTCCTAGCCCCAAGGTATCTCTGGAAGTAAGTGGAGTTTAACTAGGGTGATAATACCTGCTTTGATAAACATAAGTATCTTCATTTATAACTATTAGTTAAAATAATAACAAAAGCTGTTCATTTGAAAAAGCAAACAAGACAAAGCTGCAAAAAGGCTAATAAAGCAATCCTTTTCTTTTTGCTTCCCTCCCCCATGCAAACCACACACAAACGCAGTTACTTTGCCCAAACAGGATTAGTAACTTTTCTGCTGTGGCAACGCCTCTGCAATTTAAATATTGTATTGTAGGTATTGTTTGTAACTCAGAAGTCCCAGGTAGTCATTATATCCTTGCTTTTCTTCATGTGAGTTTTGTATGTCTATTTCTTTAATTTTACAGAAAAAAGGTATTTTTAGAGTACTTCATATTCAACTGACTGACTAAATGCCTACAGTAATCTTGTTTCAGCACTTACTGTTAGATCTGATAAAGAATCTAGGACTTTGGTATCCCTTAAAGCTGAGTTCAGGCAGCTGTATTCAAGAGAGTGGAAACCTTTCCCAGATATAGACACCTGAGAATTCCTTAGATTTCAGAAATGTAAGGTTTTCTGGTGAAAAAATATCCTGAGGCATTTATAGATGTGTTTTTGCACATTCTCAGTTTAGTCCTGGTGGTTTTTGTGTTGCCTCTGTAGATGACTCCCAAAAACTGTGTGGGAGCAGTCAGCAGGGCCTCTTTTGGTGGTTGGATTCGGTCCAAGACTAACTCCTTCTGCAGTGATAGAGGGGGGACCCACGTCCTGTGCAATGGCCTGGCCGTGACCACCCTGTGGCAAAGGCACCTTCTGCCTGCCCTGAACCTGTGCCTGATGCACTCCTTCCTTTGGGGATGCTTGGAGGCATTTGGGATAGTTAAACCTTAGGTTTTCCCTTTTGAAGTTGAGCCACCGGGCAATGACATGTTAGAAGGTGTGGCCTCCATAGCCTTGTGGTTAACCCTGTAAGTCAGCCACTGAATGAACCTCATCACAGGACCGCAGAATTCAGCTCCTGACTTGATGCTCTCCCTGGCCACGAGGACCTTGTACTTCTTTCTTCTCAGCAGTGAAGTTTCAAGAGTCAGTTATGGAAAGCCCTGGCCCTGCGTTGCTGTAGCCTGGTTATCAAGATCCTCTGACCAGAGATGGAGATGTGGCTGTTGAATGTCCTTCAGACTTAGGCAACCAGAAATCTTCCCCTTCTTCTTTACATATCCTGCAGAAATAGATTGGTGTATGAAGTGTGCTTTGCCATCGCTTGCTCTTCCAACTCTATTTTTAAACCAAAGCACCTGATGTTGCTGTGCTTCCTGCCCAGCTAAGGGGTGAACAGCATGGGAGATGTCCTCTTAGCACCATTCTGCATGAGGTTTGTCAGTGACCCCAAAGTTCATTTCAAGTCTCTTGTTCACTTATGGCAGTGCAACAGTTTTGTGATGGAAGTGAAAATGAAGCCCTGGTCTAGAGACTTATTTGGCCATACTGGTTTTGAGCAGATATTCTCTCTTGTCCATAGTTCTGCGGGTGTGTTAGAAAAGGTGTGAGGATGGTTTGTTTGGCAGAGGTCTTGGGTGAAGGCAACAGATTGTGCTGATGGTAGAGCTGAGGTTACGATGTAGCTTCCCTAGTCACCAGTCAGGGCTTCCTTCTATAGCCTGTGATTAGCCTCAGTATTTATGAATATTTCCTGCATCTCAAGATCATTTCCCTGCATGTGGTTGTAAATATGCTTGGGTTGTTCTCTTTGTAGCTGAATAGTCTTCTTACCTTTGCACGGGGAACATTTTTGTGCTCTTTGCACATTGTTACTTGGGAGGGCAGCACGTATTTATGTCAGTTGTTAGCAAAGTAAATATACCTCTGGACCATTGCTGCTGCATTACA
This sequence comes from Coccyzus lansbergi, assembly GCA_033558105.1. Taxonomy (NCBI): domain Eukaryota; kingdom Metazoa; phylum Chordata; class Aves; order Cuculiformes; family Coccyzidae; genus Coccyzus; species Coccyzus lansbergi. The sequence continues at coordinate 1,192,237 of JAUMJK010000420.1, read as the reverse complement.
GCATCTTCCAGTTGATTTTCTAACAAAGGCAGATTGCACCAAAGTCGCTCAATTGACTGGTTGGGTTAACCATAATCACTTGGGATTTAAATCTCCTTTCAGGTCTTATGAGAATATATTCCAATTTCCTTTCTCTTCAAATGAGTTGAATACACTAGGAGAAACAGTGCTGCTGTTAAAATTGCAGCCAACACCTGTGACTTTGACAGCAGCCACCAAAATGGGTGGTTTTAGTATTCACCCTATCATTGTGTCAGTTTAGTAAATTCAGAAACTGGTGGTATTAAGTTTTGCATCTTGACACATCAAACTAACACAGGGACCTCTGGTGGGATGAGATTACATTTTGAAGAGTCCTTTTTTAGGTTTTGTGAGGTATTTTTGATTATTAATTAGTGCCTTTTGTACTGCTGCATTCTGTGTGGTCCCTTGTGTTGTGGATTGTAGTGATTCCATTCACTGACTAGGCTGTTTCAGCCTTAGTAAACACTGAGCATTGTCATTTGTTTACATTTAGAAAAGGTTTTCACTGGCTGATTGATACACTGCCATTTGTACACCTCACTTGAAAAAAAAATACTAGCGTGAAAATCATAATTAGTTCTTGAAGAAAGGAATAGAGAAACCATTCTCTTAGGCTATATCTGAAGTCTAGAAAGACCAATAATATGGTTTTCACCTTGAGTTCTGCCATGGGTTCTTAAGGATATTCTGACAACTTCTCAGGAAGTGTATCTTGGATAATCAGCAATGCACATCATGTACATTCTGAGTGTTAGTAGATATAGATTATTTTGTCCCATGTCTTGAGATTTATTTTATCTTCCAAAATTATCATAGAATCATAGAATAACCAGGTTGGAAGAGACCCACTGGATCATCCAGTCCAACCATTCCTATCAAACAATAAACCATGCCCCTTAGCACCTCGTCCACCCGTGCCTTAAACACTTCCAGGGAAGGTGACTCAACCACCTCCCTGCGAAGCCTGTGCCAGTGTCCAATGACCCTTTCTGGACCTTTTATGTTCTTGTTAGTTGTAACTTCTTGATATCTGCATGAATGTCCAGTTCTGTTTTGGATTGCTAAATTCTTGATTATGTTAATGTCCACAACTGTGATTTCCAGAGACCAAGTAAGTTTTAAGAATATTTCAGCCTTCAAGGGTCTCTTGCATATACATACATTTCTTGCGTATACATGTAATAGACTGTCTTGCATTAGTTCTTGCATTAGTTTCATTCATAGAAAAGCTAATTGTAATTCAAATTCAATCAGTGCTAGGTAGACATCTGTCTTCCAAGGAAGGAGGAGAGTAGCAGGAGGAAGAAGTAAACAATAAAACCCCAAAGATTTAAAATATCTTTTTGTGTGATGCATTTATTTCCAGGTGCGCTTACTGCCAGATGAATAAGCACAGGCTTTTGCAGTTTGCACCTATTCGGTGGGTGTGTGGGTGTCTAAAGTCTAGAAACAGACCTGCTGTCAAATGTCTGTGTATGAGCTTTGGTCTTCCATTGTGCTTTGAAATGTAATTTCAGCTACATTTGTATTCATTTATAGTCCTATTTTTAGTAACACAAAACACCTTACATCACCTTACTATTGTAATTAGTAATGAATTACTCACAAAATGTGCAAATATTTGACTTTGATTAGAATAAGTAAGAAGAAATGTCACTTATTTCCAATTGGCTGTCTAGATAAATAATTGAACAACATTGGATGGTTAATTTAAATAACAGTGACTACTATTTGGAAGAAAGACTTATTTAGCATAATATAAAGAAACTAATATAAATATATACATGTAACAAACACTTCCATTAAAAGTGTGTACATGAAAAGCTAGGAGATCTATAAAATTTCCTACAGAAACTCTTTTTTCTGGTTTGTTTGGGGTTTTTTTTGTTTTTTTTTGTTTTTTTTTTTTTTTTACAGAGAAATGTTAATTTTGGTAAATTCTTGATTTAGGTTATATTTTTCCCAAAAAGGTCTTTAAAAAACCCCCAGACCTCTGAAGCCTTACAGATACTATGTGCTAACTTCACTCTATCATTATGCATATTGTACATTCTTTATTTTTAAAAAAGCTGTTTCATATTAAAATTGCTTCATAGCTTTGCATTAAAAAGACAACATTATTTCAACACCTACTACCCAGGGATATGAGAGAGCCTTAATATTCTGTTCTTGGACTGGAATCACTGTGGTATCACAGGAACTCTGATTTGGCAGTAACTACTGGCAATGTTTTGGGGTTTTTTTAACTGAGGATCACTACTGTTCCAATTAGTTTTCAGCTGCCAATCCCCACTGCCACCTTTTTGACTAATGCTAAATCCAGCACTGGGGGGTCAGGCAAGATGGTGCCTTCTGCCCAGCCCCTGACATGTTCTTGTGTGGGTGAGGGGGGCCAGGAAGGGTTTCTACACTACACAGCCCGGGGACTTGCTCTGTTTTACCACAAGCAATTAGTTGGTGTCTGTTGCTGGAGAATTTAAATGAAAACGTGATAGAAACAGCATCAAAAACTTTCTGGGAATCAGTGGAAAACTTCTCCCTTCTAAATATTGCAAAAGGGAGGGAGTGAGGAGGCACAGATCACAAAATGTTTTTCTTGGCCCTCATGGTGCTGGTATCGATGTCAATAAAAACATTCCTGCTGACCAGAGTACAGTTGGCTCAAACTCCTAGCAGGTTCTCTGACCTACACGCTCTTCCTCTGATATCAGATTCAAGCATTTAATTTCTGGCTCATGTGTACTTCCCTTCTATTTTATTTTTACCAAGTGTTTTCAGCACCGGACACAGTAGCAGGCGTGTTCCAGCGTGGGCAGGTCCTGCAGGCACCTGCTGCTGCTCCCTGGCACTCTGGGCTTTCGCAGCTCCCTCGCACTTGGCAGCTGATGGGCACTGCTGCAAAAGCAGGGCTCCCAGCCACATCTTTCTAATCTGGTCTGGAACAACTGGGTTAATTCCATACTGAGCCTGGAACTCTGTTGCAAGTGGGAGTCAGGTTTCTTCCTGAGGCCAGTGAATAGCTTTCAGTAAATAGCTTTCAGTACCTTTGCTGAGGTCTCATATTATAATTGGTTGTGCTATAGCTTAATTCTACAACAGATTTCACCACAGCATTAACTATTTGTATTATTTTGATGGCACTTTTTGCATATGTCTTCTTACTGTGCATATTTTACCATCTTTTTTCATTGCTAAATCATGACCTGCTTGGTCTAGGGTATTAATCCTACCACAGAAGAGTAGTTCTATCCCATGTGCAAATGTGTATTTGTTCAATCCCCACCCGTATGCAAGAATGCAACCATGAAAAACCAGTAATTTTTATATATGAGTCATTCATACACCCGGATGTGTAACAAAATTTCACATCAGATGAAGGTCTGTTGCATATGCGCACCTATAGAAAACCTGTGTGAGGAGAAAGAGGGACTCGTGCTTCTCCTCTTCTGTTGCTCTATGCTGGTGGTAGTCTGCTAGCAAGGGGATGGATTTTGAGAAGGAGATAACAACTTATGCTCCTGTGGCACATCCAAGAAGAAAAAGCAGCCTCTCAGCTCTTTGCTGCTCTTCTGGAGCCTCTTCTGCCAGCCAGGTACAGCTCTGTTGAAGAGCCAGGGCTTTTGTCTGTGAGACTTGTGTAAGAGTTAATGGAAGCTTTTGGACAGATCATATTTTTCAAAAGATAGCTGCCTGCAAGAAGGAATGTCCTCAAATTTTCGTTATTATTATCCTGTTGTCTATACATGTTTCTAGGTTGACTTTGAAAAATGTGGAAGGCTTTAGGTTACTAGAGTAACATCAGACGTTTTTGAGAGGGAGATTGACAGTCTATAGAAGAAAAGCTTCCCTCGAACCATGTCAAAATACAATTTGATTTTATGTCATGGTTTTAAAATTTGTCATACACTGTCCCAAACCCAAGATGCTTTCTTCTCTAATTATGAAGATTGTTTATATGTAAGTTTTAATCTATTTATTGGAAGCCTTCCAGCCCTCTGGAGTAAGTGCTACTTTGTGGGCCTCTTCTGAATTAAAGGGGGTAGAAAACAATAAACTGCTACTGCAAAGATATCTGGACAGTGAAGATGAGTGAGCTACTTTTTTTCCCAATGTCTTCTCTTGCTTCTGATGTAATATTTTGGATTTGAGGTATCTTTTATCCTTGTACTCTGGCAGCAGGCATTGCTTTGTTTTAAAGAAACTGTGAAGTCGCAAGTTCAATTTTGTTTCTGACTTAAACCTGTCTTAGGGACATTACTTTGACAAGAATAGTTCCACTTATGTTTGACAGATTTCCCTGTGACTGTGTTATACAGGCAAAGCCAGCTTGGAATTTAGGGAAACTTTTAATAGTTTATAAGAGGAGAATTGAGGAAAGTTCTTTTTTAAAAAACGTTCACAAGTACTCACACAGTTACTTGTGAGATGCTTCTCATGTTGGGTTGAGGGGGGTTTAGTGTACTTTTATGAATTTCTGACAATACAATAGCTATCAGCAATGTATTACTAGAGAGAGAAGGGGTTGGGCTTTTTGTGATCTATCACAGCTGTATGAATACATTTGTATCACAGTTGTAGAAGTGGGGCAAATAACTCTGAATTGATAGCAAAAAGATTTTCTGTGTAAGGTGATCACTCTCTGTGAAGACTGTTTTTCCTAAGATTACGTATAACTTTTAGATTAAATGCATTTGTTGTGTAGCAGTTTAAACACACTAGACTAAAACTAATGTGGGGTAAAACCTACATGTGTATTGAGTCACCTGGCAAAACAAGAGCGGCTTAGATAACCACTCAGTAGCTTATTGTGGTAAGATAAACATGGAATTCTAGGTATTTTCTACAGTGAAAGAACTTAGTTGTTCTTTTGATCTGTACTTTCTGCTGCTGCTTGTCAGACTTGCCTGGATATTGCCAAAATGTCTGTGCTTTTGTCGTTGACTTTCCCTTTTATTTTTTTTTTTTTTTTTCATTTTAGGATCACACTGTTAGATTTTGAGAGCAGAATAGCTTTTCTAACTTTTAACTTCCTCTGAAAAAAAAGCAGACAGACAAAAGTTATCAAGCCTTTCAAGTGAGGTTTGTCTAGCCACTGCTGCTTTGTTTCTGGCTTATCTTCCCTGTGGTTTGAAAACTTTCTTGAATGTCTGGATTCTGTGATCTTTAAGAAGTCTTTTAAAATGCAGTCATCATTTCAGAATGTTCACTCTGCCTTCAAATAGTTTCAGTGGAGACAAGGGTGATGAGCTGATTTTACTTAGCTCTGTATGTGGCAAGGGACCTATGTTTGGAAATATAAGCTTACAGATTGTTTGATTGCTCATTTAACTAAAAGTCAGCCTGATTTTATGTTGTCGTCTTTGCCAACCCACAAAATCACCTACATTTGTTAACCCAAAATCATCAAAGTAGCTGAGTCTGGCAGTGGCCTGTTGTATATTTAAATTATTTTATCTGAAGTGTAAGAGGGTAAGTTGAGTAAGACTTATGAGAGGAAGAAAAGCCTTGATTAGCCAGGGAAAATATTTTGTCTTTTAAATTGGAGGCTGAAAGGTTAGGAGCCTTTTCTGATTGCAGATAAGGTAGCAGCACACCTTGAGTCTGTTCTAGGTGTGAGGTTATCAGTGTTTTGTGACACCATGCTGAATAAAACTACATAGATTCTCTTTTACATGGCTAGACTGCCTTAGTTGACAAAGGGAGAATTTCTAGTTTCCTTGCTAATAACTGAGACAGGAAAGCAGTCATAACCATAGCTCTGCTATTTGATTTTTTGAAATTTCAAGCACCAAGAAGCATTTCAAAGAGCAAATCTGCTCAGCCCCACAGCCCGTGTGATCTCTCTTATCCCTCCTATCACTTTGTTCTCATCTAAGAAGAGAATCAGCCATTTGTTTCTCTTCTAAGTCCCTGCTTCAGACACACATCAGTCATGAAGCTCAAATATCGATACCCTGTGGAAGTGAAGAAGGTTGTCAGCAGCGTAGCAAAGGCATACTTTCCTCCCGCCTTTCCTTAAAGTTCCATGTAAATATGTGACAAGGCAAATGTTCTGTGATAACCAAGCTCTTCCAATTGGAAAGCCTAAATAAGTAGGAATATATAAACGTCAAACTTACTTCACCACTCACATGGATGTTTGGGTTAGCTGTTATTGACTGTAGGTGATTTCAAAAGCATCTGATTATATTGTTAATACATTAAGTACTGGTTTTCAGCAGTATTTTTTAACTGATAATATGATTGCAATTTACTTCTGTGAGTGAAAAGTGCACTGGTCCAAAGAAAAGTGATGCCAAGATCTGGAAACATTGTGGGAGTCATACTTCTTTTCCTCAGTCTAATCCAAAAAGGCACAATCATCATATTGAAAATTTCCTAGATAAATACTGTACTATGAGTTTTTTTGACTTCCAGGAGAGCAGCCACTATACCTTCGCTTAAAAGAGAGGAAGATATTCCTTCTTATCAGTAAAGCTATTTCTTTCCTGCCAGGTTGTGCTGGTCAAAGAGGATAGGCGATAAGATCACAGACCATGTAACAGGGCCTTTCCCCCCCTTTTTCATAATTAGCAGTCTGAGAGTCAACAGGACAAAACCTCTGTTTGTTTCTCTGACACACTGCTGTGCTACTTTACATGAAAGCAATGCAGTCTTAATCTAAGCACTTTTATACAATTTGAATTAATCAAACCATTAAGAACGAGCTCATTGTTTAAAGACTTGCAGATACAGTTTCACAGGCCAAGAAACCTCTGGAGAGTTTTGTTCAGCCATATTATTAGATAAACGCAATGAAAGCAAACCGTGATGTGTTTGTTTTGCTTTTTTTTTTTTCTTTTCTAGGGTATTTGTCTTCCCTCCTGCGTTATGGCTGCCACAAATCATTTGTAGAATACAGTGACCTTTACAGAAAGACTTGTAGTAGCAAGTCCCTGTCTTGATAGGTAGAGAGAGAAGATCTGTTGTAACGTTCAGGAAATTATCTAAAAGATTAAATGACAAAAAAATAGAGTCTTCCCAATCTTAACCCCTTATAGAGGAACCAGAAATGTAATAGCCTCCAGCATGACTGGACCATAGGAACAGGTCATCTGGCATGGTTTTAGTCCTGGGGAATAGGTGCTCAGTGATGCCACCATAGTTTCTGTTCCTCCTCCTAGAAAACTGAAATAAAGAATGTGATTTACCAGCAGACACAAACAGGAGGAAGGCTATTATCTGGATGTTTCCTTGCAAGGGTTTTAAGGAGAATGATTGGAGTGTCTCAAGAATGACTGGCCCTTGGGACAGTTAGAGGGAGAAGGAGGTAACATTTAATATTTGAAGAAATCTGTGGATTGATCCAAAGGTTGGTAATAAAGTGCTCCAATCCTGGTTTGCCAGCTTGAGTTTAATAAAACTTTGAGTTTGCTTGCTGAACGTAATTTTTTATTTTTCATAAATTTGCTGTGACATGAGCTTATTTGGGAAGAGGTAAGTACTGCTAGAAGTTAAAATTTTCAATGTAGAAGAATTTTAGATGTGCTTTCCTCTTGAAACAGTTGTTGGGAATATGTTAAAAGGTGGCTTTTATGGAAATGTAGCTTTTTACTGGATCTGGACTTTGGTGAAGAAATTCACCAAAGGCTGCCAAACAATTGCATTGCAATCTTTTGTCATAGGAGTTTGATACATTGTCTTGTTAAGTACACAGTATCTTGTTATAAAATCAGGGTGTATCCCAACCATATAGAGCATACTTTAATATAAGATTATATTTTGTTTAATCATTATAATTAAAGAAAAAGTCATGTGAAGAGAGACAGTATTAGAATGGTGATTTTGCAAAGAAAATGGCAGATAAAAGAGACAGAGTTTTATCAGATATGTAATCATATCCTTTGGGCTGACAGGTAAAGCCAGAGGTAGTGAACTGTCAGACCCAAGTAATCATCTTAGGAAACATGCACATGGTTTTGTGTCCAGACAAGCATATGCCCCAGACACATTTGCTGCATGGCCAAATCTGCTACTGGTGGTATAGAAGCATGCAGCTTCCTGCAGAGTCACCAATTAATGATTATGAGTATGGTATAAATACACAATGTATCTCGGGTAAGTGTTTGATATATTGCAGTACTACATGGGTCAAACTTTTCACACACAGGAGCTTAGAGGAAGATACTGAGTTGGTGCTGAGGGAATTAGCAGTGGCATTACAAACATATAGGACCAAATGACTTTGTAAACTTTTGCTTTAGCTTTTGTAAACTTCAGTAGAGCATGACTTAACTGCATTTGAGCAAGCATGTGATCATGTGCCCTATAGCAAAGAACTAAGTTCAAAAGGGCCTCTGGACAGCATCTGAACCACTGTAGAAAGCTGATACTTAGATTAGGTTATCCACAGCCCATCAAGCTGAATCTTGAATATTCCCAATGAAGGAGATTCCACCATTTCTTTAGATGGAATTTCCAGGAAAGGGCTAAGCTTTACCTGCTAAGTCTGGAAGGCATGTAAGGATCTTCTGAACTGCAAGTTCTCAGGAGTTCCTAGTATGATGCTATCATAGAAGGAGAAGGAGTTATTTTCCAGGAAGGCAGTGATTAGGGCTCAAGAATGTCCTTATCTCTGGATGTGTGGTTTAATTTCAGAATCAGTATTGTTGAAATGGTATTGAACAGTGAGAATGTGGCAGAAAAGAGTAATCCAAAATGGTTTGAAATCTGATTAAACTATTTCTCTCAAGAGAACCATTTTTTTTTTGGTCTGTTGACCCTATCGAGATAGAGACCTTCCTTGATTAAGAAATGTAAGTCTACAGAAGCAGGAGAAAATATACTGATTCTATATTGGCTCTTTAGAACAGCATTGAAAGTCATAACACAAACTAAAGGTTATAGTTGGAGAGTTGAGGAGATTCAAATCAGGAGTAATGCACAACATTTTTCACAGTATAAATGATTCATTATACTGACAAATTATTAAGGGAAGCAAGAGGTTCTTCATCTCTCTAAACCTTCGAATTATGACAGGTTGCTTTTCTAGCTGATATGCTTTAGTCAAACAAAGGTTGCTGGTGAATAGGGCTAACTGGCAGAGATTTATTGGCTCCTCCTTGGCCTTGGTTATGCAATTGAGCCTTTTGGCTATTCATGCAATTTTAATGTTTCAAGAATTGTTCATAAGGAACTGAGTTTGAACTAGCTGCTTTTACATATGGCACTGTAACAAGAGTAAGCAATTTTAGAAATAAAAATTTGATGTGGCATTTAGAAACTCAGGTTACTTGAAAATTTAAAATAAAAATACCAATAATATGTATTCTGTTTGTCTGCTAGTCAGGGTACTAGTAAATAGGTATTGTAAACAAGCACAAGAAAGGCCTGAATGATCAAAAATGTCTTAGGAATAAGATGCCCTCAATTCAGAGGAGTTTTCCACTTTGACAAAAACTTTGAATTTCTCCTAAGTTATTCCTTGGGAAAATTCTTGCTTACAACAGTAAAATCTGGCAGTGTTAGGGTACTCAGGAATTGTCCACCCTGAAATTGTAACTTTGAAAGGTACCACCAAAGACCCCATTGCTTCACATGCTGTCACTTGCAAGACGTTGTGAATCCAGTGGCTGAGGTAGTGTTGCACAAAGCTGCTAGTGCTGAGGAGCTTCATTGTTGTAGCAGGGTGGGATGCCCTGAGTGATGTATGGAAGGTCTGTATGCCTGTGCATGGGAAAATTAGGCTTTGATTGGGTTGTGTGTAGCTCAACTGGAGGTAGTGGTAATCTTCACTCCGCAGTACAAGTGGCTTAGGTTTTGGACTAAAGGTTCTAGAGAGGAGTATCTGGTTTAGTATGTGGGACTGTGCAAATTTGGATCAGTTTCAGATAAAAAATCTACCACATTTTAAAAGATGAATCAAGAACTAAGACTGGAACATAGGGGTTGATTAACTAATGTGTTAAATACTTTGTTAAACTAAGTCTCTTTAACTCTACTGCCAAACTGTCATTCCTTAGATCCCTCTAAAAATAAACACCTTTGAATGGAAATTTTCTGAAGGATGGATGTTATTTTCTCTTTTCCAGGTACCTGTGATTGAAAATATTTCCTTGTACCAAGAATATGTCATATTCCCTATAATGTTCATTACAACTAGTAGTACCACCCTTTTAAAAGGAATGATTTTTTTTTGTTATATAACAGAAGCCTAGTGTACGTCATTTTTTTTATTAGAAGTGTTTTAATTGTCTACCTGACATGAAATAAAAAATTTGTAGGAAAACAAAGCATCCAGAGAAAGTGCAAATAAGTCAATGTACCGTAGCTTTTTATTAGCTGAATATTATTTGGCACAGGCTTCTTGTGTCCTGCAAACAACCACAGCACACTTGTAGAATATGGGTGATGGCGTCAACCAATTAATTCCTCCAAAAATAATCCTAACACCAAAACGCCACCCTGCCATGTGTCATGGAGTCCTGACTTTGGACCTTGTTCTCTACAAAGTCTCCAGTCTGTGTGCAGAGCATTGCAACTGATGAGAAGTGCACTTCTGATGTTTTATACTGCTCCGCCAGGGTTGTTGTCATTTCTAGCTACAAAATGATGCATCCCATTCTCAGCTTGTGGCTTGCAGATGCAGTATAAATACTGTGAATAACACTAAGGTTATAGAAGACCTTTAAAATTACATGTTAACTGACATGAGATGGAGCAACTGAGGTCGTAAAACTTGGGAGTAAGAACTTGGGTTTTCTTCCTCCATCCCCTTGACTGTCGTTACAGATGCAATATTATCTCACTAACCATCCTCTCCACAAACATCCACCTTGTGCTTTGTTCCACCACTTGGTGAAGCCTTGATTTCATGATTTCTGGAGGCTTCTGGCCATTTCTCTGTGGTCAGAATGTCAAAATGGGTGTGGTGCACCCTTCCTTTCCAGGACCTCTGCTTGGCTTCCATGGCTCCATGGCTTTACCCTGCCACAGAGCACTGAAGCAAGGCCAACACTTGAATACCTGCTATGACGTTTTTCTCTGGAGTGCAAGCACAATGTATATTTGAATTAACACTGTCTCACTTCTGCATAGAAATGGTACTTTTAAGCTGTTCCCTTAATAAAATTTCAAGGGATTGCTGCCTCCACTTGCTGTGATGATGCTGGAGTGCCTGGGGAGGGATGACTGAGAACACAGATGAGCAAGGCAAAGTGGTGGGGGCAGCCTGTGGACTCATGCTATTAGTCAAGTGCAGCTGGGCAGCAGTGACCTTCAGCATTCGTAGTCTGTCCTGTGCCAGCGGCCAAGGTCAGTGATATCACTGTGTGGCCTTTCCCAGGGTAAAGCTTTCTCCCACGGCATTATTCGTGGGAGTCTCTTGTATTCATGCTTGTAGAGGAGGGGAATTTGCCCCCTATTTCTGTATGCTTGCCGCCAGTAAAGCGTTTCGCAAAGTGTAATGTTATTTGGATAGTAAGATTCTAAGATGAGGAAATCAGAGTTCACACCACTTTCTAAATTTCAAGAAAATGTTACTTGAAGGAATGTCTGTGTGGTGTTGTGTTGCATGAGTAAAACAATAGCACATTTTACTTTAGACCTTGAAAATTTTTTCCTCTTTCTAGTAAGATTGAAATAACTTTCCAGCCACTTGCCTGGAAAGCAGGCAAGAGGCTGAAGAAGACTTATAGAGTTTTACTGTTTAAGTTAACTTATATGATCCTGTTTGTACCTGGATGGTGAGACATTTGTTTACTCAAGAGTACAGAAGGAAATCTCAGCTGTTGGAAACAAATCTTAGAATAAGTTTACTGTTTATTGTTTTCTTCACTGAAAGTTGAGGAAACTCATAGTCCTGAATTAAAATGAACATTAAAATGTCACTCGATGTCTTAAAAAAGAAGCCAAGATGTTTCACTACAGCTACAACTGATGGAGAATTTTAGAGAGATATATGTTATGTGTGAAGTATTTATCATGTAGACAACCATCATTTTAGAAATACAAAATCAACTGTTAAAATCTGTTTTCTGCCTTGTTTAACAGACTGTGAATATCCAAAAGTCACTTAAAAGTCATTCATCATTGCCACACAAGGATTATAATAGCATTTTTATGTCCATTAAAAGAGGTGACCAGCTTTATATTCATTTTTAAATAAGTAGGAACAGTAGCATCTATTACAGATATTGGTTTAAGGTTTGTTATGTGAGCTAGTACGTGTTCAGCTCATGCGTCATGGCACGGAGGCTTTCTCTGCAAAATAAAAGGTAAAGTAGAACAAAAAGAACAAAAGTAGAGAGGAGAGAAGCCTGGAGAAGAGGAGGCTGAGAGGAGACCTCATTACACTCTACAGCTACCTGAAGGGAGGTTGTAGAGAGGAGGGAGCTGGCCTCTTCTCCCAAGTGACAGGGGACAGGACAAGAGGGAATGGCCTCAAGCTCCACCAGGGGAGATTTAGGCTGGAGATTAGGAGGAAGTTTTTCACACAGAGCGTCATTGGGCATTGGAATAGGCTGCCCAGGGAGGTGGTTGATTCACCTTCCCTGGAGCTGTTTAAGGCACGGGTGGATGAGGTCTTGAGGGACTTGGTTTAGTGTTTGATAGGAATGGTTGGACTGGAAGATCTGATGGGTCCCTTCCAACCTGGTTGTTCTGTGGTTCTGTGATTCTGTGAAAAATCGTATCCAGGTGGAACTGAGCCAAAGGCGGATATTCAGCGCTGTGAGCACAATGAGGGTGTATTTGGTTAGGAATAAGGGCCTCTGCAAGCCAGCTTCAAATACTCCTTGTCCCAGGGAAAGAATTTTTTTTCTTAGTTTTTCATCCAAGATCAATAGGTAGCTCTTGAAAACATGCATAGTGATGTTAGTGTGAAGAATGTTAAGGGCAGTGTCCAAGCAGCTTCCCAACGCACCCCTGTGAGCAAAGCATCGCGAGTGGGATTTTTGACTCATTCTTTTGATGATGCAGCTAAGCCATAAGCCCTGACTAGACAACAGGAATTTCTATAGTGAAAGGAAATTGTCAGATGGTTTAAAGGAAATTGTCAGATGGTTTAAAGCAAATACATCCAACTCTACCCAATTTCCTATAGTGGCAGAGCAGGATGAAGCAGAGGGGTCATGGCCGGTGCTGTCACTGGCTGGTGGTTTGTGGCTATTGGTAGCTTTCTGGAGAAAACACGAGCTTAGAAAGTTGATGGGCTACTCATAGTTTTACAAGGGCTGCCAGGTCAAGTGTTTATTACAGAAACAAGGAGGTAGTTACCTCCCTGCTCAGCTCCCTAAATTCAGCCAATTCAGGAAGGTTGTTCGTGTAAGTTTGGTCATGATAAATTTAATAATATCTGAAAATCTCAGATTTTGGTTCACTGAAGCAAAATAGTTACATTTGACAGGCAGTCAAGTAAAATGGGGTGAGAACGGTAAAAAAGCCTTGGACCTAACAAATCTGAAAATATCCTTCAGAATTTGTAGTGAAAGCAGAAAAAAGGACAGGGTAATTTACCTTTTTTATTAAAAAACGGCAAACCAAACAGATGGGAAACATCTCAGATTTGTGTCTTCCTAATGTGAAGTACCAAAGGGTATTTTTTTGTTTTTCATTTTGAACATAGGGGTGGACATTGATTAATGGGTTTTGGTTTAGCCTCCAGTTCTTACATGTCCTGTACTTGAAAACAAAGTTTTTTTCTCCTCCTTTATACCAGATGTTACACTCTGGAGAATAATTTCTTAGTATTTTGCAAGTTCAGTGAACTACCTTATATTTTAATGATGTTGCTAGGGAATGTACCAGTTCATAACCAATGATGTACCTAAGGCTGTTTATAGACTGTGCTATAGGGTCCATCATAACTGAAATGCCTTAGGAAGCAGAAGCTTGATCCTTTTGGACAGCTGTGTACTTGCACTGAGAAGGGACAGTCAAAAGAGGAAAGATGGCACTGATTTTTTATACAATGAAAAGTTCAGGAGTTTGTAGTTAGTTAAAATGATTCTTCAGCATTTACGGTGTCTCAGTGATCCCCAGGTAGCAGGGCAGTACACAGTACGTTCAGATGGTTGGTGACCTGCTTAAGCTAAGTATGTTAAGGTAATTTAGATAATATTTGAGAGCTTTTCTCTTTTTCTTAGTGAAATATGAGTGATTTCCTGATAGATTTATTTATTTTTTATTTTTGTTTTCTCTGTAGCACCCAGCTTTTCTCTGAAATTCTCCATTCCATTTCCAAGCATTATTTCCAGCAAACTAACAGTGAGAGATCATTTACTATTAGTCACTTCATTACTCTTTTTCCTTTGTTTTGAAACGTGTTTCTCTGCTTGCTTTTTTCACTTTCTTTTATGCAGCTGTTAAGCCCTGGACAAGCCACTTGAATAAGTTTGTCCCTTAAGATTTTCTGCCTTTAAATCCCTCTTGCAGACTGACACATTCCTCTGTGAGTTTTGTGTGTACCATGGCATCTTTGTGGACTAAACCGCTGCAGCTGCATGGCTAGTTAGTGCAAGCAATCTTGCTAATTAATAGAGGCTCCCCTTAGGGAGTGCAATCCACCATTCAGTACTTACCCTCAAGCAGTTACCTAAAATGGATCAGATGACGTGTCTTAAAAATGCCCACTGATTATAAAGGGAACCTGGAGTGACAAGCTCAGCTGTGGGAATCTGCAGTGTGTGTGTCCTGAGTTAGGGAAGCTTGGTGTTTGAATAATTTTGTCTTCCAAAAAGTTTTAATTAAAGCAGTTGGTGCATTGCTGTCCTTTACTTGTTTTTCTTAAATTTTGAGCATTTTGGGGAAAGGGCCATCTAACTTGTTTTTTGCCTAGTGCTTAATGCATAGTGGATACTGTCATTATGTTAATTAATTAGGGTTATAATTTTACAACTTAAGGTCAAGGTTGACAGAACCGTGTTACAGAGCAATACAAAGGCTGCAAAACTCAGTTAAAAATTTGCAATTCTTACTGCAGGATCCTGTCCTGTTTCATGAAAAATATTAAGACACCTGAGGATCTTTTAGATAAATTACAGTTTTTAAACAGCTGCATCAAAGAGGTTACAAATACAAAGTGTAAAGCACTGTGTAATGGTACATTTCCTTCATATAGTGACGATATTGTGGCAGGAGTTCAAAAACAGTAGAAGGAAGAGACAGAATAGTTAGTTCAAATATGAGGATATATAAAATGTCACATAGGGCATAGAATCAAATAGTTGTTGGGAGGGATGCCAGAAAGGCTTATGGTTTCAGTTCAGAAGAGCTTTTAGTTATGTATCTTTTTTTTTTAATTAATTAAAGTACCATTTTTTTCCTCAATGACCTTTCTTCAAGGGTTTCTCATGTAGTTGTTTATTAGTAAACAGCTGCTTCCAATGAAGGACAATTACTTTATAGCCATGGTGGTTTCTGCTAGAAGTATATGTTGATTGGGGACTGGTTGCACTTCTGTTTGTTCTAATATATTCCAGATAAGAAAATGTAAGTGTTACACTAGGCAGATAACTCACAGAAAAGCTACATAAAGAACAACCACAATTATACATAGAACTTCTGATTTTTATAAATCCTTAAAGTAAAAGAACTCATTAAAATGTGCTAAATATACACGCTAATATGAAGATTTTTATATATAGTATATATAATTACAATCTGTGTAGTATCTGCCTATAGATTATATGTGTGTATATATATAAAGGTTATTAGAAACATGTTTATTGAGCTCTCCTTAGGAGGTATGTGGTTGAAAACACTGAAGTAAGGTGTTTGCTTGATATTTAGGTACAATAGAATCAGAATTGCTGGTGTTGTCAGTTGCTATCTTACTTGCTCGAACTGTTTAAAACATGGGGTTTGTTAGAGATTGAAATCTATAAGATTGAAATAATTAAAAAATCTATGTATAAAATATCATTCAAATCCATAAAATGCAGATTCATGAAATTGCATTATCTTGTCAAGAATTTGAGGCTAGGTAATTGTAGTTCAGCACCTGATATAAGTTGATCTTTCAGTTGGGAGTCAAAAATTAAAAACTGGGATTAAAATCTGGGCACTTAACATTTTGTATGGATTTGAAGCTTGCTAAACAGGTGAAAGATGCCAAGCTACAACATAACTTGTACTGGCCACTGCAGCGTACTCTTACAAATTTAAATAAGCATGAAAATATTGTTTCTAGGATGCGGGAAATATAATTTAACACAAGTGGGTCACTATAGTTTCACTTAATTTGCTTTACTGAGGTACAGGGGGTAGTGGATACAGTAGCCTAAGATATTGAGCTTATATGAACATCAGAACTAGCATATTATATCCCAATTTGTAGATTTTTTTTAAGTGTTTGGTATTTTGAAGTGAAAAATTGTTATTTTTTTCCTATGGTAACTTAAGATGAGCCACATAAAATCTCTTAAGGAATATCATTTAATAATAGAATAGTTAGGGTGCGAAGGGACCTTAAAGATCATGCAGTTCCAACCCCCCTGCCATGGGCAGGGACACCTCCCACTAGATTAGGCTGCCCAAGGCCCCATCCAGCCTGGCCTTGAACACCTCCAGGGATGGGGCGGCCAAAATTTGGCAACCTGTTCCAATGCCTCGCCACTCTCATGGTGAAGAAATTCTTCCTTATATCAAGCCTAAATCTACCCCTCTCCAGTTGATACCCATTGCCCCTTGTCCTATCACCACAAGGTTTTATGAATAGTCCTTCTCCAGCTTTCTTGTAGGCCCCTTTCAGGTACTGTCAGTTAAGTAACAATCAAAGGAGCATATCTGATGGTCATAGTTATTAGAAAAAGAGAACAGAGAACAAGACAGAGATTATTACTTGCCGTTATAAATTCATGAGACATCTATGGTATGTGCAGTTCAGGTGTTTCCAACACCAAAAAGGTGTAGAACTAGGGGAAAGACTGGGAGAGGTACATCAATGGTTGAAGTTAGGGAGTGGCTCCAGGGACAAGTCAGCAGAGTAAGAAATTAAATACCTGAGAAGGATATGATGAAGGGGAGGAAGAATAGACAAGTTACAAAACTGCAGATTCCTAAGAACTGGGAGAGAGGTTTAGAGAAGCATCACTGTGTTCCTGTTCGTAACCTCTTTCTTGGGTATCTACTTCAAGCTGGTGATGGAAACAGGCTACTGAGGTAGGTGGAACTTTAATCTGGTCTTTCTTATTCCTGAAATAATCTCTAGGCCACAGTAACCCCTGGTTGGCTAGGAGTACAGCATAACACCAAGAGAAGCATCAGTTTGGGGGAGAAAATTGAAGATTTTGCCATTTGAGTCCCCTGCTGTAATCACTGAGTCCAGAACATCTCCAGTTCTCTAAATCTCACCAGGCTGTCTTTCTTCAGCTGCTCCCCAGTGCTCCCCTTCAAGTAGTTTTTATTCTCTCCTGAAGACTGTTGTTTCTTGTCAGTATTTTCTGCACTGGCATGCCATCATTTCAACTGTTTCTTGAGGATGCTTTGACTATCTGTTTCTGTGACTTGGATGAGCAGTTTTTTTCTTTTTTTTTCACTAGCTGGTCTGCAATACAAATGGAAGCCTGTTTGCAGACAGACAGCTTGCTCTGTTCAAAGTATGGAAGTTGGAGAAGTGGGAGGCAGGAATTTATTGTTGAAAACTTTCCAGCCCTATCAATACTTGTTTTGCACAAAGTTAAACTCTCACCTAGTGACATGCAGCTTGTATCATCTTACATATGTGCTGTGACTTCGTCCTGCTAAATGGAGCTTGAGCTTGTGAGACTCAAATGTCAGAAGACTAGAGGTCAGAGAACAGAAGAGTCTAAGTTAAAGTCTGCCATACAATTAAATTTGTGCTTTACTATACACAGCTGCAATTGCCTTTTGAGAAGTACTATAGACTAAGAATTTGCACTTTGTCTTGAAGAAAATGTGCAAGTGAGAAATGAAATCATTAGACAGAAGGCTCAGAGAAAAATTTCCCTTTTACTTCAGTTTATTTATCTTCTTGCTGACATTTATTGTACATTTGTTCAATATTTCATCTCTGGTTTGGATTTTTTTTTTTTCAGAAGAAAACATAACTAAATCTACATCATTAATAAGTGGTGCTTAAACTGCTTTTGCTTTGTTGACTTCTTTTGAAAGAAGAAGTGACTTGGTACTGACTTAGAGATGGGCCTGTATTTCCATTAAGTAATTACAAATTCAGTTTAGAATAAGTTAACATTACCTAATGTACATTATAATGTTCATAGGATTTGATGGTCCCCTAAGAATACATGCACTAGAAAACTTGTTTCCTAACATGTTTATCTAAATACTCTGACTATTCAGTAAGATTGTTATCCACACACGAGCTATGTGTGCTTTTGGATACTTGTTCATAGGGGTAAAGACCCTTTGTTCTAGGATATGCTCTTGGTGCCTCTCTACTGATTTTCAGCACTTTGTCATTGTTTCTTGTTTTGGTTGCAGAAGATTGTTGAAACTGAACTGATTTGGGCAAAGAACTTGATTATGACCTATGAGCTTTTATTTTCTGTGGGCTTACTCATGATTGAAATCATCCTTTGATAGTGGTTAATAAGAGTAGCATGTGGACTTGAAATCATTAGAAATTATTCTAACTAAAGAGTAAAAAGTATAAATGCATGTTTCATGGCCTGCATACTCATGAATAACTTTGCCTGAGGTATCTGATTTGTAGACCTGAAGAACTGGGAAGAGGAGTGTGTATAAGCTGCTTTTGAGGGTTTGTGGCCAAGTGCCTTTCTGGTTCCCTTTCCTGGAGGTTTTGTGACCAGGGACTAAGTAGGTTTTGGCTCTTGGAGATCAAAAATTTTATGTCAAACCTTAAAAAAAGATGAAAATATGAAAAATTGACAGTAGTCTGCTGTGTAGTTTAGTTTAGTCATAACTGTGGCTCTTTTTTTTTTAGCATGTAATTACATCCAGAAGTGGACAGTTTGCAGCTGTGTTTAAATTGTTACTTCCTACTTGAACATAATAAGCTACAGGCAAAGTTGTTTCTCGATGTGATCCTCACATGATTTCTTCAAATCCCAAACCAGTCTGTTGTTGAGTACGCTAACTCTACTTGCCTGCATGAGGCTATTGAACTGATACTTTCTAACTCCCAACACTTCTTTTTCCTGAGATTGCCTCGGAAGAAACCTCAGCCAAAGGAGGATTTGTTGAGATTTATAGAGTAGGTGTAGTAAGATGTGAGGAAGAAAGAAAATAATTCATTATTTTTTTTAAAAAAAAAAAAAATCCATTCCTATTGAAGGCCCTGGAAATCTTGTCCAAGTGCTTATGAATTTAACTGTTTAAGTGCATTGATCATGCAGGCATGCAGCATCTTACTTCCAACTCTATGTTTTAACCAACACTAAAGCTCCAGTCTCACTCCTGGGATGAGTAGCATTTTTTTATTGGATTAACTGATTTCTCCTTCAGCAGTGGCTGCAGGCTTTAAGTGCGTGGCCTGACTGGCTGGCCATCACTTACATCAGCACATCTCTGCTTCTACAAAAAGCTCAACACAGAAGCAAGTGCTAAGCTAGATAAAGTTTAGAAAATTTAGTGGTGTGGAGTGAGGAGTGTTTTGGACAGAAAGGTAGGCTCAGAGGGCAAACATGGAAAGATAACGAGATTTAAAGCTGCTTTCTTCCTCGTGTCCTGAGAATAAAGATGCCGTGTGAGCAGCAGTTTGTGGCTCAGTCATCCTGAATAGTTCCTCTGGAAGAAAGAGATGAGCAAAGGGCAGGGACAGGCTGCCTCACTTGTTCCTGCCTCCTTGGTAAGAGAGTAAGACTCAAACTGGTCCCTCGGCCACAGCATTGCTAGGAGAAATAGGTCTCTGGGAGACAAGTCTTGGGGGAAAAAAGCACAAGTAAGAAATCCAGTAACCAATACAATAAATTGTATAGAGAGGAGGTTATTTAATTGTTTACCTTTTGAAATAATATTTTTTCTTGGAAAGTCTTTCTAATAGGCAGAGGATACACCTTAGACTGTAATACTTCACTGCACAAAGAGAAATTCCTCCTCTATGCAGTAGGAAATGCCATAAACACATTCTCTGTGAGGTGTAACCATTGTACACAGCAAATACATACCCAGACTTTTCAGGAAAAACATGAGCCTTCAAATAGACTCTGTGGTTTATACACATTATATTTAACCCTTTTCCAGCAGCAGAAAAAACACAGCCTGGTTGCACTGTTTGGGTCATTGGCCAGTTCCTCAGGCAGTTCCTGAAGGCAATTTGTCTTCATTCTTGTGCCTTTGAGCATTTGCAAGGTGAAATCATAACCATGTCCTGTGGCTTTGCTAAGCTTTGCAGTTTGCAAGGTGTAACTATGAACTCAGGTGAATTGATTGAAAAAGAGACATTTGGATGTACTTCTGCATATTGCCGTAAATCAGGGTAGAGCAAGTAAATCTCTTTGTCATCTGCTAATGTTGGAAATGCAATAACTCCAGGGTGGAAATCAAAGGCAAGTCAGAAACCGAGTTTACGCATCTGTATTGTCCCACTGGCTGCCTTGGGTGTAGTATTGAGCAGAGGTTATGAAACTAATCCATGTTTACTCATGTCACTTCTGATTTGCAAACTTGGTATCTGAGTGGCAGGCCACTGCCTGCCTGCCCTGGCACCAAACACTCCTATCCCCTCTCCTCTGCAGCCATTTCCAGAAACCCTTCTAGAGTGTGCCTTGGTCTGAGGAGGGGTGCAGACACTGAAGTGATGATATGTGCAGTAGAAGTATAAATTGGTATGATTTAATTCAGCAGGCAGGCAAACTCTGTTACTCTGGCCTGTGATAGGGAACTTAGCATTTCCCTTTCTTTAAGAAACTTCTGGCTGTTGGAGGTGGTTGTACATGGCACTGCTGTATTTGTTAGTCCTGTCCTCCTGTTTGACTGCATATCTCATCCTGGCACGTGTATTCCTTAGTCTGGGAAAGTATTGAACTTTTAAAGAGGAAGTTTGGTGTCTCATCTCTTCCTAAGTGTTAGCAAAGAAGTCTAGTACTGAGAATCAAGTATCTTGTTTTCCAGTTTCGTAGAGGTGCTTCGATGCTGATGCAGACCTGAGGAAATATGTTCTTACTTGCCACAAAGGTGTCTAGAAGGATTTGGAAGTTAATCTGTCTCTCTCACATACAGATACAATGTTCAAGATGTGCTGTCCTGGCCCTGTGTTTAAATTTTAATATCTACTCTTCTTTTGCATCCATGTTTGAAATAACTGATCTGTGTAACAGTTGAGTGAACTATGTTCCTGAGATAGTGACATGAGGTTTGGGAGGAAGCTAGGTAGGGAATACAGCAATTTTTCCTGCTTCTTTTTTGGAGTTCTCGTTCAGTAGAAGATCACAGGATTAGCTTACATGTGTTCTAGCCTGTCAAGGGCCATGTGTCAATGAAGAGGAATACCAGAACGCTTGACAGCATTAGGTGAAGAGAAGGTTCTTATCCACAGTGTTCTTCAGAAATTGAAGTGTGACATAAATTTTAAGACCTTGGCTTAAGTTTTAACAAGTAAATCTGTGACAAAGGCCATTGCTTACCAGCAGTCTTGGAAGTGGGTAGAATAAAAGAATTCTGCTTTCAAATGAAGCAGGTCTTCAAACATTAGCATTTGCTGGCTGCCAAGAAGCTTACCCTCTGTGTCAGACTGCTCCATACTAGCTACATATGCATCTCATGTATTTTCCCCTGGGCTGTTTTGTTTAGATCTCCTCAAAGTGTCCTCTTAGCCAAATTTAAGAAGCTAATTCACTTTGAGAGAATCCCAGGAGGAAGAATGATGGTCTGTAATCCCCTCTTAAAAAATGGAGAGACATACTAGAGGCAAATACTAGATACAAATACTAGTTTGCAGACTTGCCCAAGAACTCTGAGGGAGCAGCAATGAAGACAAGAGCTGGAACTGCTCCACAACCCAAGAGACCACTGTGATGTGGGCAGAACTGGCTCTGTGGGACCATCACCTTCAGGAGCATGGAGAGTCCTCTCTATCTGCTGCTGTGTCTATCTCACCACACAGACCATGCAGTCTGGAAGCGAGACTCAGAGTAAATCTGGGTTCCTGACCAGGGCCAGTGCTGTGGCAAGGAAGAGGCCTGCTGGTCAGCCTTGTCATAGCCCTTTAAAATCTTACACAAATGCTTGTAATTACATTTGGGTTGGATTTAAATAATACATGAAAAGCTAAGCCTATGTTCATGCATTTAAATACAGCAACTACTTGCTGGTTTAGTGAGGATTTTGTGAATCGAAAATACCGTACTCATCTGTAAAAAGGCCTAGTCCCAGCAAATCGTGGCTTTAATTACAGGAAATAATCATAAACTACTTCATATGCAATTAAAGACACTTTCTTTTGGAGATATTTTTGTAATTTGTATTTTTTCCTAAAACCAATTATCCAAAATATTATACTCTTTTATGCCTGCAGTGCAACTTTGACTTGCATATAAATTGATTTTTTGAAATGAAACTTTTTATATATATTATTGAAACTTGAGACTATTTTACCTTTATCTATGTAATTGATTAACAGGTTAGATTACAGCTGCTGGTTAGTAGTAGCAGCTAATAGTTTTATGATACATTTTGCTCATTTAGATATTGTATTAATTTAGAATGTAAATTGACACAATTTCAATGGCATTTTTTTAAAATGTCAACATATTTTATGTTGATGTTGAATCAGCATTTAAGCAAACACTGAAACTACTTGAAACAGAAAATACCTTTCACATTTAAATTTAATTCAGTGTTGGTCCAAAGCTCTCACAGGAAGACCAATGTTGGCTTTGGACCATACTCATAATTTTATTATCTATTGAAACAAGAAAAACATTCAAATTCAGACTGAACAGTGGTGTAGCACAGAGCTTTCCAAAGCAGCTACAAACAAGTAAAAGAGTATTTCACAGCAGTAGTGGACTTGAAGACTAGGGAAAGTGTGTCCTGAAGGATATATGCCCCTGTGGTAGCTACAACCCATGACGTGTGAAGAAGAGAAAGGAAGAAATTTTGTCTTCTTATTCTCAAATCAACAGTTCAGGGAAGATTCTACACCTGTGATGAATATCTATGAGTCAGGTACAGAAACTAAGTAAACTTCCATGAAAACATCTGTATGATATTTTCTGCTTAGGAGCTGGGATGAGAAGCCATGCTGTTTTCAGGCCTGCTCTCCTGCCAGCATCTTGCTGGTGGCTTATGTCCCTCATGGACTATAGATCACATTTCCAAACTTAGTTGTTTGCTTTAACAAGAGAGATCACTCCAAAGAAAGAAGGGCATGGAGGACACCTTGGGAACTTGGGGGCTAAGTGGGAACAAGCAGCAGGTCTTAAAAAACTGGTGTCCTTTCACAGAGAGCTTTGATAGTGGCAGTGTTTGTTTCTTCTCTGTAAATTTATTAGATGGATGAAACAGAGGGGCACAATGGACCTAGTTAGATTGCTGGCCTAAGGCCAACTGGTATGTATTGCCTTTGGTGAATTTAGGCAAGTGAATCTTACTGCCAGGGTAGCTGGAATGCTGTTCTGGAGCAGTGGGAGCAGGGAGGTTACTTCATAAAATCAATCATCTCCTATGCCTGATTGCCTGCAAGGAATGGACGTGGTAATCCAGCTAAAGTTGTTATGCCTGTGTACTCTCATGGCTGTTACAGCTGAGCCACCCTGGTGTCATCCTCCTTAGTAAATACATGACTGGATTATTGAGAAGATATGGCTGGATGATTGAAAAGCCATTGCAGTTTTCTAGATACTGACTTGGGAAACCTTCTGCCCCAAAACCCATTCTGTCCATGGAGCGAATTTCGTGGGGCTGTGTTGCACCACCATCTGGTGCCATCACCAAAGCGCTGGTGTCAGTGTGGGATTCAGCTGCCTGAGCAGGGCAGGAGTTGGTGCACCTCTGTGAGTACTGCTTATGCTTTCATGAATTCCTGATCTGAAACATGATCTGGGGACTTTACAGAATCTTTTAATTCAGCTGTCAAGACTAAGCAAACTTAATTACAGTCTGGAATGGGCATAAAAGCTTAGACAGTGTTTCCCCCCAGCATTTGTATTTGCTGTTGGAAATGCTTCAGCCCATAAATCTGTGCAGATAATGCCAATAGGGAAAATCACTAACAAAACATAGTTTTACAGGTGGTTTTAGGTGAATTTTCCATCAACTTTATGTGCCTGTACCATATCATTATATTATTTTCTCAGCCATTAACTTCTGCTGCTAAGTATGAGATATTGGATTCCTTTTGTCTTTATCATTTGTGTCTGTTGCCCTTGCACATGTGCCTGGTTAATATGCCTCGGTCTTTGGGGTGCCCTGTGGTCCCTGGAGGGGGTGCAGAGGTGGGAGTCTCCATGGTGAAGAACAGAGGTTCCTGTGGAAGCCAGGATAGAGGTGGGCATGAGGGGGACAGGGTAAGCTGGAGGCAGCTGCTGGAACAGCCAAGAGACAGGATGTGGCTCTGTCTGTACCTGATATGAGAAACCCTGTGAATGCCAGTAGTAATGGCATCTGGTTAAGGAAATGAGAGATCTCTAGGTTTTGCTTTCTTAAAAGCAAATGGCTATGAAATTATATCTGTTGAAGGAGAAAGGCACAGGCTTCACTGAAACTTGTAAGTGCCAGCTGGAAGATTAGGGTATCCAGGGCCACTGGTTTCCTCTTCTGTGACTTTGGGGAAGCCTTTTATCCAATCAGTATAAATCAGCCGTTGCCATTAATTTTTACTGCAGTGAGGCTAAGTTAGGGTAAAATTGCACATTATGGCTACACTGGATCCTTCTTTACTCTTTTCCCACACACTGGTTAAAGACTTACTGAAACGGGTGAAAATTAACTTTGGTGTTTGGGAATGAGAGGGGAAGATAAATTATTTCATGTCATGCATAGAGAGGGAGATGCGTATGTGTGCTGGGGGTGGGGGCAGCAAGAATCTTCTCCCTCCAGCTGCACCGATCTATTAGATCAGCTGAGCCATAAATATGTGTCTTCAGCCTTAGATTAGTTCAGGATGTGATCCTTCATCTTTGCTATTTCAAGAGAATCACTACTGAAAATGTTTCAGTAACAGCAAAAATATTTATTCAGATATAACCATTTGTTTCACATATCCCTCCAGAGCCACATGAGTATATCCCATTTAAGTAAATGAGAGTGCTGCACACCTAATTAGAGACAGAGTTTAAGTCCACAATCCTGTGCCAAATTGCTACATCATTAACTAAAACTCATGGAAACGTAATATAGAATCATAATGTATTTGCTGTATTTAAATCTGACTTTAAAAATTAAATGAAAGCCAATACACCAAGTAAACACCTGTAATTCAGGCTGTAATAATAAATCACATAGTGGGATCCTAGTGCAGACGAGAGTGAAATTGTAAGGGTATTGACATTAATATCATAGTACCTCTTGACTTCAGTAGACCCAGGATTTCTTCGGTAATGTGCTCAGAGTATTAATTTACTTGCAAAGTAAGTCATTTGGGATTTCCTGTTTTCCCCACTGCCACTGATGATATGATCAGCTCCTAGGACAATACTAAAATATACTCAGCTGTATTTCTCTGTCAGCATCAGCTGCCTGCTTTTTTCATCTGCCTCCCAGAGTTATTCTGTTTCTTGCTGACCTGCCTGTAGTATGCAACCAGGTCAAGTGCGCTGTCTTATTTGTTTTTTAGACTTGTTTCCTAAGAGGAGCAGGCTTATACAATTGATGATGTCTCTTTTGCTTACAAAACTGTCTTGGCTGATTTTATTAAACTTTGAAAGGAGAACAGCTATCCTAAATGTCACAAGATAAAGGAGGCAAAACCAAATGAGTGCCCTACCTGCCCCAAGCCCACCTTGGGAGGGATATGGTAGCAGCACTACAGACAGCTGACTACATGCAGCACATGCATTGCTCTGGATTAATGGTGGCAGGGCCTTTCTGATGGAGGAACATGGGGAGTTGTTTATTTTGCAGTGTTCTCCGCCCCTCCCTCCCCCCTTTAACAATTTTGTTTCATGTGACTTTCAGTTCCTTACATTGGACAGTGGCAACATGATGATCTTTGTCAAAGTAGTTGATTACATCTATATAAGAGATACTTAGCGGTAGCAAATCAATAATAACAACTGATTTGCATCTTTTCTCTGCTTTGCAAAAGGCACATGAGTTTCATTTGCACTAGCTGATAGAAGTAGTGATTTCTTGAAGAAAATTAATTGCTGTTATTACGTATTACATTACCATACAGAAATGGTAATTCATTTAGTGTCCTTGGAGACATAAAATAGTATGGAAGCCCTCATAAATACTCCAAGTATATAATTTTAACAGCTTTTGCTCAATTATTACCATTGGATTGATGTGGAATATCTAATATTCTGTTGGTTTAGCTGTACTTAAAGCTGGGGCTTATGAGCTGGGGGAAAGGTAAAGTGTATGTTCTCTCTGTACTTTCTGTACCTTCTTTTATTCCCTGTGTACCCATATTCTTACTGCCTTCAAAAAATGTTTGCAGATGTGCAAGAGGCACTAGACTGGTTACTGATTTGCTGACTGCTCCCTCTTATTGTTTCAAAAGGTTTATCAACTCCTTTATGGAGACTTTTAAATTCCTTCTACATTTTTTTTCCTGATCTTACCTAAATTTTACCTTATTTTACAGGCTCCTGTACATTTGTTTATCTATAAAGGCACCAATGTAATAATACTGTGGGTGTTAGGCAGACTTCTTGAAGTTAAGAATATGTGTGTCTTTGGAAAATTTAAGGAAAAACAGTGAGACATTGAGTTGACATCTGAAAAACAAATGCCTTCATTTTCAGTAGAGGTGAGAAGTGAAATGGTGCTTAGAAGGTTGCAGGTGGATTTAATGAACAGCAAATGCACTGGGGAGTGATCTATGAGCACCTTTTGTCTGCTAGATCAGAGCATAAAGATGTTTATTCTTATATATATCAGGGTAATGAGGGCAGTGCAGGGGCATGCAGACACCTGTCTGACCAGCAGATTGCAGGAGTAAGGAGAACATTTGTAGTTTTTCTTTGATCTTCTAAACCAAGTTAATGATTCTAGTGTGCCTGAAACTAGGGTAGGAAAAAAACCGATGTACTAGGAGTAATCAGAAATCAGATTCTAGTTATGTTACTAATTAAAAGGACAATTAAGTTATAACGTTTACTCTCTTATTACTTATTTTCTTTTCTATAAGGGAGTCTTTCTTTTCTCTTTGGTGGGTAGGATTCATGTGTAGCCCAGTTTGCTTACCCTAAGTTTTTCCTTCCTGTTCATTATGTAATACCTATTTTAGTTTGGGCACAAAAAGACCCCAGAAACCAAAGATAAATGGGCATTGTTCTCCACATCAACTGTTTCTACTCTGAAGATATAAGGGGAATAGTTTCATTTCCACAGGAAGAGTAGCCCAGGGCCTTTTAGCCAGTTACTGCAATGGTGTGTAGACTACAGCAAAAGGGATTACTTTTGCCTTCCGTAGTGAACGTTAACCACTACTGTGCTACACTAATGGACCTTTTATATTTTATCTACTTTAATATTCTAAGCAAATGAGAAGTCTTGAAGTAACAAAGCCCTGGTAATAATCAGGTGAGTTATCACCACATGGTTATTATTAAGTGCATTTTCTTTTTATACTAATGAATTAGAGCATAGTCATGTCCCTTGTTTGCCGTGGAAGGAAAATCATTCAAGTTTACGTTTGTCACATGCATAAGTGTTACTGTTTGTGAAAGAAAGATGACCTAGTCAAACCTGGCCCACCAGTTGTCTTCCTGGAAGCCTCACACAATTGTGGCTCTTGTCATGTCTGAGGGTTCTCTAATTCCACTATCAACTCTTCAACTGGCAGTCAGTTCTGCATTCTTCATTTCCAGTGAGGTTACCTTATTTGCAATTAATCAAACAATGTAAAAAGAAGCTGGACTTGAGTGTTTTGTGGCTAATATAGACATCAACTGTAAGGCAGGAATTCTTTTGACAATGAACCAGAGCAGTTCTGTAGAAGCTGGTAAACCTGGAAGTAAAAGGTACTATTTAGCACCCACTATGTCCCTTAGGTGAGATTGTTATAAAGTATATCCCTGTTTGTGGCCTGATGTCCTTTATGCCATATTTGCAGTAGACTGACCATAGACAGAAACTGATGTAGGTGTGATTAATTGCAAATAGACCATATAGGTAAAATTTTATGCAACAGCTGCAGAGGGAATTTGAAAATCACTATTCACTATGACTTCTACATTAATCTTGTTTTCATGCAAAACCCTCTAATCATGGTTTGTGCATCAGTCAGTGAATTTTCACTGAAAACAACCAGGTGCATAAGGATCCTTGTGGTAGTGTTGTGCTCCAGAGTCACTAGTACAAGCATTGGGCCATCTGTGTGAAGACTCTTGTAACTTCTTTGTTGGGTTTCAAGCATGAAATTATATGTCTGTCCAGTGAAACTGTGGAGCAAACCACAAGAGTGTTACGCTGTGGTATACACTTATGGTGTCCTGTTCCATTACTACTTTGTAGTGTCAGCATACTTTGAAAATAATCAGAGAGTGTAATTAACATATGAGCTTTTCAGAATTACATATACTGATCTTTAGTTTAAATGTAGTTAACATGGATAAGGTGGCATAACTAATTTAAATATCTATGTAACTTTATTACTGTCTACTTTTAATGGAGATAGTCTCAGATGATTGTGGATAGCATCTATAAAACTTTCACATACTACAAGGACTTGTATTAAGCTTCTCCATATGTCCAGCAGCCTTTACCAACAAGCAAGAAGAACCTAATTGAAAACGGGAAATTTTTAATCTCTGATAAGGGATTGTTTGAAAATTTATTAGAGTAAAAAGCCGAATTCATAAGAAGTTTGTTCTATTTTTAATCCTAGCAAAGTTACCACATTTGGATTCTAAAGTTAATTGGAAAGAAGGTTTTAGTAATTGTTCAAGTGTTGAGAGCAAATGCATTTAAAAATCGACAAACAAGGAGTGCAAGTACCTTTATAAGGCTTTACAAAAGCTTTATAAAGATCAGATGCTGCATAGCTGTGTATACTACTGTGACTGATCTGAAAGAACTACAGAAATAGAAGCTCTGGGATTCTGTGAAGTAAGTAATACCTTGAATTGTTACATGAGCAAGGCTGTTTTTCTTGATCATAGTTAAGGAAAGAGTTGTATGTTATTGTCAACAAATTAGAACTTGAATAACAAATCTTTGACATAATAATCATAATCTGTTCTGGTTGGGGAGGGACAGAAGGAAAAAAGCTCACTGTAAAATAGTTGTTTGATGAAAAATTACATATAACTTATATGCCTAGAGTAGCTCATTATTTAGGTGGATTTTTACTGTTGAGTGATACAGTCCACTTTTAGAATTCCTAACTCAATAATACTGCAATAGTGAACCTTTGTACTGTGCTTTTTGGTATCTCCTGCTTGTTTTGAGTTCCATACTGAAGTGGAACAATTGAACATGCCAGACTATCCCATAAAACAAAAATGAACAAAATAAAATTGATGGCAAATATCTTCCTTAGCATTTACCTGCCTTAAGAAATTGTTCTTTATAGATCTTCAGAACATGGTGTAACTGTAGCTCCTATGTATTCACATATGTGCTTATGTCCATTTATAAATTATTTTTACATGTGTCAATAGGTATCAGAACTTATCCTCTGCCTTGCCCTGTGATTGTGGGTATTCTTTGAAGTGTCATGCACTGCAGTATAAAAATGATATCAAGTTACTGGAGAGTGTCTAGAGGAGGCCACAAAGCTGGGGAAGGCTTTAGAGAGGAAACTGTATGAGGAGCAGCTGAAGTCACTTGGTCTCTTCAGCCTGGAGGAAACTGAGGGGGGACCTTGTGTGAGTTTACTGCTTCTTCACAAAGGAAGGAGGACAAGCTGATCTCTTCTCCTGGTGAACAGTGGCAGGACCGGAGGGAATGGCAGGATAATGTGCCAGGGGAGGTTTAGGTTGTGTAATAGGAAAGGGTTCTTTGCTCAGAGGATGGTGGAGCACTGGAACAGGCTCCCCATGGAAACAATCATGGCACCAAGCCTAACAATATTCAAGAAGCACTTGGACAATGCACTCAGACACATGGTGTAAATTTTGGGCTTGTCTTATGCAGGGATAGGCATTGGACTTGATGATCTTTGTGGCTCCCTTCCAACTCGGGTCATTCTGTAATTCTGTGAAGTGGTGTTTGTTAGTTTTCAGTTCAGGAATCTGAAAGCTGAACCAAACTTCGAACAATGAAGTGTGGAACATGGAGATTTTGCAGAAGAAGTTTTACCTGGTCTGGGTAAAAACTAAGAAGATAAGTTTCTAATATGTGGGAATGAAAGAAATGCAAAATTGTGAGCAAGAGGGATGAGAGATAGGTGCAAATATTCTCATTTGCAATATATGGCATGTCAAATGCAGTAGGAATAACTTCTGTTTCTTTGCTTTTTTTTTTTTTTTAAAAGGAAAGCCCACCATTTAAGTGAAGACTTTTACATGAACAAAAACCTTTACATTCATTTTATCACCAAGATATCACACTACCCAAAAGAGAATCAAATTCTTCAGTTTCCCAGCAGTTTCCAGTTTCTTACTGATGACTCCATTTGCATCCATTTTTTCCCAGTTGCAGCTAAACACATCTGTATTCTGATTTGGTAGTATTTTCAATAACTTAAAAATTTCTGATATGTTGATTTGGAGGAATCGAGTGACTTTTTGAAACTATTTGTGACTGACTTATAAGACACTCATTAGAAAGATATCCAGCAAATTTGTTGGTCTTTACATGAGTTTCTTAGTGCATCGAGGTTTTGTGGGGCACAGTGCTGTGGGGATCATTGCATCATAACCTTTATTTAGTAGGTTTTGGTCCAATACACTTCAGATCTAGAAGGATTTACGTTGTTCTGCTGTGAAGCACTGTGTTTCATTATTATGACATTTACATTGACAGTTATGGGAGAAATATGCTTAAAGTCCTTAGGCTACCTCAACATTTTCAAATTCCCACATACTTCTTCCCATTTTTATTAGAATTTCCTCAAATCTACTTACACACGCTCTTTAAAACTGTTCTGTGTAACTGAAGTCTATCTTGTTTCCTGTAAAGCACTCCTATGGCTGGGCATCTGGTATACTAATTGCTACTTTATGGAACATAATGGAATGCTCTTTTTTTGTTCTTGCAACCTTTTTGTATGTTCATTTTCTCTTTAACCGTACATTTTGTTTATTGTTGCTTCCAAGTGGATTTTGTTGCCTTCTTCAAGCTTTGCAGCGTTTGTGTACAGCATCTTGTCCCTAGATGGGATTCTCCCTAACAGTGCAGCACAAATACATTATATTTCAATATTTTTTATTTTATTTTGGCTTCATTCAAAGGAGGTTTTGTTGCTGTTTCTCAATTCCTATTTGACATACTAGATTTGCAGTAATTTTCTGGCTGTTTTAAGCAGTCTAGTTTTGAGGAGACACAATTCAGTGATTTACAAATAAGCTGCTACACAGCATAATCATAATCCCTGTATATGTGGATTAGGGAGTTGATTTATGGTATGTCTCTATACATTGCACACACCAATCTGCTTGAAAGGTAAGATGTGTGAATTGCTTACACATCTGAATAGATTGGCAAAGCATGGAATTGAAGAGCTGGCCTAGTCTGCTTGTTTGCTTTCCCATGTTAAAGTGGTAACTGTATACCATTATGGTGTGTTACTGCACTTTAAAAAAAAAAAGAGAGAACCTTTTTGCTGTTCTGCGTGCCTTGCAGAACAAGAAAATAAGACATCATTTAAAGCGGCTATTGTGGTGGAGGTTTCTGGTGCATTTGACATTGCATGTTCTACTTTGGCATTCTGTCATAAAAAACCAAAGCGGAGCTCAGGCTTTCAAATAGGCAGTTGGACCGCTTGAGCTCCTGTAAAAAATAAGCTGGAAAACAAACCCCTTTAATAAAATGCTGATGCTGGAAAAGATACAGAGTCATTGCTTAGTTATGCTACTTTTCTCAGCATGTCTCATTTATTTCCAACAGTAAAAGAGTGAGGTGATTACCAGCTTAGCAAGAGTTGTGATGAGGGGAAATCCTGACCTCACTGAGGCAGGGGACAGTTCAGCCACTGAGTTGACTTCTGAGCCATGAGATGACCCAGTGGCCTGCCTAGGTAACTGGTTTCAGTGGCCATTAACATACCTTTAAGCCAAGGAAGTTATTTCTTCTTTCTTCATGCTTTTTTGTTGTCCATCATCCAGTGATGTATATGGGGTTTATGATTTTTACTTCAGGATTTTAATTACTCTGTAGCCAACCAAAATGCCCCCTTGGAACCTTCCAGAGCTCGACTACATTGGGGAGGCAATAGGAGGCCTCTGACGTTAGAAGCATTTGGATATTATACTGTTGTCAATAACCTGGGATGTGGTGACGGTGCTGTAGAAATAGCCTGGGGATTTTCTGCTTACTGGTACTGTTGTTTTTCTTAGTAATTTTTCTTCGGATGGTTCACTTAGAATTTTTGGCTCGATATAGTTCTTTTATTCCAAATCTGCATAGCTGCTAGCCATACTTGCAACCTTTTCTTAATCATCCTACTTTCTTGCCTTCAAAAAGAGCTGTGTTTTTAATATATATTGTGTGGGATGTTTGTGTAGAATGGTTGGAGGAAACAGTAGTCAAATTTTCTTAAATACAAATATAAGGTGAGGGTAGAGAAACAACTTTTAAAACAAACACGTTGCTGAAAGTGGTAACTCCAGAGATGTTGCAGAAGTTGCACACTGGCAAGTGGGAGAAAAGCATTGACTTGAGAATCAAAATAATTTGGTGGAGATGGAGTCCATGGAGAGACCACGTGTAGCAGACTAGGTGTACTAACAAAGCCATCTCCCAAATACTCTTGTGTGTGATAGTGATAAAGTATGTTTAAAAAAAGTAAAATTACTTATTTAGGAATATTCTATTTCCAAATAAAATGCTCTTGTACTACCTTCCTACTTCTCCCACTTCTCTGGCCAGCTCTGCCAGATACCCATTACTGCCTCTAAAGAAGCCCACATACACCTGGCAGACTAAACATGTTGAATGAAGCCAGAACCTAAATAACAGTCTCATTAAGAGAACAGTATTTTTTAGACTGCAGAGCTTCACGTAATAAGAAAACTACTTCCAGTCATCTGTAGTGAAATCCGTCTTAACTTTTGCTTGTTCCTGTTTAAATAGGGGGGAAATATTTAACCATAAGCAGCAGTTTCTAAAGCAATTCTCATCAGTTTTGAATTTTTTTTTAAAAAGTGGTCTATCAGGAAAATACTATCGTTGAGTCTCTAATGAGTGATGTGTTCTGTGTATTCTTATAGTGCGGAAGTAATTTACATCAGTTGTTTGCGGCTTCTTGCTGAATTCAGGGCATGGTCTGCATGTGATCTCTGCTACTCATATAAGAACTCCAGGGATTTTATTTTATATTTTATATTATATTATTTTATATATACATTATTATATTATTATTTGTTTTATATTTTATGTTATATTTTCCTAAGTTTCTTGGGC
Organism: Coccyzus lansbergi; assembly: GCA_033558105.1. Lineage (NCBI taxonomy): Eukaryota > Metazoa > Chordata > Aves > Cuculiformes > Coccyzidae > Coccyzus > Coccyzus lansbergi. Next base: position 1,158,616 of record JAUMJK010000420.1, on the reverse strand, counting down.
CTGGCTACCTTTAAGCTCACAGGAGTACAGCACTCTCCTCATCCCACATAAATATTGCTCTGAGCGTGCATAGACACCTCCTTTATCACCTCTCATGGCTTCTCCTGTGCAAACTGGTTTTTGCAGCCCGATTTTCTTCTGTCTTCTCAACAGCCTGTAGCATTTCAGCAGGGACCAAGACTCAAATCTACAAAGATCTACTAAATGAAATTTCTGGTGGTCATCCAAGATTGTGACGCTGTATTTGTGGTCTTGGCCAGATGTTACCCTTAATCCTCTATGGACAATGTTCCTGATATCCCAGCTGTGTTTGCAGAGTAGGGGAGATATGGACCTCACTCATTTAGCTTCTGAAGTTCCACAAGAGGGAAGATTGCTCTTGTGAAACTTTGATTTGCTGTATATAAACGGCCACTGGAAAATTTTTAGGGGATTGTAAAAAGAAATTCCTCAAGTTAGACAGTTTCAAAACTTAGAAAGAGTGGCTTTGGCATGTTAGTAAGGAATGAGATGAAATGCAGAAATTTCTAACATTTTCACTCCATTTATCCTCTCTGGAGGAGCCCAGCAGGCAAGATGTACAGTAATTTGGAAATCTGTGTGTTCAGTTTCTCAAACAGCTGAGTCAGCTTCGGGGTTTCTCATGGCTATGTTTTTAGCTATCTGTTATGTAAATGGTGATAGGACTGTGGACTGTTAGTGATGATAAAAACAAATATGTATTTGTGGCAATTAGACATTGATGTATCTGGAGCTAAGCAGTACTGTTTTGGCACGATTGCAAGAGCTGAGTTGCTTTGAGATTTAATGTTCTTATTGCAGCTGTTGTAGAGCAAGACTGAAAGTTCAGAAAACTGAAGGCAAGACATATCAACAGACCAATTAAACAGTGTGTATCATAGATAGAAACATTTGTGAGCTGTACTGCTTACACAGTGGTAGTTATTTTTGACCTTTCAGCATGAACTCTGTTGTTTCCCCATCGCTTTTTCATGTGCTGTAGTCTGCTAGAGAAAACACTGTCAGACATGACTTCATATAGTCCCTGACTTTAGTCAGAATTCTGCAGTCAGAGCAAGCCAAGTTTTCCTTTCTGTGGTTTGCACTATGTAGGTCATCTAAAAAGACAAAGATGCAATTTTCCCAACAGGAGTCCTTTTCTCCATTAGTTTCATTCTAAAGTGGAGTTTGGGTAGATGATAATGGTGTTGAGTGACATTTGCTTTAATTACATGTTTGCAGTTTGCAGTCAGTGTCTTTTTTTGCCAGGAGAAGGTCTAAGTATTTTTAATGCTAGTGATGCAGCCACTGGAAGAGCAGCAAGATAACTCAATTTGCAACCATGAAGCTGTTAAAAACCAGATAACTTTAGACACGTGAACTCAAACCACGCCTCATCTGTTCCTGACTAATTTCTAATAAAACAAAGCTTTAGATCTTCTTTTGTTCTGTTTGCATAGAGGCTTGTTTGCAGATGCAGATGCAAAGGAAATACCTGTTTAGCTTCACTTTGACATTTCCATTAATATTACACTCAGTATCATCTTGCATCACAAAAACTGATCCAAACCTAGGCAAGGCCTTCTTTTGTGGTAGGATGTTGCTGAGCTCATCTGAGCAGGGATGTTCTTAGTTGCTATGACTTGAAGAGGAAAATGCACAGATTTGGGTCTTTTGTTGAATGTTTTTTACTGTGTCACTAGTCCTCTACTGAAACCAAACTCAGACAAAAAGGCAATGCCCTGATATCAGTGGAGAAGGTCGATATGGTCCTGCATATTATCTTCTCGTCAAATCATAATTGTGACAGAATTGAAATACTACCAACTGACAGCTGATCTAGCATCCTTCTTTACAATGTATTTTCTCTCTGTCTATGTTCATTGGAATATGCACCTGAGTTAAAATTTTGCAAACCACTATTTCCTGTGTCTTTTCCATTATAATTCTTTTTTGCAACCTGACCTTGCAATAAGTAGCAAAGAAATGTATGATGAGCAAATTTCAGTTCTTAATGCTCTCTTTCATAATATGAATGAAAGCTAATGAGAGCTACAGACTGGGAGAAGCCTGGCTGGAAAACTGCCAGGAGAAGAGGGACCTGGAGGTGTTGGTCGACAGCCGACTGAACATGAGCCAGCAGCGTGCCCAGGTGGACAAGAAGGCCAATGGCATCCTGACTTGTATCAGAAATGGTGTGACCAGCAGGTCCAGGGCAGTGATTCTCCCTCTGTACTCAGCACTGGTGAGACCGCTCGTTGCATACTGTGTTCATTTCTGGGCCCCTCACCACAAGAAGGATGTTGAGGCTCTGGAGCAAGTCCAGAGACGAGCAACGAAGCTGGTGAAGGGGCTAGAGAACAGGCCTTATGAGGAGCATCTGAGAGAGCTGGGGTTGTTTAGCCTAGAGAAGAGGAGGCTGAGAGGAGACCTCATTACTCTCTACAACTACCTGAAAGGAGGTTGTAGAGAGGAGGGAGCTGGCCTCTTCTCCCAAGTGACAGGAGAGATTAGGAGGAGGTTTTTCACGCAGAGGGTCATTGGGCATTGGAATAGGCTGCCCAGGGAGGTGGTTGATTCACCTTCCCTCATGGTGTTTAAGGCACGGGTAGATAAGGTCCTGAGGGTCATGGTTTAGTGTTTGATAGGAATGGTTGGACTTGATGATCTGATGGGTCTCTTCCAACCTGGTTGTTCTATGATTCTATGATTCTAATCCTGTCCCTCAGATTTTTGTTCTGTTGAAATTCTGACTCTTTCCATCAGCTAAAATCAGGGTTTCACCTCCACGTAATCTGATATTAAAAGATGTACGTCTGTACATTTTAAGACCAGACTGATTACTATAGTAGCTTTCTTTATCCTTTCTCACATACGTTTTTCTTCAGAATTAAAGTGTACTTTTCTCACAGGTACCCATACCACGTGATCAAGTAAATTTTTCATATTCTTTTGGGTAAAGCCTGTAGGGAGAACTTCACTGGCATCTCCGATAGTTCAGAATTCCATGGCACTTTTCTGAATGTGCTTAAGTTTTTCAACTTTGTTTTTGTAATATAAACACCTGAACTAACCTTGTGTTACAGAGCCCTACAAAGGAGTAATGCTGCTTTCCTGCTGTTACTTTGTGTTCCACTCGTATATCTAGAGGTAGTATTCACTGATCACATTATAGGATTTCATGCTCTCTTGTTGTTTTGGGGTTGTTTTTTTAAGCCGTTACCTTAAAGACTGTCATTTGTCAGTGACAGGACTGGCAAAAGTCTCCCAGATTTCCTGAACTAAATTATTGAAGACAGGAAAAAAAATCACTTCATTTTGTCTTTATTTAGGTTTTTAGTTAGCTCTTTACATTGCTAAAGCTGTTCACATTACAAAGCAAAACTCTTTAACTGATGGCAAGGCATGTCAGTAATCATGTAATTAGTAATGTGATTTATTATTCCTTAAGGTTTTTGACACTTGTCATAGCAAATAAAGAATCTCCCCGTGGAGTGGGGAGGCATTGTTTCATTTTGAATTGTGGAAACCGAGGCATAAATTTGTCAGTGGTCAGAGTGTTGATATACCTGTACTGAACCCAGTTTTACTTGAGTCCATGACCTATTAGTTCATCCTTCTTGGACAGCTTAGGAGAATAAATGTTTTCCATTTAACATTACTCCATCATGTTGTTTTTCTGAAAGCAGTTCCTTGTGTGTGGGGGGGTCGTATGTTTTTAGGACAGTCGGGTTCAGGCCAGTGGTCATCAGGGTATGAAGAGTAATGTAGTAGCATTAATTGCATCATGCAACAGATCTACTTTCCGTGGCACATGTTGCTGGATAATACTGCTTATTGTGTAAAGGCTTACTGTTTTTATAGTCCTGTGTTTTCTCACTAATAGCTTATGAGGCAGTGTTTAAGTGCTCTTGGTTATGTATTCTCCTTTTATCTCATTATTTATAGAATAACTGCAGAAGGGTTTTGCTTCAGTGTAGTTAATATTTTTACCTTTTCTGATCACCCAATATTGCTCTAGCAAAGGACTCTTTGGGATATTACTTACTCTGTTCAGGAGACTCATTAGCTGATCCCCTGAAGCCCACTTTGAACTGCAAGCCCTCATCTTGCCTGGAAGGGGACCCCTTTTCTCCACTTCCCAGTCCCTGTGCATGGCCGAATTTACCTTACATCCCAGATTTGTCTTCTGTGCCTATCCTGTCTGGAAGCAAAGGCAGGAGGTGACAGGAGCTGTTCAGGTAGCTGGAGCTGGAAAGATGCTGATCCTGAAGAAGCTAAAGGGATCCTAAGCTGAGAGGTTTTCTTCCAAGCCGCAGTTTCAGCTCCTCTGCATTCCCCACTGCTGCTTTGCAAAGCAGCAAGGTGCAAAACAGAGTAAGGGGATGCTATACTGCCTGCTCCTACTGAAGGGCAGAGCTGAAGATTTTTTGCAGCTCAAGGAAGTGTGAGAGGATCAAACACGGCTTCCCCATGCCTGGCTGCCTGCTTCATTTTCAGTGCCAACCTGCTGCTCCAGGGCCAGCCTTGCAGTCTTGCACAACCCACAGGCTGCATTTTGCAACATCTCATTTGCTAAAAGAAGGGAAGAGGTGTTTTTAATTATTTTGGAGTTGGTTGGGTTTTTTTTTCTTTAGAACATGCACAGGCCTCTAAGAGGTCTGGAAACCAGGGTCTCATAGAGAATCTTAAATTACTGCCCTGACTAAGCCCATGTCCTCACCCAGTGATCATCCTTTGGCTTGGCAGGCCGTGTCTTTAGATGCAGCCCCTGAACAGGGTGCTGGGTTAGGATTCGATCTCCTGCCATATGCAGAGCCAGTGATCCACCAATACAAGAAACTGTTACAGAAGATGGTAATACACGTGTTGGCTAGGGAGTGTTTGTTTACCATGCCCTACTGATGTACATCCATGATCATAACATTCCAGTTTTTTTGGCTTTGAAGTGTGATTAGCAGTTGTTTTAAGGCATCTTCTTTTCAGGCATTGCCCAAGCATTTGCACAGGGGAATGATGCTCACTGTGTGGCCCTTTCATGCTTGTAGTCACTGCCTTATTATGGTGTCATTACCCAAGGTTTATTTTAAATGTCTGAAGTCTAGAGCAATGCTGGTGTATTAACCCACCATCTTTGTGTAGTCTGGAAATGTTAAAACCATAAATTATTATAAACAAAGTGCCTTTGGAGGAGCTTATATACTGTGGTTATTTAACTTGTCCTATAGATTTCTGCCTTAGTGTAGTGCTTGTAGAATGTATTCATGTTCAGAAAAATACTCCACAATTTACTGAAGAGTAAAGGTATATTTAACAGAAGATGTATTTCTACCAAATATATGCTTTTTAAATTAGGATTTAAACGTAAAAAAAATAATTTCAGCTTGCTTCATCTGCTTTCCATATGTAGCTGTTTCAGCTAAAGCACATTGCTAAAAGTCTAATTGAATCAGTGCCATTGTATAAATATGTAATTTCTGTATATGTACATTCCTCATTCTGATAGCTTCCAAAAGATAGCTAAGTGACCATTAGAATAATTTAACAAGAAAAGTATTTTTAAGTGTTTTATAAGACATAAGTTCTTCTACATAAAATACAGCATGCTGGAACTAGTTTTCATTGCATGTTTATGGTTAATAGTAAAAGATTTTTAGTCTGTGCAGAACCATTTCCATACCATTGATCCATCTTAAAGAGACTTTGTCTTGAATAATACATGTTTGATCATTGAGGAGAAACTCTCCTAGTCCGATGTATACTCACTGCATCCTTGAAATATTTAGTCCTTGGGTTTGAAAGGTTCAGTGTTGTGGTCTCTGGGCATCTTTAGCCCTCAGTGAATATTTTGCCAGAATAGATAGTCCATGCCAAGTAAACGACTATAGTTTCCAACCACAGTGTTGAGAAGCAAAGTGAATTAAGGCTGGAGCCTAAGATTTCTGTGCAAAAGTAATAAAGCTTCTCTTTGTTGAGGTTTTAGATGCTGCTTTGTTCTCATATGCCACGGTGAAAAAAAAGTTTGTCTTTTAAAATATAATTTACAGACACTTAATCTTGGTTGTGTTTAATGCCTTTCAATATTTTTAAAAGAAATTCCAAGTAGATGAGTTATTTATGTGTTTAGCTTTTATTTTCCATTATATCTTTTAATAGATTCCAGATCCCATCCATATTGTAATGGCTTCTGAGTTACGGAGCAACACAATTTACTGGGCTAAATATCCATTTGTCTTGCCTCTGACCTAAAAGCATGATAGACCTCTACTGTAAATTGTTAACACATTTGTGTACTGTAAAGTCCATACCATCACCCTCACTGTCTGCATGCAGGCTCCACCAGACATGAGGAGCCCCTGGTGCACTGCAGCACACCTGGAAGCATCCTGTTATTCCTAGTAGTCAGGTTAATGTTCTTGGAAGACATCATGATTAAAGGTTGCAAATGGAGAAGTGTTCACACTTTAATTCTTTATAAACTCGCTTCCCTAAGCCAACATGTTGAAGCACATGTACAATATAATAGATTTGTCTGAGACCTGGAGTATAGAGATGGAGTATGTGAGGTGATGGGAAAAAGAGGAGATAACCTGAACTGCTGTTTGTGCCTTCCCCTCCTTATCTTCTCTTCCCCAGGCTTTTCTTAATTTCTTTTTTTTTTTTTTTTTTTTTTTGCCCCACATGGCTTGGTTTATTTGAGTTTCTGGGGAAAGCAGGTGTCAGGGGACAAAACAGTACAGGGCTGAGCTTTTAGCATCTTGGAATTGCCACTATAAATCTCTGATTTTAATTTTTTTTTTTTACTGTTCCCTGAGAGTATAAGCCCCAGGAATTGAAATATAGCATTCTGCACTTAAGAAGTATTCCACAGAATATGTAAGAGAGCCTATAATTAAACACTTCTGCATAGATAGCAGTATTGGAAGAATAAATTTGGTGCCTGTCTCTCCAAAAGTAGTTGAAAATCATAAATCATTTGTAGAATAGATAATCACAGATATAACAAACTCTAGCTGCATCTGCAATTATTTTCTACTCAACCTCTTGTGTACAATTAAGAATTCAATTTAACAGCTGGGAATGATTTTCAAATGGTGATCTGAAGTAGAAAGTTCTATTCAGAAAATTTCAGCAGTTCTTTTATCTTCCCCATTCATTATTTTTTTCTGGAATAGGTTAAAAAATACAGCACTTGACCTGCTCTGCATGGAGGTAGGAAAGAGATCATTATAAACTCAGATATGGATTAATGCTTAATGATCCATCATCTTATGTGGCTGAGTTCAATGGCAGAGAGACTGACTATCTGTCAACAGGCTGAACCTTCTTTGGTCAAGAAACTTTGTTAATATTTTATTCAATATTTGTTCATTTGTTCAATGGGGGAGATATTTTTCAAAGGTTTCTTCTTGATAGTTGTGGCAAAGCAGCTAAGGTATAAAGCTCAAAGTGAGTGCCTGTCAAATTAAAGTTAGAGATTATAAACAAGTGAAAACTGTAAAAAAATGGTAGTAGATATTAATGCAGTCACACATCGTTATATACACTGATTAGTTTAGAGTTATATACATAAATATACCAATATGCTGAACGGATAGGTTGTGTGGACTCTGTACACATAAAATTCCCACAGAAAGGTCTCCCATCTGTCACTATACCCTGCGTGCACGTGAATTCAAGGCATTTGGCATTTGGGGAGTCAAAAGCAGCTGTTCCAGCTTTAGGACTGAGGGTTTATGTTTATATTTCATCAATTTTTTTTGTTCTGCTGGTAAAACCTCTGTCTTCAAATGGGCCAACAAGCAGGTACTGGGTCTGTTATCTGAATACGTATGCACGGGCACTCAGAAACTTTCTTTGAAACAGAAAATACTCAAAAATCTTTCCTTAGTTTAGTAAAGTGAATTGTGAAACTTTGTCAATGTGGTAGAGGATTATTGTGATGAACTTGGTTCTTGGTGAACTAATTAGTCCCTCTAGAAATGGTGGAAAAAAGAATTGCATTTGTTGTAGAGTTATATCCTAACAGGGGGGCACCTAGGGCATGGGTACAGCAAGAGTAAATACTGTTAAATTCATTCTTATTAGACACCTGCAGTAATGGTGTACATTTTATCAATGAATACATTCAGTTTGGGTATTTCCAGTTTCTTTGCAGTGAAATAATGTATTTTTATTTTTTAACAAAAATTCAACTCTTGCCATGCTCTTTGCAGATCAGGTCTAGGAAACATGTCTGAAATTTGATCACTCTACATAGTTTGAGACTGGGATTAGAAAACATGGCAAGTTTAGCATTTTTGAAATATAATCTGCTTTATCAGCCAAGGAACCATTATTCTGTAGAGCCAATATTCTACTATTTATCTTTCTGCTTTTTTTCCCCCCTCTTGTTTACTTGGTTTGTTTGGGAGTTTTACTTTTTTAATTAGAGCAGTATGGCCAGGCATAAGATTTTTTTTTTCTTTCTTTCCCTTTCTTTTCTTCTATTCTAAAGGGACAAAATCACACTTCCTTTTTTAAGTTGACCTTGTACTCATGGCATCTGATCTGAGGAGTTTACTTATACACACTGGTGTTCACGTTAGGGACTTTTCTTCCTACTGCCTTTCTAGTTTGGGTATTTTCAGTGATAGGGACATAACAATTTTTTACATAGTTTTACTAGCAGAATACTGAGAATATTAATTCAATATTAATTGAAGCATCCAGTATTCCAGAAAATTTGCACAGAATGGAGGAAATGTCATCAACTCCGCTTTGTTTTCTAGACTGGTGATACTGATTTTCAATGTAACCAGTCATTACAAAATTTTGCTTATGATTGCCTGTGATACTTACCAGTGTTGCAGCTAGAATGAAACGGTAAAACCAGCTAGTGGTAAAAGTTTGCAAATGGTACAAGATTGGGAAATAGTCAACAGTGAGAAAGTTCTTAGTATAAAATGATCTGGATCAATAGATTAAGTCAACTCAAAGTTATAAGACAATTTTCCGTGCAGCCAGATGTCAAGAAGTCAGGCCTAAGTTTTCAAGCAGTCAGACCCTCCCACTATGACTTGGAGTTGTAGAGCCTGCATGGCCTCGGGGTTTGTAAGAGCAGGAGGCTATTGAATGCTAGGCAGACTACTCTACTAAACCTGACCAGAACTGAAAGAATTACTCCTGGAAGACTTTTTCTAGTTCTGCTTTTGCCAATTCAAAAAAGTGTTGAAAAAATGGTTAAGACACAGAAAAGCCTTCTAGTGAATAGCCTAAGGATATTATTTGTCAATGTAAGCAAGAGTTCCCAGCTTTAGTCAAGATCCAAACAGCTGGAAGTCAAGGCAAGGTGTATGCTGTTTGGAGTCTGTGTTTTCACATGAGAAAAATTATCCACTGCAATAGCTAGCTACAGGTATGAGGAGTTCTCTAGCACTAATTTGATCCATTACCTGGATACAGACTAGTGGGTTCCTCTTAACTTAATCTGGGTTTCTGTGTTTTAATTTTTAGGAGGAATGTGAGCATTTCTAATTTTTACCTATTTAAGTAATTAGAAAATTTATAATAACAGTTTGTTGGATACTAGCTTTTCTGCTTTTCTGTCCTACTTTCCAATAATACGGCAGCAGACTGGAGAAACAATCTTATGAACAAAGAACTGTTGAACCCTTTGAATTAAAATAAAAGCAGCATTACTCTCTGCCTTAATCAACAGAAGGGACTGTTTGGGCTGTAAAGTTTTTTTATTTCTTTTTTGTTTACACATTTACAAAGAAAATTTTCACAAGTTGTCTTCAAGTCTTTGTCAGAGCACAGCTGCAATGTAATTGTTGGATATATATATTGGAGAGGAGGGAGCACAGAAAGATAGCAGTGATGATGGTTTTCAAATAATATATATTTATACATCAGGAAGAAAGTGATTACTGAAAGGTTAGCCTAGATTATTATTCATTAATTTTCTGAGCTTTTAAACAAATTGTTGTGCAAATGTTCATAACCTCATCATTTTCTCAGAAGGTGTTCAGATCCTCACATGTGCAGTAGATCAAGCGTGCTTCCAAAAATAGGCACATTGTTTGTGCTTGCATTTCCAGATGATCTTGTTATGGCAACCGAGCCCCTGAAAGTTATCTGTGGGCTGTGTGGATGCTTCTTCAAACAGTTCCTCTCATGTCTGAGAGCTGCTACTGTACTGCAGAACAACCCTCTCCTTTTTGAGCACAGCCCTTTGGTTTCAAAGCCAAATGCAATTAAGTCATCGTGATTAGATCATTAGAACCTTCACTGAAATCTCCTCAGTAACATGCCTGAACTTTCATTGTGGTTCCAAATGGATAATTTTTTGGAATTTGACTTTGCTTTGAAATGTGGAGCACTCTTTGCCCCAAGGCATGTCTGGTTTTGTATAAACATGGAAGTTTCAGACCATTTGAAGGACACAGTACAGAATAATTCAGCCACACTAAAGATCTAAAGTGTTTTAGCAGTATTATTAACAGTGTGTTCTGTATCTACTTCATCTTCTGAAAATTTTAAGAATCAGGTGGTGTCCTCACAAACACATCTGATAGATCTTGCCAGGCAGAACTGACTGAGATCGTTCCTGCTTTAATAACTGGTATATGTGACCCCATATACATTTAGCACTGGGCATAAAGTATTTAAGGGCACCTCCCTCCCCAGATGCCTTGCTGCTGTGGTGCGCTATATGCCATCAGAATGGTAGCTAAGTGTTACAAAGCATTAAATGTTGGATATTGAATATTCTTAGCATAAAAGCTGGCACAGGGGCATCGTTTACCAGAAAATGTGTGTCTTGAGAGAAAATAACAAATGGCTTTGAAAATCAGGGTCATTTTCCCATGCTGGGTGCCAATGAGCTGCTTCCTGTGGCAAACCTCTTCCCTCATCACTGTAGTCCTTAATACAGTCCATATAAGATCTGGGATTAGACAGTCACCAGATACACGGGACATTTTTACCTTGCATGTCTTCACAGTATCATAGAGGTAATAGATGGCTCTAAGAATCACCAGTTGAAGGAAAAACAAGGAGGAGTAAGAAGGTAATAATGAATGATGAAAATAAAGATATAAGGCTGTGAAAACAAAATATTCAGAAGAAATCCCCTAAACATCTAATACCGCCTGCCACGTCTCTACCTGCTTGAAAGCAGTTGGCTCATTTCTCATGAGCACTCTGACTTTGTTTTTATTTGTTTGTTTTCAATGCTAGAAATTCAAAGATATTTACTGTGGGATTAATCACTGCTCAATATGAGTTAGGCTAGCAGAATTTGACTTGCAGAGAATATTTGAGACCCAAACATATCTCTGTTGATGTACATTGTGGTTACTGCCTAATCTCCATTTTAGTAAATAGTAAGCAATTGTTTTTTTCTTCTCTAAGAGCTGAATATTTATTGGCAGATTGGGCTTGTCTTGTTTGGCTCTGGATAAAGCAAGCAGTTATAGCTGAAGCATATATAGTACGATGGGATAGTACATGCTTTATTTAGCAAGTAAATTAACATGAATTAGTGTAAGACCTCTTTGTCAGAAGCAAAACAGCCACAGAAAATTCAAAGTAAAGGCTGGTAATAGACCACATTATTTCTTTTAGTCCCCGTGGCATCAGATTAATAATTGATAGTTGACGCCATTTTGGTGAGTCTTGTTTTAGAAGCCAGAGTGTTAAAGCTGTCTACTTTCAGAGTTCCAAGCTTTTGTTTGCAGTTTATAGAAAAACAGCATTAGTGCTTTAGATTTTACGTCAACTCTGTGGCACTGAATTCAACTATATGAATAGCTGACTTCTTCTTTCCAGCAAAATGTGTATTTCACAGCTATTTTTGTGTTCTTTTTCTGAACCACTCCACTTAGCGTAAGTAAATCAAGACAAGGAATGATAGCCTGAAACATAACTGGCAAACATTTTATACTTTATTACTGAAATGTTTTTCTTTTGCCTGTAAGTTTACTAAAATCCATTTATTTTATTTTTTTGAAACTACAGTGCCTTAAGAAAGCTGTAGTACTTGCTAGAGAGGTCCTGTTTATTAACCAGAAAACAGTAATTGGAAAAGAGATGAAGCATGGTCTGTTGCTTTAGAAATTATTCTTTGAATTGGACAATTTCCAACTGTAAGGAAGTCTAGAAGGATTTTATTCTTTATTTCTGCCTCATAGCCTTTTTCATCCAATAGCACACTGATAAAAGGTTTCTTGTGAGGCTTCTATTTTTCCAATAGGCAGAGGAAATCTAAATTGCCTCAGGGCATTTTTTTAGTTCTAACGAGTTGAACTTGGTCTGGAAACAATAGATACAAAATGGAGAGATACAACTTGGAAATGTATTTTGCAGTTACAACAGGATGTTGTGAAATAGCAGATTCAGGCATTAGGAATGCAGCACTTTGAGATGGTAGGTTGTGACTGTACTTGCAGCAATTTGCATAGCTTTTTCTACAGGTCCTTATCAGTTTACTTTTATTGCCATTTCATTTCCCATGATAAAGAAGTGGAAGACTTCCTTCTGGCAAAGAAAATAGTCTTTGCAAATTATGTTGCCCAAAGGAAGAGCTGCCCTCATGGATCTTACTATTCCATACCCATCACAAAACTTTTTAAGTTTACACAGTTACTGCTTTTCCTTTCTTTGTGCTGCCTTCAGTTTTAACTATGGAAGAGACACATTGTATTTTGTCCCGAAAGAGCAGATACTTAAAAAAATATCTCAAGTGCTATAATACATTGTCATTGTACCTTTAAGTGCTATTTTTTTAATTACTTTTAGCCAAAAAGGCAAATATTTAAAACACTCAGGAAATACCACATAATTCACAGAGCATGTGTGGATGCTAGATATGGTCTGTCAGATGTTCTTAGCTGTGGTCAATGGATGGTTTGTTGCAGTCTGGGGTTGGGGGAGAGAGAGACCTGGGTCTTTGCATGTGCCTGGTTTTGATTCTTGTATGTGAACTGGATTAAGCTAAATCTACTCCATATATTGCCACACAGTATTTTCGCATAGAAGCATTTGCAATATATGATGCAAGCAACACATGCAAGTGACACTGAGGAGATGCCATCACAGAGGCCATGACTGGAAGAGCTGCAGTGCTGTGGGCCATAGGTCCTTGTTTCTCTTGATGATATGTACCAACATGAATCAAGTAGCTTGAGAGCCAGCAAAAATTGCTGCTTGGAGATTTGCCTACAAATTTAAAAATATGCACCACTACAGGCAACACATAGCAATTGAAGGGTGTTTGGCTGGAGCTGTGTTCCCCACTGCTTGTAGCCTCCTTCAAACTGCCCAGTTTGGGGCAGTTTAAGAGAGCTCTGCAGCCACTTTATCTGAGCTATAACATGGTATTTATAGCCTCAACTTCAGGAGCTGAGAGTGTTCAAATTGGGTGATAGCTACTTGCCTACAATGTCCGTACAGCTGAAGTCAGGTATATCCCAGCTATTAATGTGTGGTCCAGAGCTTGAGAGCTCGCCTGAAAAGCAGTTTGTTCGCTTTGTGAATGTTAACATTTGGTAGTGCTTTTTTGTTTGTTTGTTCCATTGCTTGGAATATACATTCGAGAAAGTAATAGGAGTTTGCAAACTCTTTTACTTCTTACTTGGACCACGTTGTTAATATACCTTTCCCAATCTTTGCATGACAAATGCTGGAGCTGTTGTTGCAGACTTTAGTAAGCTGTGATCTACCCTAGATCCTCAGAAGAAAGTTTTTGAAGAGTAAGTACTATTTTGTTCCTTTTTTTCCTCCATTTTAAATACTATCTAATAAGGATTCATTCTGGACTACACATTATCATTATTTGTCTAGCATTTACTGAGTCATAAAGAGAGAGTTACCCTTGTTTTTTGTTTCAGGTTTCTATTAAATGTTTTATGTAAACAGGACATGCAGGTTCTGTTAACTAGATTGAAAGTGTTCATGATGGGAAAGGGTCTTTCCAAAATACCACTGTCTACAAAATGCTTTTAAAGACAGTTGTGTTTTTTTCTACTCTTAGGCCACACAAACATAGGTTTTTCGTTTTCATTTGCTTTTCAGGCAAAAAAAAAATCTAGTAAATTTAGAAACATGCTTTTATTTTTCAGCTGTCTGCCTTTTTTATGTTCCTCTTTGTAGAACAATTTCAGTTTCAGAATTTATCTTTGCAGTCTTCAACATAAGCAGTTGTGCTGGGGAGCTCTCTCGGCACTTATCAGTCAAACTTTTCCTAAAGAAGGGTCTATCTTTTTAATGAAAACAAAATTTGTAGAGTTTTAAATAATTCATTTATAAATCATATAATCTTATACTGAATTAGCTCTGTGTCCTACAAACAAGTGGCTACACACATTTATCTTCACACATTTATCTTCACACATTTAAGATCTAAAATTCAGCAGATGCTATCCTAACAATTATTACTATTTAGAACCTAAAATTCCTCCATGAGAAGTTCCCTAAAAGCTTTCAGTTTTCCAGACAGGCAGACTTTAATGAAATTTACAAAAAAGTAATAGGTATTAGGAAAGAATCTAAACCGTTATTTATAAAATCAACAAAGAGTCCCTCAGTTCACATCCCAAAGGGGTCTGTGGAATCATAGAATTTTTTTAATTACACAAGTGAATCAGAACAGACAACTAAGTATTGCTGCTACTGGGTCCTTTTGCAATGCCATACTTTCTTCTGTTAGAGTGCTGGCAGAAATATATATGACATGAAATTATTTATCAATAGCTCCTGAAATAATCAAATAATTGTTTCTTTTTAGAATTAAGTGTTCCTTCAGAAAAAAAGAAGCATATATGTATTTCTTTCAGCAATGTTGTATGACTAACACCCTTGCCTTAATCTGATACTGTCTGCTTAAGGGCAGGGAGGCTCTGCAAAGGTATCTGAACAGGCTGGACCACTGGGCTGAGACCAAGATCGTGAGGTTTAACAAGACCAAAAACCGAGTGCTGCACTTGGGCCACAACAACCCTGTGCAGTGCTACAGACTAGGAGAAGTCTGTCTAGAAAGCTGCCTGGAAGAGAAAGACCTGGGGGTGTTGGTTGATAGCTGACTGAACATGAGCCATCAGTGTGCCCAGGTGGCCAAGAAGGCCAATGGCATCTTGGCTTCTATCAGAAACAGTGTGACCAGCAGGTCCAGGGAGGTTATTCTCCCTCTGTATTTGGCACTGGTGAGACCGCTCCTTGAATCCTGGGGTCAGTTCCGGGCCCCTCACCGCAAGAAGGATGTTGAGGCTCTGGAGCGAGTCCAGAGAAGAGCAACAAAGCTGGTGAAGGGGCTGGAGAAGAGGCCCTATGAGGAATGGCTGAGAGAGATGGGCTTGTTTAGCCTGGAGAAGAGGAGTCTGAGGGGAGACCTTATTGCTCTCTTTAACTACCTGAAAGAAGGTTGTGGAGAGGAGGGTGCTGGCCTCTTCTCCCAAGTGACAGGAGATAGGACAAGAGGGAATGGCCTCAAGCTGCACCAGGGGAGGTTCAGGATGGATAACAAGAAGAAAAGGATCATGGGGTATTGGCACAGGCTGCCCAGGGAGGTTGTTGAGTCACCATCTCTGGAGATGTTTAAAAGATGGGTAGACGCATGTTCAGGGACATAGTTTAGTGTTTGATAGGAATGGTTGGACTTGATGATCCAAGAGGTCTTTTCCAACCTGGTGATTCTATGATTCAATCAAAATTACTGGCCATTTATTCAATTCCTGCGACAAGAAGAACTGGAAGCTCAGTTAATGCATGTTAGAGCAAATGTGATCATCCACTAGGCTTTTTTTTTTTTTCCCATTTGGCCTTCTTACATTACCTAACCTTCACTGAACTCCCTTTAACATCTCCTTACACAGAATTCTCCTAAATCTCCCTTCATTGTCAGATTGGGGTTTCTGCTTGATTTTTAGAAATAGAGAAATAATGATGCTTCTGAGAATTTCAGTAACTAGAGAAAATGACAGTTGATGGGTACACGTTTAAGAGGGTACAAGGGTTATTAGGGTAGCACAGTCAATGTGAATAGAATTCTGGAATATTTTCATGTCTTCATTAGAACTTAGTATTACCTCTTGAGTTATTCTGATCAGTTTCTCTTCAGTTTTGAATTACTTTTGTCCAGAAGCTTCAGGGTTTAAAAAAAAAAGAAAAACAGTTCCTTTGTCTCTCTGCTGAAAGATCATATAGTATGGAATGTTTGTCATACTCCTGTTATCTGCAGTATAAAACATCCCTGCATCTCCTTTCTGTGTGAATGGAGATAAGAACCATCTTTTCTAGCTGGTCAGCCTGAAAATTATCCCTGAGACCAGCTATGCTGGTGCCATTGGTTTATGTTGTGAACAATATGTTGAATAGTACAGCACTGATGAGTGTATCTCAGGGTCATCATCTCTCTCAATCAGACCTGATGCAAGTAGTAAGAAAGAAGATAATCTTTTGAAAACAATGAAGGGAAAAAATGTACCTGTACACACTTAGATGCTGTAGCCTACCATGTACAAATTTCTCCTTACTAGAAGATACTACAGTGAATGAGAGGTCTTCATGTTTGGAAATAAAAAATAGGCATTTCATTGCTGTTAGGAGAATAAAGACGTATTTCTATCCATCAAAAGCAGGCAAGTGAATGGTGAGAAACAAAGACCAAAAAAGAATGCAAGTTGTGCTCCATGTCCAGAATAGGAATTATTTTCAAGTTTCCAAGAGGACATCAAGACAGAGTATGCAAAAACTACCACAGAAGGTCTGCAGAATCTATTAACACATTTATTTTCACCAATTTAGGCACATTCACCTGTGTTCAGACACATATAAAAAGGTCTGCTGGCAGTACGTTTTGCTTTATAAGTTATTTCCTACAGAATCACCTGTTTAAAAGTGAATTATTCGCAGAAAAGTCCTGAAAAAATAATATATTAGAACCCCTTCTTTCTTCACTTTAAGTCTTTCAAATCCATTTTTAAGGCATAGAGATGCTAAAAGAGGGTAACACTGAAGGGATGAAATTCTGTCCCTCTTTTGATGCCTGTGGCAAAACACATTCCGTGAGCTTCTCTGGAGGCAGGATTCCTTTTGTGTGCATACCTGTAATTAATGAGGCACATGTGCTCACAAAAGTTTCAGTAAGCAGGCAAATGTATAATGCTCAAGTACAAACCTCCATTGTGTTCTGGCTTGTGTATTTATTGGCTTGTGAAGATTATGCCATGTAGTTAGAAGACTGAGACACAGCTTTTTCAAGTATTTGTGCATTATCTTTTTTGATTGGGCAGATAACATTGGTTTTTGCTGAATTTTGGGGAGGGAAGGCACTGAGGAATATGAAGTTGTTTAATGTTCATGCAAGAGCAGAAGAAACTATATACTGCACATCTGGTTTTGTCTACTAAAGGTTACTCCATTTCAAAGTTTTATACTTTGATTT
Source organism: Coccyzus lansbergi (assembly GCA_033558105.1). Lineage (NCBI taxonomy): Eukaryota > Metazoa > Chordata > Aves > Cuculiformes > Coccyzidae > Coccyzus > Coccyzus lansbergi. Next base: position 1,141,191 of record JAUMJK010000420.1, on the reverse strand, counting down.
GGTAAATTTTCAACAGCTCTAAGAATACTAATGCATATGTGCTAAAAGGAAAGTAACTCAGGAAAGAGAAAATTCAAATGTACGTGCTCTTTTCCCTGTTTCTACCTCTGATATCCAGAAAATAAATCTGTTGGCTGATATTAGGCTTCTTTTCTTTTATTTTTTGATACATTGTCATTTATGAGCAGTGTTAGCACTGGAATTATAAAGAAAGCTTTTTGATGAACGAAGATGTAAAAAGTAAAGATGCCAACTAGGGATATGTTTAAGCTTTTCAAGAGAGAACAAGTACAATACAAGATAACAAGATTTTAGAAAGACATCACTTTTTGCAGCACATACGAATGTGCAATTGCACATTCCTTTATGCATGACTGTGTTATATTACCCCATGCCCCCTCCCCATTTTCTCCTCTGAAAAACCCTAAACTGTATTGCAAATTATTATCCACTGCCATGGGGCCTGGATCTCTTACAAGTTGGAAACCAGTTTATATGCTGTAGATTCCTTTCAGTTTTAGAACTCTTGTGTTGGCTTGTGAACAATGATGACATCAAGTCATTTAGCTCTATTCCCTGTTCTCTAGGACTTATAAAGCCAGTAGCATCCATCTGTTGTTTCCAAATGGGATGTATTTGAACTGAGATTTCTGATTAATGAGCTGACATTATAGTTTATTATTGGTTTTACATTGTATCCCTTAAATGTGAAGTGATAATTTAAATAGGTTTTGCAATATGTAATAAATATATTGTTATAAAGACTTCCGAATGATGCATAATGTTTGAATATTACTTTATATAGAAATATTAAATTGAAATTAATATTTACATTTCCTTATAAATGAAAACGTAGAGTGTTATTTTGCAATACTGATGTCAAGATAATCTTCCTTAACTTAATGTTGGCGGTGTTGATTAGCCTCTAGTATCATAGCAGTGGTATCTGATTGTATCGTATCAAAACTGGAATTCACTTAGGATCTTGAAGAATCTCACTGTTTGTGTGTAGTATTATATGTACTTATATTTATCTCACTAATATGCGATAACTGATTATGAGATAATGTGACTGACTTACTCAGCTGGATTCCACTGTAATAACTCTGTAACTATGCAAGTGTAAGCTAGTAAGTACTGCATAAAGGCATTTTTGAGCTCATATCTCTCTTGTAATTGTGTAGATGACAGTTATGTGTTTAATAAACAGAGGAAGGCAATAAATTTACCTAAAAGTAAGACAGGTAGGATTTTTGTGTTTGATGTAGTTCAAGGTTTTAGGTGTTGTAAGAGAAAATCTGGGAGACTGTGTTTAAGAAAACCTCACTACTATGCTAAGAGACACTGTGATCCTTACAACAAGTGAAGAGCAAACCTCATGTGGTATATAAATGTGATACTTTTCTACAGCAATTTTCCCGGCAGTGTACTGGAAACTGTTTATTAGTTAATTATTGCAGAAGCCTTATAAAGTAGATAGGTATTGTGAATTCTCTTTTATTTTGTTATGTTTCCAAGCACAGGAAAAGTAGTTTTGTAAAGACTGGAATGGTAACCGAAGCTTGATAACTCTTGTAACATAGAAAGCTGTGACTGGATGTCTTTGCAGATCTATATGAACAAATATTTTGGGTGGGTTTGTATTTTTTTTAGAAAAAGAAGATTGGATTTTTGAAAAGAAGAGGATTAGAACAACTTTGGAAGATTATTGCTGTATATACTTTAAAGTGAACATAGTTGAATTTATTCACTGCTTTCTCTGAAGTCAAAGAAATTCTGATTGATGAAAGTTTCCTAAGAGCTCTCTAGTGTGTCAAAAAATAATTGGTAAGATATCCCTCCAGGGGTTGCCACTAGGATTCTGCATTGATTTGTCTTACCCAAATTGCGCCAATGGATGTTGCATAAATTTTTTCTGCTCTGTAACCTATTTTCTTTAAAGAAATTAGGCCCATTGAAATAAATAAATGAAGTAATTTATGGCTTTTCATAAAAGCTGAGCACAAAACAGGCTGCTTGGTGCATTCCCCTACCACCCTGACATAGACAGGTACTATACTGCATGAGCTCTTTTTCTATAATTGTCTAGGGCAGTAGTTGCAAATGGTGGTTCTTGGCAGACATCTGCAGATCCCATTATTTAGAGTTGTGGGGTTTAAGTTGTTAGAAAACCTATCTGTTAATGTTGTTTTGTCTTATGGAGGAATGCAGCAGAGAGGTGGAACAAAATATATGTACAACCACATTTTTGTTTATGCTGTCTTCTGAGTAATTACTTTTTTTTTTATGAAGAGGAGAAGCAATTCCTTTAACCTTATAATTTTGAATAGGAAATAATCCAAATTTGATCACTTTGAGTACCTTTATAAATTTTCATTGGATGAGCTGATCACAGCATAGAAAATAAAGTACACTTAATTGATAGTGAAGACCAAAATGAAGTTTAAAAGAACATATAAAAGAAGCATTACAATTAAATCTGAGTGATGAAAGGTGGCAAAGCCATGCATTTTTCTGTGTTTCAGAGCAGTGTTCTCAGTAGACCAGTTGTCATTGCATACACCATAATGTGCTTTTCAGTGATGTTCATTATTATATGAATAATCAGGTCAGCCAGTTGTTTAAATAAATTTGAGAGAAAAATACCACAGAAAAATGAGTAAGAGGAAGAGCTATATTCTTTAAACATTATATTTTCTCTGTTATTCTTTCTTACTTTCCAAAATAGTGGAGGCAGCTCATGAAAATCTTTTCCTTCTTAGGTCATCATTGTTTCTTTAGATTCATAATATTTTTTATTGTTTATCTTCAGCAATACATTGTGATTCCAAGAAGAGATGATAACAATAAGAGAAAAGGAATGAATAATAGGAGAGAGAGACTGTTGGAAATAAATATACTGTGTTTATTTATTTGTCCCCATTTCTAACTGTGGAACAGATACAGAAAAATGGTAAACAGTATTCTTGCCACTTAGTGAAGTTTAGAATCAGAATCCTTATTCAAGCTACCAGATATCTCAGATATTAAATGTCAGTGGCTGAAAACCACTAATTGAGCTACCAATTCAAAATTGCCCATTTCCCTATAAATCTTAACAGAATTGGTAGGAGGCATGGTGAAGTACCTCCTCATAAACTTCTGTGCCTCACTAGGCAACCAACTTTGAGCTCTTCAGACAATGTTTTTTCAGTTTTCAATGTCTGTACAATGTAGGCATTTTTGCATGCAGAATTTTGTGTCACAGAAGAGTGAGATTGAGATTCACAGATTCAAATGAGGTTCAGATTACTTGAGAGGAACTATAGCAAACCATCATTGTTTCTCCAGCCTGCACCAACCAGTCTGGCTTGCTTGGTGCTGTTAAAGTACTGTATCGGGGGAGAAAAAAAATCATAACTGCAGGAGTGATTTATTTATTTTCTTCATTACTTTTATATGAAATGTGGAGAGTCTGATGAACACTGGGAAAAAGACATAACAATGAAAAAGAGACCCTTCTTCACTTTTTTATGTTTAGAAATTAAAAAAATGTTTGCCAAGTTAACACACTTGTCATTTTCATCTATAATGTTCAGCGAATTGGAGCCAAAGAACATACACAGTTTGAGGGATGCTGTAGATGTAGAGTATGCTGGAAATCATAAATCCTGAAACATGAGTAGCCCTAATGTTTTGTGCAGACCTCTTCCTTTGTTCTCATCTCTCTCACCGCATTCCTGGTTTACATTTCACTAGGTTTTTTTTGTTTCCGTGCTTTCTTTTGAACCATTTGTCACAGGCCATCTCCATTTTTAATACAGTTGCTTAAATGCTGTCTTGCAGATTGCTTGCAGTTGATCCTGTACTTGGCCTGTATTTTCATGTGATAAAAAACTTCACTCTTGCCCTTCTTTGGCAGATTCTTGTGCATTTAAAATTTCTTTTGGAAGAGCCTCTTTGGACTGAACCCAACTGAGTTACCATCCTGACTTTTTCCCATCCCAGCATTGTTGAGAAATAGCAGTTTCTTGCATCCTCCCCACAAAACCATTGTTCACAGGAAGTAGGCAGTTGATCCTCATTTCCTTCTGTTTCAAGCTGTTTAAGAGGACTTATGAGTCAGCATCTCATTTAGTTGAATATCGTTGTGTTTTCATTATTGTTTCCCGCCAGCGCTGCATGTCTCTGCAGGATCTCACCCTGAAACTGTAAACCTAGAGGACACTAGTTGGTAGCGTGATGTCCTGGCTAGCCCAGCTTTTCTTCATACCATACCTGTGCATTTCTTTGTTTTTAACCCACATCTTGTCTCAGCAGCTTTGTTATCTTCCTGGGTGACCCATGATACATGAAATGTGTTTTAAGCATTATGTCTTTGTAAAGACTTCCCTTTAATAATCCATCAGAAGCATAAATCAAGGGTGTATTATACAGACTGAAAAAAAGAGGGAAGCTTAACATGCTCCTGTATTTCTCCACTCTCGCAGCACTGCCAGTACCTCTGTGAAAAGGCACTTCGGCTTATATTGTCGCTGCAAGGCAGAACTGTATTCCTGTGATGGGAGCACATTTCACTCCTAACACCCTTCTGACATTATTTCAGACTGACTCAGAGAGACAGATGTGTCCTACTAAATCATCAACACAAATGTCTCAAGCATGTGCATTTTCCTTTGGAGACTTAAAATTTTAGTGTTCAACAGGCCTGATCCTGTTTAAAGTAGTGAATACTTTCCTTTGATCTGCTTAGCAAGCAGATCCAACAAGGCAGACTTAGAGTTTATTCACCCTTGTTTTGAAGACCCTGGTGTAATGGCTAATAGTCAGTCACCTCAAGATATTAAACCTTCTCATCCCTAAGTTAGTGCATGCTAATCCTCTGGGTACTACTTTAAAAGTGGTATTGACCAGACTTTTCTTACGACTTCGTTTGATGACATGCAATGCATTCTTAGCAACTTTGCTTTCCTCCTTTGAGATTTAAATTTCTGCACCTTTTCTCCTGGGCCACCCGGAAGGCTCCATTTAGGTTTAAAGTTCAAAACTAGCATGTTTGGAAGCTGTTTCATTTGTCTCTGTTACCTTTCCTGTAACAGTAAAAATTGAACTTTTGACTCTTGAAATTAGTTTGTCTTTATTTAACACCCTATCCTGCTCATACTTGCTGTTAGCGTGAAGCTCTGCAATTCTTCTAGTAGCTGCACACCATGTTCCAGCCACAGTTTCCACAGTTCTTCATGACCCCTAACAATTTCCACTTTTTTCTAGTAGAAATAAATTATGTTCTTTTGTTTATTCTCTACATATCACCTTTATATGTCTATCTGCCTATATTAATGTGTTTCTTTGCATTCCAATCCAACATGGTCAAGAGTCGGTATGTCTTGTGATCTGGCTATTTGCTTTCTCAGCTCATGAAGACCTAACATTAGTTTCAACAGGAACCTCTGTGCTCTAGGAGTATTTGGTAACAGAAAGTAGGAAGTCCCTGCTATTCTTCCAGGTCAGTGGGAGAGACTTACCTTTTATAGGCTGTATTAATTCTGTTGAGGCTGGTAAATTAATATTCATTCAAGCCAGCTAGGGATCTGCACACTTATACATGGAAATGAAATCATAGGCACTATACAAGTCCACTTAGTAGGGGGCATAGGATTCTATAGGCTGGCCAGCAGAGGTTGCTCAGAGCACATTACTTGAGTGTTCTGTGCTCTACAGCTCTCTATTTCTTAGTTAAGTCAAATCCAGGGTATTTTAATCTTCTGTGGGCTTTGCTCCAACATCCTGTTTCTCCTCTCATGCTGGACATTAGCTAAAATGCCTCGCCTCTCTGAAACAATGATGGAGTTGGTGAGGGAATCAGGAGACGGAGGATTGTCCCAGGAACCTGTCCCTGGGGTGGTGCGATTGCAGTCCTTGCTACATTTGGAAATTGCAACGCTCTCCTTGAATTCATTTCCCATCATTGTGGACTATATATATCCACACACATGTCCACAGATGGAAAAAAATAATATTCCCCTACAATCTAGGAGGAAAGGAAGAAATAGATCATTATTGTTTTCCCTTTTTAAATACTCTTGAGGTCATCAAAGTGCTGATGAAGGCATCAGTGTGGTGTTGAGTTTGGAAAGGAATATAGAAAGTTAAGAAATATTTTGGAAAGTTCCAAAGGAAGCCATGCTTCAGGTTTGGATTCAAACCTAAACGTCTTCAAATTTCATTCATAATGAGGTCTTTACATGGACTGCAATAGTGGTCTTGATTATAGTTCTCTCATATTGGTTCATCTAGATCTTCTTTAGCTGATCTGAAATTTGCTGTATAATGCTGTGGAGGCCTCGTTTGCCTCCTTGTACTGCTCTGTGTAGGAATTGGTGAAGCCTGCAGCACCACTCCTGCTGGGGTTCTGTATTTGTGTGTGGATCACTTTTTCCTGCAAGACTGTTTATTCATACTCTTAATCCTGCATCACATCCATATGTTTCAGATCAACATGCATAAGATGGGGGAGAGGCATCTTGATCTAGGTGGACTAGTTTTATGTATTTTAACTGCAAACCCTCATCTATCTACCTGCTTTAAAATTAAAATAAATACCATGTTATGGTAAGAGGAGGGGGAAAGGTAAGGATATAGACAACATTTTTGCTTGATTGAGGGTGGGAAGTGTTGCTGGTTTTGTTAGTCATAAGCCATCCTCATGTCCTTATCCACCATTAGGTCAGAATTGATGTTTCACTTCCTTTGGGAGTAAGAAAGTCCAGAGAAGAGTTATACAGTGGTAATACCCTATGAGGTGGCAGAGCTAGTGGAAACTAAGTAGTTCAAGTTGATTGTATAGAATGACTTTAGGAAGGGCAACAGTTGCCCTTTTAATGCTGCCCTTGAGCAGAGTAATCCCCCCTCCAAAGCATGGTGTAGTGACACTTGAATGTCAAGCAAACATGCCGTATTAATTTCTCCTTAAGTCTTAAGGAGAAGTGTTGTGTATTTGGCATTGAGGTAGGATTTAGTCCTTTAAAAATCCATAACATTTTTTACCTTTCTAATCAGGAGAATTGTTTAATTAAAGGACAAATAGTACTTCTCAGGTCTGCATGTGTGGGGTAGTGACATTATAAAAACATGAAAAACCCAAATACAGTTTCAGTATTACTGAGACACTAGCAACAGACTGCTTTTTCTTTGTGGTTTGGAATTGGAATTTATCCAGTTGTTGCTGGAAGGCTGCATTTAATTTGTACTGTGTTTGCATAAATAGCTTACTTGTAAAAATCATATTTTACTTAACAATTCTAAATGATGCATTTATCATAGGGAGTAAAATGATCTATTGTTCTCTTTAAATAAAATGGTACTGCCCTTCCAAAGTATCCAATCGACAACAACATGAAATATCACAGCATACTTATATGTTGCTTATCTCATCCCCAGAATCAGTTCTCATATGCTCATATCCTCTGGGTTTGTAAAATTCAAAAGATTCTTTGAATTACTCTCTTAATTATTATGTTGGCATTATAATCACTTGCTAAATAAGATTCTTTAACAATTATGTCCTTGTTATCAAAACAGTTGTGTTTTTTTGCCTGGTATAAATAGATGCATGCTCTGAATGGGGTAGCAGCAGTTGTTGTGGGAGCCTCACTCTAGCTGAAGGAGGAATCAGTTGCTCAGAGAAGGTTGTTTAGAGCACTATACAAAATCTCTTTTACCCCCACCTCCACCCCACAGGCAAATGAAGTTTAAGGAAAATACAGGAGTTGTGTTTACAAGGACTCAAACAGCAGTAGGCAGTTACCCCTCCAATTTGCCTATCATTCATATGTTGGAGGGAAAAATATTTGAGGTTTTATTGGCCCATAAGCCCTTTTTTAGCACATTTTCACAGTCTGCATGCTTTAAGATCCAATATAGAATAATAGAGAGAAATGTAACTGGAAAATGCTTTTCAGTCATACTATAGTTTATCTTTTATTCTTTTTAAAGTGGCTAATCAAGAGTAATACAGTACTTGTAAATTCTGCTTGAAGGATTCCATGTCTCTGTAGTAAGTGTGAGACCAACACAGAAGGATGCTGCTAACTTCAGCCAAGAGATGCATCATTTCTTAGGAAATGGCATATTTTACCATTTCTTGTGAGATATGGTTGCTAGGTATGTTTTTGAATCTGCATGGCTCGGCTCTCTGCCGTTAATTTGTATATTTCTTTGACATACTAGCACATGTAGTGGATCCAAACAGTAAAGGTCCTGAGAATATTGTGTATTAAGTATTGATAGAGCATATTGTTCCCTGGCACTTGTGCCTTTCCTTCATCGTTTCTCAGTCTGCCCTTCCCTCCCCTCCCCTCTCTCTCCACTCTCCTCTGTTCTCTCTCCTCCCTCCTCTCTCTCCTCTCCCTCTCCCTCTTCCTCTCTGTATACTTTCAGTATGTACAGGTTGTTCTCTTAATTTCTATTGTTCTCCTTTTCCTTCCCTGTTGACAATTATCTCTTCCCTTCCCCTTCTTTTCTCTCTTTGATCCACAGGTTTTGCAGTGCATGTTGGTCTCCCTTCATTCAGAACTTGACATTCAAAGGTACTTGATGAAAATTGAAACTTCTCAGAGAGTTAGTACTGTACTTTATTTTTTTTTGCACTCTGCTGTAGATTGAATTTTTTACCCTTTAACTGTGTGTGCCTTGCTTCACAACTAGTATTCTTAAATAAAAATGGATCTGCATGCATTTTCCCTCTCTATTTTACAGCAGTGAAGTGTCATTCATATGGGAGTGTGATGCATGTGTGTCCTTTGACAGTATTTTTAATTCTGACTGCTTTTAATGGCATGATAGACATGAAGTCCTCACTTTTTTATTAGATGCTTTGAAATCCATCAAAATTCAGTGGGAGGTCCTAGACAAATAAGTTATCCCTACCAGCTGTCTCAGTTCTAGTTTTATTTATGTATTGGTACATCCTTGGAACTGGCTTAAGGGATGAAAGTCTTGCTACAAGATTGAGGACAGCTTCATGGGCACAGGAGCAAGTATTTTTGTATTTGTCGTGCATTAAAAGCTTAGTTTTGCAACTTCAAAATTTATGCTATATGTACACTGTGCACCTGTGAAGTCACCTGTATCTCACCATTTTTCCTATTAAACTCTTCTGCCACTTCAATATAGCTTGTAACGCTATATAGAATGAGTGTCTGCTAGAGTTACTTCCTCCCCCAAGACAGTGTATGTACTCATGCCTTTTGAAAAGGTGCATTTGCATGATTTCTACTGCAGTCAAAAGTGCAATCACAAAAGCAAACAAGGAATGAGGCATTGGAGCATGCAGGGTGCACAGCACCTTATTTGCACCTGATTTGTCACTTCCCAGCTTGTTTTGTTTCCACTTGCAGGATTTAAATAGGCTAATTAACATGCCCACCACAGGGGAGGATGGGAGAGGCAGAGGTGTGGAGAGCAGTAAGGCTTCCCCTCTCCTTTGCCAAGGAGATGGCCTCAAGGGATGTAAAAAGAAGGGAAGAAAGGGCATGTGGCATGTCGGAAGAGAGGAGCAGGAGAGGCTTCTCTCTTCCACATCATCTGTCTTACAGAGGCCCCTGAATCCTTCTCGAGTGCTGGAGCAACAGGCTCTGGTGGTGTTTCATGGCACGTTTACGCCCATGAACAGAGGCTAAAAATAAGTCAGTGGTGTGGGTGTGCTCCTGCTGGAGGCAGCTCTGCCTTCTGCTTGCTTTTACTGGGAGTTTGTTCTTGCTGGGGTCTGGCAGCGCCCGGCAGATGCTGCCACACAGAGGGCAGCTCACACCCTACCCCAGAGAGCTCACTCCACTCATAAGGTTGCCGGTTGATGGATTTCTTTTCAGATATTTTTCAAATAGCATGTTAGTTAAGAACTCCTTCTTAGCCTGTGGAAACACAGAAAAACAGGTTTTTCCAGGACTGCTGCATTGTGTTGTTTCGCTTTGGAAACACACACCACAAATCCAGACCCTTCTCGTGTTTTCCTCTGGGACATGTGTGGGAAAACAGGGTTGGGTAGATAATAATTTTCTTGAATCAGAACACACTATCCCCTAGGTACATTTAGACATCTGGTATATATTCTTCCCCCCCACACACTTTTTGCATGTGGTTTTAAGCATGTAAGAATCCCCTTTAATCAGCATAATGACAGTTTTTGTTTAAATCATCTCTTTTAATCTTCAGAGATCTTATGACAGTGTTGGGGATTGTGTAGGTAGGAGTTACCTCACCCGCTGCTGATGAAACGCAGCCATCTCCCAGCTGGAACAAGAGGTCATACTGGCTCAGGAATACTTCACAGTAGGGTTTTTAGAAGGGAAAAGAGAAATAGCTTCCAACTGAAACTGCCATAAGATTTTAATTAAGACAAATGTTGATGTCCAGACTGGAATTTATGGATAACTTATTTAAACAAAGTAATAATAAACTGAAGTTATGATGCAAGAATATGACAGAGACTGTGAAAGAACAAATTTTGCTGTGAGCAAAATTGCTGAAGCCATAGAAGCCTTTGTGATGAAAAGTAATGAGGTGATCAGTCACTTTTTAAATTTGTCAGTCACATATAAATAAATACTTAATGTCACAAAGCATTTGAATAAAGCAGAGTTATACCATTTTTTTAAACGAAAGATTTCTTTCATTCAGCATGATTTTTGCTTAAGACTAATGGTTTTCTTTTAGTTTTGACTATAATTTTACTTCAATTTCTATCCTAAAATCTCAGGCTGGGATTTGTAGAAATAGAAAACCTTGAATTTGGACAGAAATGTACTGAGAAATGTTTTTACACTTCAACATGGATGGCTTGGGTTTTTTCTGATATTTCGAATATACCAATGAGATGACACAGCATGTTGCATATTTCGGTCTGGACTTGTCTGGACCAATTAAGCTGCTCTTAGATGGGCTGCTGGGTTCCTTAGGGCAACATTTTCAAATGCAAGTTCCTCCAATTAAGCATCTGAATAAGAGGTCTTGCAGTGTAAGTGCTGAACACCTACAGCCTTTATTGCTTCTAATGAATATCTTCACTGTAAACACACAGCTATCCTGAAAAACAGACTTCTATTTATCTAGGTCTTACAGTTAGAAACCAAAGTTTGAAATGTTGTGTCAGGTAAGTCATTTATAACAAAGTTTCATGACAAACATTCTCTGCTAACTCTGGGGATCACCCTGATGAAGAGCAAGTGGTGGTTCTGCAAAGGGCAAGCAGGAGTCAACAGCCTATGGATGTCCTGCTCGTGATTCACAGCACTCAGGATTAAAAGAAATGGATTTTGGCAGCTTGCCACAGCAGGGAGCGTACAGCTGGCCACCAACAGGAGCTAGCAAAGCCCCTGGGAAAATGTGTAGATTTTTGAGATGATTTGAATATCATTCCAACCTAAAAAATATGGCAGATAAATTCTGGCATGTCATTAGACATGTTTTTGGTTTTGTTTTTTTTTTCTGCTAGGTGACAGAGCTGGGATCAACATCAGTCAATAAAAACATTGATGATAAAGATCCTGTCATAAGCAGAAAAGAGTTTTGCATTCAGATAAATTCAAAGATTAGAGTAGAAGAACCAGTTGGCGTGGCATCCTGATCATGCCAAAGTGATGGGCTCTGGTAATGTGTACCTGTGTCTGAACACTACCAGGTTTTAGTGCAGCACCTTCCTTGGCAGCTGGTGCCATTGACTGGGTTGTCATCCCCTGATGGCAAGTTCATACTGGGAGGGAGGGGAAATGATTTATTTTACCCTATCTGGGAAAGTTCTTCTGGTTCTGTTTCCTCCTTTCCTCAGAGAATGAAAAGATCTGCACTGGGGCTATACCTCAGGTACACTTACATTGCTTTACTTAATTATTATGCTGCAGGCAACCCAGGGAGGGCTGTGATTTGTGCTCTGCTTGTGTGACTTCTGTGGTGAGTATGGTAAGCCCAGAGTCTCTTCAGGACCTCCGGCAGCAGGGAGATGCCAGTAGTGTTGCAGCTGAGTGCAGCTAGAGCAGCGCTCTAGAGCAGAATATGCCTCAAAGTCAGGCTGCAGGCAAGTGGGGTCCCTTGGTTCAGTGCTGAGGATGGTGGTCAACCATGGCTCAGACACTGTGTCTCTCCTTATCAAGGAGAAGACCCATCAACCCATTCATGCCATAGAAATTAATATTGCCACCAGACTGAGAGTGCTTGTAAACAAGGACCAACTTTGTAAGTTATTGTCGCTGGTCCAACAGGAAACAGGGAAAAGTTTGTTTGAAATACAGAAATAAGAGCCAGAGGCACCCACTAGCCCATGAGCAGGCAACAGGGAATAGTATAAATAACTCCTACAGAGTCTGCATGGTGTTGAGTGGGCAGCTGCCCTCCTGCCATCTTCATTTCTTGAGAGCATGGCTGTTAGTGTTGACTGCGCCAGTCATGATATTGTCTCCAGTTGACCGTATCTGAAAGGAACATACCATAGATTTTTCCATCTAATAATGGTGAAATAACACACAGAGAAAAGTGAGCTTGTCACAAAAGACAATTTTATGCTGCTCAGCTGCTGAATCCCCTCCCTGCCAGCAGTCCCCCCCGTGAGAGAGTATCCAAATGCATCCATTGCATCGATGCAATATGAACTTTAGTTCCTATAGACATGTATAAGCATTTAACTTTTCTGAGAAAGTGCTGTGGAAAACACTGTTACAATAAATACTTAAGAATAAGAACATGTGGGTAGTATTCACTTTCTCTCCAACAGCAATATATCACTAATAGCTTGTCCAGGCAAGTGAAACCCTGTAGTTGCAATAATATGGGATGCGAAAGACTCCATTTCTTTGGAAAAAAACAGATCCTTTCTTCAGACAACTATGACTTGGATCTGACACAAATGTGAGAAAGAAATATTATTGTTGCAGTAATAAGAGCTCACGTGCTGTGGGAATATTTCAGCATTAATCAACTCATCATACATTAAACTCAACTGATTTATTTATGTATTTGCAGTCTGTCACATATCCTGTGGCCATCTTGGCACAAGTCACAGGACAAAGAGTTTACTTGAAGGTCAAGAAAAGTGGCTTTTCGTTTTTCTTTTCATGTTTCTTCTTTATTTGAAATGTCAAGAAGACATGAGGCGGAAATATATAAAACCATATAAAATAATATTGTATAAGTATATAATATGAAGAAGATTTATTTAAAGGACATACTTTGGATAAAATATAACAGATAGACATCAGTCATGAGCCATGTTTTATCACAGTTTTAGTTCTTGATCAGAACCCAGGAGTAGTTGAAATGTATTGGATCTTCCGTAACTGATACCACCATGCACTATACCTAGATATATTCACTGAAAAGGTTACTGTAGAGACCTATATCCTTCTAAATAAAATAGTATATCTTAAATAAAATAGTAATCTCAAAGCACTACATAATTATATGTAAGTTTTCTGAAGAACTGTTCATCCTCATTTGGGCCTTTCCTTTTTGCTGAGCTTCTTACCCACAGCTGGCGTAGGCAGTATCTTTTATCAGAAAGGACTTCAAGGAGGTTCAGTTCTGGAATCAAGTCTACTGCACAACAAAACATGTAGACACATATCTCGTAACATACAACTGAGGTGGAAAGACCATGGCTGACTGAGGAAATGGTAACTTAACTAGTATTGGCACAGGGTTGTGGCTCCATAAATGTTGCTTGTCCTCTCCCCACTTCGTGGGCTGGTTTCCCTACAAAGTGCTGCATAGGGATCCACTTGATCATTAAGTGGCATCAAGCCTGGTGCTAAATGCAGGTAATAAAAATGCTTTCCTATCGGCTATGTGCTCATATAGTCACTGTTGTTATTGTGTTCGAGGATTATTTCTAATCTGTTTAAAATTCAGAAATACTCTTGAAAGGCAATGTTTACATGAGTTGAGCATGGCAAATAGCTTGAAACCTTTCCTAAATGGTATGTGCATATATGGTGAATGTCGTTAATTGCTTGCATTGGGTTTACATTTTAACTACTCCAGTTACTAAAGTGGAACTACTATGGATTTGTACCTGGTGTATGTTAAGAGGATTGGACTTCATGTCTGAGCAGAATCCATGATGTTCCTCTGCCTTGCTTGCTTCAGAAGGCTCTGGCATACCTCTTGGAGCTGAGTATTTGGCTGCCAAAAGCAAACTCTTTTAGTCACAGTGATGCCGATATTAATATCCAGAGGGATCTGAGATGTTGGATGTTAAGTCCTAAAGAATTGCCCCTGGAACAACCAAAGAAACACATGGCTGAGGTTGGCTCCATCTGCGCATTGACAAGACACTCTGAGCAACTGCACAGCTGAAACTGTCTGTGGCTTCTGGTAATGAAGTATCCCCTTACTGCTTAAATATGCACCTGTTCATGTGTGTTGATAAACGATATACATGCAATTGCAAGTCTCAGATGACATCTAGGGATTCAGTTAAAAGAGAACTGAAAAGAAGCGAAAGCAAAGCAAAATAAGTTTAATTTATGTTATCAGAATATTTGGGGTTTTTCTTAAAGAAGCAAAAGCAATCGCCTTTCCAACAAACTCTGAAGTTAAAAGCTTTTGCAGGTTGATTTTGTTGCTTTTTCATATTTTGTTTTATTTTTAGTTATGATTTTTCTGGAAAGTGAGAGTTATGTGTCTTCTAGCATCCTGTTAATGAACACATACAGATAAGTTATTAATCAGTATAACGAACTACAGAGCTGTAATGATTTGGCTTCATATTGTTCCTGTAATATGCCTGTGTAAATAAAATGCTTCAGCAGTGATGGTTCCCAAGCCACTTTAGAAAGCTGAATGAAGAAGTACTGACTAATCAAATTCTTTCTCTGTATTTGCAGGTCACTTGTCACCTCAGTAATTTTTCAGGCACAAGTCCCTGTATTTACAACCTGCAGACTAGTGCTGATCATGTCAGAGGCACTTCAAAGCATATTTAAGTTTCCTGAGAACTAATGTTGTAAGCTTTAAGTCTTGCAAAAATTCTGTGCTGTTGAACAGTTTCTCTGTGGGACATTGGATAATACCTAATGTTTTGATATTAGCATTTCAGAAGTGAAAAGTTCTGAAGGATTTACCTTTTTTGTGAGGTAGTTCTAATTTATTGTAGTTTATGAGCAATTGCACAACTTGGCAACAACAGGTGTCTATAGTCAGCTAATGAAAATCTAATGTAGTTAAAATTCTTTGTACTTTCAAGGTCACATGGGGAATATTAAGTGACGCATGCATTGCTGAAACAAGGTTACCTCATTTCACTTAAAATGCCACTGAAGGATCCAGATGTCAGCAAGATAAGCCATCTTGGCTTTCTGGAATGAAGCAAAATCTTTTCTGGACCTTGACAGTATCTTTAAACCTAGAGCTGAAGTTGATTTTCATGCAGGAGAATTTTCATAGAATCATAGTAAAACTAGGTTGGAAAAGACCCACAGGATCATCGAGTCCAACTACTCCTATCAAACACTAAACCATGCCCCTTAGCACCTCATCCACCCGTGCCTTAAACACCTCCAGGGAAGGTGAATCAACCACCTCCCTGAGCAGCCTGTTCCAGCGACCATTGACACATTCGGTGAAAAAAACGTTCCTAATGTCCAGCCTAAACATCGCCCGAATGAGCTTGAGGCCATTTCCTCTTGTCCTGTCACTTGGGAGAAGAGGCCATTACCCTCCTCTCCACAGCCTCCTTTCAGGTAGTTGTAGAGAGCAATGAGGTCTCCTCTCAGCGTCCTCCAGGCTAAACAACCCCAACTCTCTCAGCAATTCCTCACAGGGCCTCTTCTCCAGCCCCTTCACCGGCTTTATTGCTCTTCTCTGGACTCGCTCCAGAGCCTCAACATCCTTCTTGTGGTGAGGGGCCCGGAACTGACCCCAGGATTCAAGGAGTGGTCTCAACAGTGCCAAATACAGAGGGAGAGTAACCTCCTTGGACCTTCTGGTCACACCATTTCTGATAGAAGCCAAGATGCCATTGGCCTTCTTGGCCACCTGGGCACACTGCTGGCTCATGTTCAGTTGACTGTCAACCAACACCCCCAGGTCTTTCTCTTCCAGGCAGCTTTCTAGACAGGCTTCCCCTAGTCTATAGCACTGCACAGGGTTGTTGTGGCCCAAGTGCAGCACTTGGCATTTGGTCTTGTTAAACCTCATGCCATTGGACTCAACCCAGTGGTCCAGCCTGTTCAGATCCCTTTGCAGAGCCTCCCTACCCTGCAGCAGATCAACACTTGCACACAGCTTTGTGTCATCTGCAAACTTGCTAAGGGAGCACTCAATGCCTTCATCCAGGTCATTGATGAAGACATTGAACAGGGCTGGACTCAGCACTGAGCCCTGGGGGACCCCACTTGTAACTGGCCTCCAACTGGATTTAACACCATTTACCACCGTTCTCTGTTCCTAGTCATCCAACCGGTTTTCCACCCAGGAGAGTGTGCGCCTGTCCAGGCCAGAGGCTGACAGTTTCCGTAGCAGAATGCTGTGAGAAACTGTGTCAAAGGCTTTGCTGAAGTCCAGGAAGACCATATCCACAGCCTTTCCTTCATCCAGCAGCCGAGTCACTTTGTCATAGAAGGCGATCAGGTTAGTTTGGCAGGACCTGCCTCTGGTAAACCCATGTTGACTGGGCCTGATCACCCGGTTCTCTTGCGTGTGCTTCATGATAGCACTCAAGGTCACGTGTTCCATGACTTTCCCTGGCACTGAGGTCAGACTGACTGGCCTGTAGTTCCCTGGATCCTCCCTGCGACCCTTCTTGTAGATGGGCACTACATCAGACAGCCTCCAGTCCAGTGGAACTTCCCGAGTCTTCCAGGACTTCTGGAAGATGATGGAAAGGGGTTTAGCTAGCATATCCGCCAGCTACTTCATTACCCTTGGGTGAGTCCAGTCTGGCCCCATAGACTTGCATGTGTCTAGTTGGGCAAGCAAGGCTCTGACCACTTCCTCTTGTATCATGGGAGCCTCATTTTGCTCCTCTGATTCCTGGGTTTGTACACAGAGGGAACAGCTTTCTTTACAATTAAAGACTGAGGCAAAGGAGGCATTAAGTACCTCAGCCTTTTCCTCATGCCCTGTCACTGTTGTTCCGTCTGTGTCCTATAGGGACTGTATGGTCTCCCTAGTTCTCCTTTTATTATTTATGTATTTATAGAAAGATTTTTTTTTTGTTATCTTTCACAGACTTAGCCAATCTGATTTCTAGTTGAGCCTTAGCCCCTCTGACTTTTTCTCTATGCAACCTCACTTCCCTCCTGTAGTCCACCCAGGAGGCCTGTCCCCTCTTCCAGAGCTCATAAACATCCATCTTCTTCTTGATATCACTCATTTTCCCAATGGCCCTGAAGTCTTTATTGATGGCTTTGGTCTTTCTCTTTACTAAATAATCATTACCAGTTTGGACTACTATCAGAGGATAGTAGTCTGTCTCGTGGACCACGGAAGGAAGTTTTCTAGCTACTTCCTTCACTGATGCCCCCAGTAAGCAGCTCTCTGTGGAGTGGGTCAGGTCTGCAAGTGGGTCCCTCCATTTCTTTTAGGAGGGAGTCCCCTACAACAATCCTCCTCCTCTTCTTCTTAATGGAGGATGTTACTATCTTTTTCTGAGGATGGTGTGACCTAGGGAAAGATTCTAGGCTGTGGGAGCCATCATCCTCATCCGCAGGGTTGGATTCCCCCTGCAGCACCTGGTACTTGTTCACCAGGGGGATCAGGGGCTTTGCTGTCTGCCTGAGGGGAGCACGTTTCCTTCGTCTGGCAGGAACTTGCTGCCGCTTCCCATCTCTTGTAACCCCAACCTTGCAGTTTGCAGATAGATGGTGTTCGGACATACCAGCTCCAGCAGCCAGCTGAGTTAGTGAGAGGGCACTACTCCACTGGTCTGTCTCCCTCTCACACTCCCTGATGGTTCTCAGCCTCTTTACCTCCTCCCTTAATTTCTCCACCATACGAAGTTGATTAGCATCTGACCTTAAATGATGGGGAGGAGGAAAACATATATGGTTTATGATATCTTGTGCCTGGTGCTGATTATAGGCCTTTATAAAATTCATATTTACATACTGGTTGGGGAAAGAGTAAGTTTGCTTTCCTTTGAATTTCTGCTTGTACAATGTCTGTTCTAGTTTGTTGTAATACAGAATTTACTTGAGAGACTGGAGAATACTTATTCCAAATTAATAGTAACGTGTGGTTGAGGGAGATTCACTAAGTAATACTGAGCATACTTCTTATAGCAACCTTTCTTTCTAGAAGGCACTTAAATGAAAAGGCAATAGAAATGAATAAATTAAACCATCTCTTTCCACTCCTGAGAGTCAGCCTTTTCCAAATACCGTGTTTAGCAATTTACAAGTATGATTACCCAGTAAAAATAAAAATTAATTTTTGATCAGTGAATTAAGAAATTTCTGGCATATGTTGATGCAACAAAACCAAAATATTGTTTGTGATTTCAGATAGAAACATTGGATGGCTATTTTGGCCTTGCTAAATGACCTTTGCCTTTTACAGATGGCACAGCAGAATAGCTGATAGCTTACAACTACATCACAGTATTTCTTTTTGGAGGATTTTTCTTAGTAGACTTGTCAACATAAATGTTTGGACATGCTGTAGTGATTGTTTTAGCAGCATTACTATACATCTCCTCCACACATCTCATCCTCAGGGCCTTGTTAGCAATAAAATTTGCAATGTGAATGTGCAATCATCAAAACCTTTGCAGAGTATCCAAGGACACTGGTTTTCCTAAATAACTTACACAGAAATGACCTCCAACATACCAGTATTTGAAGAAGTTTGGCCTTCTTCCTTCTTCTCATTGTTTCTCCCCCTCTGATATTCCAGTTTCAGTAGACCGATAATGTAATGCTCTGTTTTGCAGACAAGGAGTCCAAAACTGTCCCAGAGCCCACAACCCAATTTGGGTGACCAGACAGAACACCTTTCTGAAGCATCTGCAGATTCCTTAGAGGCCATGTCCGAAGGCGATTCTCCAACTCCCTTTTCAAGGGGCAGTCGCACGCGGGCAAGCCTTCCTGTGGTGCGGTCGGCAAATCAAACAAAGGAAAGATCACTGGGTAAGCCCCTGCTTCAATCTTTCTCTCTGCTCTTAGCCTTTGTGTTTTCCCATTGTGTGTGAAAAATAGTTTTTAAATTGTTTGGGATTGAATAAATAAAAACATAGGTAGCATGTTAATGTGCTCTGCCATGAAATGCTAATCAATGGTTAAAACCCAATATAGCAAATAACTTTTGCCAAGCCTGTACGCTGTGTGACTTCAGCTTTGTACAACATTGTACCCTCATTCTGAGACAGGAGACACAAGGGCTTTACTTTTTCAGTTCTTCAGACCAGGCCTGGTTGGAAGAAATCTAGAGATACTATTGCCTCACAGATACAGCTCTTAGTGAAAAGACTTGGAAAGCAGTAGCTCTCAAAGCAAAAGATTTGGTTGGGTATGCTGACAAAGATTCCCTTTACTTTGGGGTAATACCCTTCCATTGCATAATGATACGGGTGATAATGTTAGTGCAGGTGCATGACTCCGCTTCCTGCATTGTTTCCATATCTCAGGGATGAACTAAGCCCAGCTGTGAACGAGAGCTCAGTTTATAAGAGTGAATTTTGTCCTGGAGACTCTGCTCTCCGCTAATGGATGGTATGAGTAAAGACTGTTTTTTTGTGGGAGGACACCAGAGGGCAGTTAAACCACTGTGAGAAGGCGCCATTAACTCACATGTGGATTTCTGAGGAAGGCAGTTTTTTTCTCAGAGGTAAATAAACTGAAATGCTGCTTTTCTGTGGACTCATCTCCCAACATACAGAGTGACATACACCAAAGGCTGGGCTGCAGATCATGTCGTGCTTGTAGGATTGTCATGTTACAGTAGTTTATTCGTTCCTTGACAATCTTAGACAGTTTCTGTCAAGAGTATTATGGTATCTGACAAACACATCAAATGAGAAGAAAACAGGGTTGAAAAGGGTCCCTGCCACCCCCAGAACTGGCAGATGCAGAGCGGTGAACCTTGGGACAAAGGACTGATCCCTGCCCATGTCAGCTCATGAAGTGACATTGCCACCTTCCTAAAGCCCATTAGGCCACCAATGTATCAGACTCTGAGGAGAAATTTTGAAGATTTCTCAGTTTAGAGTTGTTTTTAAGAGCAAGCTTGTAGCATATGTATGTTTACTATACGTGCAGAAGATTCATCTCTACCTGTGTGTCAGAGCTGGCTAGAGCATCCTCAGAGTGGCTTGTTTCATCCTGAGATTTTCTGGAAAACATGTGTTTGCTTCAGTGTGACATCAAGTGGGTTTGGCCTTTGCAGGTCTCTGTGCAGCACTCAGTCGAACCTTACCACAGCTAGTATTCAGCAATTATTCGAGGCCACGTAGTCTATCTCCGCTCTGAACTTTTGTTTCAGATGTGAGCTGAAAACTGATGATCAGCTTTCAGGAAGCTTTTTGTTGACATCAAAGTGGAGGGCCTCCTATGCACCAGTGCTTTTTGCAGTGTATTCTCCCCGAAAAGCCGAGCTAGAGACAGCTTTTTTATTGTCAATGTGTTAAAACTGAAAGGAATACAACAGCCCTGTTTTTGGAGAAGACCTAAGGGGCTTATCACTACAAATAAATTTGGTAGGTTATAGGAAGGGCTGTATTGTATTACATCCAGCATTGGCCTGGCGCTGTATTTGGTCCCCATGAGAGACCATAGACAGCTAGCCTAGGCAAGAATAAGAACAGGGGACGTATGTGTATGTATGATCCTTACCCTGAGTACTCTCCCAGCCTCAAGCTATCTTTAGCATAGGGATGCCATAGTCATGATTTCTCCCTGCGTAATAACCCTCAAAAGATGTCTCCTCCAGGTATTTCTTTAGTCTCCCTTTGAACCCATGTAAATTTTTCACATCTGCAATGGTGCAGCTGTGACTTTGGCAACAGGTTTTGTTGGTTTACTGCCTTACTATCACTTTTCTCTTGCTTTGTTTTATATTTGCTTATCTGCTCAAAGTTAATGCCATATCCCCTTGTCCTTGTGTTGGAAGTAACAGCAAACATTAGGTCACTCCCTACTCCCCCTGCACCATCTCTGATTATGTAGGCATATGTAGGGGAATAAAAATGAGGGAAGCAATAGAAAGTACAGCATTTGACATTGCATGAGGGGTCAGAGCTATGTGTGTGGCTTAAGGGATCATTTTATTAGCTAAATAGGAGGTAATATACTGTTACCACTACACAATCTGTCATTTTCAAGTTGTTCCAGGAACTATTAATAGCAATTAGTTTGTTTTCAAGGATAGTCACAAATGATTCTAAAATAGTTAAATTTTAGGTTACTATTCTTCAGCGCATTTCTTTTAGAATAATGGTTCTTTCAGTCTTTTTTGTCAGTGTGTTTTAACACCACTATGTACTGTGATCTAAAATTTTAATTTTGAGACACTTCGCAGAGTGTGGCCCTCTTAGCATTGTTTTTACTTCCAGCCATACAAGGGGATTGTTTATTTAAAAAACCCCAGAAATCTGTTTATAACTTCAGTTTTAAAAGTGTCATGAAAGTATTTCTGTTCACATGACTTTAAACAAACTATGTATAATCACCTCCCTTTCCATCTCTGTTATTTTTTAAATTTAATCTAATTTAAATACAAAGTATGTTTTAATCCTCTGCCAACATAATTTCCTCAGTGAGGAAATGACCAGTTTCTGTGAATCTTTATTAATTTTACATCTCAATCTTATTGTTTTAAAAACCTGATTTTTTTTTTTTTTTGAAATACCAATTCTTCCATAGGTTCCTATTTTACTAATTTATTTTTAAACTGTAGTCCAAATCAACACGGAGCCTGAGAAGGAAGAGTGGTAATGCATTTTGGCTATCTCAACATCATAATTTTGTCAGTCAGGACTAATCCAATTGGATATGGTATTCTTACGTGCAATGCTGTTACATGCCATGTGGAGTCAACCCAGAGAACAGTATTCCAGTTGTAGGCCTATTTAAAATTTCAGCCACAGCTTTTGAAATGGTCTTTCTTGGTTCAGAGGTCCATCAACAATCAGCACTTGTCTCATCAGTCTGCAGCCTGGAGACAGATCAAGATATTAAAATTAATTCACTATGCAAGAGAAAATTAAATGTATTTTAAAATACCTGTTTGGAAGCTGGGAGTTTTTCCAGTGTGATAACTGTGGGAAAAATTATCTAGCAAAACTGTCAGAGTGAACATCAGCTGAAACCTGGAAAGCACTCAAAAGCATTCAGCAAGCTTCACTTGCAATTTGCCTGGAGGAAGCAGAGCCTGACAAGCACCCAGTGAGATTGCGCCAGCAACCAGACTGTGCCCACGCTGCAGCTAACTACTGTTGCTGCTCTGATTCCACCACAAGGAAATGAAGATTGACAAATATATTCACTCGTAGTCACTCTTGGGGCACATCTGTAAAAATGATGGGCCTGATCATTGGCAAGGGCAAGTGCCAGTATCCTCTGTGGTGACTGAGCGACTGGAGAGGTTGACACAAGCAGTTGCAGCCTAGACGGGCAGGGTGTGGTTACAACCTCCAGTTGCAGCAACAGGTGTAGTGCTTCTGCAGGATCAGGCTGTACGTGCAAGGCTGGATTAAGGAAGAATATGGTATTAGGGGGGATTTCCATAAATGCACAAGGATTTGAGAAGTCACTGTGGAGGATGAAGCTATATGGTCCATGGGGTACAGGTGCCTTTTTTGGGTGTCCCAGCCTAACTGTCTTTTCCTTCAGTGGGATTACTCATTGGAGTAAAATTACACAACTGCGTAAGGGTTGGCACAGGGGCAGTCTTAAACAGCCATGGAATACTCTGAATATTTATTAGCAGCCCAAACCCAAGTTTTAGCAGTTCCACATTTTAGTGTCTGATTATTTTTTTTGCTGTCATCTTCTGTGGAAATGCTGTTACTGGTTATAATAGTAACACCTGGTACTTTTGTAGCATTTCTTGCAGGTTATTTCTCAAAACCTATTAAAAGATGGTCAGGACCATAGTTAAAATTTGCCTATGGAAAACTTTTGTGGAGAGAGGAATAGTGACTTCTTTAGTGTCACCTGACAGTAGCAGTAACTCTCTATACATATGTATGTAATGTACCTAAAGTCTTACAGAAAAATATAAATGGTGAATGTTGATTTATAAGTTTTATTGGTGGTAATTAATTGTTATTTACTATTTATGAGTTTGAAATTAAAATAGACATGTTAAATCAGTCAGAAGATGTGTGAACAATCATAGATTTTATAAGAGAAGTCTGTGATTTGTTAGTTGTGGCACTACCCTCTTAGAGTCCTTAGGGCATGATTCAAGCCTATTGAAGTTAGCAGGATCTTCACTTTATGGGAGAGAAACTCCTTGGGAAACGCATTTCAAGTTAAGGCTGAGTATAGAATTAATGTATCCAGTCATCTTAAAGAAATTTTTCCTATCTTGTCTTTTTATAGTAAATGCAAATCAGCCAACATGCATAAAGTTTATATAAATATTTGCTGTTGTGGTCCAGTGCATAACCATGGGCTGTGAAGTCTATAGGAAAAACAGCCTGAAATTACTAGCTCCAATCATTTAATTGAAATACAGATCCTGGGAAACTAAAATATTCCAAGGAAACAGTAGTTTTCATTTCCAACTGCTTTAGACATATATTGCTCTCATATTTCTTCAAATTATAGCTGAAGTTTTTGGATTTGGAAAGAAAAAAACCCAACAAACCAACACCTCTTACCTGAAATATTTTGCGTCAAAAGAGCAAAAGAAGGTAAACAATGAAATCAACAAATCATAGTGCTCCAAGTCTTTTCTATTTCATTTATTGTCGTTACATGACTTTTGAAAGACAGTTATATGGGAGAGTGATACATGGATCTTCCCAGGCTAGCACTCATACGCTCAGTTATTGTTTACTTAACACGTTCTTGCCCCTATGAGAGATTGTCTTTTGTGTACCTGAAAAAAATGCTTCCAAGAAGCATGATCTTACTTAGTACATTCTGTTTCAACAGATGCTCATTCTGTCTGGCTCTAGAAAGCTGATAAGCAGTATATTTTAGATGCTGTGTCACACTGAGGCTGAATTTTACTCCATTGCAACAGGCTGTATCAGCATTGATCCAATGTGTTCATTGCAGTGATACTGGAGTAAATGCACAGTGTGGTAAATAAAACAATTAGCTATACAAGTCTGTATCTGTCACTGCTATATCTGGGGTTTTTTTTGAATGCAGTTTTTATTATTTAATTGCACTGCAATAATACTAAAGGACCTTGATCAAAAATGGTACCTTGCCGCGCCAGGTAATATACATAGTAGGAAAATACTCCTATTGCAGGACCTTACAATATGAATAAACCAGAATGAAAGGTGGTGAAGATAAACAGTAGAATAATCACGTTCCAAACTGATCAACTGAATAAAGCTATACCAACGTGGCAGTGGCTTTACTCTTTACCTCAAATCATGTCAGCACAGAAGATGCGATGTCTTCATCGTTCTCTACTACCGCTTCTTGTTCTGACTTAGCAGCAGCAGTTTGGGCTTTCAGCATTTGATGTCTGCTGGAAGAGGGCTTTGGCAGCTAGAATAGCTTGTGCAGGCCAAACTACCCTTCAGAGGATAGGTAGGAGGCCAGATGGAGCTGTCCCATAAGTTGTATCTGGCACAGGAGCTATCACTTGGACAAATTTGATCTAATTTTCACATTACGTAAAATTTGTAAGTCTACTTCTAATGCAGTAAGTCATACAAAACCCAGACCATTTCCATTTGCATGAGGATACGGAAAGAAAATAGTCTACTGCAATTCTGTGCTTTGCAGCATGTACAAATTCTGGCGAAGCAGAGAAGTATAGTACTAGCCCTCAGTACAGTGTTCTTAAGATTTGCTGCCATTGCTGACAACTAGTCCCTAAATGAGGACAACTTTTGGATTTAGTCGTTGGTTCCAAAACTATTTATATATTTAGCTAGTGATTTTAATGCATAATTACTGTGTTGGGCCTGAGTTCAGGTTTCTGTCCTGGAAGGGAAATAGAGTCATCTCTGTAGTATCATGTAAGGTTGTCTCTTGGTTTTGTTCTCATTCTTTTGCTCACTGTCTTTTACATTTTTGTTTATAGAGTAGTCCAGTTTGAACAGGATAAGAGGATGATCATTGCATCTAAGGCTTGTTGATAGCCATCTGACAAGGGTACTCCCTGCGGGTACAAGAGATAATGGTCTGAGCAGCTCACAATATTGGAGCTTTTTTGGATAAATTTTTAACTTATCAGCTGTTTCATATTCCAGTAAAAGACAAACTCTTGGTACCATTGCTTCTACACAGTTACCTTCTGTGATGAGTGGACCAGCTGTGGGGATGGGGGCAGAACAGTGAATATATTTTATGTTGTTTTTAGCAAGGTCTTCCACATGCCTCTCCTAGCAGCCTTGTATTCACATGGGGATATGTAAGTGGACTTGAAGCTTTAAAGGACTTGGAGCTTTAAAGTCTAATTTGCAGCTGGTCTTCCTCTGGGATAGACTCTGGGTAGAATTTTTAACATCAACAACCTTTCTGTTGGGATAGAATGAACCATCAACAGGGTCAAGTATGACACTGAGTTTGGGAGAGCTTTTAATACACTGGAGGGTTAGGCAGCCACTCACTGGGACCCCAGTGAACCAGAGGAATGGGCTAGCAGAAACTTCATGGAGCTCTATACAGGCAAATCAAGGCATTCAAAAGGGACAGAATAGCCCTGTGTGACAACATAGGCAGAAATAGACTAGCTTGGGAGCAGCTTTGCAGAAAGGACCTAGGGTCTGACAAGAAGCAGGTTGAGGAAGAGTGGTTATAACCCTCTACAAATGGAATGTTATGACCAGTTTTTGTTCCACTAGTATGAAAGAGATAATAACAAACTGTCGAGAAACCAGCAAATGACCTCCTGACATTTTTTCTCCTTAACCACACTACCTAAGCTCCTGGGTCCAAGATTCTGTTTAGTGTAGAT
The DNA here is from genome assembly GCA_033558105.1 of Coccyzus lansbergi. Taxonomy (NCBI): domain Eukaryota; kingdom Metazoa; phylum Chordata; class Aves; order Cuculiformes; family Coccyzidae; genus Coccyzus; species Coccyzus lansbergi. Next base: position 1,115,136 of record JAUMJK010000420.1, on the reverse strand, counting down.
CTTAACAACTTAACAGAAGTCAGGCTGCTTGTTACAAGTCATGTAGGTGTAACCAGCTGTGCTCTCACATGCTGCTAATGACTCAACCCTTTAACTTGATACTGACAGTAGCGAACCTTTAGAAATGAAATAACAGCAGAAATATTGAGGATAATTCCTACAGTAAATACAGGAAATTTGGTTGATGCAGTAAAATTACCAAGTCATGAGTAGCCTACATGACTTCATTCAGTTCTACAGGGGTTAGTACTAAAAATCAAGATTTAGAAAAATAGTCGCCACTCAAGTAATGCGTGTTTGATACAGGTGATTTATATAGGAAGGAAATGTAATTGGGTAGGTAGGATCTCTGTGTTTCTTCAAGTGGAAGAACATGTATTCCAAGAAATTGTTGGGTTTTGCTCTTGCCCTTTTAAGAGTCACTAACAAAAATGGTCCTATGTCAAATACTTGCTTACAGTATCCATAAATATTTAAGATTTCTATGTAGTCCCTGGCAGACACATCCTCTGAAGTTGTGTTAGTCAGCTTGCTGCCTTTGTGAGACGATTTGCCATGGCTAACTGGCTTCTTCAGAGGTTGGGACCTCAGGTTGTGTATGGGCAAAAGCAGTGCAGCTGCAAGAGCCTGCACAGGCATCTCCTCTGCCAGTTCATGAGTAGTTCTCTGGTTCTACTATACTACATCAGTGAATGTGCACTGAAATTAAATGCAGCATGGCAAAGCCGATGATCCCTCTGGAAAACAGCTTTGATACACATTAAATTTCTGGTTCATGTCAATGAATCGTTCAGTTGTCATTTTTTATATTTGGTCATTAAGTGTCATAGGATTTTTATGTTCTTCCAAGTTTACTGGCATTGTTTTGTCAGTTAAGGATATGAAAGTCATCTTCCTCGTGAGCTGGGCTATTCAGGCAAGACCAATGGTATAGATGCAATTATTATCCAGAAGTCACCCTGCCATAACATTGTTTTCTGACTGGGGGACTGAGTTAAAATGAAATGTTCTCTCAGATTTTCTAGATGATAGAAGTAATGTCTGCACTTGATGGACTTGCTGACATAGGTATATGGACAAATTTGCCTTTTGGAAAATTTTTCCACAGGTTTTATCTGCAGTCAAGTAGGACAATTACCAGTTTTTCTTTAAGCAAAAAAGTTCTTTTTGGACTTTGCTTTTTCTTCTTAGCCAGCTAGATGTATCCACTTGTAGAAAAGTGGTATTTCATAGAATCATAGAACAACCAGGTTGGAAGGGACCCATCGGATCTTCTAGTCCAACCATTCCTATCAAACGCTAAACCAAGTCCCTCAAGACCTCATCCGCCTGTCCCTTAAGCACCTCCAGGGAAGGTGAATTAACCACCTCCCTGGGCAGCCTATTTCAATGCCCAATGACCCTCTGTGTGAAAAACTTCCTCCTAATCTCCAGCCTAAATCTCCCCTGGTGGAGCTTGAGGCCATTCCCTCTTGTCCTGTCCCCTGTCCCTTGGGAGAAGAGCCCAGCTCCCTCCTCTCTACAACCTCCTTTCAGGTAGTTGTAGAGAGCAATGAGGTCTCCTGTCAGCCTCCTCTTCTCCAGGATAAACACCCCCAGCTCTTGCAGCCGTTCCTCATAAGGCCTGTTCTCCAACCCCTTCAGCAGCCTCATTGCTCTTCTCTGGACTCGCTCCAGAGCCTCAACATCCTTCTTGTGCTGAGAGGCCCACAACTGAACACAGGATTCAATTAAAAATCTTTATTTCTCATTCCACTTTGGTAGAAATTTTATATGAGTAGTTAATTTTCTGTGCAATTTTTTTTCATTATGTAACAAATCTGTTGCAGAATTACAGCAAGTCACTATAAATAGCAGAAAAGAATGAAATAGCAGTAAGAAGTATTATTAGACTAAATTGAATAGTTCGTGGTTTTTTTTGAAATTGTTTTCAAAGAACTTAATGCCTTGAGCAAAACTCTTTAGGCTACTCTGGAAGAAAATTATATAAAACAAGTAATTGTTTTTATTTTATTAAAATACCTGCTTTTTGTTTCTCTTAGTACTTCAAGACAGCTAGAAATATTTATAGACATTTTCTGAGTGTGGAGGATAAATTATCAGCAGGGAGAAGTTAATGGAAACTAGTACGAGAGCTTCAGGCTAGAAATACCAGAAGTATTATGACAATGACCTCAGACTAGTTGAAAATGTGTGTGAAATGACAAGTCTTGAGGATGTGGAAAGTAAGAACTACATACTGAGGAATTTCTTCCACACTGCAAGATTTGTTACTGTAATTAGCTGTCTGCATAACTTTTGCAGAATTTGATGATAAGGGTAGCAACTATGTGTTCTCTCCTTCTATCTGACAGCTGGGAAGGTTGAGAGTGGAGAACAATGTGGGCCTTTGCTACCATCACAATCTTATGTATTACAGTTTTGTCAAATAAAAATCAAAGAAAAATTGTAAGGGTCTTGGCATTTTAATTTATTTAAAATAATAAAATTGTAAACTGGATTTTGACAAAATGTTTGGCATTTTCTATTTTGATCCCTTCTGAATTGTCCTGAATAGCTATTGTCAAGATTTTAAAACTTATCCTTGCTTTTTAAAACTGATGGAAATCTAACATAATGATTCAACATAAATATGAGGAAGAAATAATGGTGCATTTTCTCACATTTGCTTGTCAGCATTGCTGCTGACTTTGCTGTGAGGGCAAGTACAGACTGAGCCAGTGACCCAATGGAAAATCAAGCTAAACCTGCATGAAAGATGAAGAATGTCCATCATCTCAAAAGGATGTGAATACAGATATTATCATTAGTTAATACTTCTCTTCAGATGGGAGCCCATACATTAAAGTGTTGCCAAATGTCAGTAAGACTTTTCATTGTAAAAATTTGCAAGATTTCATGTCTACAGAGAGCTGTCTGTTCTGTAGCTTCACAGGAAAGAAACTCATAAACTCCAATTTAAGCTTAGACTGTACTTTATATCATAACGCTGAGGAGTTATTTAACTCCCCTGCCTGTTTTTCTCCACTGCATTATTAGAAGAGAATTATGAGAGGATTATGTGAGTACCAGTATTTTTTCCATTTAAATTTCATTGTGTGAGAGAGAGTGATATTTTTAAAGGTCACAGAAGGTGACTCAACCACGCTTATTACCTTATTTTTGATTTATCAGATTTAACTTTGTTGTTGGGTGCTTCATATTTTTCTCTCTTAAATAAAAGGGTTATAAGGTTGATTTTCTGTACTGTAAATAATAGTGAGTTGTGTTTCTCAGCATCTAAGCTGCCCAGCACTGAGATTGTTGTTAGGAGTATAACCATGACAGCATGATGCTTAGTGAGGGTCATCACTGTGGGTTAGGTGGAGGTGTGGAGAGATGTGAGCTGGGTAGTGTCATGCTACCTGCATAACATCAGCTTTTACCAATCTTTACTAGTTGTAACTAAGGAGTTATGATCTTACTGGTCTGGGTGCAGTGCTGAGCTGTTTTGGTTATGCTCCTTGCTCTAAAGCCAGTCTGGACCCTATGAGTCCAGATATAGTTCACTGTTGTGCCATGTGGGCATGTCCTCAGCTGCAGAGGGGGGTTTTACAGTCCAGCAGCCGTATGTGAGCCAAGTGCCAGGTCACACATGCGAGCTGCAGCTGCAGTGTGGGCAGTTCTCAAAGCTGTGCCAGCTGGACTACTGGTATAGCATAGCTGCTTCAGGCACCCTATAAACCAAATGCTGATGGGTTTGGCTTTGCAGGATGCCATGCTGATGTAAACCCAGTTAACAGTTTCATTGCATTGTTTGGTGCTTCATGCACACCAGCCCTGAGAGAAATCACGAACCATTTTGCATGTCCTTCTGTTGCTGACCCATAATAAAGTTGAAACAGAAAGTTGTTTATTTTTGAAAGAGCTCTGTGTGCAGGAAAGTAAAGGGTGATCATGTGGTGTGTTCCCATGATCATCATCAGATCTGGGGTTTATGCTTGAAAACCTTCCTTTGAGCATGTCCTTTCACCTCTCAGGTGTTTAATTTCCCCTACTAAAAAACGTAACTTTCTGTTGACAGGAGTGTAGTGAAGCAATTTGTAAAGAGGCTTAAGTTTCTAAGGCCTGACTTACATGTAAATGTTTTTTGCTGTGGCCTGTGTTTAATGCTGTGGCCCGTTGCCCACAGGGTGAAGAATGATCAGAAATTCCAGAGGTGTTTCTGAAACTAAGTTATACCAGCATGATGAAGGGAAAAGCTTAACATTGCAGTTTGCCTTGTAGTTGTAGGAAAGCCCAGGGCTGGCAGTATCTAGGAGCACCTAAAAGTGGTAGGCACAGTGTTGTCCGATTTGGACTTTCGAAACAGTTGCATGGTGTAGTTTCCTTATTCACTCTGTTCTTCATATCTGTCTTCCTAGAGTAGCAGGGCATTTCACAGTCCCATTTGCTTTGTGTTTTATAAAACAACACAATCTTGACATTTTGGGTAAATCCGTTGTAACAGAAGTATAAGTGCAAGAGAAACTTCAGTGTAGATTGAGACATACTAACACCCATTGTGTTTTACTTTCTTTCCAGCGGTTTTGCTGGCATATGTGCTGTGCCCTGACAAAAGCTGTGCCTGAGTTATATTCTATGTTTTCTTGCTTTAATTCTTTAGCTGAAGGTAAAACAAAACTCAGAGTTCCAGCAGCTTCCGTGAAGTTGGCCCTGTAGGTATTGCTGTTGTTCAGAGTATCAACCCAGCAATGTGTGGGAGAAAAATAACGTCAGTGACTTAAAATAGTGGATTTTGAGTCTCTTTATCTTGTCATGCTGAAACTGAATTTTTGGAAGTGAGCAGTTAGTGTTGTCACATAGGACATGCCCTAAGGCATTGCTGTATCATGATACAGATCAGACAACTCAAGAGGAAAGGCAGTAGTTTCTTTTAAGGGCATACAGGTTAAGGGAGAGTAAGTTAAAAATCATTTACTATGCCTTTGAAGATGTCTTTTACCCCTGCAGTAAAGCTGTGGCCAAAACATTTCTCTGAGTTGTCTGTTAAAGCTCTATATTCTAAGGCATGATCTTTTTGGATAACAAGCATATTTGCTTTGAAATTCCCAGACCCAAAGATAACTGTAATTATGTTTTGGATCAATATTTTATGGCAGTATTGAAGCACAGGCAGAGCCAGGACTGTTCTGAAATGGTTTAGACTTGTGTATAAGGAAGATTTTTCAACCCTACCATTTCTTTTGTGTTAACAGTTCCAGTAGCTCAATATTAAGCATATTTTTAGCGGCCTGAAATGCAAACTCAGTATTTTCTGCATTCTGCACTAATTTTTAAAACTGGGCAGAAGAAAGTGTCACACACACCTGCAAAGCTGATATGCAATGTCGGTATTTTTAAATAAAAAATGTTTTTTCCTATTTAAGCCAATAAAACTTCAAATGCCAAAATACAGAAGATTCCTTATGTTGTTTCTAAGAACTGAGAGCTATCATAAAAAAAATGCATGTGTTTATGCACATCTTGGAAGAGTTAAATATATGCAATAATTAAAACCATTTGTATGTAAGTTTTTTTAAAAAATATGGTTGGTTTCTGAATTCTAAAGAGTTTTTAGTTGCATAGAATATTTGAATTAGCACTAAAAATCAGTTTTACCTAGAACACAAAGGAGTAAATTATGTCTCAAATTAAACTTTTTTAAAAAAGGAAAAATAATTTAATTAGTCATTAAATATTGGCATTAGAAATAAAATTCCTATGAAAATTCTCCTCAATCTTTGAAACAAAACTAGAGGCTTTTCAGTCTGAAACAATTCTTCCACTGAAAGGAATATAGAAATATGTAGATGTCAGTCATCATCAAATATCACCAAAACACAAAACCTTGATGGTAACTCAGTGACTGTCAGTTGAAAGTCTTATTGCAAGGTTACTAACGAAAAAGATACCAGTCCTTTATAGTAGTAGGAAGGTGATGTTAACACCTCTGTTTTTTTAAAAAAAACAGGCTAATATCAAATAATAGTTAGGTAATGTTGAGTAGTCTGCTTTGTATTCAGAAGGATTAATAGCTTCCTTCTCTAAACACAAGCACGATTATCACCTCACTGATTTTAGAGACATTTGCCTATGTGTATATTCATTCCTCTGTAGCAGTTATGAACAATATAGGGACAAAATATACTAAAGATGAAAGAGAAAGAGGGCTCATCTTAGATTAAAATGCCTTGTCTTCTTTTCTTTAAATGCCTTTGTATTCTTGGCTTTTCCCATTGCTTTTGCTCAGTGTTGATATCTTAGGACTATAAACTGCCCGTCCCATTGCTGATGACTTTCAATTGACAGTCACTGAGTTACCATCAAGGTTTTGTGATTTGCTGAGATTTGATGATGACTGATGGTAACCATATTGAGGACCTTGTCGTTTTAACTTTCCCGTTTATATTGGGCATGGGAGCACAACACATAATACATCTTGAAATTACTGTGGTGAATTCAGTTTGTGTAAAGTAGAATCCTAGAATTGTTTATTTTCTCCTGCCTGTGCTGGTTGTTGGTAGATACAAAGGAATGGCAGCACAGAATCTGCTCAGGCCCCAAAGTTTGCCTGAAAATGTAACGAAGACTTGTAGTTAGTTCACCTTGAATGCTTCCTACCATTATGCCACTAGCAGCATCCAAGCTGGGAGGTGTAAAACTGCTCTGATTGGTACATACATGAGCTGCAGTGAATTCAGTGTAGATGTTTCTGTAATCAGCAATTCTTTAGCAGATCCGATGTTGTATTCCTTTTCCAATGGCCAGGTGGCTTTTGAGCTATTCACGGAGCATTTAGCTGTGGCAGTGCGTCTCAGACAATCAGTGCGCAGACTTCAGTGCTACTTTTCCCTTTCTTTGCTACATTATTTTTTCATTTCTATCTCATTCTGAACTGCTAGATGTCTACAGTGTAGATGTATGAATATATCTTGGAATTGCTGGAAAGCAGGAAGAAAAGCATTAGGCGATCCTGGCAGACTCCAAATTGAACGTGAGCCAGCAATGTGTCTGGTTGCATTGGACAAAGTATTGCCAGCAGGCTGAGGGAAGTGATCCTTCCCCTCTATTCAGCACTGGTGAGGGCACTCCTAAAGTGTTGTGTCAAGTTCTGGGCTCCTGAGTACAAGGGAGACATGGATGTACTAGAGAGAGTCTAATGAAGGATCTCAAGGACAATTAAATTTGTTGGAGTGTCTCTTCTCAGAGGAAAGACTGAGAGCTGAAACTGTTCATCTAGGGGAAGAGAAGTCTCAGAGGGGCATTTCATCAATGTATCAAAGTACCTGAAGAATGTGGACAGAATGCGGAGCCAGGCTCTTTTCAGTGATGCTCAGTGAAAGGACCAGATGCAGTGGCACCATGTGAATCATATGAAATTGCCTCTGAATGTCTGGGAACATGTTTTTATTGTGAGGGTGACCAAGCACTGGCAGAGGTTGCTCAGAAAGGTTGTGGAGTCTTCCTCCTTGGAGATATTCAAAAGCTGTCTGGATACCATCCTTGGCAACTGACTGTAGGTGTCCCTGCTTCAGGAGTGGGGTGGTTGGACCAAAGTACCTCCAGAAGCGTCTTCCAATCTCAGACATTCTGTGATTCTGTGAATTACCATTTTAGTGTATTTTGACACCACTGCAGAAACTGTATCTGCTCCACCTCTTGCAGATGGCAAGAGAGTAAAGCTGTTTCTTACTGGCACAATACTGCCTTGTACAGAGACATGTGAAATAACTCAGAAAGAACACAGTGTGCTCTCATCAATCTGTGTCCAGACAGGATACCATACCTTGGTACAAACTGAACATGTAGGCCCATCTGAGCTTACCAGTTCCTGTTTCCTCTCTAACCAAATTAGCTTGGCTGAGCGTTAGCAGCCCTTTATTGCTGTGGACCCCAGGAAGTTTCATAGTTTCCTGCAATCCAGTGGCAGCCTGTTTCCAGCTATGCAGGTCCTGATGAGCCATTTCACATCAGAGGTGCTCATAAGAAGACATTTTGGTTTTAAGGAGCCAGGCCCATCATGGTTAGAGCTAATCAACCTCATTAAGCCCAGTCTGATTTCTGTTGTTTACTGAGATGTCTCTTAATGCTTCAGTCCTTGGAGGACTTTGTAGTTTGGGATGATGTGGGATTGGCTGTAGCAAAGCTAATGAGTCATGTTTGTTGTGCAGTACTAGCCAGTGGAGTACAGTCACTCACTAGTTATATGGGAGTCAGCATGGCCCTGGCAGGGCCCAGGTGTCCCTTCATATCTTAGGAAATGTACCTTCACTAAGTTCCTGGCCTACATTATCCATGTTTTTACCATTATCAAGCATCTCACAGCCTCCCATTCTGCAAAAATAGAGAGCTAGGTATATCAGAATGGGTTTCTTTTTGTCTTGAGCGAATAAAAATGTTTGTATTTCATAATTCAGCATCTGTGATTACTCATATTTTTCTCCTAGTGCTAAGGATGACTATTAACACTATGTGAAAATCAAAGGACTTGTAATTGCTCTTGGTTTTGTGTGAGACCTCAGTTTTGCTCCTGCTAGGAGTTTCATCCAGGACTTTATACTATATAACACCAGCAAAATTGCATTTTGCATATAAAATTTCTAGTACTGTAATAGAAATTTATTTTGGGGGAGATTTAATGGGTGTGAGGCTAAAATGCAAAATGTATGATTAAAGATAACTGAGTGTTACAAAAGAAAGTTCTTCCTCAACTGCTTTAAGAAAAGTACTTTGCAATATGCCAACACCTTCTACTGTCAAGCAGCCTTGGTGTGTTTGGGATTTTCTGTTATCCTTCTTAGGGTAAAATTCTAATTAATCCAACCAAAGAATAGTGAAAATAAGCTTCTCGGCAAAGGGCAGTACAGGAGTGAGGATCTTCATCAAGGTACAACCATATCACTGTTCTATGCTCTATTCCAAAGGCATGTTGAAAAGGAGAATATTGTATGTGCCTTCTGAGTAAGGAGTGTGAGTTGATTTTTCTCTACTCATTATGGTCATGGTCTGTGTTTCCCCATGGACGTCAAAGCCCAGATCACTTCTGCACTCAAGAATATATAACTTGCCATTATATTTTACTTGTAGGTGTTTTATATCTTCAGTATGGAGATGAAACAAAGCAGTTGAGGATGCCAAATGAAATCACAAGCACAGACACAATTCGTGCCCTTTTTGTAAGTGCCTTCCCTCAGCAGCTGACGATGAAAATGCTGGAATCACCTAGTGTGGCCATTTACATCAAGGATGAGAGCAGAAACATATACTATGAATTGTGTGATGTGAGGTAAGTAAATTTGGAATTACAGTTACTGGGTTTTTGTTTTCTTTTTTTTTTCTTTTGGTATGAGTTTTTGTAGTTCACATACAGAACAAAAATGAGTGGAAGTGGCAAGTAGCTGACAGACGGTAGCCTGACACATAATGGCATGTTCAGTGGTATTTGAGTAATATAGGAGGTTTGTTCTGACACTGTCTTCAGCTGTAGCTGCAATATCTGTTGCACAAGCCATTGGTATATGGTGTACTTTGTTCAAATATTCATATGATAAATGCAGGTTCACATATTTAATAATTTATTGAATTTTTAGTGAGCCAAAAATATTTAAAATATGGAACACAAAATAAAAATTTACAGCAAATTTTTTTTTTTTTGCTGGCAGAGCAAAGGCTAATCCTTATAAGCCTGAAATTACAAATATGAATGTCACCAATCTCCTCACAGCAGTGCCAGTAATTCATCATCTAAATCTCCTAAAGTTCTGAGGCAGTGGTGGCTGCTGCTGAAGCAACCCCACCACGTTTCTATTTTATGTTAGGATACAGCCACTGATGCGCTCATATTCCTTCACTAATTTGGGGCTTGATCTATAAATAATCTGGCTTTATTTTGTGGGAATGCATCTCCTGATGAATATGCTCTTCAGGCAGAAGGAGCAGTTCTCAGGGTCCCTAAAAAGTCCCAAATCATGTAGCCATAAAGTTCTTAGATAAACCTGAGACGTGTTACACTGTTAAAACTGTGCAAAGAAATATGGTGGGCCTTTTTGCCATTCTTTCCATAAAAAGTTATGTGATACAAAAAATTGGACAGAGGAGCATAAAAAGTTAGAGGAGAAAGCAGTAAAGGCTGGTGTACTGTTACTGTGGGAAAATGAAGTGAAAATAAGAGAAGCGTACTGTCCACTGCTGCCTTGTTTCTTCGGCATATCATGTGGCTCAAATGCTTCTCCATATCACGTAGTAGTTATAAGAGAAAGTTGAAACTTTTCCAGTGTTGCCACTTCTGACTCCCCCATTTCTCTTCTTAGTCTTGGAACAGCACCGCACTCTTATTGTCTCTCCTCTGTCTTGCTCTCCTCCTGCTGTCTTTCCGGTGTCTTCTCATTAGCCAGCCTCTTGGATTTCATTTTTTGGTTTTCTGTGTTCTTTGCTTTGCTTTTCCCACACCTCTCCTTAGCCACTGCAATGCCTGTGTTAAGACCCGTCTGATGTTTTGCATCATCATTCATCATGTACTCAAATTTCTTATACATTCAGAAGATTGGATCAACTGATTAAATCAAAGTACAGGTTACTCTGTTTCTGTTGCTGGGCACGTTATTGCCAACTATCACCTGGCCCATCAGTTCTTTCTCTTTCACTTTATCCCTCCATCTTCCCTTCAGTTTCAGACTAACAGTTCATGACTTCATCTCCTCCCTGACCCTGAGAATGTAGATGTTGGTTATCTAAACCTAACTCCACCTTTTTTTTTCCCTTGCTCCCATTGTAGGCGTCACTCTGCCAACCTCAGGCCTGGCGCAATCCCAACATCTACTTCCTCTGTTCCTATGCCCTCTGTTCCTCTGCCTGTATTGTAGAGCATTTCTAGAGGAAATCCCATGGCCCAGCTGACTTCCTCCATAAGAAAATTCCCTCCTTCAGTTCTGCCACCCTTCTCACTAAGGAAACATGAATAATTCCAGCTTAATGGAGTAATGCAATATCAGCTGTGTTTTCACTGTCTTGAATAATTTCCACAATTTCTCCATTTCTGTTCCTTACTTTTCACAAGATCTTGCCAGTACCACTCCTCAAAGAACAGAAGAAATATTATTTTTCTCTCCTTTGCTTGCCATGTCTTCCTTCAATTCTTTTCTTTCTTGCCTTTAAACACAGGTGTTTCAGTCAACTCTTTAACCTCTTTATCTCCCTCGAAGGCTACCTCATATTCCTCTGTGCCTTGCATCTCTTGCTTTGTGTTTTTATTAACTTATTGCTCTATTAAGGTGCCCACTCTTACATTGCTAACGTTTCTGTCCCTGCCAGCAAAATTGTCCCTGAACACAACATACATTTCCACTTCCCACCCCATCACCTTTCTCCATTGCACTGAGCATTCACTGCAGCTATGGGCTGGAATTTCACTCTTCTTTCCTAGAAGAATTTCCAACCTATCTACAGTTTTGTTCTTCTAATTCCAACTTGCCTTTTGTTTCCTACTGTTCCAATGCAATTGTCAAAGCCAATATATGTCCAGCTTCTGTGAACACCCTCTTTCTCTCAAATGGCTCATGTACTTTTAACGTTTTCTTCTTGCAACTTTGATCTGCCTTTGTTTCAATGTCTGGTCTTTCCTGATTTCTTTGGGTCTCTCTTATTTAGTTATTGTTAGACAGGTCCTCTTCTCAAACATTGATTTTCAGTTGTGTTTTTTTCAGAGCTTTGTCCTCCTTCTTTTTCCTTGTCTATACCTGCCTCCATCATCTTAATCCCTGTAGATTAGTTGAATTACCGTACCTACCTGTTTGACTGTCCCATTTGTTTCTCTTTCTCTCCTTTAGGATGGGATTTTTACATCCCCATTCTGAGCTGGTTGTGATTAATCTTATAAAATTTTCTGATAAATTATGCCTGCCAGAGAGCTTAGCTGTTGATATCTTCCTTGTGAACATCTGTAGTTGGATGACATGAATCCTGCCTCGTCCATCCACATTAAAATCTTGGTGTTCCCTTTTAATATAGTCCATTTAATTTAGACCATTACCTTCAGTGTAGCTTTTGTTCTTCTTCATTAGGCCATCGCACTCTTTCCCCCTCCTTTTTTTTTTTTTTAATAACCAGGGACAAAGACAAAGCACTATCTTTCTTTAAGTACAGTACCCAGTCCTTTTGTTAAAGTGATTCAGGGCTCTGCATCCAGTGTAAATTTCAGATTTTTTTCTGTATAAGGTCTCTATGATGCAGCTTTTCCTTTCCCATCACATAGTGAGGAAGCACTTTGCTAATTTATCAACTTTTTAATAGCAACTGCTGTGATGGTCTTTTCTTGGCAGTTGACACAGGTAATCTTGTTGGCTCTTACTCATTCAAATGAAGCAACAATGATCACTCTCCAACTCTGACAAGCTGACTGTTTCACATGCTTTTTTTCATTTGTCCTCTAGCTGTATCTTTTCCATCTCATTAAATAGAAAATACTTGTCTTCATTATGAGGGTTCTTCTAAGCCCTCTTCAGTGCTTACTTTTCATTTCATGTTCAGTACCAAGTGCCATCTGCCTCCACTTGGTGAATAATGCCAACTTCATTTTACCTTTAATTTTCAAGCAAGTGCCTTCATGCTCTCCCTCTCTCTCTCTCAGGCAGCTTTGTGATGCATTTGGAAGGTGTCCTCTAAAGACATTTGCAAAGCCACTGCATTGATCTCCTTCCAGTCCCACTTTCCTTCTATCTCTGTTGCATTGGCTACTCAGAGCATGCCCATAGTCCCAGCATCTGTTTATTGCTCCTGTGGTCTTCCCTTTCTACAGCTATCCTGCTGGTTTTTGTCTCTTCTATTCACCTTGTAAGCTAGTGAAGAGGTTGTATTCCCGGGATGTTTATACAGCACACACAGATCAGTGAGGCCTTTGAACTTGCCAAGAATATCTGGAAGCTACAGTAATGCAAATAATAGTAATAATAAAAGCACAGTAATATATACCTGTTATCTGTAATGTTTATCTTAGAATAGCAACATGAAGTGAAATAGAATTCACTTGAGATCAAATGTCTAGTATTTTGGTATTTTGCCTTGCAGCAGTGGTTTACTTTAAAGTTTCATGTTTCTACAAGTAATACTTAATGGAGAATGCTTTTAAAACAAACTCCCGTTAGTTGAGGTACCATCTTATAGCCATCAGACAAAAAGGACAGCAGATAAAATTTATTTAAATGAATAATATACTGTTTCTTGAACCTGGAGATAAGAGAGCTTGCTTTGTATTGAAGGGAACATCTTTCCAAGTCTGAGGCAGAATGTGGTAACTGAGACTCCCAATGCAAATCTCAAAGTGAAAGGGTCACATTTGAAAGATAGAAAACGATTTATGTTACCATAAATAATTGAAAAACTTAAACTTGCCACAAGGTAGCTATTTTCCTATGCTTTCTACTAGTAAACACTGTTAAATACTAGACTTCTCATAGGCCCTGTAGTTCTTAAAGAAGACACTAATCTGTCTCTTAAGCTGTGGGGTTTGTTTAATAATTACTTGACATCTACAACAGCAGCACAAGTTCTGACTAGCTACCCATTCAAAGCAATCACTGGTTGTAATATGACATTGTAAGAGTGAAATTGGGCCTGCCCAAGAATCCACCCTTCATTTTTAAATGGTAATCCCGGTGATTAAGATCAGTTACTAGACTTGTAGCTGCACCTGGAAGAAAGGAATTCAGTCTAATGTGTAAGTAGATTCTCTAGAGATCACTGTTGGGAAATTAAAGAAATCACAGCTTTGAAAGCACGTAAGTGAGTGTGGCCTTTGCTGCTGATTAACTGTGAGGAAGAACTCAGTGCAAATGTCTAACCCATAAAATTATTAGAAGGTAGGTTTGAAACAAAAGAGCAATCTAATGCCAGCTAACTTTTTCTTAAATGTAGTATTTTAAAAGTGGACCAGTGATTGCAAAAGTATTGGGTCCCTTTTAAATAAAAATTCTCTTTGGGCTTTCCATCTAAACAGTTTTTGTGGTAGCTTTCATCAAAACTTCTGCTTGTTTGTTTTTTGTAATTCCTCTCTTTTCCCTTAAAAACCCGTTTCTGTTAACTTTAGAGGAAGGGTTTTTCGGCTACTGAATTTTTAGGTTTTGTGGATAGTTTTTCAGGTTTGTGAACAAGCTGATAATTAGAATTGCCTCAAGAATAATTGCAGTTAGAAAGACTACTTTTCTTTTGATAGTCTTGATTCTCAGAATAGCAAAAATTCACGTGGGCTGAGTACGTAATAAAGTATGTAAATATTAACTAAATCCTTTTGAATGCCGTGTAAATGTTGAAGCTCTATTGTTTTCAGAGTATTTTCACTCTGTGGCAGGATCTTGAAAGAAACTTAACACTATCTAATTTTTATGGGTGTGGAGTTGTAGCAAAAGAATGATACTTCCCATGGGAAACAGAATCAAAGTAGACTTTTGTTTGTGTGTGTGTGTCTAATTTATGGCATTTAGGTTTTTCTTCTAGGTCCGCTGCAGACCTACTGTGTTTGTCTTTACCTGAAACTTTTGGTCAACAAAGTGAATAAAACTTCCATTTGTTATCATTGCTGATTCTTTTGATTCCAGGAATATTCAAGACCGATCTTTCCTTAAAGTTTACAACAAAGATCCTGCACACGCATTTAATCACGCTTCCAGAGCTATAAATGGAGATATAAGGGTAAGTACTAGTGCAGCATTTATACTTCTTTTTCATCTAGCTTTTATGTTAAATGTTTAAATTCTTAGCTGTAATATGTACACAACAATTCATAAAATCAAGAGTACATGTACCATATGTATACAGAAGAGGGAATTGATAATTCTTACCATAGTGTTTCTTAACTGCTTTACTTTTTCTAATTACTTGCTCTAAGCATTAACCATTTCTTCATTCTTGTTTACTAGCATTAAAGCAAGAGAAACAAAACATAGCCTTTAACTACTTATTTTGGGATACAGACAGTGCTCAGAGTTTAGACAACTTCTTTATTTTTGTGTTTCCAAACCATTTACAGCAAAGTACAGCGTGATGTTAATCCACCCCAGCAAGGCTTTGGGATGGACTGGTTTTGCAGTAGCTGAGAGGATTTACATAGCTTGAAGCCTATTGAAACACTTTGTTAATGACCATTTCGAATAAGAAATTATTATAAATACCCATGTGGTGTAAATGGTTTTGGTTTTTTCTAAAATTCCCTACCTATACTAAACAAGGAACAGTACATTTGCATTTTCAAGTGAACATTTTGTATTGGGAAACAGTAACATCTGAAATGTATCTGATTTCTCTGTTACTGCCTCTATCTTTTGCTGGGCTGTAATCTCCCACCTTGATGCCAAGAGGGCAGGAGATGTGGCTGTACAGTACCTCTTTCACCATGTTGTCCACAACTAATGTTGCAAGAGGGTGGTGGTGGTGGTAGTGGTGGTGAGATGACCTCATTTTCTCCATACCTATCTTAGGTCTGTCCTATGGAAACAGTACAACCAAATGAGCCCAGTGGGGCCAGAAGGGGATGCCTCTACTGTCCTACCTGCTTTGTGGCTTTTGTGTGTGCTCCAAAGCTAATTTAACTGTGTAGAACATTTCCTGTGAAGTGATTTGCTTAGCTGTAGGTTTGTCTCTTGGTTTCATTATCAATTCTGAGCATGTCACACTGCTTTGTTATTAACATCTGAGTATGTACTTTTGCTGTTTCAACAGCTTAGGACCTCATCATTTTAAAAGGATTGCAATAGTTTATTTACAGGCGCTGTTCTCAACCACCTCTCATTCATGTACTTCAATTATAAAATGGTCCTTTTGATAGGTCAGAAGCCTCATTACTTGATTAGTCACACTGCTGCACACAGAACATGACAGAGCAAGTCAGACAGAGATATGCTTCAGAGGGCTGATGTGATAGTTTTTAGTGTCTTCCTTAAAGTTCTGAAATTTTTCAATTCTAGTCATATTCCTGTAGTGGTAACTGGATGTATCCAATACATCTTATTCATATTCAAAGGTAATTGGATGTATCTGGTACATCTTATTCATATTCAAAGGCATGACATACTGTCACTGTGCATTATGGCATTAATGGTTGGTCTTGATGATCCAGTGGGTCTCTTCCAACATGGTTATTCTATGATTCTATGATTCTAATTCATGCAACGATTTCACTGTGGCTTTATAAAGTTATGCAATACTATTCTTGTTCCATATGCACTGGACGCTGAATGTAGTGACTGTGACTTTATTTGTGTGCTGTAGAACTGTGTTAGCTATATATATTCAAAAGAAAAGATTACTTCTCTGGCCCTTTTGCAGATATTTAGTGCCTAATGGAGTTGTTTGAACACAGGTGCTGCTTCTGTGCAAAAAAATGTAGTAATTTGTATTGGTTATTTTAAAAGAATGTGTGGTACAACAGATGTGTACACTTTACACCTCCTGATTATGTCTAAGTTTTCTCTCTTTGGTCATAACTCAGAAATAATGGTGACAAAGTGATGACCTTTGCAGAAGCAGTGGTTTTGTGGTAGAACTTTGTATTTTGCTGTGCTGAAATGCTAAAGATGCCATTTCAACATTCTGTGCTTCCAACAAAACAGATATTTTCTCATTTGGCTTTTCCTTTGCACTGGCAAATTTCTTGTTTTCCTGGTCTGGTAGATGAAGTAAGAGTCAGGATGTTCATAGGCCCTTTGTGAAGAAAAAGCAGTCTTCCCTTTGATCTATGTAAACTTCTGCACTTCAAAGTTATGAGAATGGAAACAAATGTTTTCTTGAGCTCTGGATATAGTGAAACCTGTTTGTCTAAGTATATGTGTCTTCTGATTGGGTTCTTCCTTGTGCAGCAACACTCAGGTCCTAACTGAGGCTTTTCCCAAAGCAGAAGGATCTAAAAACACTCTCTCTGTTCCTCATCCTCCAGAGTTTAAAAAGCTGGAGCTCACACTGCAACTTTTCCTCTGTTTGGCAGGAGTACTGTAGTATCTTCCTACAAATCTCTAATATGGCAAAATTTGTTTGGACATAGTAGTTCAATGATTTCTACTCTTTGGTTAAATCTGGTTGAAATTTGCCTGCAGATTCACAGGTTTAGGTCAGAGGAGACAGCAACCAACAAGCAGATGGATTGTCTGTCCCTCCTTCCTTAACAAACTAAGTTAAGGGGTGAAAATGCAGGGGAATAACTGAGAAACATGTACCTTTCATGTACTCATATTGTACCATACCCAAAGAATTGTGGAAAAAGCTTTGCTCCTCATCTTTCCTTTTTTGCTTGCATATCTTTGCACTGCATACATTGGTGTTCTTCAATTTCGTAAGACACAAGTGCTAACTTCACTACAGTAGGAAGTAGGAAGTAACTCTTGTCACTACTGTGCTCTGTGTCATGGTTAGCTGTTGCAAAAAAACTGCAGAAAAGCAGCCTATTGTCAAAGCATTTGAAAGAACAGTATTTAGAGAAGTCATGAATTAGCCATTGTAAGTCTGTTTTTCCATGGTAATACTATGAGCGTCATTGTGTCTCCTGCCATATGTGAGTTAAAGCTTTGGTTTTGTGAGGTTTGGGAAAGTTTTGCCTTTACAGATTTTTTTCTACTGTTTGCCTTCTTCTCCCTTTGGAACCTTTATCTCTGAGTTTGATGATGTTCAGGCTTCTATTCATGTGATTTATAATCATTTCCATGTAAAAGACCCAAAATAATCTCAGAAAATAATGTTAGCTGCCAGCTTGGACACCTGTTTTAACTAACAAACAGATGTGAGACCTGTATAAGAATTGGCAGTAACTCTTGAAGTATTAAGTATTCCTCATATGAATATGAATTAGAAGACTCAGAACTTGCAAGAGGAATTTGGAATCTATGAGTTTCAGATTTATCTAACATTCTTTCATATATATTAATTCTAATTTTCCTGGTCTTTTTTCTGTTTCATGCATTTTTCTGAACAGGTTGTGTTATTGAAAAGGTGCTTTTCTTTGAGTCTAAGCAAGTGCTAAACGACAGTTTCCTGTGAAATCCTTAGGTGCCTTACTGGCTTATTGATACTGCACCGTGACTTTCTACATCTTGAAGAGTGTAGTTTGTTTGACGGGTCTGCTGTGTTGAATGCCATGTTCAATGCTGTTTGAGAAAGAGTTAGCCACATAGTGCAGTCTCACTGAGTATTTGTGTTTGTACTCTTCCTTTTTATTATTCTTTCCCAAAATGTGTGCTGAAAATCCATGGCTTCTGTTTTCATTGGAGAAATGTATCTTCACATTGCTTATTTCATTAATTTTATTCCTTAGCCTGAGCTTGTAACATTTATCAGCAATTTCTAACTCTCCGTGCAACGACACTTTCTTTTGATAAAATACTCTCTCATGTCCAAATATTTAGACAATGTTTTTATTCTCTCTGGCATTATTTTGAATTCCAGTGCAAATGCATGACAGCCATGCTGGTCTGTGCCATTAGATTTAATGTTTGTCATTTCCATAGATGTGAAAAGGGAAAAACTTTCTCAGCCTTACAAGGGGTGGGCTTCAGGTTGCCTCTTTTTTCACATTTAAAGGGGGTATATAGGTTCAACATTAACAGATGACACTGAAGTACTGATGGCAGATTTTCATGTGTTGCTGAATGAATTTTATTTCTTTGGAAGTGTCACAGCTCTTTTTATCCAGTGTTATTGCTGTGATCCCCTGGTGACTCCAAGTGGAATTTACTCCTCCACCAAATGTGTGCAGAGTATTTTCTGTCCTTATTCCCCACACCCTCCCATTATGGAGTGTCTAAAAGGGAAAGAATCCTAAATAATAATCTTCCTCTTCTGTCACTGCAGCTTGTCTGCATTTCTGGTGTCACAGTTGGATACTAATAATGTTGGTTTATGCAGTGGTTTGGTTTAGACGTAATCAGTCTGTCAATGTTGAGAATTGGGAAGGAGTTTTTACTTCATAACAAACCTGTGGCTGTTTCACTTGGCAATCTTTCTCTTCCTAACCACCTGCCCTAAAGTCTGTGGGTGATACTTTGTTTTGAAATGTCCTAGACCCACCATGTTTTCACTTAACTTCCTGACTTGCGTAAGACCTTAGCAGGTCAACTCTTTATCCCAGACCTTTGCTGGGTGGGTGAGGCCAGAATATCCAAAGAATGCTTGGTTTGGTTGCTGTTGTATCAAGGCACACTTTGAGGTATTTTGGATTTTTTAGAGATTATTTCTCCAAGTAAAAATGTTTAGGGCAAGTTGTGTCAGACCTGAGTTGGGGGAGCAGGGGGCACCCGGTAACTCAAATCTAGAATGGCAAAAAGGAGATTATGTTCCTGGCAGTAAGAGGATGTTGGGCTGCCAAAATGAGAGGGGATGAGTTAAAATGAGTTCTACAGTAAAATGAGACAGGCATTTGGATAAACTGTTGTGCTGAATAGGTTTTATTACTGAAACTGCACAACAGCAACTTTAATTTTTCCCCTGAATGTGCCTGGTTAGTAGGTTACTAACATTTTACCTGTCTAGAGTTAGATGAAATTTTGAACTTAAAAGAGTTCCACAAGTGCAAAACCCCCCTAAACAACTCCCCAAGAATTTCAAGCATCCAAGGAGCCTGAAATTCAGTGCTGTTTTGCAGGAAAGATAGGGAGATAATAAAAGTAGGATCATCCTTCTATGTTCTTGAGGAACCTGCCAACATGCACTCAGCTTCTTAGAGGTGTTTAGCTTTTTCTCATTGGATTGTTTATTACCTTAACATCAATAAACATAAAAGCTTCAAATGTTGCCAAAATGACATTTGTTCATTGTGTACTATGGCTAAAAAAAAACAAAACAGCTCCTTGAACTGTGTAGAGGTATTTAAAACAAAAGTATTTATTGGAAAAGGATTCAAGCAATAAATTGGGTGAATGCGTTTTTAGTGCCTGGATGCCTATAGGACAGCATTTGTGTTAGTTGCCATGTGTTTGCCTTACTGATCCTATTACTATAAAACTTTGTTTTCTTTTGGGAAGAAAAAATAAAAAAGAAAAACAAATGCTAATACCTCTATTATCTGATAGAGACCTTCCAAGTGATACAAATCTCATCTTTCCTGCTGTTTTGCTGTCTGCTTCTTCTAATGCTCTTTTTGTCATTGAGAGGTTATGACAACATGAGCCATATTGTATTTATAAACATCACGTGTTTCCTTGATATGACTTGCAGCGTCTGCCAAACAGAACACATGGAAGAAACATTTCTCATTAGCTCAGCATTGGTTTTGGTTATACTGATTTCCGGGATGGGAAAAATGCCTTCCTTACTCAGATTTAACTTTCATACAGTAGAAAGACAGCCTCTGAGTGTCTATGAAATTGCTTGAACAGAGACGCTGCAGCTATTTTAACCCACATACTTTGTCTGAGGAAAAGAGAAAAAGCAGTTTGTTTTAAAGAGAAGATAAAATGACATGCATTACTGAAACTAATTCTGAATTAAAGTACCTGCCAAAGTCATCTAGAAATGGAGCTCACTGAGAGATGTAAGGTAAGCTGATGCTTCTAAATAATGAAAGATACCTGATTTCTTTTTTCTTCCTTTTTGTTTCAAACTGAAAGATACTTTCAGATAAACTGGGAGTTTAAATCAAAACAATGAAAACTGTTTCTTCTTCCTTGAGACCTATGAGAAAATAAATGTTTAATTGCTCTCTAAATCACCAAACTCTGCTCTCATATTTGTCTTGTTTCAGACCTATATATTAAACATAAACAGTTGTTTTCCAACTTGGCATTACAAATTTTTATGAGATGTGAACAAATTATATAAAAGAAGTCTCTGATATTTGGGGGAGAGGGACGGGTTATTGATACAGATCTTGCTGCTTCTGCTTTGAAACTGTTGTCAGGAATTGTCAATTATTTATGCAGCTACAGAGTTGCAGACGCTGAGAAGTATCTGCATCAAAACAGACTGTGCTGAGAGACTTGTGAATGTACCTGTTCACTTTTATTCGTATATCTGTTGATATACAATACCTACTGCTGTGTTAAACCTAAGTCAGTGGTAAAGTGGATAGAATTCTAAGGGAAAACATCTTTATTTTTATTTAAGTACACATAAAAAAATATAAATTTCAGATATTGTCTGGCAAAAAGTCATTCCGCATAAAGATATGGATCCTGTATTAGAGTTGGATGGAAACTGCATTGTGGCTTCTTATATGATGGCTATGTGCTTTGGTATATTATATTTATTTTTTCAAATGTCACATGTAAGGAATACAACCCTGTAGGTCCTATTATTTTACTGGCATTTTGTAAGATAACTTTTTAATATGCTTTCTAGTAATGAAGATGGATTTTAAGTTGATATCAAGCTGGCTGTTGAAAGAAAGAGTCATGTTCTTGATACTAAACTGTTCAAGGAACATGACCTTGCCGCACCCATACAGTAATCTTCCAGTTAGTCTAAGAGGAGTGGCACAGGGTAGATATCACAAACCAGTTACCTGGAAACCCCCAGAGAGTTTCGTCTGTGGAAACAGATCAACTTGCAACCACAATACAGTTGTTACAGTGGATTTTTTATATCCCACTAGCAGACCTGTATTCAACCTCTCTTTCATGTTGAGTTTGCTTAGGGTTTGCCCTGGAGCTGATGAAGTTTAGGAGCACGTACGATCCATCTTATGTGAAGTTCTCTTCAACCCTTCATTAAAATTAGAAATCTTATCTTTCATTAAGTCTGAGGTTCTCAGGCAAAATTTTCACTGCCTTCACTGGGAACTTGCCCTGTATGAAAACATAGGGATTGGAGTCCATTCTTATTGTCTGTTTGTTTATGGTTTTAATATTATTCCACGTCTTTTTACATAATATGTCCATATTCCAATTCTTTAGATGTTCTACTCTTACTTTCCACCCATCACACCCCCCAATAGCTCTGCTTTCAGTAGAACAATTTGCACTAATTTGGCTGTTTACTAGAAGTTCCTAAGTACCTGGTAGAGTCAGATGCTGCAAGAGCTCCCTAAACTCTCTAAATAGATTATAAAAATTCTCATAGCTGTGACCTCCCTTACTAGGAGGGGAGGTCCTCCCTTACCTCCTTTGTAAACCAAGTAGCTTATCTGAATTGCTGGAGTCCTACAAACCAAAGTCCAACCAAGCTTTATGAATTTGAGTTAGCTTTCCAAATGAACTGTTACTCAATTATGGGTTAAAAATCACTTTGTGGAGGTTGATGTTTGTATCACGGTTCCTGGAATGCAAGTAAGGTGAGAAGCAATATTTTTTCTTCAGATCTGCCCTTCACTTGTCGCTCAGGACCTTAGCTTTCCCAAGAATTTTTTTCACATATCCTAAATGATCCTTCGTGTTCACATTCCCTGCTTTCCACTGCATCTTCACTGCAATATATTATTAGTTACCTGTCTTAGATAAGCCTGATGAATACTAAAGAGAATTATTTCTGTTCTGATCTTCCTTTTAACATAGAGGAGTTTAACTAGTACTTGGTGTCTAGGAGAACACAGCTACGTATCTGAGGACCTTGATTCTTCTTTCAGGGAGGTGGCTGAGTTACCGTCTCTGGAGGTGTTTAAAAGACAAGTGGATGAGTTACTCAGGGACATGGTTTAGTGATTGATAGGAATGGTTGGACTTGATGATCCAATGGGTCCTTTTCAACCTAGTAATTCTGTGATTCTATGATTCCATGTTGGATCATACTTTTTCTAGTAAGGCCTCTGGAAAACTAATCAAACTTCTGAAAATATGAAGAGTAAAAATATCCCTAAGCTGGCAAAAGCAAGACAGTTGCAAAAATCAGCAAGCCACAGGACTCCAAGAGAAATAATGTGATGCTGAAATTATTTTTCTGTGTGAATATATGCCTTCCTTACATAATTGCAAACTAGAACTCTGTGTGACTAAGTGAAAAGACTAAAAGGGTGTGTTGAGTAAAGGGTAAGTCCCTCAGTCACTTGATATTTACTTTAGATAGCTTGACATTGGGCTAAACTAGGTTGTTTACTTCAGTCATGCTAACCAATTTGTATATTTTTTTGGCTAGGCGGAAATAAAGTGAAAAGACAATGTCAAACTCAAACAGTACAGAAAGAAGTTTGTAAAGGGGGGGGGGAGGTTTAGACTAGATGTGAGGAAGAATTTCTTCACGATGGAGGTGGTAATGCACTCGCACAAGTTGCCTGGGGGAGCTGAAAATCCCCCCTCCCTGGAAGTGTTCAAGACCAGGTTGGATGGGGCCTTGAGCAGCCTGGTCTGGTGGGAGGTGTCTCCCTGCCCATAGCAGGGAGTTGGAACTAGATGATCTTTCAGGTCCCAAACCAATCTATGATTCTATAATCTACAAAGACTCTTAATTGAGGCACTGATAGTGCCTCTAACATTGCAAAAGATGCATGATAATTGCAAATGTTGCTGGCCCTTAACGGATATGAAAAGCAGTGCTTCTCACAGTTTTGCACTTGCATTGCAAAACTCCAGTGTATATGAAGCTTCTATGACAATTCCTCCTGCTCACAGTGAAGCTCCTAAACCATGTCCCTCGGCACGGCATCCACCCATCTTTTAAACATCTCCAGGGAAGGTGGATCAACCACCTCCCTGGGCAGCCTCTGACAGTGCCCAATGACCCTTTCTGTGAAAAAATTTTTCCTAATGTCTAGCCTGAACCTCCCCTGGCAGAGCTTGAGGCCATTTCCTTTTGTCCTGTCCCCTGTCACTTGGGAGAAGAGGCCAGCTCCCTCCTCTCAACCACCTCTTTTCAGGTAGTTGTACAGAGCAATGAGGTCTCCTCTCAGCCTTCTCTGCTCTAGGCTAAACAACCCCAGTTCCCTCAACCACTCCTCGTAAGACTTGTTCTCCAGCCTATTCACCAGCTTCATTGCTTAAAGTTCGCTCAGTTTGGTGATGCTGGATGAGACCAAGGGTTATGCTTTCCTTTATGTTCATTTAACCGTATCAACTTCTTCAGTTTTATTTGGCTTCAGAGCAGTGAGTAAAGATAGAAATGTGGAACAAAAATAAGAACTGAGTCGCTAGTACAGCCAGTCAGAAAGCCATGCATTTATTTTGATTTATGAGTGCAGTTACTAACAGTATTTCTTTCTTTAAAGAACAGAAATCTGATATATAGCATATTTAAACCAAATAAAAGTGCTGATCTGTACAAGAACTCTGTGTGTTCTGAAACTATTCCTTTTTTGGTAAAAAAAGGGATGACCCCATGAGTTCAGTGGTGCCCTGAGGAAGTACTGGAATGGAAACTGGTTTGAAGGGTTTGGCTCACTGTGTTGGTGGTGTCTGTCTATGATATGTACATGATGTACTTGGTCTCCTCAAGGAGAATGGGGATGGGAGAGGAAGTACCCACTACATCTTTGAGTCACCATCCCTGGAGGTATTTAAAAGGTGTGTAGCTGTGGCACTTAGGAAATGTTGTTTAGAGGTGGACTTGGCAATGTTAGGTTTATGGTTGGACTCAATATTCTTAAAGGTCTTTTTCAACCCAAATGGATCTCTGATCTTCATGAATTACTTGACTCCCATTTATGCTCAGAAAATTCCACCTAAAAAGCAGCTGTGAAAAAGCAAAACAAATAAACAGTTGGTTTGAAAGCCAGAGAAACAGTTGATTTGAATGCGGCACTAGTTACAAGGGGTGCCATAATGTTAACTTAAAAAAAAATAAATTGGTTACTGCTTTTACATGTTCTGTCCAAACAGTCTTATAGCTTATGGGGTGGGTGGGCCATGCTATACTGATGAGATAAATGTGGATATTGGCAGACCAATGATGTAATTATGTAAATCCAACCTTTTTAACATTGAAATGTGTTATGTTTCAATGTGTTTATATTTTTGTCATTTGTGATAACACCCTGAAAAATCTTGGCTGAAATGCCAAGAGGTTCCTTAGTGTTCTCAATATGCTATTCTATCTGCAAAGTACATTAAGGAAGCATAGAAAACTCAAGCATGAGAGATTTATTAACTCCTTTCTTCATAATCTGATTATTCTAACTTTTACAACTCTCTCAATCCTTTTGTTTGTAGAAAATGAAATGTACTTGTAAATATACAGAATGAATGCCTACTAGGTTCACTGATCTGTATGTTTGTTTTACCGATCAGGAATAAAATAATGCAGAATGGTAGCAGGGAGATAGCTCAAACAGTAGAATGTTGCTAGGGGAATAAACCTCCATGCAGTGGCACTGTAGTTTCAGTCAGGCCAATGAAAATGTGCGGCATCTCATGAAGCGTTTTGCACAGATTGCCTAAAGCATGGCTAGACTGGAAGCCCTTGTGGGGCTGCCCTGTGTCAGGCTCTACATAGCCTTGTGTACCCTTCCCTTCCAAGCGGAGCTCACCCAGTATATCACCAAAGTTGTCTCATTGACAGCTCATCTATGACAATGTCAACTGGAGAGCATCAGCAGTTTCAGTACAGGTGTAACCAGGCTAGTGCAAATACAGAGCCCACTCCTCTGGATAGGTTTAAACTGATGCATGTTGTAAGCTGAACATCTTATGGCAAGAAGTGTGTTAATTGCTTTCCCCTTATCTTTCTGTTGGATTCTTGTTTTACACCTGAAAAAAAGGTTGTCTTAGTCTAGCAGCGGGAAGGGCCATTGGATATTTGGATGCCCAAAGAGCTCTTGACGTGCAGATGTGCTTGGAGTCACGAGGAGAAAGAGGAGAATGAGACATGGAGGTGCTTCTGTATTGGTCTGTTGATAAATAAATTGTGTTTGTTGCCAGCTTCAGGCTAGAGGCACAATTCTTAGCTCAATCAAATGGGAACCACAGCTCAGGTTAGATCCACCAAGCTGGATTGGGGTCAAGTCCATTACATGGATTAGCACACAGCAGCTAGAATGAAGCTGCCGTTATGACTTCTAGTTATAGTATCTCAGCTCTGCTTATAAAGAAGAAAAAAATAAGGGAGTAAATGAGATGAAAAGCAAGGCAAGAGAGTAAGCTAGTAAGCTAGATGAAATTACATAAGAGGCAGGTTTGCTATAGAGAATTCGGAAAAAAAGTCAAAGCTTTTAAGCTTAGCGTAGAAATTGTTGCCCACTGCAGTCAGTGGGGAGACACAGGGAATGCCAAAAGGCAGCTTGTCCCACCCAGCTGTAGAGGGAATGAGCTGACACTGGAGGGTGCCTGGCTGACTGGCTTTTAATGCAACATTAGGTGAGACAAGTCCTCGATACAGAGCAACAAATAGCACTGTCTTAACTTTTGAGAGGTGCTGAATGCATATAAGTCTGTGATGCATACTGTGGTAGTTTTTTGTAGCTAGGAAAATGTCTTTGTTTAAATCAGTACAGAAATGAGGGGGGAAGCATGAGGTTTAAATTACAGGGTGGAGAGACAGACTGCAGACCTGATGTAATAGTTCAGTTTTGCAGAAACTTCTTCATGAGACTCCAATGAGAGTTGGCTATATTTGCTCTAGTGAACTTAAAATAATTTTTGAGAGGCTTATAGAGTTTCCAGCACAGGATTTCCCACTTGTGCATGCTTGCCTTGAATTTGTTTAATCTGTACAGATCTGAAATTCCCAATTATGTTGATCTGCCATCACCAAAGGATAGGCCAAAAATGTACTGCTAGTATGTAAAACATGAATGTATGTATGTACACATAATGTTAATACATATGTCACAATGAAACACTGTTCTCTTGGAGCTCAGATGCGCGTTGTGTGCTAGTTCAAAGGCTTTGTGTACAGGTTGCTGTACACTACATTCACCAGCTGTTCTACTGAGTGTGCTTTGCCAGCATTGAAGCTACCCCCTTTATAGTAGTTCATTCTAGCCAGTAGTGATGTGCACTGTACTGTGGGAGAGCTTTTTCTTTGTGTTTTTTTTTTTAAGAATTAGGGAGTCTGAAATGAGTATAAGAGAACTCTATGGTACTTGTGGCTACTCCAAGGCATATCTGTTGCATTGCGTGCCTTCAGAATCAGTAAACAGAGGGAATAACAAACAATATTTAATATTTAATAGAAGATAGTAGAACTTACACATAATCTCAAATCTTGTATGTGTCAGGCAGCCAGGACTGTTTTGTTCCCTCCCTGTTTGTTTAGCTTGGCCTCTCAAATTCAAAGAGCTTCAGTAGGATTTTGAGTCTTGATGGAAATACTACACACATCCTTGCAGGTATAAATATGGGCAGTGGGCTAGAAAGCTGATACTAGAAAGTTGAAGCCAATTTGAAAAAGTTGTTCAGGGTCATGAAGAGCAGGGTGGAGTGCAGAGGGGTACCAACACAGACTTGCTGAGTGCCAGAATGTACCTCCTCAAGTACTTCTGTGAAGGGCAGTAGCTTGGAGGTCTGTATTCTACTCCCCCATTTTTGCCATGGGGAAGCAGCTGAGACTGAGATCAAGGCTGGATAATGACCACTTTGATCTTCCACTGCTGAATGTTTGAAGGCAAAGCTAGGGGTGGTGTCTGCAGAAAGTGGATAACCACACTGAGAGGTTTCTGTTATGGTGCCTGTATAAGCAGAGGGAAGAAAGATACTGATGGTTGTTTCCCAGCTGCCTTGAAAAGTCTTGTGTATCAGAGTCTGTGGATTTAGGAGATCCTGCAGATGGCTCCGTACATTGGTCTTTGTCGTCCTACACTGTTTGTTTCTTGGGTCAGAATTAGATGTTAGGTGAGACCTTCATTGGCAAGAAAAATACCCTAAAAACTCAAACCTAACAAAAAAAACCACAGGAGGAAATAATGCTGCTTTTGTAATGCAGCTGTTCGAGCCACCATCGGCAAACTCTCTTCCCATTTGGATTCTGTGGGACTTAACTAACTTGACACATTTAAGCAAAACCCCATTGACTCCATCACGAGCGTTGCTCCAGAGTGCTGAGAGCAAAACTAAGTCCTCGGTTAGCAACAAGCAATCCAACCTGTGAGTGCTTCCCTGTTTTCTGTCAAGGAAATGATTGTTTACAGCACTACAAGGCATTAACTGCTTTATTATTTCCATCCATGAAAATATTATTAAGGGTACAAGAACCAAAAGAGCTGTTATCAGGAACAGAATGAACTTTGATTAGCAGTTAAGCAATAAATTACATCTATGCCAGATGTGTATACCCCACAGTAGACTTCAGAATATTCTATGGCTTTATAATTGTGTGGTTTACTGTTGTTGTGACTCTTAACATTTTTTCCACTTAAAAATGAGGGAAGCAAAGAGAAGATAAATTAGTGTGATGGGAAAATTGGTTGAAATATCCAACAGACCAACACTGTTAATAACTTAGAAGAATGTACAGTGACAGGTGATTTAGCTCAATGGTAACTTAGGCCTACTAAGGTAGACATTAACATTGAATTTAAAGTAATATGCTAACTTAAGCTTCCAGCCTTGGCATGGTGAAGCATAGGGGCTTGCACCTTTTAGGGGCATTTTCTTTATTTATACAGGGGGTTAAACTGAAAAGGTACTTATGTTATATATGGTACTTTAAAAACAAATATATAGCAGGTAATTAAACACAGAATGATACATGGCAGGTTAGGCAAGGCTTGAGGGCTCTGATAAAGTAATTGAAATGGAAAGTGATGCTTGAATGGTTTGTATGCATTGTTAGAACCTACAGATTAAATTACAACCCTTTCTCTGCAATATTTCTGATGTAGTGCCTGATATATTTTAAAATAAAAAGATTAATTTCTCTCGATAAACTATTCATATGCATCAGACATACTTGAAGACTCTTGCATATAGTGCCAGATGTATGGAGAACTAGTTACAGTATGTCTGATGATCTGGGATATACTTTATCATGCTGGAGTCCAATTACTGAAAATGTGCGTTCTTCCAGCTTGCAATTCATTGCAGAGAAACTGCAGTGAAATATAGTGGTCTTTTTTATCCTGCATATTAGCATAATAATGTGAGTTTTCAATGCAGGTCTGTTAGCGTATAAGGAAGAATGTGCCTGAAGAATATACTCTGCAACAGTTGGAAAGCATGTGTAGCATAAAAGTGTACTAGGATAACTGCTTGTGTGTTTTACTCCTGATGTTTTTGTGTCTGGTTGGTCAGCAGATCTAAGCAGCTTTTTAACTAGGTCAAGTATATGCATCCATTCATTAAAAGGGGATGCTTGACTTGTTAGTTAAACCTGCCAAATAAAAACCAGATGCTTCAGTGTTAAATACTGCTTCACTCCTTGTACTGCAAGAAAGAAACCTTGAGTGATTAAATCTGAAATAAAAATAAATAGGTTTAGCATTGTTTCTGTGCCATAATACTACTGCATTATCATCCTAGTGCAAATATTTTATAAAAATAATAATTTAAAATATTTTAGAGTGGACCTGAAAACTAAATATTTAAGACAAAATGAATATTTTTTTACATTCCTGAAAAGACTGTTTATATTACACTACATACAAGTTTTGTGAAGTTCTGGTGAAGACCAATAATGTACATTACAAATCAGAATACATAGCAGCTGGAGAGCTTCCCTGCTATTGAACTGGGTGTAGTGAGGGATGGAACACCTGGATTTTCAGTTTCAGCTACCAGATCTGCTCTGATCTTTGTCCTGTAACTTAAATACTTTGTGTCAGGTTGCCCTTTCCTAGCGGAAATGAATGATGCCTCCTTCACTAATGGCTGAGAGACTGAGAGCAGTATTGTGAAACAGAAATGCTACTCTCGTAAGGTCCCATTATGACTGTTTTTTCACAAGGCTATTAGCTCATGGTCATGTGCTTAAGTTGGGGTTTGATCCATCTGAATGCCAGTCACAACGATATAGGCAATTTTTTACTTGCATTAAAAAAAAAGAAACAAACAAAAAAACCCCAAATCAACAGCAACCCCCCCCCCATACGAACAGAAGATAACTCCGAGACTGGGAAGTGCTTGTGTCATGAGATTTTCCCCTGTGATATTTAAGTACAATCTCTTTTAGAGATGTAAATACTGTATTTTAAAGAAGACATTTTCCATATTCTGTAGTTTTTTGAGGTGAGGGGATAAAAGGGAGGGAAACATCCTTTCTGTTCTAATTTTTTTTCACATTTGCCTTCTCTATTGTGCCCTTTTTAAAAAGAAGCCAAGCTTAATCATAATGGCTAGTGTGGTATGCTGCAGAGATAACAGTGAGATTGATTTATGGGGGCCTCAAAGTTCAGGTTAACCAAGTTGCTCAGGTGCCTGGTTAATGAGTAGACAGTCTCCTCCGTGGATGGGGCTTGTGCTTCCTTCTACCAAGTGTCACTAACAATCCCAGGGTGTGAAAAATTTCTGAGGTTTAGGGCTCCTGTATTTTTTTCTAGAATTGTATATAATTGGTTCACTATACAACCATAGGTTTTCACCTGTTGGGGAAATTAGTATGTTTCACTTTGTTGCCTTTGAAATGCACCCTCTTCCTTAAGCGGAGGTTACTCACTATTATATTTATGGCTTTCCCCTTTGTGAATCTCTCTTGTGCTTCATTCCATAACATTAATCACTTTCTATACATCTTATAGGCACACATTAAAAAATGGTTGAATGATTGAATCACATAGTGTTGCACAGTTTGTGACTGGGTGACACAGCAAGGAGGTTATTTAGTGACTAATTTCAAAGGGGAGGAGAAATTGAAAGCTTGTCATGTGGAAAAATACTTCAGTCTATTGAAGCGGCATTACTTAGATGACCAAGTAAAGCAAGATGGCCTGCCCCTTTTGTGAGGAGCACGAAAGAGGACCATTTATACTGTTTCAAAACCTTTTCAAAGAAGTCATGGATATACAGAATGTTATACTGTAGAATGAGGATTTGGATTAAAGACTGAAAACAAAAAGTGCTTTATGAGAAGAAGTGGAACCAAATGTTCATCTTACTGCTGTAGTCATAGAGGTGATTTTCTTAAGTAACAGTAAGTGGTTTTAATTATTTCAGAGCAAAAACCTTATCAAAGATTGTTTTATTTGTCTGTTGGTAACAATATTGTGTAAGAGTGTAATAAGACTGCTGCTGTTTTCAGTTGTAGAAACAAATACTCAGACTAGCATCTGGATGGCTGAAGAAATTATGCCTGAGAGAGCAGACTCTGTAAGATTTGCTCTGAAACTCTCCTCTCTGCTTGTTTGCATGATACATCCTCAGCATACACATTGATTTAGAGGCAAGGTGAAGCAAACATTATTTTTGATATTACCATTAAATTTATTTGGTGGTTAGCTTAGAATTTTATATTTTACATTCAGTACAAAGTGAACTAGAAATTCTTTGTTTTCCCTGTGGGAGCTTTAGGATATGGCATGAATTAAGTTTATATGTAGCCAGGCATATAAAAAGATATACTTAGGCATGTAAAGTACCTTGAGGAAAAATATTTTGATCGTTGTTGGGGCTGAGTTCATGCACAAGTGTGTATTAGAGAGATAGGTATAAAAATAATGGAGAATAACGTTCAGAATGAGCTTGATGCTGTATTACATGGAAAGGGGTGTGATGCTGTGGCTGATTTTCAAGCCAGTGTATCGGCATTTACAATATGGTATCCTAAAAGTTCTACTCTTGAGGATGAAATAGTGCTTATGTCATTACCTTTGTGTGTACTTGCACAAGTGGCAGAAGGCTACTGAGACTGGATGTTGCAATGATATTGGGTAGTATGGTGATGACACTTTATTAAGGTTCACTCAGGATGCCACCTTTCTGTAGAGTCACAGCTATATGCTCTAAATTCTGCCTTCTAGGATAGTGAACATTATCATCTTGTTTTCTTATTTTGCTCATGTCAGCTTTTAGCTAGCTGAGCCTGGCAAATAAAAGTCTATGAACACAGAAGTTAGAGGACTCTGTGGATTCACCATCATTTACCATTACAAGCTTATCCTGAGAAGCATATTATATTGGCTGATTGCAGCACTATTTATCAGGGGAAAGAAAAAAATATAGAATTAAGAGCATAAATGAAAGAAGCTATGCCCAGTAATTCTCTTGCCATGTCCTTCTATGTCCAAATAAGTCACTAAAACCAGACAGTTACAGTTTCACAAATGTTCTGATTTTTTAACTCAACTCTTCTTTTCTTCTTTCAGAGATTTTACAGCTAGGCATGTACCAAAACTGTGCAAAAACAGCTAGAGAACTGACACCTATACGCATGCTAAGAACAGGAAGTTAATTATAATAAGTGCTGAGGTTTATTGGGGGCCTCTGCAACTCCTCTGGAAAATTATGCAGCAAAAAACAGTGGAAAAATTTGGGGCATGTTAAGAACAGTTAGCTGGGTCTTGGAGTTCCCCAGTCAAGGGAAGTTTGAACATTTTAAATCAGTTTTTTTGGGGCCCATTCTTAGCTAAAATTGCCAAATATTTAGTCTGGAAGCACAGATGAGAAGCAATGAATATTGAAACCCGTGACATGTCCTACTACTTTGTCTAGATCACCACCCCAAAGCTACCAAGGACCTGTTCTGCTGAAGCAGCCATGGCAAATAAGTTGCCCCAGGTCTATGAATCTGGAAAGCCAAAGCTCTAAAGCACTACAGGCTTGTCTGATAAGAAATAAAGTCCATGTTTGACTGAAATCTGCTGGGAGTTTCTGACTTTTGTCTTTATTGATGTTTTTACCAGATGTTTCAGCTTTTTTGGATTAGGATTGTCTGCTGAAAGAATTTTTCATTGGAAAGTTCCTGACCAGAAAAAGCTAAAACTTGTGCTAATGTGTTTGCAGTTTTCTAGTATGACATTGGGCAACTGGGGAAACCTACAACTGCAGCCAACCCTGCTTTTTTTCTGTAATAACCCAGTAGAATGTGGAAATTTATAGGAAATAAAAGGCACACTATGGAAAGGCAGGAACAGACAAGGGTGACAACATCCCAGTAATGTCTGATACCATAAGGATGTGACTTCAGACAGATACTTAAAAGTACTATTTCTTATTGTAAATGGTATTATTTTAGAAGTAGGAAAATGATATGTGACTTTGTTTGGGTTTTTTTGCAAAAGCACATTTGCCCTTTTAGCTATCCTGACCCAACCTGTATGAATGACCAGTCATTACAGAAGTGGTATTGTGCAGTGCAGCTACTGATTAAACTAAGGTTTTCAGACAGCTAGTCAGTAAAGCTGTCAGTTTGTTTTTATGAAGAAACAACAAACTAAGGGATTGCATCATAGTTGGATTTCTGGTTCTTTAATTTCTTAATCAGAAAAGTGAAAGATTGCTTCAGTTTTTAGAGGATTTTCTTCTGGTGAGGAATTTCCATAAAAGGTGTCCTTACAGATTGATGAATTTATCAGTACTTAGCTTTTCTGCAGCATTTTCATCAAAAACTCCCGAAGCTGTTAATAAAATTCTTTACAGGTGTCCTCTCTTTACTGTTGGGTGTGCCATCTTAAGGAGCATAGGTGTAGATTCCTCAGGGAAACAGAGGGTGTCAACAAGAGAGTAAGTAAACTAATAGCTTCATTAGTGATTCATGGGGTCTGTTGGGGACTCCGTGGTGTCTCCAAAAGGGTGCAAGGGTAAGGTCAATACGGTAAACATGCTCCGTATAGGTATTTTGGCAGGCTGTAGTAGTTGGGGTAAAGCCAGTTGCTGTGTTCTCTTTTGATGTAGACAAGGCCTGGGAGACTAGTGGGAAAGGCTGCCAAGTCAGAAATCCTGGCCTATTTTTCCCTTTGCCCATGTTTTGCTATGAGACATTAGCAGATAATGGTGTGAGTCAGGCTGTAACTCTTGTAACCAGCTGTGTGGTGAGGTGAAGGGTTGGTGTGGTGCCAATGAATCAGTGGCAGGCCTAGTACTTGGTGCTAGCTGGCATTGCCCTGGTGTGCATGCAGGTATGGCTTTGTTTGCCCTGGCTGGTGTGTGCCACAGGTGTGAATGATGTGTTGAGGCAGCTGGAAAGAATCAAAGAATCATAAAATCACTAGGTTGGAAAAGACCCATAGGATCATCAAGTCCAACCAGTGCTATCAATCACTAAACCATGCCCCTGAGCACCTCATCCACCTGTCCTTTAAACATCTCCAGGGAAGGTGACTCAACCACCTCCATGGGCAGCCTGTTCCAGTGCCCAGTGACACTTTCCGGGAAAAATTTTTTCTTGATGTCCAGCCTGAACCACCCCTGGAAGAGCTTGAGGCCATTCCCTTTTGACTAAACAACCCCAGCTCTCTCAGCCGCTCCTCATAGGGTCTGTTCTCCAGCCCCTTCACCAGCTTTGTTGCTCTTCTCTGGACTCACTCCAGAGCCTCAACATTCTTCTTGTGGTGAGGGGCCCAGAACTGACCCCAGGATTCAAGGAGCAGTCTCACCAGTGCCGAGTACAGAGGGAGAATAACCTCCCTGGACTTGCTTGTCACACCGTTTCTGATACAAGCCAAGATGCCATTGGCTTTCTTGGTCGCCTGGGCACACTGCTGGCTCGTATTCAGTTGCTACCTACCAACACACCCAGGTCTTTCTCCTACAGGCAGCCTTCTAACCAGATTTCTAGTCTGTAGCATTGCCCAGGGTTGTTGTGCCCCAAGTGCAGGATCCAGCATTTGGTCTTGTTAAACCTCATCCGACTGGACTAGGCCCAGCAGTTCAGATCCCTTTGCAGAGCCTCCCTACCCTCCAGCAGATCAACACTTCCACCCAGCTTAGTGTCATCTGCAGACTTGCTAAGGGTGCACTCAATGCCTTAGCATCCAGGTCATTGATGAAGACATTGAACAGGGCTGGACCCAGCGCTGAGCCCTGGGGAACTCCACTTGTCACTGTCCTCTAGCTGGATTTAACACCATTTACTACCACTCTCTGTTCCTAGTCATCCAACCAGTTTTCCACCCAGGAGAGTGTGCACCTGTCCAGGTCAGGGGCTGACAGTTTCCTAAGCAAAATGTTGTGAGAAACTGTGTCAGAGGCTTTGCTGAATTCCAAGTAGACTACATCCACAGCCTTTCCCTTGTCCAGTAGGCAAGTCACTTTGTCATAGAAGGCAATCAGGTTAGTTTGGCAAGACCTGCCATTTGTGAACCCATGTTGACTGGGCCTGATCACCCAGTTCTCTTGCATGTGCTTCATGATAGCACTCAGGATCACCTGTTCTATGACTTTCCCTGATGCTGAGGTCAGACTGACAGGCCTGTAGTTCCCTGGATCCTCCCTGCAACCCTTCTTGTAGATGGGCATAACGTCAGCCAGCCTCCAGTCAACCAGGACCACTGGAAGAAAGGCAGAAGTAGGGATGGTTTCTTCATTGTGAGAGGCCTGTGTTGGGACAGACCACAAGATTGACCTATGAGACAGGACAGCCCTAACAAATTTAAAATAAAGATGAGCATAGTGTTGTATTAGTCCTAATGTACAACAAAACAGGCTGGATTGTACAGCAGAAATCACCAGATGTTGAACAACTAAACAGCAGTTTTCTCTGTGCTATTCATAAGTTTTTATGATACCGTGACTGTGTCATTCTTTCATGCAAGCCATGATATTCAAGAGGCCAGAGTATGTTTTCTGCTGTAGGCAAAGACTTTGTGTCTGCCTTTGCTTTATGTGAGCTACCAGGAGCAAGATTTTTTATAAGGTCATCTGGGAGGATGGATAGCTGATTTGCTAACTTTTTGCATATAGTCATATTCAAACTACAGGAAGTTACTGAGTATGCCAACTATTTTTGAAATAAAGAACTGGTTTACTGGTTCACTCTTCAGTGTATAGAGACACCCTTCAGTGTCTTTGTTGCTCTGTTCTAAAAAACATAGTGTGATCTTTTATACTGTGGAAATGGAAGGATTCCTAGTGATGCCTTTTTCCTTCAGATGCTTTATACAGAAACTATTGCTAGCCATTTGCCATATTTTAACACAAGGATTCACAAACCAAGTTTCCATTTCAAAGAAATAAAGTCTACAGGCAGTAAGAACAAGGAAGAACTATGTGCTAAAGAAACCCATACCCTCAGGCAAACGTATTATGTGTCTGCAGTCAAAAAGCACATGATCCTGTGTTTGCACTAAAAAAAAATCTTCCTTTTACCCCAAAAACAATTGACTGTGATGGCACCTAATATTTTGAGACTCAGAAGAGCCTAATATCCTCTTTCTCTGTCACCAAGTCATGCAGTTGAAGTCCAAGAACATGTGGTTTGAGACAGCCTTCATGTTAGAGTACGTATTTTTGTTGAGCAACGTGGGGGTTTTGTGGTGGAGGACAGAAGAGGAACGGCACAGGAGGTGGGGTGTATATGAGAGAGAGTAGCATGCCTTGAATATCACAGAAAAGATGTATAAATGAGACGCAAGAAGAGACCAGCATTCACCATTTTATAGTTGCCATTGACAAAGGACCTGGAGATTTTGGAGAAGAGAGAAAAGTGGGAAGAGATAAAATATTGACCAGGTGGAAGAAGACAGTGTAATCCAACCAGTAAAGCTGCCTGGCTCCTGGTCACCAACTCATGTACCTGCCCAGCCCACATATTCTGGTCCACCTGCCCTGGGTACCCTTGACACTGACTCTGATTGCTCTCCCCTTCTCCACACTCCACCCAGGGACTGAGTCATGGCTTAAAATAGAAAGTGAACTTTTCAAGAAGGGGTTGTCAGCCTAGGCATTCATGCTCTGCCCAGCCCAATAGGGTCTTGACTCAGGCTGTATACACCAAGTGCTGTTTTAAAGCAAAAGTAAATAGCATTATATATGTCAGTACTCAGATACAGGGGTTTGAGCTCAGCCCTGCATTTGAACTTCACATTTCCACCCTGAAGTATGGCAATGTGGTAAGGTGGAAAATAGGAGGTTTTCTTTGACATCTTTCTTTGACTTATGAGAAATGAATTCACATACAGAAATATGGAGTCCAGAACTTCGAGGAAATTAAATCTCTTGCTTTCAAAGCTTCTCATGGAAATTTTCTCCTCTCTACAAGGTAACATTGGAATTTTCCTCTTACTGCAACCCAACATATCCCACTGTCTACAGATTTTGTGCCAGATATTCTTACATCTGTTGTAGCTTTAGCTGAAGCAACCAATCAAGGTATGATATACAACAGAAACCCAGGAGGATTTTTCTTTCTCTGGGCTCTTCTCTTAGTGTAAAACATCTATGGCTGCTTATCCCTTGACACATGATCCAAAAGCTGCTCAAGTCAGAAGTCTTGTTTTTCTGCTGGCCCAGGTCCAGAGTCCAAATGCACAATACATCTCAGTATGTTGCAGTGTTTCTTCAAGCCAATAGAAAACTTTGTTGAAGGCCCACTGATAATTTCATTAATACTCTTTCGTTGTAACCTATTTTAAATTCCAGGCTACAGTAATTCTCTGTGCAAATTACAAAAGTAGCCCATGATCCCCTTTGACTTGATGACTTCTGTCTGGCTCATTTATGACCTATCTCAGGGCACTCCTTTGTTCTGTTATACTTATTTATTATTGCCACTGTCACAATTAGGTTATCTCCTTTCTTCTTTCTGATACCTGATACTCCAGACTTTTGGTCTCTGACCTTGGGGAGTGTCATTTTTAATTCCCAAGTGCAGAGCCTGCTGTGATGAGAAGAGCTATTGTTTTTATACTGCTATGGTAATTCCCTTTCCAATGGAAAAACATGAGGTGGGGCAGGGATATAATATAATTTCTTGCTTCATCAGCCACAGATCATTGTAACTGCAATGAATCCAGTCTCATAGTCAAAGCATGGAGTGAGAGGGGAGGAAAAATGGCACAGATTTCAGATCAGCAAATTCTACCTCATATTAGGGTGTGCTCTGTAACTTTAGGAACACGTAGTTGGGTTTGGTGATGCTCAGTTTTCTACAATCTCTTGGAAATGATAGAGGGAGAAGCTGAAATTGCCAACACAAATTTTAAAAGCTGTAATTTTATTCTTATATAGTTGGTGGAACCCCGCTGACTTTTCTCTCCCTGTTTATCCACCTTGCCCTAATGGCACCAGAGCAAGTACATGATACATGCTAGAGGGAAAATTTCTCCTGTATCTGTCATTGGCAGTATTCAGTCTTCTAGAGGGGGCATTGCTGGGCAGAGTGAGGTGCTACAGTCTCAGAAACAGATGTATCCATTGCAGATTTTTGCCAAGGCCTTTGTCTATGAGGTATGGAGGTTTTCTCTTTTCCTTGCTTGCTCATTCCTTAATTCTAGGAGTTACATCTACTGCTTCCAAAACTATGAAACAATGTTCAGTGATTTTCTGAATGTATGCTCCACCAACTACCTGAAGTAGTGTTATCTTAGCAATGAAGGAAATCTGTGGTATGTGTTTTATAGGGTCAAAGAGTTTTCATGCAATTGGACTGTGTTACAGTCAATAAATGTTTCTGTGTATGTTCTTCTCCTATGCTTTGGTATCCTTTGTGTAATAAGGACCACAACAAGTTATCAGCAAAAGGCTAAATCCTGCACTGAAGCAACTAACCAATTAGTTGTAGTATTTATTTTTCGTTCCTAAAGTCTTCAGGTCTATTTGTGATGCCAGAACATCAGCATTTTCTTCCTTGTTTGGGACTGGTGAACTGGTCCATGTATCTGATCAATAGGCTGTTTAAGTCTGTCACTGGCTACATGCATTTAGAACACTTGGCACTGAAACCCCTGATTTCATCTTTGGTAGCTGTGAATATCACATTAGGGTAAAATGGTGTTTGCATAAATAAAAGCATTTTTAAAACTTTTGTATTCCTTTAACAGGCAGCCCATTTTATTATTTTCTTTAGGTGCTAAGGTCCCAAAATGTTCTATTTATGCACATGACCATTTATTTGATCTTGAGGGTTTGAGGGTTTTTTCCCTTTTGCAAAGTAGATATCAAGCTTATTGCAACCCACATCATGTTTTGCTCATTCAGTAATTTTATATTACTGTAATACTACATTTTTTTCCTTTTCTTTCCAGATGCAGAGGGAAATTACTTATACAGGCCGAGATGGCCCAAGTGTGTCCCGCCCTGGATCTGCCACGCACCCTCCACATGTGATGCCTAGCTCTCCACCTTCCACCCCGGTGCCTCACTCAATGCCTCCCTCTCCATCTAGGATTCCCTATGGTGGGGGCCGGCCCATGGGCGTGCCAGGCAATGCCACCATCCCCAGGGATCGGCTCTCCAGTGTGCCAGCTTCGCGTTCGATATCGCCGAGCCCGAGCGCCATTTTGGAGAGACGGGATGTGAAGCCAGACGAGGACATGAGTAACAAAAACCTTGCACTGATCAGAAATGAAGGTCTCTATGGTGACCCCTACTTGTTTCATGAGGGAAGGATGAGTGTGGCTGTCCCCCATTCCGGACACCCCTTTGACGTCCCCGATCACATTGTAACCTACCATCGCAGTGCCATGAGATCATCAAGCACTTACTGCAACCCTCCTCTGCAGCCTGAAATGCTGGAGCAGTCCTTGTACCGACAAAAGACACGGAAGTACCCAGAGAGCCACTTGCCTACTCTTGGCTCTAAAACGCCTCCTGCCTCACCCCACAGGGTGGCTGACATGAGAATGATCGATATTCATCCTCACCATAGCACTCACATTCCTCCCCACACCATCCAGCCTGACAGGTCTTCCCCCAGCCGCCAGTCCTTCAAAAAGGAGCCAGGACCACCAGTGTTTGTGGATGCGAAAGCACGGAGTGCCCTTGGCCTCCCGGGCATGGCCGAGGTGGTGCCCTCTCCAGCTGACAAGCAGGCTTTTGGCTATGGATCACCTGTGATGCCCAAGGACAAGGAGACAAGGTAAGGCACAGCAGGGGTTTAATTTATGCAAATGAGAATTGTTCAGAATCTGTGCTTCTTGTGTTGTTTAACACCCAGAGGACAATGTAATGTGCAGGAGGCTGCTGCACTGGACTGCAATGTTTATTAGCCGTATGTCAAGGTAGTTAGTAATTTAGAGGAGATGCAACCTCACCCGTTATTAATCTGAAAGTATTGTCAACCCATGTTGAATCCTTAGTTATTTTCATTTGTGTACATCTCAGTCATTGGAAAGATTATAATAAAATAAAATAATTAATTGGATTTTTCTTTCCAGACAACCAGATCATGTTGCAAGAGCAAATGGTGTTCTGTTCCTGCTAATAACGGAATATATTTCACCCCCGTTAAGAATGACACACTGATATTATAATTTTGGTTCTTTATGGAGTGAAGTTGTTCTCATCTAGTGTTAGTGAATGGGAAGAATTTATCATTACTGTCTTATCTCCTGTAGAACATGAATTTGCATAAAAATAGGACAGTTGTTTATAATAATGTTCCTCGAGGGAAAACTGCTAAGTCTTTCCCAGGGAAGAAATTGAAATGCAAATGCTGTTTCCAGTGATTTTTCCAGCACCAAAAATAGTTGGTGACCTGACTGTTGTTAACTTTTGTGTGCTGACACTGATGAAAAAATCTCTCCTGTCTTTTTAAGGACCAGATTTACGCAAAGGTCTGTGAAGGCTTCTCCTGCCATAGACCCTGCCCTAGGAGAGAAAGATTGTTAAATTGCCAGTCAGTTGCTGTGTATTTCTATGAGTTGTGTTAATCTCTAGCATATTATTTGTGCTGTTAACTTTAATAGAGTTATTTAGAAAAGTGAAGATGAATAGCTGGAGAATACTGTGCTTACAAGGACAAAAGGTAACTGCTGACTGCCTTAACCACTGAGGGGATGTGGAGCTTCATATAGCCTGCAAACTTCCCTTCCACTGGAGCAATTTGCTCAGCAATTAGTCTCCTCTGATCATGCTCAGCCAGAAGAAAGGATTTGTTGTGAGGTCCATTGGTGGGGAAAAAAATGGAGGACAAGAAAATCAACCATCCACAAAAATTACAAGCTTATAGCTTGGTAGTTATTTTAACGCAAGGGTATGAGTTAGGGCATATTACAGTCTAAGGTCAGTGAAACCTGATTTGTACTTATTTATTTTCAAGAAAAATATGCAGATAAATGAAATTTCATTTCAAGTTTCCGTTATTACCGCTATGAAATAATTTTAAGTATATTTGCCAATTCTAATCGAAGAGATCAAAAATTTTACAAGGTTCATGTTAGAGGGTTGAAAATAAGGGAAGACACCAACAACTCTGTGTGACTTTCTCTTTCCCCTGTGAGCATCTCATCTGTTCACTCAGCTGCACAGGCATGTGCAAGGCTACGTTTTTATGAATATACAAAGAGTGACTATACAGATAGTTCTGCAGCTTCCTAAGGGGAGATTCGCACCAGGAGTTTTAGGCCTGGTCCCAGAATATATTTATAGTGGTGAAAATGTCATTTGCATAATTACATTTCCAAATAAATACATGACCTTAAATTTCAGCATGGTGTATGTTAGCCACACAGCACTGAATAAAACAGTCTGAAAGCTGCCCTTATAGATACAGGAGTGTGAAGGGGGTGTTAAACCTTGAGCAAATGTTACTTTCTGATAATTAATTGTAAACATCAAAAGCAATTAATGCAAATTGGTGTATTTTCTAACCACTGCAATATTAAAAATTGAGTTTGAGTTCTACAGATACAAAATGCTCTCAGCCTTATTTTACCTTCGTAATCTTTAATAAACTTTGAAAACAAGCACTGTTGAGATTGTACTGAGCTAAACAAGGAACACCAGGGTTGGTTATCTCGGCTGAGGCACTGTTTTCGTGCCTTACCAAAGGCTGCATTGTTACAAAGTTGTGAGCACATGGAAGTTGATGCATACAATGGCAGAAAAGTATTGTGTACCTTCTTGTGTAGGACTTACTCATAAGCGGTTCATCTGGTCTTGCTAAGAATATTTTGGGACTAAAGAGAAAGTGAATGGTGGTGTGTTCAGTCAGTGTGCATGGAGACAGTCTTCTCTTTGTGTAAATTTCCTTGAAGCAGCACAGTCACAACCTCGGGACAATGGATAGTTTACTTCAGTAGACATTGGAGAAAAGATCAGATTTTATACTGACAATACCAGAAGTTAAACTGAATCACTTTTACCCTGTTAATTCTCCTTCCATTTTTTCCAGTCTGGGGCTAAAGTAGATTACATGTGCATTGTATCAGAATATGTTGGTTACTTAAAGCACATCAGATCTCTTAGAGACCATATGCTGGTTTTGTTGAAGAAAATGTGTCCGTTACCTTTGGAATGTTAACTGCAGCAGTTTTAGGTCTACAAAAAATTGAAGCCAGTATTTCTGATCTTTTCTTTTGTAGTTTTCCATTTTAGTTTTGCATCGCATTGCATTGCATTGTATTGTTACTTTTTTGGATGGCCTGTTTATGTCGCTTATGGTGGACAGTTCTGGAAGTTACTGCAGGCAAGGCAGATGTTTTAATGTTGACAAATTTGAAAAGAAGCTGTTTATCCAGAGATGCATTAAATTAAATACAATTTACCTTACATTCTTTGTGTTTAAAACACAGGTTGTGTTAGTGCTCAATATGTATAGAATAAATGATGCAGCTCACTAAAATACAGGCCTTATAAAAAGCAAGACAGCGCTATGCAACTTTTTTCCCTTCAAAAGCACTTCAGGAGTGTATTGTGGTTCTCTTCTGTCTGAATACAACTTTTGTCCTCTTCTTTTTATGCTTATGTGGCTTGCAGTTAGAGACAAAAGTAAAAATAGCCATATATAGGTTATCAGATATTGCTCCCATCACAATACCACTTTATTGTTTGATACGTAAAAATATGGATGGAGACTCTATGTGTCAGGAGAAAATGATCATACTCTATAAAGCCATGGGCAGTGGGAGACTCCCACCAGAAATGCACTAAGATTTGTATAAGGAAGGTGGACTTTGCAGAAATAACTTCTCTGATACTTTCCAGAGAGGCAGAATTGCATGCTCCTGTGTGAAAGATGTTGAATTACCAGGTGGAAAAAGATTAATGCGGATGACCAACACAGACTGGAGGAAAGATAAATTGTACTTTGCCATCCTTCTGTTGGATGAATTGTTTGTAGGAAAATTAGATGCAGACTCTTGGGTAAGGGTTGTCAAATAGTATCATAGCTGGCAGTGCTTCAGAGCTTCCCTTGTCCCTTTAGCTTCAAGCTATAAGAACTCCAAATTTAACCGTATTTTTAGACGTTTGTAATATTCCCATGTGTATCTTTCCCTTGGGAGAAGAGAAATGGTATGGAAGAGGTCTGCTGTTCTTTGCTTCACACCCTTCCTGGAGAACCACTCTGCTATTTTGGGTCTGACTATGCCACTTGCACTTGGTGCTAGGGAAGCCCTCAGGGAAGACAACCTACTCCTGTTTCCTTTTTTATTTTTTTTTCCAATGAGATAAACATTTCTATTGAAATGTTTCTCTCAAAGGGTAATGTAGAAAAAATTCTGTTTTTCCATCTCTGACCCTCTTCTTTATTTCTATACAGACTTCACTTGAGGTTTAACTATAAATACAAAGTCACTGCAAATCTTCTCCAGGGTAGTGTGCCAATTAGTTTGTGGTGTCAAACTTGGTATTTGAGTACATCTGTTATGGATGATGCAGTGCACAGCCTAGAGTCAGATAGGAACATGAATGAACAGATACACAGCCCGATTCTAGTTTGTGTCTATACAAAGTATAATCTCAGTGATGCGAATATTGAAGATGTCCCCAGGAAAGGGAAACAACATGCAAGTCACGCTTTGACAGTATCGCTGTGAGAAGTGGATACCAATTTAGCAATGCACTGTACCCTGCTTAGGATTACTTCTAGTTAATTGAGGTAGAGAAAATGACATGAAACCTCAGTGAAGCTGTAAGGAAGAAATTTGGTCATGGAATCTGACGTCTCAGTGCACAGCCCTTGACAAAGCAAGGGCTTGTTTTGCTTCTGCTTAATTTGTGGAGTGAGATGCTCAGGCAGAACATGGCTGGGGGCAGAGCTGTGGATCAGGCTACTGGGGAGAACGGGGTGGGCAAGCGGGTGTTGCTAGCTGCAGCCCATGACAAGCCAAGGCCAAGTCTGACAGAGAGGCTGGCTAGAGCTAGAAGTTGCTTCTGACCTTGCTCTCTCTGTTCTTCCCCACCCTGCTACCAGCAGTGACTCTCCCAGCATTCACAGGAGAACAATGCAGAGCAATGACCTTCCATGCTCAGGCTGATAGAATAGCCATTTCTTTCCCAGTTGCAATAGTAGGGACCCTCCCTGCTCTTCTTGGGTGGTGGAGAGATGCAGATTTATCTGGGAAGTTACTTTGGGAGCAGAGGTGAGGTTCAACCTTCTCATGCTACCACTGCCAGCAAGGAGGCATCACTGCATTTTGTTCTGTCTGACCCTTGGTCCTAGTGCTGTGCATACCCACCCTCCCCATCCATTCTACCCCAGCCTGCCCAGTTCAAGAAGGGGTGGCAAGGCAGATTTGTCCTGCCAACTTCCCTCCACACAGAAAAGAGCACTGGGAGAAGTAGGGAAGTTAATGTTGAGAACCAAAAATTTCTGTCATG
The DNA here is from genome assembly GCA_033558105.1 of Coccyzus lansbergi. Classification (NCBI taxonomy): domain Eukaryota; kingdom Metazoa; phylum Chordata; class Aves; order Cuculiformes; family Coccyzidae; genus Coccyzus; species Coccyzus lansbergi. Next base: position 1,070,716 of record JAUMJK010000420.1, on the reverse strand, counting down.
ATAGTGCTGGCATCCCTGAGAGACTTCAGGCTAGTGGAGGCTCAGGAAAGCCCTCAGGAGCCAAGGATTCTCCAGCTCTTTGCAGCCAGGCTCCTCTGGGACCCTGTGGTGGGTGGCAGGACTAGGTCGCTGACCCTCCAGCTACATCAGCCCAGGGCACAGCTCTGCTGCTGGGCCAGTCACTACCGTCCCTGTCTGCTCTGCGGTGCATTGCCTCCCACCACCTTCTGTAAGACCGCTGGGTCGCCAAAAATGAAGTCTTTTTATTTATTGCCTAAAATGTACCTCTTTTCAGACACCTGTTTTTGAAATGTTTGGTGTTGATGGCCATAGCCAGTCTGGGTGTTACAATGAAACAATTACTGGAAAAACCCTACCTTGTCTTTAACAGAGTAACTCCAGAGCACATGTAGATTCTTCACATTCTTAATGCTTTTACCATATGAAAAAATAACGTGCTCTGTGCAATTGATTCCAGTATTTCATTTGTTTTTCATCATCTCCTATCTCTGTAACATCCCTCTCCCTCTTAACAACATATTTTCCTAGATTTCATGGCAAAGGACAAGATCAACTTTGTGTTGCCATAATCCCTTTTGAAGCAGAAAATTGTTTCCAGGTTATTGAATGTGGGATGGAAAAAACATCATATTTATGAATTGGTAAAACAGAAGACTTCCAATTGAGTTTAGTTCCAGGAAGGGTTTGTGATGATTATCTGGGGAAGAAAAAGTTTTCATTATTAAGTGTCAAAAATGCTGCATTAAAGTTTTTTTGGATATATTTATCCCAGGCTTTTAGTACTTATTTTTGTTCCAAAGGTTACTGTAGCCTGAACCAGATTCTTATTTTAAAACTTATAATAGTGGAAATTCTGTATTGTATTTCTTGGTTTGAAATGAATGAGATCAGATTCACTAGTCTTCTCATCACAATTCAAAATACCTTTCAACATGGAGACAAAAAAAGGCAGGCATGATGTATTAAATTGTAGTAAGAACACATCTGCTAGCTGGGGACTGGCTGAGCAGTCTCCTATTCCCTCCCTATGTCTGTTAGCATCTCATTACATGTTTTGCTGCCCTGTATTCTCAACGTCTGGATGTCATGGAGACTTCCCTGGCTATGATATTTGGATGCTATTCCAGCAGACCTTTATTTCATTCCCCAAGTGTGAATGAAATAATTAGCCTGGATAATCTGGCTGGCTACGAGCTGGGCTGGTTACTCCCTTTGTATCATGTCAGTTTGCATTTGCCTGGTATTGGTGTATTTGAATTTTATGACCCTTTTTTTATTTACATTACTGCTTTGGCCACCAAATAGCAACTGGAGATGTGGGGTGGCTAGGGTTTGACTGTTCCCCTGTGCCAAGGATGCCACAGCAGCGATGGATGGCCCCCTGCAGCAAGCTAAGTGTAGGGCTGCATGTGTCTGTCCCATCTTATTTCATTAGTCATCACTACTGGTCTTAGTCACTTGGTTTTGTGAGAAGTTTTGTTCTCAATCATCTTCCAAAATCACAGCACTCTATTCACATTTGCTTTTCTGTGCCTCCCCTGTCACTTAACTGTTGGCAGATAGGGACACATTTTCCAAAGGTTCTGCCTGAAGTCCCAAACTGATGTGTGTCTGTGTAGTGGTATTTTATTGACATACTGGCATGTGAAAGTAAGCAACTGTGAGAGCAAAAGGCTGTTTTGTAGCCCACTGAGCAAGTCGCCTGGTACCTGACTAATAATTATGTTTATGTGAACAGATAAACACTAAAATATTAGCCTTCCTACCCAAAAAAAGTCCTTGTAATTGTTTAGTGACTTTTTTACCTATGGAAAACACTGACTGTGTCTATTACAGATCTGATTAATCTCTTCTGCCTTTTACAAAATTCTCAGGATTTGTGTATGAAAGTGAATCTGTTTTATGATAGTTGCTATACAGTCTGCATTGATATATCCTGTGCCTGTCTGTTGCACTGCTGTGCTTTCCAAAGCAGACAGTTGTGATGTCAGGTGAAAAGGATTTGGGCTGGGAAATAGTCAGCTTGGGCAGATTAAATGCTTTGCAGACAAAAATCCTGGGTTTGGGGAAAGTGAAAATAGTAACAAGAAGTGTAAAATCTTAGATATAGGCAAAATTGTTGGCCCAGTTTAGGCAAAAGTGAAAATATATGCAGTGCTGAAAAATAAAATATTTTTTCACTAGTTCCAAAAGGTATTAAATGATTGTGTTAGGTGCCTGACTCATGAGATCCCTAGAAGTTTATTATGTTGGTGGTTGGTTGTTTTGTTCTTTTTTAACCAAGCAGATGTCTTTTTTTATTGTCTGTTGCCATGCAAAAGCTGTCCAAACCAAGAAGTGGTAAGCTGCTGCAACAAGGTATATGTAAACTGGTACCTGTGAGCCTTTGCACAAATTCTGTAGTGTCTTTCCAGTCCTGTGGTAATCATTCACCTAGAAAAACAATTCTGAAAGCAAATATATCTGGCTTTAACAAACGGTTCTCTTGTCTTACAGAGAGAGGATACAAGCCATGGAGAAACAGATTGCCAGTTTAACTGGTCTTGTTCAGTCTGCGCTTTTTAAAGGGCCAAATACAAGTAATAGCAAAGATGCTTCTAGGTAAAAAAAGAATTCATTAAATCTGTTTCTCTTTAATTATTTTAGTAATCAATCAACAAAAATAATATTTGAAATGTAACAGTAAAAAATCCAGAATGCTCAATCATTTTTAAATATTTTTGTCATCCCCATGAGAATGTGAGGCAGAGAGGAAGAATATGCCAAATAATGGAGATTAACTGCATTACTCTTCTTTGTGTTAAAAAGAATTAATGTAGCTACATCTCTGTACTTTCCACTGCTTGTACTCCATTCCTTGCTTAACTTGTATTGAAAGCTGATTTAAAAAAAAAACAACTGACAACTTTCTGGTGATTTAAATTAAAAATACATATGCTAGACAAGGCCATTTCATTGCTGATTATAAACTTCATTATCCTTATACTGATAGTAATTTAAAATCATGATTTTTCTTTTTATTACTAGTGAGAATACGATACTGAAAACTGTGTCCAGCAAGAGCAGCACTGACACTGCAGGTAAGATAATGAACTTTTAATTTACAAAATATTCAGGTGTATGAATAGCTTTAACATTATCTACCACCACAGGAATACACTTAAATTCCAGACTTCCAAATTTACTGAAATTCCTACAGGTCTACTGTCAGAACTGAAATTTAAGTTCAGAATATGGGAGTCGGTCACTTCTTTGTTAAGAGAAGAATTTCTGACAAGTCAAAATGACCTTTGGAATGAATTTCACACCTGAACTTAGAATCATAGAATAGTTAGGATTAGAAGGGACCTTAAAGATCATCTAGTTCAAACCCCCTGCCATGGGCACAAACACATCCCACTAGACCAGGCTGCCCAAGGCCCCATCCAGCCTGGCGTTGAACACCTCCAGGGATGGGACATTCACAACATCCCTGGGCAACCTGTGCCAGTGTCTTACCACTCTCGTGGTGAAGAAATTCTTCCTAATGTCTAGTCTAAATCTGCCCCTCTCCAGTTTATAGCTGTTCCCCCTTGTCCTATCACCACAAGTCTTTATGAATAGTCCTTCTCCAGCTTTCTTGTAGGCCACTTTCAGGTTCTAGAAGGTCACTATAAGATCTCCTCGGAGCCTTCTCTTCTCCAGACTGAACAAGCTCAACTCTCTCAGCCTGCCCTCGTATGGGAGGTGCTTAAGCCCTCAGATCATCTTTGTAGCCCTCCTCTGGACCCATTCCAACAGCTCCATATCCTCCTTACATTTAGGATTCCAGAGCTGGACACAGTACTCCAGATGAGGTCTTACAAGAGAGTAATAGAAGGGCAGAATCACCTCCCTCAACCTACTGGCCATGCTTCTTTTGATGCAGCCCAGAATACAGTTGGCCTTCTGGGCTGCAGGCACACATTGGTGGCTCATATGGCTTAAATGAGATTTAGACTTAACGATTTAAATGACATAGAGAGTCTCTGCATATAGTGGATCTTGTAGTGACTCATCCTGTCTATAATATGTATCTATCTCTAACCCTAATTATATCCAAATTGCAGTAGAAGGCCAAATATATCAGTCCTATTCTGCTCACCTGAACCCTAAGGTTCTTTTGTCAGGAGGATGCTATGGATGCAAAGACACTAAGGAATTAGCAGTCACCAAGGTAGCACTTTCCCTAATTAAGCCTTATAGATCTGTTGCTGATCATTAGCACGTACCTAAACTGTGCTGAGCAAGAGTCAATTGTGAAGCCAGTAAGAGGTGATCTTATTTTAACTTCCCGCTTTGAAAGCTGTAATAATGTTGAAAAGTTGGAGATAAGGCTGTTGTGAAAGAAGATCTCCATGTGATTGGAGCTCTTTGTGAATGGGCTGCTGTTGGAGGTGTCTGCAGGGCATGTGTATGTTTGCATGCCTCCCCTTCACCCTTTGTCATGCACTGAATGCAAATAAAGGCAGTAACCTACTTCCTGGTAATGCTGTTCCCACAGGGAGGTCTGTGTTCCAGCAGGTAGTAAACCACACACATTTATTAGCTAATCTATAATGCTCTTAACTAGCCCTTCTGTTGGAGCTGTTAGTTCACGTTCAGGATTCCTGTTTATCTGGAGTTGCCTAACCGGCAGAAATCAAACTAGACCTGGAAACTATCAAGCATATACAAGAAGAATTTAACTAAAGCCCTGGTGCTGGAGCATTGCTCCCAAGCCGCTCTGTGGTTGTCTTCCAATTCTTCCCTTCCTGCTGGACCCTGAATGGGGAGAGCAATACTTAAGGCTGTAAGGAATAAGCTACTATTTATCAATTTCAGACAACTTACTGAAAAGTCTATGATTTTTTAAAAAAGCTGGAAAATGCTTTTCTTTATTTCAGTGTCATTATACACTGAGAACTTATGGTATTTCCCATGCACTGGCCTCATGTTACACAAAGCACCTATGAAACCATCAAAATCTGCACACACATTACCTATTTTCTTCTTGGTATTGTGTTGCTCTTTGGCCTTTCGGCTTTCCTTGTGTTTGTAATAATTCAGATAAGTACTTTGTGGAGGCCACCGAGTTGGAAATCCTGATCTGTGTGGGCCCTTAGGAGTTTGGATCAGGTGACATCCAGAGGTCTTTTTCAACCTAATCAGTTATTTGTGAGTGCCCGAGTTAACGAGCTCTCAATGAAATGAGAAGTGAAATCATACTCATTGGGAAAACAGCACTACATAAAGTAAAGGTGACAATTCCTCAGTGCAGAAGTGATGTCCAGCCCACCAGAACAGCATGACTCACCTGTCCAGAAGCTGTTTCCTGCAATTGTTGTACCCAAATGCTCCTCACTACCTTGTTGTCTGGCTGAATCCATGTCCCTGAAATGGCAAAATTACATGTAACAGTTGCATGTCTAAGCATGGGCCAGTAGGGCACGTATAATTCATGTACTTCTCATCAATCAGCACCCTCAAGTACTCACTTCCTTCCAGTATGGCAACTGCACCACCCAGCTTGGTGTCATCTGCAGACTTGCTGAGGGTGCACTCGATCTCCTGTATACATCATTGATGAAGATATTAAACAGTACTGGTCCCAGTATAGATCCCTGAGGAACACCACTAGTCATGGATCTTCATCTGGATATCAGGCTGTTGACCACTACTCTTGGAATATGGCCGTCCAACTAGTTTCTTATACACGGAACAGTCCACACTTCAAATCCATTTCTGTCCAGTTTAGAGAGAAGAATATTGTGAGGGACCATGTCAGAGGCTTTACAGAGGTCCAGATAGATCACATCCATTGGTTTTCTCATGTCCACTGCTGCAGTTACCCCATCATAGGAAGCCACTAAGGATGTTAAAGCTTTGGAGCGAGTCTAGAGAAGAGCAACGAGGCTGGTGAAGGGGCTGGAGAACAGGCCTTATGAGGAACAGTTGGGAGAGCTGGGGTTGTTTAGTCTTGAGGAGGCTGAGGGGAGACCTCATTGCTCTCTACAACTACCTGAGGGGAGGTTGTAGAGAGGAGAAAGCTGGCCTCTTCTCCCAAGTGACAGGAGACAGAACAAGAGGGAATGACCTCAAGCTCCACCAGGGGAGATTTAGGCTGGACATTAGGAAAAATTTTTTCTCAGAAAGGGTCATTGGGCACTGGCATAGGCTTCCCAGGGAGGTGATTGAGTCACGTTCCCTGGAGATGTTTAAGGCACGGGTGGATGAGGTGCTAAGGGACATGGTTTAGTGTTTGATAGGAATGGTTGGACTTGATGATTTGGTGGGTCTCTTCCAACCTGGTTATTCTGTGATTCTATGATTCTATGATTTAAGACTGCTGTATAATAGAATAGTCCTGTATATATAGAATATTTTGCTTTTGCACCTGCTTTTGAAATTGCATGTGACAGAGTGTAATAAGTCAATATAGTCCCTGCTATCTTAAAAACTAGGCAATCTGCCAGAATATGCTACAGAATGTTTCTCCTTTTTGTAGTAAGCTTGAGTTTAAGTGTTCCAGCAACATTTAGAAACATTTTTGCTGATCGCTATTTTTTCTTCCGTTCACCCCAGTCCTTATTAAGTATAGACATTTAGACAGTCAACACTCTTAGAACACAATTCCACTTGACAACTGTGCACTGAGATACCAGTTCTAGCAATTTCAAAGCCTATTTGAAAGAAAAAAATGTAAAATGTTGATTGAGCAGTCCTTTCTAGAGCACTGGTAAGCAGAAAAGTGAATTGCTTCCCAGCCTGATCAATAAAACATCTGTGCAGGATAAAATTGGCTCATCAATGTTGAACCAACATAGTATTTTGTAGTATGTGTTCTAATGACAGGAAACTTCCATGCAAAAAAATAACTAGCTTACATGGGAAGGGAAAGAAACCAAATTTTCTAAATATTAGATCACTCTATATAGCTAGTTTGTGAATTCTCTGTTTGTAATTCATATAAACCGAATTGTTGTATTTAAAATGTTTTTGCTTTGCCACTCTGTAGCAGATTCTTCAGGCTCAAATCATAAAGAACCTAAATAAGAATTCCTTTTTCACTGGGGAAAAAGTTTGTCTGCATTTCTTATGTTTTATTGCTTCAGGCTCAGTTCTTTCATGGGAGGTGGTTTCAAAGAGCGCTAACCTTCCAGAGACTAGCTTTGTCTTTTTCACAAGTATTAGGAGAAGTCCCATGACTGAGTCCTTATAACCTTCTCAAGTTCGTCAAAAGTGAATGACATCAAAAGGACTATTCACTTAGGAACAACACGTGACTCTAAAACCCAAACAATACTTGGAAAAGTATCCTTGAATATACTAACAAATATGCTGAGAAATGCTTACCTACAATCTTTTCTGTCATATTTTGTTCATCATTTGCTGAGATTGATAGATTAAATCCCAGATTTATTGATCAAATTGAGATCAATTGTATCATGAATTACCAAAAGAAAGCAGTAGTTCCTTGCTAGTTGCTGACTTTTTGGAAAAGAAGGACACTTCAATACTTCCTAAAAAGTAATCAAGGAGTCTTTCTCTACCAGCACCACCGGTACAAATCAGCTGGGGGAGTTGATAGCAGGGGGAAGAATTACACTTGTGGGACCTGGATTTGATTCCTCATGCTTTCTGAACTGTCTTGCCATCTGTGCATATCTGTGTGTTTTTCTTACATGCATGACTCTTACTATTACGATTTGTAAATTAGAAACATTGTCTGTATTTGCAGGTAAAACATTCTCGATCAATGAGGTGAAGCCGCACACTAATATATACATATATTCTCTTCTTCTAAGGGTAGTTTAGTGCCTGCCATTAATAGCTTGTTAATGATGGAATTGCAACCTTAGCATTGCATTTGTCTATTTTTTTAGTTCGTTTTCCATGAGAATGGTAAGAAAACCAAGTAACTGTCACATGCCTCCCTAAATGAGGCTTAAAAATGTTGTAGCTCTTTAATAAGGAGAAGAGTAATTTTTTAAGAAACATTACTGGATATCTTCTGGTGGCCTTTTTTTCTAGACTGTTTCAAAACAAAATCTTAGCATTTTGGAAAGCGGAAGGAGAGTGATGTCTTTGGAACCATGGCAAATACCAGGTGTTAAGGGTGGAAGTTGTATTCCTTACCTTCTTGAGTCTGGACAAATCGAAAACCTTTCCTCTTTCTGCAAGTCAGTTGTCTTTGTACTTCAGAAATGGTAGCTTAGTTCATTTGCCTTGTAAAAAAAAGTTAACATTTGTGTTTTGTCTAGAGTTTAGGGAAATGTGGAAGGGGTTTGCATTCAGGACCCCTTGCCTAGCTCCAGCAAGAGTTTATTTAAAAATCTGAGAGCCAGCGTTGTTTCTTTCCCTTCAATCCATCTGGCTATACATCTAATTGCAAAGCTACAGCCTGGGACTACTTCCAAAAGCAATCTGTGCTCCCTAGATGAAGCAGCCCATCATTCAGCTGCCCTTTTATTCCCTTTTTATAGAAGTATGTATCTCTGAGGACTGAGTTGCTGATCTTTACTGCACTCCTGTGTTTACTCAATGTCTCTGGTTGTGTTTCATATCCTCCAAAATCCCTGCTTCACAGGTTTGAAGCATACCCTACAGCAGGAACACCATGGCAGCTGAGAGTACCTAATGGTGCAAGAGGCAGCTGAAGCTTCAGAGTAGGAGGAGAGCTGCTTTGTAGGGAGTCAGAGACATTTATTGTTTACAGAAGCAGATAACAGTCCATCTACACTGAAGGGAAAGCAGGCACCCCTTCCTGAGAAAATAAGTGAATTGAGTGGAGTCCAGCCTAGGGGCGGAGACACTGTGGAGACTCATTCATGCCTTGGCTGTATCATCACAGGGTCAGGGGCTGAGGTTTTGGAGCCTTTGCTTGAGGCAAAGAATAGCAGAAAGGTAGATGTGCTTTCAAAAATAGTCCAGATTTGTGGCTAGGGTTCAGAACTCTTAGAGGCTTACCCACATGTTTCAGACTCTCTGGGGAATTCTGTCTGCAGAGTTTATGCATTAAATAGTTTTTTCTTAAAAAACACAAAACCAAAAAAATAGTATGTGGGGGAGGGAAATACATGCTTGACTGTAGGCAAAACTGCAGTGTATATGCAGACAGGTAAGTATTAGCATATATGTGACTGAAACATGGAGTGGGTACGGTATGGCAGTGAACAAGGAATATTTATTTCTAGTGTTGCTTTCTGTTAAGCAGCTCATTGAAAGTCAAGAGGACATTGAATCGTACTGGAGTATAGCAAAAATGTGCAGCAGCATGCTCAGCAGTAAAATGAAAAGTGCTGCTGTTGAAGCATGGAGCAGATCTAGCTGAAGCACATTTAGAAAAGGTACAGCATTACAATGGACAGCACTGGGCTAGAGCAGCTTTTTGTTTGCGCGTGTTTCTGGAAGCCTGGGGCATGGCACACCATGTGTAGCATGGGTGCAGACAAAGGGGGCTATGCTTTTACTGACAGGAATTGCTAATGTAGGTAAAGCAAGAAACATGATACTTCAGGAACCTTTCAACCTTTTCTTAGATAAAATTAGTCTATCATTATTTCCATCCTTTAAAAATGCTTCCCTCAGATGAATTTTGCAAAGACTGTGTTTGAGGTATCCACACCTGTTGGCAAAGGAATAATAAGTCATTATTATGCTGAGCTGTACTCACTTGGGCAGATTTTACTGACTGAAAATACTGGGGATGAGTATTACCCTTCTTGGGTTCATACGCATTCCTGCCAGGAAAATGTGTCGCGCCCTATGGTGCATTGAAAAATTGCCTTCAAGAGGCAAAGAAAAGCTCACAACACTAGTGTCTGCTTGACTTCATGAACTTGATAGACTGTGTGCTTGTGGGAAGAAATGATGAACACACTCCCTGTGCAGATTCATTAATGAGTTATTTTCTGTTTCCTCAGATTTTTATTCACACAGAAGGAAGAAAATTAAGTGGGAAATGACATAATGCAATAGTTCAGGGAGTGATAGCTATGTGAGCCTGAGGGACAAGGTGTATCTGGCCCTGTTATCAGAAGACTAGGCAGGGCTACATAGTGCTAGACTTAGAAAATGAAGTGTGCCCTACTGTTATTTTGCCTTTGGTGGTGCGGAGGGGAAAGGACACATTAGAAAGAAAATTTGAAGGATACAAGTGTGTAAGTGCAAATTGCCAGAAGAAACTGTAATAGAACTATTAGCTGATGAGCTGGAATTTGCTGTACCCTGTAAATAAAGCTTCTTCCCAGGTACATGAGATTGAAAAGAATGAGCTTGACATCGATGCTCTGTGGAGAAACAGCGTTATTTAATGAAGAAGGTCTTGTGAGGACACTGATGGTTATTCTTAGAATGTGGTTCGGCTCACTTCCTTATGTTACAATGTAAACACAGTCCTGAATAAATGACAGACTAAAAGGGAGAGCCAGGGAGCAATTCTTTGCCACACCGTATCATTTCTCTTCTCCTGGCTTTATACCTTGCTGTTGGAGACACCTGATAAAAATAATGCAATTGCACTTTAAGCAACAAAGCAAGATGCTCTGTAGAAAACTTTTTCCCGCACTTGGCAGTTTGACTGAATCTGTCTCCAGTGATAATTAACCAATAAATACGCAGTTGAAGAGTCTTGTGAATTTGCATCAGCTTGATCTCAGATGGCTTCTAGGAGGACCATCCTGAAAGTACTTTCAGTACCAATTTGATTTGCTGCTGTTTTGTATACTCTGCAGTTATAGCTTATTATTCCATCTCCATTATCCTGTGGTAGGATTTGTGGTAACGCAGTACTCTGATATAACTGAGTTTCCAGCACAGATGCACTCTGATATTGTACAGTCTGCCCTCAAAATACATTGGGGAAGAAGGCGCCAGTCCATTGTTAATACTAAGCGTTGGCAGCTGTATTATTATTATTGGCAGCTGTTATTTTCTTGTCCATTTGTCTGAAATACACATGGATTCAGTGGAAGAAGAAGGATTGTGTTGCACTTTGTTTACTGGTGATCTGAACCTGTGCTGCTGGTTATTGCAGGCACTGCTAACGCATCTGGGGGAAAGAATGCGTTGATAACTGTGGAGTCAGCTGTCATCCACCACCCTGCTGGAGCCCCATCAATGCAAGTCAGCCTGCATGGTATGAAACGCAACGTGTCAGATCTGCGACTGCAGCTGCATCAGATGAAGCAGCTACAGGTATGCCTGTCTGAGTAAAGCCAGAAAAGTGATTTGTCAGCAAATGCTCTCCCTCCTTTCCTTCCTTCCTTCCTTCCTTCCTTCCTTCCTTCCTTCCTTCCTTCCTTCCTTCCTTCCTTCCTTCCTTCCTTCCTTCCTTCCTTCCTTCCTTCCTTCCTTCCTTCCTTCCTTCCTTCCTTCCTTCCTTCCTTCCTTCCTTCCTTCCTTCCTTCCTTCCTTCCTTCCTTCCTTCCTTCCTTCCTTCCTTCCTTCCTTCCTTCCCTCCCTCCCTCCCTCCCTCCCTCCCTCCCTCCTTCCCTCTTTCCCTCCCTCCCTCCCTCCTTCCTTCCTTCCCTCCCTCTTTCCCTCCCTCCCTCCCTCCCTCCCTCCTTCCCTCCCTCCTTCCCTCCCTCCTTCCCTCCCTCTTTCCCTCCCTCCTTCCCTCCCCTCCTTCCCTCCTCTCCTTCCCTCCTCTTCTTCCTTTCTTTTTTTCTCTTGTGTATTTTGTACATGTGTGGTTCTTAGTAACAGAGTTCTAGCAAAGGGAAGACTCCAGTATTACAGACAAAAAAGCATATTCTGCTGCAGCACACACAGCTTAGTCCTAGAGGTATGTGATTTAGGTCAACTACTGCTGCTCAGCTGATCAGAAATAACTTCATTTCTGACTTTGTTTGATGACTCCGGGCATTAAAGCAGTATTTGTATTACAATAATATCAAGTCTGTGATTACAGTTTGGGCCTGCTATGCTGTGTGCTGTATAAACACGTTGGGAGATCCATGTTCCTGCTTCATACTGTTTACAGTTGAGACAGTTTTTAAGTTCCTGAATAAACAGCTTTGATGTCAGGAACTCAAGTGGAGCTAAGGATCAGTAGATATGTATTAAGCCGGAGCTTGAGACCTGTATTTACAGAATCCAGTAGAAAAGCCAACTTAGCAAAAAGGAAAAAGGATACTTTGAAAGCTGCTGCAAAGTTTTATTGTGCCCTGCTTACATCCACATTTTACCAGTACCTTCCTAACACACATCAGCACCTCAAAACTTGCAAGAAACAATAAAAATAATGAAGAGTTAACCAAAATGTTACGTTGACATATACTGCCATGCATGGAAAATGTAAGATGTTCATCTCAGGCACTGTGGACATAACCTTATGCAGCTGTACAAGTATTCCACTTTTCACTGTGTTGGAAACTGAAAAGCCCTGTGTATTATCTCAGAAGATGTAAAAGGAGATAAAGCAATTTCTTGTAAGACAAAGTGGACAGCAGGGGTAACTTCAATACTCTGCAAGTCCTCCTTACCTGGAAACCACAATGATGTTTGATGCTCTAAGGCTGCAGCTACTGCTATTATGACCAGGGTGGTTTTGGATATGGGAATGGTACTATGTCAGTCACCCTTGGTATGCTGATTAATTTTAGAACAGAATAATGATAATACAGATCAGAATTCAGTGCACATTTTGCCTTCACTTCCTTAACTAAAGGAAATAGGGCAGGAGAGCAGAATGGTAAGATGGGTAAAGAAAATGTGGCTGAGACCGAAGGTGATGTGGCAAGGTCCTGTACTCACTTTGCTGGTAATGAAGAGATAGCAGAGGATATTTGGAGTAAAGAGTTGTGCCAGCCAGGTGACCTGTGCCTGTCATACAGCACCCATTTGTTTACATTTTCAGTTAAAGATGAATATGTTCCTATAGCAAATGTTTCTTACAGAAGCTGTTGCCAGCAATGCTGCCAATATGCTGGCCATCATGGTCCCCATCTGATTTGGAGACTGTGGCTTGGGACCTCTTTCCTGGCACATGATGTTTAAGTGTCTTTTCTTCCACATTTGTGCTACGAACCACTACAGTTTCTCTGTCCTTCTTTAACCCCGTGTACCAAATGCAGCTCTTGGCAAATGCCTGCAGTCTGGCCACCAGCTGTGCTTAGCATGTGGCCTTGTAAAGTCAGATGGAGGTTGCAATGCTGCTCTGGAGGCAGTGAGTGCATCACTCTCACAGGGCCTGCTCCTTGAGGAGGTGGCATTTCCCCAGCTGCTCCTTGTCTCCACAGCCCTGCCTGGGGCAATAACTTTGCTTTTGATCAGATATAGAATTATGGCACACAGGAGTGAAGAAACCTGTACCATCTGCACAAATCAATGCTGCCAAGGAAGTCTTGAGAAGGAAAAAAGGACGTATCCCGAGTGTGCTCATTAACTCTGGCTGACTTACCTTATTTCAGAAATGTTAGAAAAATTGGTGCATCATACCTGTAGGAAGTGGGCAGATTAGTGATAGTCGGATGGAAGAACCTGTACTCAAAGGAAACTTTGGCATATTATATATAAATGACATTCATGAGAGTGAGTTTTTGTTGTGACTTTTCTGAATGGGTGGAATTATTTTGAAAAAGAGCTCACAGTTTGTAGGGCAGAAAGTGAAATAGGTAGTGTTTTAAATTGAAGAGTGGTGAAATATCACACTTCAAATGAAAAAAAAAATGTACTATGTTTTTTTGGAAAATAATTCTAAGTAAAAAGTTTTTTTCCTGAATTTACAGGTTGTTTGAATAATATGTTAGCCAATACTTCATATTTATTGCTTTTACAGTTTCTTCGGGGTTGGCTGTCATTTCTTGCTGTTCATGTGAATTTTTCATGCAGTAACAGACTAAAAGAAATACTTCCAAAAAACTGAACAAAATGATTGCACAGGGACAAAAGTTGGCAGGATAACAAAGAAATGGGAACAGAACGTGAATCTATATATAATACTGTCTGTGTTTCAATTTTTAATTGATGATATCACTGTAAGTTCTTACTCATTGGTTTAAGAGAATCAATGAAATATATGATAGAAAAGACCTATTCATTTATGTAGCTTTTGTCTGTGCTGGCACAATGCACTTTTAAAAACATGTCTAGCAGCAATTGATCAAGGTGTATTGATTCATGCACCATTTAAATGTATATGTTACCAGATGCAACCAAAAATTTAAGACTGTTTCAGTCTGTGGTTGGATTTTAACCAGACATTCTTGAAAGACATTTGCTTCATGGCTGTAACTAGATGTTACATACATGTATTGCTACCTCACTAGTGTCTTCCTTAAGCACTCTCCTTTTCAGAGATACTCAAGAATGACTACTTTCATGGTGCCATGGAGTTTTCCTCATTGCCAGAGACAGGCTATAACCCAGCCTTCTCCTGGACATATGTATTGTTGGTAAGACTGGAGCCCATGTTAAGTTCAATGGGACTGTTCATTCTGTGCTCTTATGTGCAGAATTAGATGAGAACTCTTAGTTGCGGTTTTGAACTAAACTTTAGAGTATATGTTCGGGGTATATATCATTGATTTATTTGTACATTGGATGTTTTTTCCTATTTCTTACTTTATGTAATTGAACAAATGTTAAGGGAAAGCAGTTAGATATGATTAAGTCTGTCTTAGGAATGCATGCATGCATGTATGCATGCATGGTTTTCCTTCAGTTAATGTATTATTTGCAGGAAAATGAGTGCTGCATAAAGTACAGAAAATGTAATAATATTGTCACAAATGGTGTATGATACTCAGTCTCACAAGTATAGCTTTGAATTAGAAATTCAAATGTGTTTTGAGGTGCATTATGGAACTGGTGAGAGTTTGTTTAATCTAGGTATGGTAAGAAACTTTAGGAATTAGATAATTAGATTCTACAGAGATCCTGAGCTGCAGTCAGTCAGTCCCTGTTTGTGTACTGTAGAATTTGTGGAGGTGGGTGGCTCAGAAGCTTCTCCCACAGGCCATGCTTGTCTCTTGATGTTCCTGGTGTTCCAGTTAACCCAACTCATAGATAATAGCTGGTTCAAAGTGATCTAAACTGGTTATAAGATTATTCTTGAAGTGCATGCCAGAGGTAGTACTGGGTACGTGCGAGAGAACAGTGATAGATAATGGCCAGAGTAGTAGCCAAAGAGGAGGGACAATGTAGGTATCTGAGAAAATTGGTAAGGCTAGGAGTGAGAGCCAAGGATAGTGAGTGTGGGAGAGGTTGTTAAAAATATTCAAAAAACCTTGTTAAATTTCTTTCTGTTTGATTGCTATTTGCAGTTATAAGTTAACTCTAATTAGCAAGAAATTACCATTTGGTGGTGACAGGAAAGCCTGCATTGCATTTCCTTTCCTTTCCTTTGAGCACTTGACTTTGCGACTTGAACACTGTTTTAATGGTTTCTTTTCAAGTGTGATTTTTTGCTTTTAAAAAAGACAAGTAAACAAACTTAAAGCACAAAAAGCTCTGCTCTGTGGAACCAGAATAACTCTGGCAGATCATAAAACTTCTTTATTCTTGTGGGAGACTTCAATCTCCCTGATATCTGCTGGAAGTACAATAGAGCAGAAAGGAAGCAGTCTAGGAGGTTCCTGGAGTGTGTGGAAGACAACTTCCTTGCACAGCCGGTGAATGAACCAACAAGGGAAGGTGCCCTTCTGGACTTGCTGTTTGTGAATAGAGAAGACCTTGTGGGGGATGTGGCAGTAGCAGGATGCCTAGGACTAAGCGATCACAAGATGATAGGGTTTTCTGTTCTAGACAAAGTGACGAGGGTGGTTAGCAGGACAGCAGCATTAAATTTCCAGAGGGCAGACTTTGAACTCTTCAGAAGGCTGGTTAGCAAAGTCTCCTGGGAGACAGTACTTAAGGGCAAGGGAGTCCATGAGGGCTGGGAGCTCTTCAAAAAGTAAATCCTGGCGGCTCAGGAGAAAGCCATCTCCATGTTCTGGAAAAAAAGCCAGCAGGGGAAAAAACCAGCTTGGTTGAACAGAGACATCTTGAGTGATATCAAGAAGAAGATGGATGTTTATGAGCTCTGGAAGAGGGGACAGGCCTCTTGGGTGGACTACAGGATGGAAGTGAGGTTGTACAGAGAAAAAGTCAGAGGGGCTAAGGCTCAACTAGAAATCAGATTGGCTAAGTCTGTGAAAGATAACAAAAAAAAAATCTTTCTATAAATACATAAATAATAAAAGGAGAACTAGGGAGACCATACAGTCCCTATAGGACACAGACGGAACAACAGTGACAGGGCATGAGGAAAAGGCTGAGGTACTTAATGCCTCCTTTGCCTCAGTCTTTAGTTGTAAAGAAAGTTGTTCCCTCTGTGTACAAACCCAGGAATCAGAGGAGCAAAATGAGGCTCCCATGATACAAGAGGAAGTGGTCAGAACCTTGCTTGCCCAACTAGACACATGCAAATCTATGGGGCCAGACGGGATTCACCCAAGGGTATTGAAGGAGCTGGCGGATGTGCTGGCTAAACCCCTTTTCATCATCTTCCAAAAGTCCTGGAAGACTGGGGAGGTACCACTGGACTGGAGGCTGGCTGATGTTGTGCCCATCTACAAGAAGGGACGCAGGGAGGATCCAGGGAACTACAGGCCTGTCAGTCTGACCTCAGTGCCAGGAAAAGTCATGGAACAGGTGATCTTGAGTGCCATCATGAAGCACATGCAAGAGAACCGGGTGATCAGGCCCAGTCAACATGGGTTCACAAAAGGCAGGTCCTGCCAAACCAACCTGATCGCCTTCTATGACAAAGTGACTCGGCTGCTGGACGAGGGAAAGACTGTGGATGTGGTCTTTCTGGACTTCAGTAAAGCCTTTGACACAGTTTCTCACAGTATTCTGCTACGGAAACTGTCAGCCTCTGGCCTGGACAGGTGCACACTCTGGGTAGAAAACTGGCTGGATGGCCGGGCCCAGAGAGTGGTAGTAAATGGTGTTAAGTCCAGCTGAAGGCCAGTGACAAGTGGGGTCTCCCAGGGCTCAGTGCTGAGTCCAGCCCTGTTCAATGTCTTTATCAATGACCTGGATGCTAAGGCATTGAGTGCTCCCTTAGCAAGTCTGCAGATGACACAAAGCTGTGTGCAAGTGTTGATCTGCTGGAGGGTAGAGAGGCTCTGCAAAGGGACCTAAACAGGCTGGACCACTGGGCAGTGTCCAATGGCATGAGGTTTAGCACAGCCAAATGCTGGGTCCTGCACTTGGGGCACAACAACCCTATGCAGAGCTACAGACTAGGAGAAGTCTGTCTAGAAAGCTGCCGGGAGGAGAGGGATCTGGGGGTGTTGGTTGACAGCCAACTGAACATGAGCCAGCAGTGTGCCCAGGTGGCCAAGAAGGCCAATGGCATCCTGGTTTGTATCAGAAACGGTGTGACCAGCAGGTCCAGGGAGGTTATTCTCCCTCTGTACTCGGCATGGGTGAGGCCGCTCCTTGAATACTGTGTGCAGTTCTGGGCCCCTCACCACAAGAAGGATGTTGAGACTCTGGAGCGAGTCCAGAGAAGAGCAACAAGGCTGGTGAAGGGCGTGGAGAACAGGCCTTATGAGGAATGGTTGAGAGAGCTGGAGTTGTTTAGCCTGGAGAAGAGGAGGCTGAGAGGAGACCTCATTGCTCTCTACAACTACCTGAAAGGAGGCTGTAGAGAGGAGGGAGCTGGCCTCTTCTCCCAAGTGACAGGGGACAGGACAAGAGGGAATGGCCTCAAGCTCTGCCAGGGGAGATTTAGGCTAGACATTAGGAGGGAGTTTTTCACGGAAAGGGTCATTGGGCAATGGAACAGTCTGTCCAGGGAGGTGGTTGATTCACCTTCCCTGGAGGTGTTTAAGGCACAGGTAGACCAGGTCCTGAGGGACATGGTTTAGTGTTTGATAGGAATGGTTGGACTCAATGATCTGATGGGTCTCTTCCGACCTGGTAATTCTATGATTCTATGATTCTTCCACTTGAGGTGGTGGAGTAACTAGCAGAGGTGGTCTGAGGGTCAGATGGGGTGTGCACTTAGCCAGGGAGTCTCAAATCTGATACCTTCTGGCAGAAGAAAGCTAAGAATCAAGTTCCATTCCAGAATGCAAAGGTAAATGTGTTGCATTGGCCAGAGACTGCCTACTCTTGTCACCCACAGCTCTTACCATTGCTCCTACTCATCCTGCCTCATGTTGTGCTTTGGATGGTGACTTTGCCGTGCTTAATCCCACAATTACTCCTCTCCTTTGGTTTCTTTTCTTCTTTCCCTGCACTAATCTGTTGCTCTCCCTTCTCATCTTCTGACCTGTTCCCCAGGCATGAACAAGCCCAGGTTCCCCAGAACTAGCCAAGTGTTGCATAATTTTTCTCAGAAATAGCAAAATCTTTTCCTTGATACCAAGGTAATTAATTTTCCAGATTTCAAGAGCTCGCTACTGATGTTTGGGAGTCATCAGCATACAACTGTTTTGAAATATTGCTGAGCTGTTTTTATCCCCTAATCTTTTCATAAGAAAAGGATGATTTTTTATTCCTGAAACTTTCTAATACTGTTCAAGCACCGCATAAATGGAAGTGACAAGCACCTTCGCTGTAGGTATCACTACAATAAATATAGATCCCCTGTATACCTCCATAAACAATAAAAACAGATTACGTGCCATTGCACACCCTCATGCACACACATGTTCAGTTTTGATATTACTAGGGGTCACTGTTAACAGCTGAAGAACACAGAGGTTGGAAGTTCTGGTCACCTGAGACTTCAGTCTGACTCCATTATTGAGCTTCTCACTGAACTCAGATCAATTGTTTCATGTTTCCCAAGTGACTTCCCTGTGTCAAATACCCCTGCTTTTTACAGAGCTATGAATAAACTTTATGACTGAAGTTTTACATGCTCATTCATTCATTTATTCATTCCCTAATGTTTTCCTTCTTGAAAATATGGCACAATTAAAGAGATCTGTGTCTCAGATAGCAGTGCTGGTCTTGCTGTAAGAGGTTTTAATTTATCAAACCCAAACCTTAATTCCATAGTGGGGAAAAATACACATATGCACTGTCTTCAAAAGAATCCAATCTGGTTTAAAGCAACTGACAATGTTTATAAATCTATGCTGTTTGAAGTGTTTTCCAGCTTCACTTTTTCCTGTACTGCTAACACTTATGTTCAGCTGAGTTTTGAGCTAACACCTCCTTCTTGTCACAGCTCAGACCACCCCACATGCTTTTAGTGAAGTGTTACTCTCCTTCTCATCACAATTGTGTCCCTGGATAAGGCAGAGTCAGGCGCCAGGACTGAAGAAGGGAGCGGACAGCAGAGTTTGTTCCTCTAATTCCCGTACTGATTGGAAAGAATGACATAGGCAAAGCCTTCTTTTTTTTGACCTGATTCTATGAATTCTCTTAAATGAACTTAAAAAATTTTGTTGCCTTACACTGTCTTGTAGATAATCCATTTTTGTGATTCTTCCTATTAGGCAGCAGTTTTACTTTGTATGTTAAATATAGTTCTGCTATTAAGTTTGGATGTTCAGAAGACAGCTAATGGTTTGGCTGATGGTTTTTAAATGTAACTTTGTCCCTCAAGTAACATAGGCCTTTTTGAAAATCTTTCAGTATGTTAGCCTAGGCTGCTAGGCTAACATAGTTGTGTTCATGTTGCCTGTATCCCAAAGCTGTGACTAGATGGAGTCCTGATAATCACTTTGTATCTTGTGAATTTCATAAAAGACTTAAATACTTTTGTTTGTGTAAGCATGGTGCACAGCTGCTCTAGGGCTATCCACAGAAAAGCATAGTCTAGTTTGCTTTCTTAAGTGTGTTTTGCTCTGCAAACTTCATAAGAAAGATATCAATTTTACAGTTCTCAGAAAATTACCATATTTTACAGGGGATTTTTTGGCAGGTGAAGGAAGTTTTATGTATTGCAGTTGAACTGTATGTCTGTCACCAAATTACACTGAATGGCACAATCCTTCCTCTGCTACTTGAAACTGAAAAAATCCATTCTGAGAACAGCGGTGCATTCCAGCCTTGTCATTAATGTGAGGGATTATCCACTAGGCATGTATGGGCAGTGTGATGCATAAGCTTATGAGGTACATGCAAAGTGGAAGTTAAACTTCCACTTTGAGGAAAGATTAATTGGCATGATTAATTCTTCATTTACGCTGGACTGAACAGAATAAAGGGGCCACAATCTTGCAGAAGTTGTGCACTGAAAGTGGTTCCAGCTGGAAGTTAGATATGTACATTAGAAGTTGATCTGATTTAGGCTTTTCTCTCTCCCAACACTTTCGCATGGAATAATGTTTATAAGTTAAGTTAAAGAGAGAAAAAGAAGGTAAAAACTATGTCTCAATGTGGGGCTGTGTTTATCCCAATGTTTTT
Organism: Coccyzus lansbergi; assembly: GCA_033558105.1. Classification (NCBI taxonomy): domain Eukaryota; kingdom Metazoa; phylum Chordata; class Aves; order Cuculiformes; family Coccyzidae; genus Coccyzus; species Coccyzus lansbergi. Next base: position 1,050,337 of record JAUMJK010000420.1, on the reverse strand, counting down.
CTGAGCTCTACAATGTATTCTGTTGCCAGGGATGTCAATCAAGCAGGAAAAATTTAGGTTGATTTGTTTTGTGCAACAGCTGCAGAACCAAGAGATGCTGAAGGCAATGGTGAAGAAAGCAGAGCTGGAAATCAATGGCAAAATTACTGAAGCAGTGAAGAGGCTTGAAGATCCTGTGCAGCGACAGCGCAACCTGGTGGAACAAGAAAGGCAGAAATACCTCAACGAGGAAGAGAAGATTGTGAAGAAGTTATGGTGGGTTGAGAAACCTCTGAGAATTTGTTGCTCTTGCCCGGCTTTCTCTTCCATAAAGTAGTAGCTTTCACCACTGTCTTCAGTAAAACTGCACCTGTCTGTGCTGTGTTCCCTTGTGCTCACATTGACTGTAAAACTGTATCTATGCTGTACGAATCGCTGGTCTTGACTGAGAGTCCTGCTTACTACAGCCCACTGGGTGAGTCCCACATGTACAAAGAGTTTCAACCTCTTCTGAAGTCTCTCCACTTCAGCTTTATGTCTTACACTTTAGGGAAAGAGGGATGGATTTCCTCAAGAACAAAAGGATGCAAAGGAAGCTAAGGAGTTTGGCTTTAAGTACAAACTCCCAGATTTCAATAGTGAGTGCTCTGGCTATTGTATGGGAGAGGTAGGGGAAACTCACAGAGGATTCAAGTTTAGTTGCAGTCAGCAATGCAAGTCTCCATCTAAGATTTACTCACTGGGATTTCCATACACTTAACTACAGATAAAAGTACTTTACGTTGTTGTTGTTGTTGTTGTTGTTGTTGTTGTTGTTGTTGTTATGTAAAGACTCCTTGTAAGATATTTTTTTCCCCAAAAAACTTTTGTCTGCCAGGTCTAGTGGAATCTAGTTGTTTGTTCTAGTCCATGTTCAGAGTCAGCAAGAGGCAAGATGAAGCTGAAATCAATAAACTGTTTAATTAGTTCTAGCACTCAAATTTGTAAGATGCTGTATAACTAATTATTTCTTGTTACTGCATTTAGTTCACACCTGAAGAATTGCTCAGTAATAGAGAGAAACCTTCTAGTTGGCTTGTTGTTGGAAATGGTGATTGAGAGCCACACGAGTACAATTATTGGCAGCTCAGAAGGGTAGATCTTTCCTGGTGATCAGTGTCTTGTCAGATGAAGATTTGTAATAAAAGTGGGGCATCTGTAAAGACAAAGTAGTTTTACAAAGGAAGTGTATGTTTTCTGTGAAGAAACATTGAACATGCAGTAACAGTCCATGTATTTAATCCTCTCAGCCTGTTTGTAGTCTGAAATACCATTGTGTTTTAGTCTTAAGTAATTAACCTCCTGTTCATCACATTATTCCTGTGTACCTCATTGCTTAGTTTCTAGATTGATCTCTTTGGAAAGATCAGTTTGTGTAATGGCTGTTATTGCATTGCCTCATAAAATGGATACTTAGTGAGGTCAAGTGTAAATGGCATTAGTTGTTACAACTGTTCATCTAAGATATTACTTTGATTGCAATATGGTTCTGTTTTATCAGTGTTTGGAATTTTTTCTGTTCATAGAACTTCTTCTTTGAGTTACTTCTGTGCTACTTCATTGGTAATGTTACAGAAAAATGTCTTACCTGGATCATTCATAGGCTGTAAATGTTAATTCAGCCCTTTTAGGGATAGGCTAGAAACAAACATTATATGAGAAACAATTATTTTTCATCAGTTGTATCCAATGAGATTTTTTAGTCATGTTTTCACACATTTGCAGGATCAGCATCCAAAAGAAAAAGCACATCTGACAACATTGCTTTAAGTTCAACAGCTGATGGCTGTTAATAATGAAGAACATGCATCACAGTATAACACACCAAATGTCACTGGCACTATTCAGAAAAAAGGTTAACATTCTGTGGGATACTTTCAATTAAGATGATCCCAGAGCAGATGTATAAAGAAATGCAAAGCAACAGGGCAAAAAAAAATGCCATTTCTTAGTCTTTCAACTGTTGCCCTCTTGACCTTTCCTAAATCATAGAACTTAATCAGTACACTAACTTCTTGAAAGGCAGGAAGCTCAAAGATTTCTGCAGTACTTAGCAAAGTATATTTACTACTGTGAAGTAGTAAATTGCAGCTTTAAAAGCTCTCATTTCTGCAATTCTGTAGATTATTGCAGGGAAATAAAGAAATAAAATTATTGTAAATAGCAGGAGTGCTGGTGTCTATTTCAGAGCAAGTTTTCTGTTGAGCAGCTATTCATGATTCTGCCTACGGAAGTGTGCCCATGTAGTCACAGTTGTAGTAGAGTAACTATTCAGAGATATTTAATGAAGTCGAAGGACTGCTGTTAAACATAGTGTTTGTGCATGCTTCTAACAGTGAAATACACGCTCAGAATTAACAGAATAGATTTTTTTTTCAGTCTAGTCTTTTGATTCAACATTAGAAATGTCATCTCTCTGGTGTTGTAGATGCTAGCCTTAAAACTTACCAGACCAACAACACATTATAATAATATGACAAATCAACTAATTGAAGTATTTTGAGGAGCATGTTACAGGTATGTTGTAGATTATTGTAAGCACTTTAGTAGAGGGGTGTTTATATGCACTTGTATATAAATTATAGCTACATCTAATCTGTCTATTTGGATGTGATCCATAGGGTGTTACAATTTATGGTTTTGCTAGGATTAGTGTTAGACTTTTTTATGAGAATAACCATACTCAGTAAAAACAAAACTCCACTTAGCATTCTTAGGCAACCGTTAGTAGCAGATACTAGAAAAGGATATAAGAACATGGCAAAATATTCAGCGCACATATTCTTGCTTTTAATAACTTGTAGCTCAGGGATTTTTCAAGCCAGAGGTGGTATCTTTATATGCAAAAGCCTTTCGTGGATTGTTTACTTTTCATTAACTCACACATTTTTAAAAATTTATGTAAACTTTGTTGTGTACAGCAAAGAGGAAGAATGAATTCTATAGAGTATATCTTTTTTGGGTAGAAAGAACCTCCTTTTGTTTGTTTTTTAATCTTTCATCTGTCAGTCAATCCCCAAATCCTTAAAATATGCACAGCAGAATATTCACCCTTGCCATACTAGTCATGATGCTTTACCACTCCCTTTCCTGATCATGCCTCTTCCAGACTGAAGAGTCCTAGTTTTAGGTGCTCCTTGTGTAGAACCCTTCCTATGCATTTTGTTATGCTCTTGCTTTTTGTTGTAGCCTTTCTAACTCTAGTTTACATCTATGGGATGAAGATGGGAGAGAGGAGAGCCCTGCAACAGCTAATATCAGATGTGGACACACCATGACTTCATGCAGAGGCATGGTGATGGTGTCCCTGTCCTCATGTTTGACATGAGCTTTCCATTAGAAATCCAACATCTCACTCACAATGGATGGCTATCAACTCAAAGTTCATAACTGTGTATAAAAATTTTGGCCTTTGGAGGTGATGGTTTCAGGTGGGGTTGTTTTTCATTTTATTTCTCCTCTTTTCATAATCATTACTTACATTTATTAGGAGTTAATTTAATCTTTGGGTTTTTCCTGGTCAGTTAGTATTGGGTAGTCCATCTGCAGGCCTTTGCAGTCACTTTTCATTTTCATGCCCCTGAATAATGTAATGTCCCTTTGAGACATTTTTGTTATATTATTCATCCTCTTTTCTAAATAATTTATAATATGTTGAAAAGCACCAGCCCTAGCACTGATCCCTGTGGAACCCACCAGGAAACTACATTTGCTTAGTAAGCTGTTCATTGATCCCTTCCCTTATTTCCAGTACTTTATACATGAGAGAGTTCCCTTTCTTGTCCTGTGGCAACTTGGCTTTCTTAAAAGTTTTTCCTCAAAATACCTTGCTGAAAGTCTTTTGGGGTATAGCCTGTCCCCATGCTTTAGTTGTTTTCTTGTGAGACTTACCTTCTCTTTACACAAATCACATTAATTCCTCCCCATCACCCCATATTTATCCACTGGTCCACCAATTCTTTATTGTCATTTTGGGGAGGGGGGGTTGTATCTATCAATTGCATCAGTCTGACTATTGGTCCCCATAGATAACTACAGTTCTCTGGATAACCCCATCCCCTTTTAAAAAAATTATTTGTATCATCTATGACACTTTCCACTACTTTGGTGCCAAAGTAATTTTAATGAAAAAGTTAGATATTTGGCATTATTAGTTCTCCTGTTTCACCCTGGAGCTGCCATTGAACTCCAGGGCAAATACCATCTGGCCTGGGTAAGTTGTTACTATTAATTTTGACAGGTTGTTAACCTGTTCTACTGATACAGCAATCTGAGACAGATCTTCTGATGCTTTTTTGCTTAAAGAAAGATCTCAGCATTAGGATTTGCCTTGGCTCCCCTGTGTGAAACATAGAATCAGAAAAATCAGTTATCTTGTATTAGCCTTGTGAAAATGCATAATATGAGTGTCTCCTTAATCATGTTTTCTCAGTCCAATGTATAAAGCCAAGTAAGCCAAGTTTTTCTCCCAGTTAAAGAAAAGAAATGCTGGAGACTGCAGACTTTGGCTCCTGAAGGGTGAAGTTTCTTTTACCTTCTAGTTAGCCACATGAGGCAGCTTAATATCCCCTGGGTAATTTCAGGATCATTCATCTTGTTTGATAGTATTGCTGGATGGAATCAGAGGGGTTTATGATCACTCTTTATTTCTGCTCAAAGAACAAAGGGTAAAGAAAGCCGTTGGCAGCTGCCTAGAAATCTTTCCTTTATCCCTACATTTCCAAAACCATAAAACTATCAAAATTTTGTTCTTTGTTCCTTTCTCTTATTTCCATCCGTGAACAAATTTAAGTTTCTGCCCTTGTTTTTTTGTTGCCTGGTGGGTGGAAGTATCTGCGAAGCTGCTTTTCTAGTGCTAATCGACAAAAGGGAAGGGGGAAGTTACCCTATGGTTCCCAAAGTAGCACTACCTAGTCCTGAGTGCAGTGAGTGTGACTATGAAGCGTCATTCCAGAAGGAAGAAGTCTTTGCATTTTAGTGGGTGACAGAAAGCTGGATTCTTTTTCCAGCTCTTCTTTAACTCTATTTGTGCCCTTTAGTGCAAAGGCAGACACAAGGACAGCAGATATTACAGCCTCTTCCACTGGAAAAATTACCTGAGAAACGTTCCCTTGCTGCCATCGTGTGGTCCTTTGGATTGCTTCCCGCAAGAATGCTTGTGATAGTGGAAATTGTGACTACCCCAACCTTTCTCAAGGCAGAGTCTTCGGGGGAAATGGTCTTAAAGTGAGAAGGGCATCACTTACCTCCACTTTTCTGTCATCTGTTAAGAAGCAACTTGTGATTCTTATTTCAGAATTGTTTTATAATTCCTAAAGTTCTTTGTTTTCAGATTGAAATGAACTCTTCACTGTGTGCACTTGATATTCAGATCCTGGTACTATTTCTGTTTCTGTGTATATGAGAGGTACTTTGTATTGCCATTTATTGTTCTGTGTGACTGTGCTTCCACTTTAAATTGACCTAAATGTGGAATGGTGCAGCAATTTGGCTACCTACTCCTCCCTTTTCCTCCTTATGTTGCTTATGCATAGTGACGGATCCACAAAGTGACCTTGCTGAAAAGAAGTTATTTTCTGCTATATTTCCATGGCAGTGCTGGCACAAGGGAAGCATGTGGAAATGCAAGACCCATGCTTGGTGCAGAAGGCTGTCTTCCCCTACTCTTTTTCAGGCAGTTGGCCTCTATCTTGGTTCCCTTACAGCAACTGCAAAACTGGTACCTGAGCAAATGCAAGAAATGAGGTGCAAAATTAATACAAGAGGCCAATTTGTCAGTTCAGAGTTTAATTTGCATTGTTTTCTACCATGCAGTTAAACTACTTCTCAAAATATTCCTATTAGTACCTTTGGTATCTTAATAGAGGTGTATTTCTCTTCAAATAAATATTCAAGAGATTATACTTTTAAGGTATTTACAGAATCATAGAATCACCAGGTTGGAAGAGACCCATCAGATCATTGAGTCCAACCATTCCTATCAAACACTAAAGCATGTCCCTCAGGACCTCATCTACCTTTGCCTTAAACACCTCCAGGGAAGGTGAATCAACCACCTCCCCGGGCAGCCTATTCCCATGCCCAATGACCCTTTCCATGAAAAACTCCCTACAAATGTCTAGCCTAAATCTCCCCTGGCAGAGCTTGAGGCCATTCCCTCTTGTCCTATCCCCTGTCGCTTGGGAGAAGAGGCCAGCTTCCTTCTTTCTACAGCCTCCTTTCAGGTAGTTGTAGAGAGCAATGAGGTCTCCTCTCAGCCTCCTCTTCTCTAGGCTAAACAACCCCAGCTCTCTCAGCCATTCCTCATAAGGCCTGTTCTCCAGGCCCTTCACCAGCCTTGTTGCTCTTCTCTGGACTCACTCCAGAGCCTCAACATCCTTCTTGTGCTGAGGGGCCCAGAACTGCACACAGGATTCAAGGAGCGGCCTCACCAGTGCCAAGTACAGAGGGAGAATAACCTCCCTGGACCTGCTGGTCACACCGTTTCTGATACAAGCCAGGATGCCATTGGCCTTCTTGGCCACCTGGGCACACTGCTGGCTCATGTTCAGTTGGCTGTCAACCAACACCCCCAGGTCCCTCTCCTCCCGGCAGCTTTCTAGACAGACTTCTCCTAGTCTGTAGCTCTGCATAGGGTTGTTGTGCCCAAAGTGCAGGACCCGGCATTTGGCTGTGTTAAACATCATGCCATTGGACACTGCCCAGTGGTCCAGCCTGTTTAGGTCCCTTTGCAGAGCCTCCCAACCCTTCAGCAGATCAACACTTCCACCTAGCTTAGTGTCATCTGCAAACTTGCTAAGGGAGCACTCAATGCCTTCATCCAGGTCATTGAACAGGGCTGGACCCAGCTCTGAGCCCTGGGGAACCCCACTTATAACTGGTGTAACTACTTGCATGTGTGTTTGTGTAGTTGTACACAATGCATTTCAGCTTTTTTTGAGAAGTCTTTTAGCTTTTAGCTTCAGCTAAAACCATGTGGTTTCAGCTTTGAATTGAAAACAGTGGCTCCCCCCAAAACAAAAATAAAATTAATGTGTTTGAAGGGTTGTGAAAATTTATGTCAAGTATGGAAGCACTAGAAAAAACATTGGTGAAAGATGATGAGGAAGCACCAGATGGAGCCAGAGGAAGCACAGTACAGCACTGGTTGGAAGAAAAGCATCCAAAGTGATTCATTCTTGAGTATGCTGAGTGAGAGCTGCACACAATGTTGACTTGCTCTTTCAGTCTGGCTGTTTGTGAAAACAGAACCCTGTACCCTGTCTAACAGAACGCAGGATAAACAAGGTTGTGTCAAGTGGCCATTAGTGCTGGTGTTTGAGTTGTTACTTCACTGTTGAGCTTTCCTTGGCATGTCATCAACAATGAGAAAATGCAAGGTGCAAACCAGTACTGGATATAGTGGCACATTGTGTCTGTACCCTTCTAGGACGTGCATCCCTAGAGAAATGATTGCTAGATGCTTATCACCGACACCAGCCCTTTGTAGTGTAGCTGCCCTAAGGGCTTATATACCCTGCACATCTGTAGCTTGTTAGAGAATTCAGTAACTTGGGCTAGTTACAAGCCTACTGCTGTGCTGCAACCATGAGTGTCCAGCATCTTCACCTCCCTTCATGGTACCCTGCTTCTTTACCAGCCTGTGGTGTCAGATTTAAAGATGCAAGAGTTGGGGTTTCTGGTTTATCTTAGTCCAATTAATGGACTAAATTACATATACTTATAAAGTCATAGAATCAGAGAATAATCAGATTGGAAGAGACCCACCAGATCATCGAGTCCAACCATTCCTATCAAACACTAAACCATGCCCCTTAGCGACCACACATGCCTTAAACACCTCTAGGGAAGGTGACTCAACCACCTCCCTGGGCAGCCTGTTCCAGTGACCAGTGACACTCGCTGTGAAAATATTTTTCCTAATGTCCAGCCTAAATCTCCCCTGGTGGAGCTTGAGGCCATTCCCTCTTGTCCTGTCCGCTGTCACTTGGGAGAAAAGGCCAGCTCCCTCCTCTCTACAACCTCCTTTCAGGTAGTTGTAGAGAGCAATGAGGTCTCCTCTAAGCCTCCTCTTCTTCAGGTTAAACAACCCCAGCACTCTCAGCTGCTCCTCATAGGGTCTGTTCTCCAGCCCCTTCACCAGCTTTGTTGCTCTTCTCTGGACTCGCTCCAGAGCCTCAACATCCTGCTTGTGGTGAGGGGCCCAGAACTGCACACAGGATTCAAGGAGTGGTCTCACCAGTGCCAAGTACAGAGGGAGAATAACCTCCCTGGACCTGCTGGTCACGCCGTTTACTTGATTGTAATGAGAAGGTCCTGCTCACATTTTATGTCCACTTTTTTTGGTTTGCCAGTGAGTTGGAGGCATTTGTTGAAGACCTGAAGAGGGACTCCAGTGCTTCCAGCAAGACAGTTACACTGAAAGATGTTGAAGATGGAGCCTTTCTTTTGCGTCAAGTGGGAGAAGCTGTTGCCACCCTGAAAGGTATGTATTTTTATTTTTACTTTTGGCTCTTTTAACCACAGTGACTGAGAACAGTTTTGCCTTTGATCTGGGGATATTAGCTTTCACTTCCCAAAAGATTTAAAGATGGGATTAAGGAGCTTGTTGCATGGACCCTAGAGACAGGTAGACACCTAACTATTTAACATCCACCCTATAACCTGTTTCTCCCCAGGGCTTTTGTAATTTTCTCTTGAACTTCACAGTTATTCTCTTTGCAGGAGAGTTCCCAACATTGCAGAATAAAATGCGTGCAATCCTCCGGATTGAGGTAGAAGCTGTAAGGTTCCTGAAGGAAGAACCACACAAGCTAGACAGCTTGCTGAAACGTGTGCGCAGCATGACTGATATCCTTACTATGCTCAGGAGGTGATTTTTTTATTTTTCTTAATAACTAAAGATTTTCCTCAAGCAGGGCTGGAAGAGCTCTTGGTCTTGGGCTCTTCCTCTCTCCCCAGGCAATTTTTAGGAATGCAACTTGCTTGCAGTATTTCGTAGATTCTTCCTAGAGCCCTCTCAAGGGAAATCAAATTAGCCTTTCCTGTGCTTTGTACAGTGGTTCTGTTCTGATCAACAGACCAAGTCATCGAGATCTTATGATTGAAATTAGCTCCATCTGAACTCAACACTTGCAGATTTGGGAGGTATATGGATAAGAAAGCTTGCACAGCACATTAACTAACTGTAGATATTTACAACAATCTAAACTAATAAGAATGTTCTGTGACATTGGAACATGCATTCCCAAAAATCTATCAGTAAGAAATAAAACAGAATAATATTCTAAGTGGGTAAACATATCCTAAAGCTTCTGAAAGAAAGAAATATTTTTTTCAATATACTTGTGAATTCATGCAAATTCTTTATTTTCTTTTTTGCAAAGAAGATGCATTAGAGGAAGTTGAAATATTACACAAAATTTGCATCTGCTAAGTGCCAGTGTTTAGTTATGTTTGTCAGAATATATGAGCAGCAAATGACTACTGATTTATAAAAGGAAATAGGCATCAAATTTCATTCCTCTCAAAACTAGTGAATCAGACCATATGGTCAGTGATGGTGGTCTCAATTTTACTTCAATTACAAGAAAATGTAAGTCTTAAACCTACTGTTGCTACCATTATTCTGAGGAATGTAGGGTTGTCATTGTTTCCATATGTCCTGGAGCATATGTAAAATGGATTTGCCAGTACTAGCAGGTGGATAAAATGGTCTCTGTAACAGGTCTTGTAAGAGCCATCACTTATTTTTCCACGTAGATAAAAATCTGTATCCTTTCATATTAGATTCATTTTCATAGATTCTTTTTCTTAAAAATGACGACTGTTAGTTCCTGTCTCACCCTGTTGGGGGAAAAACAACAATGCTATGCATGCCAAAGTTTTACCAGAAGTATTTTTTTTGCAGCAAAATTACATATTAAGCCTCATAAAGTCTGTTTCAGTAATGGAAAAAATGATGGCATTTCATGGCTAGCTACACTCCAAAGCTCAGCCATTTCACAGCTAACTGCCAGAAATAATTGACTTCTTAGATCTTCAGCTGATTTTACCCTAGGCTCTTGACAGACACGACCTTCATGAAGTATCACTAAGACTTTGTTTGGGCAATTTGCCAAACTGCTGCCTCACATTCTATGTAATTGCTACTTTCTGTGCTGATAGTCCAGGAACACCTTGATTAGCTTGATACCACGTATAAAATTTAAGTCAACTGATTTCCGTTCTCCCTCTAAAATCAACCCAGTGTAATTCATTGTTTAGCCAAAAAGTTCCAGTATGTCCATGAAGGTTTGTAAACATTTTTAAAGGCAAAAACATCCTAATAAGAGTGTCCTCTTTAAAATTCCAAGTCCCTAGCTTTAAGAGGAAGCTATAAAATCATACAACTGAGAGCATCGAGAAGGAAAACCCACCATTTTTGATGTTTCTGATGTAAGTGCTTTTCCTTTGCGAAAGTTTATTCTTAAATATTGCTCATGACTCGCCTGTATGCTAACCATGTTTCACACTGTTGTTTTCAATTTGGCTGGGCAGGCATGTTACAGAAGGACTGCTGAAGGGTATGGATCCATCCCAAGCTGCACAATACTCTGCTATGGAAAAGGTCACTGCAGCTGATGCTGTGAAAAAACAGGAAGAGCTCAAGCATGCCCAGGCACATGCACAGCCAAACCTCACAGCAATTACATCAGAGTCCCAGGTGTTATCAGTCAAGTCAGAAGTCGTCCCCTTCTCAACAATGACGGTCCACCATGTGCAGAGTTCGCCTGTTGTCATCCATCAGTCTCAGCACTCATCAGCCCTGGTCAACCATGCTCAGGGTTCACCCAGTGCAGCCAGCCACAGTGAAGGTGTGCTGGCAAGTGGCCACCTCTCAGACACCCCACCAGCCCTACCACAAGAGCCCACAATAGGATCCCAGCCCACAACGGGATCCCAGCCCACACAAACCGCACCAGCACCACAGGTCTCTGTCAATGGCACAACCATGCAAAGTCTTTTCATTGAGGAAATTCACAATGCAAGTACCAGAAACCGAGCTGTATCGATTGAGGTACGATGTATTCTACTCAACCAGATGTCCCTTTTATGGGTCTGAGCTCCCAGTCTCACTCTTGAGACTGCAGGTGGGATTTTTCAAATGCATTCTGAGGATTATACACCTGATTCCTAAAAACGCTGTGCCCTTCTGAAGATACCCTCTAATTTTAAGTGCAACATGATAATAACATGTAACCAAAATTAGTAGCTATGTTTTTAAAATAACCTTTATTCTTAAAAAAGTTCCTTTTTAGAATACCTTATTTTTGAACAATAATATAGGATTCTCTGGCAACACTTGCATCAGTGGATTTCATTCACACTTTAAATTGCTGTTTCCCCCATTATGGAGAGGTGAAAGTGTAACATTCTAGTGGTTCCATATAGAGATATTGAGAAAACCCACGAGTGAACTCATGTCTTACTACAGATGTGCACTTTAATCACCAGTGCAATATAGTAAAGCAGTGACCCAGATTTAAATTTTGCCTTCAGTCTTTTAGCAAGCAGTGTCTGGTGCCAGTCTGTCATGTGTTTGTGCCATATCTGCATGCACAATGGAAGTCAGAACCAGTGTACAATTAGCGTTAATACATTTCCTGTAGCTGCTTACTAGAACTGAAAGACTCTATCCATATTTACCTGTGTTTACACATGGATTTTTTTTTTAGCGATCATAACAGAAATGAAAAAACTAAATAGGTGCTCTGCTGTTTTTTTTCTAGAAAGCTGAAAAGAAATGGGAAGAGAAAAGACAAAACCTTGATCACTATAATGGAAAGGAATTTGAAAAGCTCTTAGAAGAGGCCCAGGCCAATATAATGAAGTCAATTCCTAACTTGGAGATGCCTCCTCAGCCAGCTGTCATGCCTAAAGGGGATGCAGTGGAAAAGCTAGAAGTCTCAGGTAAGAGTAACTGGTCCTAAAGGATAGCACACATGGAAAAAAGAGATTATTTTTCTACTTTCTGGAATGGTTTCAGTTTGTGGATTTACATGTTGTTGATCATACTAGTGAGTATGTTCCTGTGGAATAATGCAGGTCCTGTGGACAGGATGCAGTGACTTTACGGATCCCTGCTGCACACAAATTTCGCTTAACTGATGTAGGGAATTTGTCCCCTGGAGATAAAGACTTCCCCAAAGATAAAGACCCCCTCATGAGCAGGACAGTAAAAGAGTACACCTTACTTTCAACAGAGATGAGAGTATCTGTGTACTATATGTTTCGTACACCACTGCTCAGTTTTCCACTTAAACGTTAAGTACTACAGAGAGGTCTGGACAAAACCATGAAGAGACTAAGTACTAATGATCTTAACATCAGAAACGTAAAAATCTCTTTTTCTAGACGTACTTATTGTCAAAAGAAGATCAAGACGTGCCTGAGGTTTCTGAGAGTAAGGAGGCCTTTTAACTTTGCAGAACATGTTCCAACAAGTTCCAGCAATTGGTTGCTGAAGCTAGAAAAAACCACATAAAAATTAGCTGTCAATTTTAACATTTAGAGTAACCGGTCATTGCTGTTTAATTACAAACATATGGGATTCTCTGACACTTCAAATCTTTAAGCAATACTTTGGTTTTTTTCTAAAAGTCTGCTCAGAGGTAGGCTCTGTGCATGGTGCAAGACCTACTTAAAGAAATCCTTGAACCTGTGTTAAGTGGAAAGTCAGACTATTTGATCTTAATGATCCTTGCTAACTTCATAATCTTAAAATATAAATTCAAACGATGTTTCAGATGAGTGCCTCAAAGGTCTGAAAATGACCTACATAACTTAGTTGTCTATGTAGGAATGAATGAGACTGACTTTCATAGTAAACTTTCTGGCTATTCGCAGCTGTGATATAGATGCACTGAGTTTCAAGGTCAGACTGTAACTTTGTAGCAAAAAAGGCAGGCATCATAATGTGAAAACAACAGGAGTATCTACAAGATACACAAATCTGGTCAGCAGTGCTGAGATCTCACATACAAGTTCCCAGGCTCAATGTTTTGAACTTCAAGGAAGACTGAACAACTAGGAGGGAGTCCAGAGGACAGTAGTGTTAATGAGCAGAGCTCTAAAAAAACCATGATCTCTGAGAAACAAAAAAAGCAAAGAATTGGTTTTGTTTAGCATGAGGAAGCAAAGGCTAAGAAAGCAAAAAGCAATCTCTGAATACACAAAAATCTGCTTAAAAAAAGAAGAGCATCTTGTTTTGTGTGGGTAGGATAGAAGCAGAAGTTGACAGTTACAATCAGGAAGATCCATGATACATATTAGGGAAAAAAGCTCATGATGATAAGGAAAGTGAAGCACTGAAGTTGTCTGTATGAGGCAATTAGAAGGATATAAGATGACCATTATTGGAGAGAATGGCTTAGACTAACATTCGAGAATTATAAAGGTAGAGCTATTTTGTGGTAGGAACATGATAGGGTGTTCTTCAAGTTCCATTTCTTTCACAATTTAAGGTACAAATCCATGTCTGAATTTCTTCAGAGTTTAAGGAGTAAAGAAAATGCCTCAGCTAAACCTTGAAGATTGTAACAAAAACCACATCTCTGCATTCCCTTTATAAAATCATGAAGGCAGTGAATAAACCTTGATCATATCCTGAAGGTCTCAGCCTGTCCCAGTGGCTCCATACTGCAAGCTTGCAGCCTTTCTGGTCTCTCCTAGGCCAGCTTCTCTCTCTCCTCAGGCTCATTTCAGTTGCCCTTCTTTAACTCCAGGATGTCTTTCTGGAGCTATGAAGACCAGAGATGCATGCTGCACCCAACAGGTTGGCATGCCAAGATTGCAAATGACTGCAAAACAATGCCCTGGGGCCTATGTACACAAATTCATATAGCATTTGGGAAGAATGTTTTCCGATCCAGCATTTTATTCTGGGTGCACCTCACCTTTAGCACTGACAAGTTGTGACTCCTTGGATGTTTAACAACATGTATCTTTAATATTTATTAAATATTTAAATATTAGATATTTACATAGCTCTTCTATTGAACCTCATAAAATAGTTGTAGAATTCTGGCACAATTTCGCTGAGATTACTGGCTATCAACACAATTATTTTGTATGATGTGTAGCACAGCTAGAAAATATCAGTGAAAATAAATACCACATGGGTCCAGTGAGCTGTGGCATCTTAAAAAATACAGAATACGGAAACAAGGAAGTTTTATAACCCACATAGTTAACTAATCCACTTCTAGAATACAATTTTACACAGTCTGTGGCCAGCAGATTTAAGGAGAAATTTGATAAGGTTGAGACATTTGCCTTCTGTTGTGTGTAATGAATCCTCTAATAGTGTATTAGGTTGCACCAGGGTGAGAAGACAGAACCACTAAATCACAGTTAAATCAAATATGCTTTATTGTTCAAATGCACTATAATACCTTAACCTATTACACCTACATTAAAGCTTATAAACTTACAGATCTGCCAGATGGTGGTGGCTCGCTGAGCAGGAGAAGGAGCGTCATGCTCAAATGGTCATAGGCGATAGGTACTGCACCTGCCAGGGCGTCCCCTTGGTAACAAGACATGCACGTATTCTTTCCTGACCCAAGCTGTCCAACCCAGCTCTCCAGGACTGCAAACAAGGTTTAGCAGTACTGCCTGCTTCTCACATGTCCAGTGTGTGTTGAGGTTGAGTGCCAGCTTGTTATTTGTCCCACACTAACTGCAATTCTGTCACCATGCCCTGTTCTCATAACACCTTTCCTGGCTGCACATGCTCCTTGGGCTCTGCTTCAAGGTCTTGTGAATACCAGACAGTTCCAACTCCTTTTCTACGTTTTTATCTGATTCCCTGCTTGTTATCTGCCTCATCAAGTACAGTTACATACTTTCTCACCACAAGTTGGCTAAGAATTGTTGCTTAAGCTAATTCATTACTTCAAAATTCCACTATACAATACTTTATATATATGTATATATCTCATTTGTATATACATATATATATATATATAAAAAGTCCAACAACAGACTATTATTTATTATCTCTGATACAAGCCACCATGTGGTCTGTTGTTGGGACACAATGATATTCAACTCTAAACTTATCTAAAATAACATTAGAGTGTACAATACTTTAACAACTTATATGTATATCATTTGTGTATATCATGTCATGTACAACAATAGACCATTATTTATTATCTGTGATACAAATAGTAACATAAATAAGAGAACAACAAATCTTTACTTTAATATCTGGCTAAGTATCTCACATGCCAACTCTTCTGTGGTTCAAGATGGAAATTTCAGTAGTAGTCCACTGTAGACTAGGAAGCTGAGCAACTTGGGGGAAGGGAGGCCATCTACCTTCCATCATAGTGTGTAAGACATTATTGCCATACATTAGCATACTCCTCTGTTGACTTTGCTACAGAAGCTGGATAGATCACATTGCCAGAATATGTTGTCTCAGCCATTCTCCACACAGAACCCAATTAAGAAGCTTTTTTTTTACTGCCACAAAGCACAAAACAAAGTAAAATTACACACTTCACACAGTTTTACAGATGATTGTAAAAACTTATGTAGTGTTTTGAGCCTAACTTAACTTTGTTATCAAGATTGTTCAGTGAAAAATATGGGGAGTGTCTCTAGCATGGACATTATAAAATGAACACCTTCATCTCTCTCTTTGTCTTCATATGTGCAAATGCCCTGATATTTGCAAATTAGAGAGAATTTACTTATTTGACTACAAAGGCTAGCCCATATTGTTTTGAGACCATTTTAAGACATGTTGGACTTTTTTTGGTACAAGTAGAAATTTGTATAGTGGGAGAGATTAATTCCTGTCTGGGTGTGACTGTGAATGAATGTTCAGTTCAGTGAAATGGCTAGCAATGAAAAAACTGCTGTTTGGTTTACAGAAGCATTGAGCCCTTTCACATCAAAGAAGATTCCATATAGTAGTGGTATTGATCACGGTTAGTCTCTGACTGAGTGACTTTTACTTTTCATTTAGTCCTCCCTCTGTAAATATGCTAGAAGAACTCAATTTTTTCCTCCCAAGTTTTTTTCCTTCCTTCCCATTTAGATTGGAGAAATAACATTGTTTATTAAAGAAAATAGAAATCCAGCTTTGAGGTTTTACTTCTTGCCCAGTGTTGCTGCATTGGCTGTGAGCAAACTCCATCGCTACTTCTCCTTAATGGCCCCATTTAAGGGATGCGAGGGATTTGGCCTTTGATAGCCCGTGCACCTGCAACTCATTGACAATTTCTATTGCCTGTGTTTCTATTTTTCTTTCATTTTTGAAAATGGAGGTGGATAATGTTTCACAAATGTGAAAGGGATGATAGGAATCATTCTGTCTTCATGCCTTCCATGTCTTGCATCATCCAGCCTTGCTTTTGTTAAGTGTGAGAAAAACTTTGCTGTTCTTGCAGTCAGAGCTGCTACCAGTTTGAGGGTAATTGGTTGAGCCCATTAAAAGGAGGAGGGATTGCACAGGCCCCACATCATAGCTAAACGCCATCTTAGAGAATTTCTCTGTATTTTATGATAGCAGTATGTTTGATGTGCTACAGACTGGGAGAAACCTGGCTGGAAAGCTGCCAGGAGGACAAGGAGCTGGGAGTGTTGGTCAATAGCCAACTGAACATGGGCCAGTAGTGTGCCCAGGTGGCCAAGAAGGCCAATGGTATCTTGACCTGTATCAGAAATGGTCATTAGGTCAAAGGGTCATTAGGCAATGGAATGGTCTGCCCAGGGAGGTGGTTGACTCGCCTTCCCTGGACGTGTTTAAGGTGCAGGTGGATGAGGTACTGAGGGGCATAGTTTAGACATTGGTGGGAATGGTTGGACTCGATGATCTGATGGGTCTCTTCCAACCTGGTGATTCTGTGATTCTATGTCGTAAAAAGTTTAGTGGTGTGTATTGACCAAATAAGTGGTCTAATGTAAAGCACATCTGGAAATTTACTGTTCTTGCAGTCTTACAAGTGAGTGTCAGATAAGCAGGGAGAGAGATAATACCACAGACTATTTCTTTAAGCTTAAGCAGTTTCAAAGAACATTAGAGCTAAGAAAGAATCAACAATGAGACTGGGTCAGACAAGGGCTCTCTCCAGCCCCAAGGGTCAGCTGGCATGTTGGAAGAGCCTGTCACAGCCATGGGAGTGGGCAGTTATGCAATAACTTGCCCAGAGGGAATACTTAGCACTAAGCAGCTGGATAATCCCAAATGCAAGAGGTTTTATCTTTCTGGGTTATATTTACTCCAGCTGCTTATATAACACTGAGTAACTGCAGAAAGGTCATTCTGTCACTTTTGAAAACAAACATTGTAAATGGCTTTGTGAAGATGGTGGTTGTTGCTGTGTATGATGCTTAGCACAGGGCCAGGTCACAAGCAATGTAATGCTGCTTCTGGAAAAATGCCAACCCATGACAGGGGGAAAGAGGAAGCAGCATCTCATCGGGGAAGCATCGTGGTGAGGAAATACCAGTCTGAGAAACAGGTCTTCCTTCAGAAGGCTCTCCTCAGCTATCAGATTTGGTATTTGAATCTTTGTGGGTTAGCATGCAACTATGGGCTTACCTGATATAGTTAGTAGTAAATAAAGTGGAAACAAATGCTGTCTTTGAAGAGAAACAAGTGCAGTTGCCCTTGGTGCTCCTCTGCCCGGCTCAGGAGAAAGATGACACATTGAAGTGGAGAGATGGCATCTCCAGAGCAATGTTTACGTTTTCCTTCTCAGCTTTTAGTTTTATGTAAACTTAGCAAGTTTTGTCCAACTATAAAGTGAACAAAACACTTCATCTCATCTCTTAGCACTTTGCCAGCAGCATCTCCCAGGCATGCTGGTTGTTTCAGAATTGCTGAGAATGACAAGAAGCTAGTGACCACATTCTCAAGTGTTCTGTGCTGTCAATCTTGTACACCAAGGCTTGAAACACAGCCAGAGTGATGTGGAGGATGAGAGTTCTGCTGAAAATTTCTGGGGGAAGTGACGTGGTTTCAATCCCAAATGTGTTTCTATTTGTAGATACTCAGCAGCAGGACCTTTCAAGATATGTTTTTCCTTTCCAGTTGAGGCAAGGATGCAAATACATGTTACCCTCATTCACTTGTGCTCACTTTGTGCTGCTCTGTTTACTTGCAGAAGAAGTTCCTGATGGAGAACAGGATAATGACAAACTGACCAAGTCTCCACCTCCTCCACCTCCTCGGCGCAGTTACCTGCCAGGTTCAGGACTAACCACAACAAGATCAGGAGATGTTGTCTATGCAGCCAGAAAAGAGTCTGCTGCTGCCAAGGTTTGATGATTCAGATTCTAGGCAATCAGACTGTTGATGACTGGCTGGAATAGAGAAACATTCTCAGGCTTGGGCTGCGTCTATAAATCACAAAATAATTTAAGACAGGGCTACATTTTGAAGAGCTACTTAAACTGCTTACCAGGAAACACTGCTGTTAGGCGAAAGGAACAAGTAAGGTTTGATCGGTTCTGTTTACAGGAATCTTGCTTGTCTTATCTCCTAGCAATATTGAAGGCAAGTCACAGGCTGCTTTCATTTAGAGTGGTAAGAAGATTAAAAATAAGAAGAAAGCAAACCTTTCGCAGATGAGTAAAATCAGATCAAATTTGATAGCATTTTTACAGAAATGTTACAAATTAGTTTTTTGCACTACCTTTCCCCATCTGTTCTGTTCCCTGAAGGAAGTGGAGGGAGTGCCATGTTAGGAAGTTTTTAAATCTGTGAACATGCTGTTGTATCAGCAATATTGTTTGCTTTTGAACTGATGAAGTAATAGTCTCCCTAAAAAAGAAAGACCATGCAACAGTGCAGTTGTGGTAGTGCTAGATTTTTGGTGTTTGCTTTGCATCAGAAGGGTTCAACTGTACTGTCTGTGCTTTCTCATACCTTTGCAGGAATGCAGTGAAGATGCTGGGCAAATAGCACAATCCAAAGCCCCTAAAGAGGATCAGGCATTGTCTTGGAGCACAGGGCATGCCGTAGCATCAGCTGCAAAAGAGGAAGAGGAAGAGGAGGGAGATAAAATAATGGCAGAATTACAGGTATGTCCTTTGGGTTGCATTTGAAGACATCTGTGCCCAGTATCCCTTCTAGGGCCTCAACACAACTTATAGGTCAGAACATGAAGGAAAGGAGGTCTGCCAATCTTACCTGGTCCCATTTTATTGCATCGGAGGGGGCACATTTTTTAGGCATCACTCTAATTCTGTTCAAGAGGTCCAGAGCTGAGAGAATGGTCAAGAATATAGATATTACCACTGAAGGATCTTAACACAAGTACATTTCTTACTTAGTACCAGACCAACATGGTGCTGAGGGCCCATCATTCATGTTAACATTTATGGGAACAGAGAATATGGGGTTTACTCCTGAAAGGTTGTACTCACTTGTTCTGTACCTTGTCCAGTATTTTCCAGAGTGTTTGAACATTGAGACATTTGCTATTCCCTGTTATGTAACTGGTACATTACTCTACCAGTGGCATAGCAGCAGTGCTCTCTTGCTGGTCGTTTGATTGATAGAACATAGGCTGGTTTAATTCAGTGATGGCAATGCTGCAGTGAAAGCCAACTACTCCAGCTACCATCAGCAAGCTCCAGCATCCCAGGGGTATCCTCTGTCCTCTTCCATGCCCATGATAGGAAAGGCGATGTGGATCAGCTTAACTGGCTCTTACTGGGGCATTTCAAAGTACTTGTCATGCATGACATGACATGACATGATCCTGCTGTCCACCTTCCAAAGAGTGGATTTGATGCTGCCCAGGAAGTATTTGCAGCCCAGGAGAAGTGGGTACTAAGCAGAAACTGTTACTTGTCATAAGTGAACCCTGGCTAATTCTCACTCACCAGCACTTCCAACAACTGTTTTGCAGGTTTACCTGCAGTGGCTTATCCACAGTGGTTTTCCCTTATTCCCTGTTTTTGGGCTACTGGCTAGTGTGACAGGAGACCTGGGGACAGTGAAACTGTCACATTTTCTTATGTGTCCAGGAAGGCAACCCAGCTGCCTTGCAGCTGATGACAATGAACTGGAGGTTAAGGTCTGGAAAAAGGGGCTGATAGGTGCTATGGATGATAAAGAGACATGGTAACTCAACAGGGAATTAATGTTTTAAGTGCTGTTTGGTTTTAAACAAATATCAAAATATCAGGTACATTTTAGAAAGTTGACAGAGTACCATGTTTCAGAAAGGGCAGATTGCTCGATCCAAGAGCCACAGGCTCATTAGTGTGGTATCAGTCATAGAAAAACTAGTAGAAAATCAGGAACTGGATTTAATCAGTGAAGAAATAAAGGACAGATACAGTTAAGCTAGTAAACACAAAATAAAGGAACACATTTGTCAAAGGAAACAACACTTTTTGATCAGATAACATTTTTGTCTGCTTAAACTGAATTGTATATCTATAAACACTCTTGTCAGTCATTTGATTAAACTTCATACAACATTTTGCTAAAAAACTGTCGTTCATAATTAGGTCACACAGACACCAGCTACAGGCCCAGTGCCACACTGTATTTCCATCAATGGCATGGAAATACATGTAAAATCTTTACTGTTTCAATCAGTATAATTTAAACTAGAGAAGTATGAGAGCAGAGACACAATAACAATCACTTAATGGTCGTAATATATTCACTGAAATATAAAGTCCACATGAAGAACAATAATGTAGGTCAGACCACAAGTGCATGTCTTGGAAAGGAAAAAGAGTTGGAGTTACAAGTTGACAGGAGCTCCCAGGTCAGTGCTGTTGCCACAAAGTTAGGGTCTGCTTTGGAGATAGATGTGAGAACAGGGAGTGTTCTCTCTGTACAGGATCTGTGAGATTTGCACTGAGCTGCTGCATCCATGACTAAGAGTCCATACCTTCCCTGTTTGAAAAGGCTGTTAGGAATATGATGGTTTAGAAGGTACAACGTGGAGGTATATTTGTGGGAAGTAACTTTTTAATCTGTCAGAAAAAAGCATACTAATATCAGCTGCTATAGCACAAAATGTGTTTGGGCACTGTTATAGATATTTCAGAGTAAAAGTGATAAATAAACAAATTACCAAGGGAAATAATGGATTCTTCTTCACTTAAAGACAAGCACTCAGCAGATGCCTTTGTAGATGGTATGCCTAACTCAAAATCACATCATTGTTTTACAGATGGATAAGCTGAGGTAAGTCCATACCCTGTATTATGAGGAGAAAGACTGCTTGTTCTAATAGTTCCCTGTTGTCTTAGTTACTTTGTCTATAAACACATACAAATAAAATGTAATGGAAAACCAGAAGAAACTCTATACCCTAAATTTTACACTGGATGTTTTCCTTTTTATTAATTGTCTCATTTTGCATAAGCTTGCAGTGCATATGAGGAGTACATTATTTAAAGAACAGACCTGATAATAATCTGTAATCAGGGATATTAATTTAGTGAGAATTGCCAGGAATTAATAAATAATTAATTTCCCTAATACATGGTATATGAATACAGTCTTCTTGTGTGTCACAGTGTGTTTGACTCCTGTAAGCACTCCTCCCTCCTTCCCCTGGCTTGCAGAGCTGTCCTGCCTTTACATCTCACCAGTGACAGACCATCCCATTAGAGGCCTTAGGAAATCCCAGTGACACATGCTCGGAGGCAAGACTGGTAGCAGTGTTAGCAGTGATGGTTCTGCTTCTCTGGATCTGGGAGCCAGCTGGATAGAGAAACCCCAAGGAAATGGACCGAGGATAGCAAGACAGAGGGTGGAAGAGTCCAGGCCGTGCCCTGGGTTACACAGGGTTGGAGGCCAGTGGTTTGCAAGCCTGTATACTGGAGTGTTTCCAGACCAGAAGGAGCTTGAGGTGGACTGTAACCATCTGGAGCATTAGTGAAGGCTGCAGCAAAGACACATGTCTCTAAATTTTAATAACACTTTGTGTGGGGAGAAGTGGAGTTATGTAGCTCTTATGTGATTTGTCATGAGACAGAAAACTCTGGGAGCTGAATGGACAGCAAGGAAGTGGGGAAGAGGTATTAGCTGCTGCCTTCTCTCATTTATTGAATGTGTAAGGCCTGTACCTAGGGAAACAGCAAATTGGGAATGAAAGTGAGAAAGCATAAATGAAACATAGGGGAAGTGTTTGGGGACTGTAAATGGAGTAAAGTGAGCTGAGCTTTGCGATTTGTTTATTTTAACACATAAAACCCTAAGTTTGGTTAATAAGTCATGTGTAGTTGAGGCCAAAGTAGTTCTGATGTGGATTTTTGAGGAGATGTCAGACATTAGGAAGTAGGTGTTGTTGCAGGCTCAAAGTTTGTCATGGGCTTCCGACTTAAGTTTGGATAGTTTGCAGCACCTCTGTGTGCCTTCATCTCCCCATCTTTAAAAACAGGAACGAAACTTGTCTTCCTGCAGGGGACATTGGGGTCAGCATGGTGAGTTAGCGAGCGGTTTTGGCAGATTGAAGGGTTTGCCCTATTTATCCTAGTCTTATAGTCTGAATTCGCTGTTATCTCATGAGGCTGTAAATGATATTGTTCCACTGTGAATGTTAAGAACAAATGCACTCTTTGTAGATGGTCATCTCCAGACATTTCTGTGTATAAGTTCCTTGGTCTCCTGATAACCTTCAGTATTTATTTCCTAGGCTTTCCAGAAGTGCTCTTTTATGGATGTAAACTCAAACAGTCATGCTGAACAGTCCAGAAATGATACACATGTTAAAGACATAAGGCCTGGGACTTTAATGCATCACAAGGAAAAGAAGGTAACAAGTGGCATTTGTAAACATGCCACCAATCTTGGCATAACCTTCTTTTCTTCAAAACTAATCTTATATCTTGTATCTTGTTCTCTCTAACCCCCACCTGCCACTGCTTAGTGGTTTCCTTCTTTTTATCTCAGTGTGGCACAGAAACACTCAAATGGAATGTTATATCAGTCTTCGTTATGTGTCTTATTAGCAAATATATAAGGGTCACATGAAGTTTTATGATTCTTTGAAATCAAAATTAAAAGAAGACTCATCAGTTTCCATCAAGGAAATGCTCATACTCCTCAGAACATCCTTCCAGGGCTGTTCTGGCAGTGGTTGGTAAAGCATTTCTGCTAAGTTTTGTGCTCTGTACTTGTCTCAAGGAGAAATAGTATTTCTCTCAGCCTTAAGAGCCCCCTTTGAGAATTACTGCTTTATTTTGTTTCATTTTTTGATCCCAGATATCGTTATTAAATATTCAGAAATCCCATTCACTTTATTGGAAGGTAGAGTCAAGGTGGGTGGACCGAATTTGCCTTTATTCTAAAAGTTAATGCCCAAGATTCACTCTTCTGTGATGGGACTTTGGAGAAGTGTCTGGGGCCATAGCCAGGTGTGATGAATTTTGCAGCTGTGTCTGGACTGGGGTTGCCATTTGAGTTGATTGATCTTAGTGAGCAACCAAGGTGCAGGATGAAGAAAAGAACCAGCATTTTTTTCCTTCGCAGATCTTTTTTTTTAAGTTTGAGATTAATGAGTTGAATTATTGCTGTGTTTAGGAAATCATGCAGGCCTGACAGCTTGTCAACCAAATGCCAGTTTGCAATGAGGCCAGGTGTGATGGGGAAGAAAACACATCTCTTCAGCACAGCATTTCAACTTTGTCATGCAATTTGTGTGTGTGCTTGCAACTTGGAAACAGCAGCAATAACTTCTCTGATGTAGCATCATGATTAGCTCCTAATGATTTTGTGGAAGCCATTGCACTTCAACTTCATTTAACGGAAACTGAGGCAGGGAGAAAGAAAATTACCAAGTCCCCAAGGCAGAGAAAGAACCCAGCTGCCCTAACCACAGTCAACTGCATATAGGGCTCTGCAGCTGTAAAGCACAAGGTGACAGCTAGATGGTGGTGTCTGATATATTATTAACATCAAAATCCATAGTCCCCCAGAAGGTACTGCTGCAAGGTCAGAACATTGCGCACAATAAGTTGGCTTGGAGCTGCTTGAACAGCAGTTCTGGTCTAGAGCTGGCTGGGTGAGGTTACAAGTTCATGGATATGAGTAAAAGGGAAAAATCACTTTGTTGTGGAGTGTCATAGAGAAAAAAAAAAAAGTGTGAACAAATCTCTGTTCATTCTCATTACTACTGGTGTCAGAATGAGAAGGTCATATTGTTACATGAAAACCTGGGTCATGACTCAAGACACTGCAAATCCTGTAGCACAAATCTTTCTTTGGAAGGTTCAGCCAAATAACTGCCATGAACTGCTATATGTTGGAATAGCACAGAGTCCAGGAAATTAAGGGTAATGAGACCTGGTTTTATCATCTGACATGATAGACTCTATATTGGCTTTAGATATGGAAACTTTTGGTCATGAGAAACTCATAGAGGAAATGAAGTCTGTTGTGGTTTTATTTTTTTAGTAGAAAGGCAGCAGTTCCTAAATGACATATATTGTACAGCGATACCACAAGATATTGTGCTGATGCTTGGAACAAGAAGTGGAACTTGCTAAAAAAGATACAGAGAAATTAGAATAGAGTCACCGAATCAGCATGACATCAGGCAACAAGTGCCATTAAATGTCCTGACTTAACGCTGGAAGCTTTGACATGTAAATGGGATAGGGAGGCACCTACTACTTAGCAAGTTTGGGTTTGGGGTGACGATGAACCCTGACATTTTTCTCCTGATACCAGCTCTCAGCACAAAGGGCAGATGCTGCCAGGCTGCTCACTGATACCTCGCTGGTTGTGGCTGGCTTATGTGATAGCTCCTCCTTATTTAGAAATAGGAGGGATGTCGAGGTATCCAGGAAGCAGCTGAACAGCCTTGTTACTGCTAATAAGCCTTTGTAGAGATGAACTGCAACTCTGATCTATTGGTAACTTTCTTGCTTCGGCATTTTGATTGCGTGTAAAGTTTTTCTATGTAAAATCCTCAGACAGCATATAAGAAAATATCACATGAGGTGTAGAAACTGCACCTTGTGAACCTTCCTGTATGTGGGGAGTACGTGCACAAGCCAACCTGTGGATTTCTGCGCTATCACTCATTCATCTCAGCTGGGAGAGTGACTCATCTGACTGATCTTCTGCACGTCTTGATGCTCATTTAAGTATGATCTGTCCTTCTGGTGTGTTAGGAGTCGGCTTCTAGTCTCAAGCAGTGTCAGCAGTAATGCTTTATGCTCACTACCTTCAGGCATTTGAGGCCAGATTAATTTCTTTCTTGGTGAGCCATCAAATTTTGACCGTAGACTTCCCTGTTGCTTGTTCACAGGCTTCGTGTCTCTTCAGGTCATTCTCTTACCCTAATGATTGGTGTATATGTTTAGCTGTCACTAGCACTTAACAAACCAAGGTCCAGGGAAAAGCCTGCTATTATGAAACAGCATCTCCAGGAGACTTCTTTTGAAAATACAAGTGTCCCCTTATATGCATTGCTGGGAATATACTACTTGTAAACTAGGGATGACCTCTCTGTGTGCTGTTTAGAGTAATTTCTATAAATGAATGTAGCTCAGTGTTTCGTCCTGCGCTTCCACAGGCTCTGCAGAGGGCCAATGGTAATTTTGAAGGAGTACTTCTAAGCTGCAGCAAAGATTTAGAAATGTACAGACTATGATCGTATTAATTGTGATGGAACAGTGCTGCTCAGGTGTGGGCAACTTTAGTAGGAGCAAAATGTCATCATTTGAAAATCAGCATTTACAGTACAAAACTTCTTTTTGAGGCTAACCAGACTCTTGCATTTGGTGCTCTGGTGAGCTAGCAAGCTGTAGCACCTGCTTAATAAAAGAACAATAAAATACTGTGAAACTTTTCAGCTTCAGTCTTGCACAAGCAGGGGGTTTTCTTTAACTGTCAAAGTAGCTCTGTGTTGGAAATAGGGTAATTAATGGGTGTTTGCACATTCTGGAGGCCTTGTTAAGACAGAAGCCCTAGATACCAACCTATGTGGGCCACGTGCGTAGCACTGAGCAGTAACATCATGAGCTGTTCTGCCAGATTTTGGAATTTTTGCTCCGAAGAAAGACAGAAATTAGATGACAACTTCAGATATGCCTCTGCAGCAGTAAACAGAGTGGCGAGTTCACAAGATTTGAACTGCCCCTGAGAATATGATAATTTATTTTTGGGGAAAAACGTCCTGTAAAGGTAACAGCCCTGAATAACTAAGTAATCCGACTTTCCCCCTTAGGTGTATGGGGCTACAACAGCATCTCCCACAGATAGTGACCATCATAAAGAGAAGAGGGAAGGGAAAACTGAAGAAGAATTGAATTCTGATTCATCCAGCACAGCTGACAGTAAAATTGGCTTTTCAATAAATGAGAGCCCTACATTTAGCAGGGGTTTGTTTGTAGATGGTAGAGACTATTCTAAGAAAAACCTCCAAAATACAAGCACAAACCTGTCTGGTGTCAGTTTGCCAGAGGATGACAAACGAAGAGGGGCTCAAGAAATTCTAGGATCCCATTTTCCAGCTGTTGACACTGGAAAACAAAAGCTAAACAGTGGACTCTCACAAGATGCTCACCAGGGGCTGCCACAGGTTGAAGCCTTGCAGGCCACGAGCAAGCATATCCCTGTCAGCAGTGTTGCCCCTCTCATGAGGCACACACAGGAGGCTACAGGGCCTCAACCTTCATTGCAGGAGCAAGAAGCTTCTGCAGTCAACTACAATCAGACTGTGCTAAGAACCACAGTGTCCAGAAGTAACAGTATGAACAGCATTGAAGAGACAGACTCTCCAGCTAGCTCTCCAAGTGAAGACAACCCACCAACAGAAAACATCGCCTTCATGATTACTAAAACAGCTGTCCAAGTCCTCTCAAGTGGGGAGGTTCACGACATTGTCAGCCGGAAAGGTGGAGATGTACAAACAGTGAACATCGATGCGAGAAAGGACATGGGATTGGAGAAGGGTATCCCAGAGAACACAGACAGCGAAGAGCCAGTGGTGTGTCTGGACAAAAAACCTGTCATCATCATTTTTGATGAACCAATGGATATTAGATCAGCTTATAAGCGTCTTTCTACAATTTTTGAGGAGTGTGATGAGGAGTTGGAGAAAATGATGACAGAGGAAAAGATAGAAGAGGAAGAGGAGGAGGAAGAAAATGAAGCGCAGGAGATCTCCAGGAACCAGAAGGAAGAGCCACCTGTAGTTAATGACAGAAAAGCAATTGCAGAGTATTCAGCAGCACAGGGTCTCAATGAGGGTCTTACATTTAACCATCAGTCTTCCTCTAACCCTGTAGGAACCAGACCTCCTGCAGAGGAGGAAAGCACAAAGACAAATTTTAACAAATACCGTCAGATCTATGGGCTGAACACAGATGCAAACTTGGACTCTGCCGACCAGTTTGGAAGCAGGCAAGATTCTAAGAAAAAATTCAAGTTTAAATTCCCTAAGAAGCAGCTGGCTGCTCTGACACAGGCAATACGGACAGGAACCAAGACTGGGAAGAAGACATTGCAAGTTGTGGTCTATGAAGAAGAGGAGGAAGATGGGACCCTGAAGCAGCACAAGGAAGCAAAGAGATTTGAGATCACCAGGTCTCAGCTGGAGGAGAGTGACAGAAGTCCTTCTGGAAAGCAAGGGGGACCCCCCGGAGCTGCAGTGTCCCTGTCCAGAACTGATGAAATTCGGCAGAGTACATACCGAACGCTAGACAGCCTTGAGCAGACTATAAAGCAGCTGGAAAACACCATCAGTGAAATGAGCCCAAAATCTATCCCTGAAAGCACACACATCTCTGAGGGAAGCACTGTCCCTTTCTCTGCCCAGATAGTACCAGAGACCCCACCCCAAGAGCTTGTAGTGCTGGATGAGAGCCTTGCTGGTGTAGAGCCCCCTCCGTCAATCCCAGGCACTTCACGTAAGGTACCTTAGTCTGGCAAATCAAACCTCCAGCTGCTTTCTAAAATCTGCAATAATCACCATTAAAAAAGAGGGCCTTGTGATTTGTTTGCTTCCTTTCAGGTGGCTTGTTTGGGCTCCCCAGGAGGTGTCTAACAGCTAATAGACTGTGGGGTGTTTTGGTTTTTTTTTTTTTTTTAATCTTGGCTGCTGATTGGTGATGGGCAAATGCAGGGGAGCTGGGTCAAATAATCTGCTGTGTGAAATGACAAGCATCACTGACATGAAATCCAGGCTGATCAGTAGCTGAGCAGTTTTCTCCATTTGATTCTGGAAATTAACACCTATGGTGTGAAGCTCCTGAACTCTCCCTGCATGTAGTACTGTGGCTTTTTTTTTTTTTTTTCTTTTGTGCATGGTGTGGAGTCTCCATTTCAGGCACACTGGTACTGATCATGCCTTCTACTTGTCTCCCTCCCTGCCCCTCCACTCGTTTCCACAGGGCTCCAGCAGTGCCTCCCAGACAAGTCGGATGCCGGTCCCCATGGCTTCAAAAACTAGACAAGGAAGCATAGAGAAAGCAGGCAAACAGCACAAGCTGCAGGATCCACGCCAATACAGACAGGTAGTTTTACCCTAAACCGGGTGTTTGGATGGACATTTCATGTTGTTTGTCTATTTAAAAACTCCAGTAACTGACTGAGATTATACCAAATAATGGATGCCTGTCTTTCAAGTGAGGTCTAACTGGACATCCTGGATCCTGGGGGCATGACAGTATCTACTGATCTTTTTCCATCATGCTTGTGCATGCATGTCTGCAATAAAACACCTGCTGCTTTGGGTTTGGTTTGGTTTGGTTTTTGGGGGGGATTATTTTTTTTGTCTTATGTTTTTTCTTTATAAGAAAGACACTGGTATTAAGCTGTAATTTTAAGATGTCAACTACCTGTTTACTTCCCCTTTGGTAAATGTGGCGGGTTTACTGGAAGCCTTGGACACTAACCTACTGGTATAGTAGATGGCAGCAGATGCACGTTAACTCTCCAGCCAGACGTCTGTTCACACATTAATAACCCAGAAGCATGGCCAATGTAGTGTCTGGTCTGTAACCTATAGAACGTGTCTTCTCACAAAATCTTTGTTCTCTCTCTCACTGTCTCTCTGCATTCTTTGTTGGGCCCTTTTGGGTTTTCTACCATGTCCAGTCCATGGCTGCAAGTCTTAACTCAGGCCTCAAACTGTTAATTCTGTTCTCTGCAGGGCTGTTTTCCCAGGTCCTGTTGGTTTATCATGTTACTGGCTTTCTGACAAACTGTCTCCTGCCATCTTTATTTGCAGGCTAATGGAAGTGCTAAGAAAGCTGGTGGGGACTATAAGGCTACTTCCCCTACCCTACCTGCTTCTAAGATCCCAGCCTTTTCTCCCACTTCTGGGAAGAGCAGCTCAGCACCTGCTTCTAGCGGTGACAGCTCTAACCCTCTTCCACCACCTACTAAAACCTCCCTTCCTTCCTCTAACCTTCTCAGTCCTCAGGCAGGTCGCATAACTTACTCTACCTCCCTCATCCCCTCTGTCTCTAATGGCTCCTCCAAGTTCCAGAGCCCTGCTTACCCAGGGAAAGGTCACCATCTCTCATTCTCACTACAGACCCAAAATGGCCGGTCACCCCCTCCTTCTTCCTCTACCTGCTCCCCCACCTCTACCTCTCCCACCTCCCTGAACCAAGGTATGAAGAGCATCAGGACAATCCACACACCTAGCTTCACCAGCTACAAGGCACAGAACGGAAATGCCGGCAAGTCCACACCCTCCACGGCCAAGGAGCCCTCCTAAAGGCTAAGCACAGCACGCGTGCAACTTCACCAGGGCTTTTTGTTCATTTTCAAAGAATCTGCAGCCAACATTTTTAACCAGGGAATGTAACCGTTTTGCTGTATCGCTGGAGGCTTAATACTAATCACGTGCTAAATACTGAATACTACACTAGATTAGAGTGAAGCTTTTTTGTAAAACTGTTGCTGTTGTAATGATAAATGGGCGTTTTCTTCCTAGGGGCAGCACCTCTTACAAAAAAGCATGAAGGTGTGTGTGTGTGAACTCCACTGCGTGTGCACAGCGGTGTGCTGAGCATGGGGAAATGTATGGTTAAAAATTTAGTAAGTTGTTTTGTATAAAGCTATTTTTCATTATGGGAACTAGAAGTGAACAGAGTTATACTAAAGTATAATTATACACAACTGTAAAACTTAAACTAAACTATTTTTCTTTTATTTTGGTGTTACTTAGCTTTGTTACAGATTTCTATTTTTGTCAACAAATGTCATGGTTCCTTTCAAGATCTTTTTGCCAAAACATTTTGATACTATTGTAATGTACATTTGAGAGTAGTATGCTGGACAGTAAACCTCTACACAAGGAACAGAACAAGACTGGTCTTAGTGTATGGGAGGCAACTCAACCTATTGCACTGCCGTTCAGATTATATTTAAGAATTAGCCAAGCCAAGAAAAAAAACCTAGTTTTACACATATAGGTAGTTGCTGATTACTTTTTTTCTTAGCTAAATCCACCCTTTTTTCCTTCTGTTTTATTTTACTGAAATCTGGTAACTCATTAACGTATTGCATTGTGGATTTTAAACTGTACACTTCTGTACTGGTCTGTATACTGGCAAATGTTTGTACATATCTATAAATATATATATATAAATAAATAAATACTGTGTGTGGCTGGGCACATAGAGTAGTTTTACCACACCAAAGTTAATTTTTATGCATGCTTAAAAATATACATCGGGCAGGGTTGGAAAAAGATGGATTATCAGTCAAATAGGATAAAAAGCAAGAACCTTGCATAGCTCATGGTTTTGTAAATAAGTTTATTTGTATAACACCATAATGTAATATACAGAACTATGATAAGCAAAGATCTTTACAAGAATAAAGGGCTGCATGCTTATATATTTGTATTTTGTCACTAATAACTTTTATAATGGTCTCAGCTAGATGTTACGGCATTTGCCTGAGAGCATGAAACTATCAGGAGGAAAACTGACTTTATTTTCCCCAAACTAAAGCCATACACAAGTATTAATTTTAAAACCAGGTGTTTCAAATTTACCTGGATGAAAAGCTAATAGTTATAACACCAGGTTAGAAAATCAGCAAGTATAAAAAAGGTACCCAAACCTTTGCCTGATTGTCTGAGGGATCGTCTCTTCCTCCTTTAAGTATTATTTGGTGTATTACTTCTTGGGAAAACAGGAATTTTCTTAAAAGTGTCATCAGATGGTGCAGTGGGAGTACTTAAAGAATGCAAACGTTAAGTCATACCTCATGAACGTAATACAGTGTCAGCAGCGCTCATGCCAAGCACCTTCCCTTCTGCCAACGTGGTAGCCAACGCCCCAGGTGCGTGCAGAAAGCAGGAGCTGCAGCGCTGGGCTGAGCAAAACCCAGGACAAACTGGGTGGCTCCAAAGCTGAAACAAAGAATAAGGTACAGTTTGGAGCCAATGGAGTGAAGCCATCGCCCCTTCAGCCGCTATAGAAAGGCGGTGGCACTGGAGCCTGTTCTGGGTGCAGCTGGTCGAGGTGGGAGAAACCTCTCAAAACCTTCAGTAAGGCTGCCCACCCTGGACCCTGCACTTCCCAAGAGCAGTTCTGCTTTCTCAGATGTTGTGTTACTCCCTTGCTCTGAAGGGAACAAGCCCAATCCAATGTCATCTTCTGTTACCAGGTAGGGCTGCTGCACATCCCCATGCAACAGGTGAAAAATACAGAGAGCACCAGGAGACTAGATACTGCTTTTCCTTTACCATATGCAGCCAAAATGTAAGTTCAAGCTAAACACCAGACATCCTCATTTTTATTCTTAAACTTAGTGTGGCACCCCCAGGGCTCTGACACTATCTGTAAAATAGTGACGTGCCAATCCCTGATACTCCAGCTGTTGCTTCTCTGTGTGAATTCCAACTGACAAGCAGTTGTATAAATAACCGAGTCCCTGCACAGCCTCTGGCCACGCTGTGGGCAGTAAGGCAGTGCTGCGCGGGGTAGGTAATTATTGCTTGTGGTGTTGAATGTGGAAATTGCCACCAGGTAGTGAACACAACACCCACTCGTGGCCTCAGCTATGCTGCAACACGCACATCTGCCAGCAGCCACTGTGCTTTGTTCACTTCTGTGTCTCCCCATGAGTGCTGGGGTGCAGCACTCGCCAGGAAACCAACCACAGGCTGAGACAGCATTATCAGGACCATGAGGAGTTCAGGCTGTTTGTTGCCTCCCCATTCTGCTTGAACAGCAATGAGGTTGTCAGGGTTTCACAAACGCAGGCGAGGAAGGGCTGAGCACAGGCTGCCGGCTCAGCACCCAGAAAGCTTCTGAACACTGGGCAGAGGGTTTAGAAAAAAATCAGTAGGTCTCTAAAAATATCCCTTGAGCACTCAAGGAAACAAAGGTGAGCAATTAAAAAGACAAGTTTCCTACTGCAAACAAGTTATGAAGGGGCAGTTTCAGTGGTGGTGACTGGAGCCAGGTGGGGATGAGAACCAGTGGGCAGCTCGCTCTGCAATGTAGGGCTTGGCACTAGCAGAGCTGCCCTCAGCCCATGAGCAGCTGCATTCCCCACAGCTCGTCTGCGCTTAAAAATAAAAGCAGCCCATCCTTCTTGCTGTCAGCGGAGCACTCTGGCACAGGCAATTCTAGCCCTCAGGCAGTTTAAAGATGAGAGGCTCTCCAGCAGGTTGCTGCACCTCCAGAGTAACAGACCTGCCAGCACTTGTGTTCACAGCACGAGTTTCTTCCATCAGTAGCCATCGAGTTCACAGAAGGTTGGAAAAGACCTTTGAGGTCAAGTCCAACTGTACCTATCTACTACTAAATCATGTGCCTGAGCACTTCATGTGTCCCTCTTAGGGATCTGAACAGGCTGGACTGCTGGGCTGAGACCAATGGCATGAGGCTTAACAAGGCCAAATGCTGGGTCCTGCACTTGGAGCACAACAACACCATGCAGAGCTACAGACTTGGAGAAGCCTGGCTGGAAAACTGCCAAGAGGAGAGGGACCTGGGGGTGTTGGTTGACAGCCGACTGAACATGAGCCAGCAGTGTGTCCAGGTGGCCCAGAAGGCCAATGGCATCTTGGCCTGTATCAGAAATGGTGTGACCAGCAGGTCCAGGGAGGTGATTCTCCCTCTGTACTTGGCACTGGTGAGACTGCTCTTTGAATCCTGTGTCCAGTTCTGGGCCCCTCACCACAAGCAGGATGTTGAGGCTCTGGAGCAAGTCCAGAGAAGAGCAATGAAGCTGGTGAAGGGGCTGGAGAACAGGCCTTATGAGGAATGGCTGAGAGAGGTGGGGTTGTTTAACCTGGAGAAGAGGAGGCTGAGAGGAGGCCTCATTGCTCTCTATAACTACCTGAGGGAAGGTTGTGGAGAGGAGGGAGCTGGCCTCTTCTCCCAAGTGACAGGGGACAGGACAAGAGGAAATGGCCTCAAGCTCCACCAGCGGAGGCTCAGGCTTGACATAAGGAAAAAATTCTTTACAGAAAGGGTCATTAGGCAATGGAACAGTCTGTCCAGGGAGATGGTTGATTCACCTTCCCTGGAGATGTTTAAAGCGCAGGTGGTTGAGGCACTGAGGGGCATGGTTTAGAGAATGGTGGGAATGGTTGGACTCCATGATCCGGTGGATCTCTTCCAACCTGGTGATTCTATGATTCTTTTAAATATGTTCAGGTATGGTGACTCGACTCTCTCCCTGGGCAGCCTGTGCCAGTGCTTGACAAACATTTCTGTGAAGAAACTTTTCCTTAGATCTAATCTGAACCTCTTCTGGTACAACTTGAGACTATTCCCTCTTGTCCTATCACCTGTCACTTGGGTGAAGGGGCTTACACCCACCCTTCTACAAAGTCTTTTCAGATAGTTGAACACAGTGATAAGGTCTCCCCTCAGCCTCCTCTTCTCTAGGTTAAACAGCCCCAGCTCCCTCAGCTGTTCGTCTTAAAACTTGTTCTTCACCAGCTTCATTGCCCTTCTCTGAATCTGCCTTCTTCTTGGCCACCTGGGCACACTGCTGGCTAATGTTCAGTCGGCTGTCAACCAACACTACCAGGTTCTTCTCCTCTGGCAGCTTTCTAGACAGACTTCTAGTCTGTAGTTCTGCATAGGGTTGTTGTGCCCCAGGTGCAGGACCCTTTTGGCCTTGTTAAACGTCATGCCATTGGTCTCTGCCCAGTGGTCCAGCCTGTTCAGATCTTTTTGTGGAGCCTCCCTACCCTCCAACAGGTCCACACTTCCACCCAGCTTAGTGTCATCTGCAAACTTACTAAGGGTACATTTGATGCCCTCATCCAGGTTGTTGATGAAGATACAGAACAAGGCTGGATGCAGCACCTAGCCTTAGGGACACCACTTCTGGCTGGCCTCCAGCTGGAGTTAATTCCATTTACCACAACTCTTTAGGCCCGGCCATTGAGCCCGTTTTTTACCCAGCAGAGGGTGCACCTGTCCAGGGCAGTGGCTACCAGTTTCTCAAGCAGAATACTGTGAGAAACTCTATCGGAGCCTTTACTAAAACACAGGTATACCACATCCACAGCCCTTCCGTCATCCATCGAGCAGGTTATCTTGTCATAGAAGGAGATCAGGTTAGTTTGGCAGGATCCACCTTTCATAAACCTGTGCTGACTAGGACTGATCACCCAGTTGTCTCATGTGTGCTGTGTGATAGCACTCAAGGCGACCTTCCATGGCACTAGGGTCAAACTGACAGACCAGTAATTCCCTGGATCCTCCCTCTGAATTTAAGAAACTGCTTGAACTGTGGCCATATCTTCATTCCACATAATCAGTGCTGTGATACTAATGGGAATCATAACAAGCCCTCTAGAGAATCTTAAAAAGCTGGAAGGTGCTGTATGACTGCTATCAAATCCCAGAAAAGGGATTTCAAATTAAAACACCATCAAACTAAAACACTAATCCCCATCTAAAGAGCAGGTTCTGTTTAGAAGCATTTTAAAAATCCAAATGCTACTGCTATCAGCACAGTTCATCCTCTCATTGTTTCCCCATCAAATCTCATCTTAGACCTGGTCCTAATAGCTTGCAGCTACACAGCTCCAAGTAGGCCTCAGACTGCAAGTCCTTCCCAAGCCAGCTTGAATCCTGAGGAGGAGGAAGGTACAAAACAAAAAAACTGGGCACAAACAGAAAAGTTAAGAAATTCTGCCTAAACACTTTTTACTGCAAGCGTGATGAAACACTGGCACAGTTTGCCCAGGGAGGTTATGGAGCCTCTATCCCTTGGAGATACTGAAAACATGACCAGCCCTGAGCAACCTGCACTGTTGCATCCCCTGAGCAATAGCTGCCCACCCCACTGAATCCAGCTCCCAGAGGAAATACTGGCCATTACAGCATTCACCACAGGGCAGGTTATTGCACACGTCCCTTCCTGAGTCAGACTGTCACCCTCCTCTTCCAAAGCATGAGAAGAAAAAAGCACCAGCTCCTAAAAACATCTGTTGTCAATCTTACCACACTGGTCAGGAATTTAAGGTGGCCCCAAATCTTGGCCATCTTCAAAGAGCAGAAAAAGCATCAGTGCTGCCCAGTCTCAGTTTCTTACGCCCCCACTGATATCCCTGAATTTTATACAAGCTGCTTCTGCGACTGCTTTGCAGCTTCCACACAGATAGTGCAACATCAGAACATAAGAGGGAGGCTCTTGAGGCCTTAAGCATTAACCTGAAGCTCTGTCAGCCAATACAGTATCTGTTTGAGGGGGGGCAGGTGTTGTGTCCCTAATTTTTCAAAGTATCTTGTGCTCTATTACTGTCAATACAATAGAAGTTCCATGTTCTCAAGTGTAAGAGCTGGAAGCTGCACGTGTAGACTCAGAAGTCAAAATCATTAGATATCTATAAACATGCCAAAAGGTAAACTTGATCCATCAAAATAACTCTCAAATCAGATTAAGATGCTGACCCCAGCACCTCCACAAGCATATACTGCTTTCTCGGTTTTAAGCCAAAAGAAGGGAGATTTAGATTAGGTATTGGGAATAAATCTTACACCGTGAGGGTGGTGAGGCACTGGCACAAGTTGCCCAGAAAAGCTGTGGTTGCCCCATCCCTGGAGGTGTTCAAGACCAGACTGGATGAGGCTTTGAGCAAAATCATCCAATGGAAGGTGTCCCTGTCTGTGGCAGGAGGCTTGGAACTGGATCATCATTCAGGTCTCTTCCAAACTAAACCATTCTATGATTAGTACTGAAATGAAAATGAGCATCAATTACTGTGTTTCGCAGAACATACCATCCTTCCTTGCACTGTGCAGAGAAATGCTGCTAATGCACCAGCTTCCTGTTCCCTCTGGAGGGAAAAGACATTTTAGTCTGCGAGGAGACCACAAGAACATAAATCATTTTATGTGAACTGGTCCTAGATGCACACCAAAGCAATGAACAATTGTTCCATTTTCAAGCAGGTATTCAAGAAAACAGAAGAAAAAAAATGTAACTGGTAGACAGTTCATGCACAAAGAAGGGCTTTTAGGCTACAAACTCATCTTCATAGTTAAAACTAAAAAAGCCCAAGACCCATAGTACAGTATTGTTTGGCTGGCAAGACATTGGGATTCACTCTCTATGAGCTGAAGACAATCACAGACATCCTTTTTTCAGTGCTACAAACACAGTGTATTAAACTGACCTGCTACGTACCTTAGATTATATAGCAAGATGAAAATATTCAACCAATGGAACCCCTCTCTTATATGCCAGCCCCCCCAGTCTCCTCCCACAAACGGGAGATTTCAAAGAGAAGCACCATCCAGGAGCAACTGCAGATTTTGTGATCCTGAGGGCAGCTGCTGACTGCAACTTGTAAACACAACATTTTAAAACTGTTCATTAGAATGAATGCGCATCATGCCAAGAGTCACCAAAACAATTTTATTTCCAGTGTTTAAGCGGGTATGCACACAGGCATGATACAGGTTTGGATTCATTAGGTCTTCATGCAGAATTATATTCTCGATAAAAGAAACCAGTTTCATCCAGTATCCACTATCTACACGCCTATGTTACAACATTTATATCAAATCTGGTATCTGAAGAAAAGATACACGTAATATGTACATTTAAGTTACTTATTTTACAGAAAGATTAAAAATTCAAGTCACATAAAACTCAAAATCTGTATTAAAATTGGAAATATAAAACTCCAATATTTACTGGAATGCCTAAGGAATGGAAGCTCTGTAGCCACCTGTGTTAACATTTGTAAAATGTAATGAAACTCGTTAACAGTAAAATGCATCCATTTGTTTGCAATAAGTTTCTCTAATTTAACAATATGGCACCCTAACAAACCAAATGAATTTATGATGAGGCACTTGTTAGTGACTAAACCAAAAGAACAATTTTTCTGCATACTAATGCCAGGCCAACTCTCAGTCAGAAAACCATGTATAGACTACGCAGCATGTTGCATCAGATGCTTTGTTCAACATTTGTATGCAGCCATCAAATATATTTTTTCTTAAAATATATATATATACACTTTAACTTTAGTGTTCTTCTGGCTGTGGTAATGCACCGTGAAGACGTTCCACAGAGCATATTGATGAAACCAGCCCAAATGAAGGCTGCATAACAACAACAGTACAGGAAAATATATATATATATATATGTACACACACACACACACGCACACGCACGCACGCAGTTACTGGGAAGCGTAACAGTAAGTTAATGAATTGCTGTAGTGGACATGTCTCCCCATTTCAAAGGTACTGATAGAATCGAGATCTAACCACTTGGGTCCCAGACAGTTTATGAGGATGGGCATCAACTGCTGGGCTGAAGTTTGTTTTGTTCAGATTCTGATAATTTTCACCGTTCACCTGGTCTGGTGGCTGAAATGGTCCCAAAGATGGTGTTCTATTAATTAAAGTAAAGCTGCTGGAAGAACTGCCTTCATCTGCCTGCATCTCTGCAGATGAAGGCAGATCTACCTTTGATACATCTGCTAAGCTAGTGTTCTCAAGTTTGGGCTTTCCAGTTTCACCCGTATTAAGGTCAGTTGTGCTAGTGCGTAAACGTTCTCGTGCAAGCCAGTCTGAGATTGAGAGGTCCTGTGCTGGACACTTTGGCTTCAACCGATTCACAGCTGAAAGCTCAGATTCTCTTTCTTTACTTAGACTTGGCTCTTGAGCTTTCCAAGCATTTAGGACACTTATTTCAGCAAAATCCCTCTGTCCTCCAAGCGTATGCCTTCGCCTGATGTTTTTTCTCTTTGCAGTCTCTGCAGAGCTGGCTTTTTGATTCCCTACTCCAAACATGTCATCTGCAGATGACTTGAGTCGCAGTTTTAACCTATCCGTAATTTTAAGTCTCCAGGTAGGTTCCTGCTTGTCAGCCTCACTTCTGGCTGATGTAGCTAAACTGCTTGTTGATCTCCCTTTTTTCATGATGTCAAACATTTTGGTCACAGTAGGCAAGTCCTTCTCACTCTTTGCATCCCCTGAACCCTCACTGTCTGTTTTGTGCCGTGAAGACTTTCTCCTAGAGAGCGTATCACATTCAATAAGTTTGTGTGAGCTAAAAAGTCTGCGACTCTCTAATTTTGGTGTTGAACTTCCCTCAGTACAACTTACTTCACTTTCTTCAGAGTTCCTCCGACTGGTCTTTACCACTTCCAAAACTTTCCCCTTGGACAGCCTTTCAGCAGCAGCGCTGGTGGCAAAGACAGGGAAGTCACTTTCACTGTCTGTCTCCATGGGACGCCCTTCACTGATCAATTCACTTCTTTCATCATCAGCATCTTCTCCTTTGCTTTCTGTCACAGACTGAACCTCAGGGCTCAGCACACTGGCATCTAAACCAGTTAGATACATAGTAGATGAAGTAGTTGAATAATCTGAGGTGATGGAACTGACATCAGCTGCTAAAAACTCACTGTGTTTAATTTCAGGGCTGGTTACTTTTTTGCATGAGTATCTGTGCTGAGAAGCCTGGGAGGAAGTGCTAAGCATAGTGCCAGAGTCAGACACTGTGTCCTCAACCTGGGAAGAAGACTGTGAAATAGGCATTTTAGGGTTACTCTTCTGCACAGTTTGCAGACAGCTAAGATTCGGTGATTTTGTACATTTTTCATGGTAAGGCAGTGAAGGTTCCTCTGACAGGACACTTTCTTTCTTTATTGACTTCTTTTCATCCTTTACAACATTCACATCTTTTTTACTGCTGTTCTCTTTTTCCTTCAGGACAAACATCCTGTGTTTTCTCCCTATGTCTCTCTCTCTTTCATATTCCCCTTTAGCTGTGTCCTCTTTCATTGTGTCACCACGAGATTGCTCCGCAAGCTCCTTCTTGAAAAATACATTATCCAACTCATCCTCTGAGCTGCTTGGTTGTGGTTTCTCTTTTGTTTTTTTCCGCTTGCGACTAGCTGCTGCAAAAATGGAGGACACAAGCAGTTCCTTGCTATACTGATCCTTTCCAGAACCCCAAGAACCCTGTTAAAAAAAAGGGGGGGGGGGGAGGGGGAGGAGGGGAAGGGGGATAGAGCATGATTAGAAATCACAAACATTCGTTAGCCTGAGACTTTCTACAAAAAAACCCCATATCCTGAGCTTCACAGAGAAAGTCTGTCTTTACTCACAAAATACTTCCATGCTCTTTCTGTAGCCTGTATGACATTGCCCAAGAGTCAGTTTTCATCCTAAGAATTACACTTTTTATCTGAATCACTTCAACTTAAACACTGGCTTAGTATATACAGCTGTATGGGTTTTGATTGACTAATAAAGCAGGATCCATTACAGCAAGACAATCTTTTCAAGACTGGTTTGAAACAGAAACTGCTTCACAGACAAGACTGAAGCAAGAGTGTGGTTTGAATCTGCCCTTTCAAGATCTTAACTATGTCGAAAAGGCTAATTTCTCAAACTAATGTTCAGCTGATCTTTCACCTCTCAGCCTGGGTTTTAAAATTTTATCAATTCACTAGCTCGCATAAAATGAAAACTATAAAAAAACCTACTTCAGGCACAAGTATCGAAAATTCTTCCTGATTTTTGAAGAATCTACCTTTAGAACGGCACAGAAGCAATAAAGGAACAAACCCAATTTTTCCAGTTTGTGAAATTAAAAACTATTTTCACTACACTCGCCACTCCAAAGCTATGCTCCTTTCCTACTTACTGCCCCACTGCTACCTGTAAAAGAAGTGGGAGGTTCAAGGCAGCTACCACTCTACCTTTGAGGGTTGATCAGTGTGGTTTGCACACTGCAGACATTTGTGAAAAGAATACAGCAGTGCAATATGCTGTCCTGGAAGTTGGGCTTTTTTAAGGCAGTGGCTAAGCCACCAAGAATCCTCACAAAGCAGCTGATGAACCAGAAGGATTCGTTAAGTCTTGTTCTTGGATCAAAGGGTGGCAATCACTGCTATACCCAGACTGCAAGCCAGCATAAAGCTGTATTCACATGCTCATGACTGATGGGAAGTCAGCATGCTGCCACATCACCCAGCACTAGGCATCTTCTGTTAGCAATTTTTGAACTACAGCTAAAGAGACTGTAAGATTTGTCCATGGTCAGAAGTCAACTTCCTTGTTAAACTGAGGACTGAACTACCCATGTTCCAGGCTTACTGCTCCCACCACCCTTCAGGCTGTCCCCCCAAGCACAGCAAAACTTCCTAGGGAGATTTTACGTAGCAACCTTTAACCACAGCCTTTGGCTTCATGTAATACTGCCTGGGAGTAAGCAGTATGCCAACAATGACCGGGAACATATTAAATACATTTACTTCTACTAACTGAGGTGCAAAAAGGAGGCAAGTGCTCACAATTTCAAGAGTCTGGAACACAGCTGTTCATGTCTGCAGCTCACTGTTTTGGAGATGTAGCCAACTCCAAGCAAGCAATGCTTTTGCAATGTCACACTTGAAAATTATTTGATGATAATGCTGTTTGCAGTAGCACTTACTCAAAAAATTCTACATACACTTAGTAGTACATCTGCATACAAGTCATTTAACAAAACAAGCAAATACCTAACAGATCTCAGAAGCTTAAAACTACATCATGTCAATAAATTATTTACCTTAGATTTTGCTGAGTCACTAGTAGCTGAATCTGTGGAAAAATTAAAACAAACAATTCTGCTCAGTTCTGTGCAATTTTTTTGATGTTGCTACAGACAATGCTGGACTTATGGAAAAAGACAAGCACAGAACAGAATGTGAAGCAAATAAAAACCAGAACAGAACAAATAGTTAGAGCTCACAAAGATGCAAGCTGCACCACAGAAAGCCACCGCCATGAAAGGATGCTGTGAATTGTAGGCAGAATCAGCTCAATGACAGGAATGGCAAAGGAGCCCTGTTCTTCTAAATAAAAATCAGAAATACTAATGTTTCTTCAATGGTTTAAGTATACAGCTCCTACAAAACCGCAGCCGAGAGACCTTTTCAGGATTGTACTGTGTACTCTCCTGAGATTCAGTATAGAAAAAGCAAAACTGAAAGTCTTGGTAGCGTTGGCTGCCCTAGAAACAAATCATGGTTCCTGCAGTCACATTCTTTTTGTGAGTTTTTAAAGGAATTGAGTTACATTTTGTGTGTAGAACCCAAATTATACATCTCTCTCCACCTCTGGCAAGGTATAGGAAAAAATTCATTTTTAAATCTGCTAGATTCGAGTAGCTACCAGTTTTGTACTTTTCTACAGCAAGCGCTATTATGAAATGAAAAATGGACACCATAGTTTCACTGTCTTGCAAAACCCAAGATTATACAATTATAAAGGGGGTAGGAAGGGGCTAGCACAATGACTAAAAAATATGAACCTGGATGCGTTCCAGCTTTAGGGACTTTTTCCCTAAGAAGAAAGAGCTGAGCCCCCTGCCACGCCCCTTTTTGACACATGGCTAATGCTTTATGACTAGAAAGACTGGTAGATCATACCATGCTATTTTCTCCTCAGGGTCTGCTTCAGAGATAACAAAAAACAGCAGAAAAACTTTTAAGAAGTAGCATTGATCTGTCTAAAATACTCTTAAAAGAAAATTTACAGCACAGATCAACTCCATTTACAAGAAACGGGGGTTTCTGCAGACAAGGCAGCTACAGTGTGGGCAACAGTCCTCCTTCTTCCTACAGTTCCAGCTGTCCATCAGGGACATCACAGAATCCACTAATGACATCACCGTGTGATAGACTCCTCCCACTTCGCCTGTTACAACATCAGTATAAAGTGACTGTTTCGGCAAGTGCTGAACAATCTTTTGAAAACTGAAACACAAGCTGGAGATGGAGGGATAAGATTTTGAGATACAACATGCTGGGTTAGTGCAAGAGTATAGTGAAAGGAGGGGGAGGAAGTCACCAAAAAAGAGCCTGCAATGCTTGTCCTTAGCCATACAAGAGGATGGCATTTATAAACAGAAGGAAATCAGCTTTAGTATAGACATACTGCAACAATACTTATTATTGTGTCTATTACTTGATAAGAGAATATAACTCATTTTTTTGCATTGCCAGTGTTGGCAAGGAGCAATATTAGAACATCACTGAAGATCACAGTCTTTCTGCCATCACAACAAACCATTTTTACAGCAGCATACTGCTTCACCTCATGATCATGGGTTACTGTGATTAAATAAAATAGTATGTGCAAGCTTCATCTTTTTAATGATTGTATTCCTGTTAGAGAACAAAGTTTTCCAAATCATACCATGCATGATTATCAACAATTCAAATCCTTAAGAAGTGTTAATGATCTCTTGGAAAAGGGAAAAACAGTTCATTAGTAAAAGAAAAGAGGAAGAGAGAGTTACAGTGAGTTAACAGAGTATGTTATTCTAGCCTACGGACTAACACTGTCCAGGCAAGAGTTACCTGATACGTCTCCAGGAGATACTCCCGTTCTTCCAATGTTGGTGAGTAAATGATCTATGTTTGGCACTGGCTGAGATTCTACAGTGTTTTCCTCCTGACCTGTTGTCTACAGTTAATAAACAAAGATCTCTTCATCATCGTTTCACAAATAGTCCAATGTTATTCAACAGCATTTAGAAAATTGCATTATTCACATGAATATACACATTCCTCATCTGTTCTTATCTTTCCATTTTGCTTTAATATTTAAAACAAATATATGGCTTAAAAAAATCATTACTGCAAAGACTGGAGAGCTAAAAGGGTGCTTCTGAAGATTAAACCATAGAGTGATTTAATAAAAAAAATATCCAGACATTCCATAGGGAACAGAAGCAGATTCTAAACTAAGATAATTATGATACAAATATTTATGACAATACTTACAAGAGGTTCTTCAGCATCATCTTCTGTGAAAAACCAGTCATGCTACAATTTAAAATAAAAAATGTGAAAACACCACAGGTAACACAAAACCCAAATGTGGAACAAGCATACATGGACATAACTAAAAATGACATCCCAGAGTTCAAAGGATGAATACCAGACTCAAACTGGCCCAATAAGAGAAAAGCTGGCAGATCTGTGAACAATCTATCTTTTTTTCAATAATGAAATGCATCCACTTACTTTTTGGATGAGTGTTTCTACAATTTTATATTGATCTGGCATGTGCGTAACCATGTGTGTCATGTTATCATCAGACGTCCTCACAAGTGTTGGACCAAACACTATTGCCAGGTTTCTTGGTTCCATCTAAGAAATTAAATATTTCCACATCATACATTTATCATGAGAAACACAATAATATGGTGAAGTACATTAATATAGCACTATTAATGTTTGAGAACTATTTTAAATAAGGAAAAAGAAAACGTTTTTAAAAACACATTACTAACTCAAATCTTCCACTACCCTGAAGCTGTCCTATACACAGCTGCAATAAATATACCCAACATTTCTGCAATCCAGAATCCAAACTTCCTTAACCCACTGCAAGGAAACAGCTCCACAAGCACAGAAAACTCACACTCAGGTACATTCTTGACCCTTTCGAGGCTTTTTGTTCCATAAAGAGTATTTGTTTTGCTTAGAAACACTCAAGTTAACAATTAAAAGGCACTGGTATTTTTCTTCTTTTTTTTCCTGAAAATCTTTACATGACCTAAGAAAAAAATACGCTGGTAATC
Source organism: Coccyzus lansbergi (assembly GCA_033558105.1). NCBI lineage: Eukaryota > Metazoa > Chordata > Aves > Cuculiformes > Coccyzidae > Coccyzus > Coccyzus lansbergi. The sequence continues at coordinate 1,006,293 of JAUMJK010000420.1, read as the reverse complement.
AAATACAGTATTATGGCTACTGACAATGAACTCATTCGGTTCAATTTGTATGAGGCAGCAGCAATAAACATCACAGACCCAACACATCTACACACGAGACAGGCTTGGAATTATTCCGTCACCTTACAGTATTAATTGGCCACTTAATCTGCTTTCAATATTACATCTCTGACAATAATTCCAAGAAAGGAGTGGCATTATACTTACCTCTATTTTTCTTACTTCTGACTTACAGTTTACTGCTGTGACATAGGATAGACCAGTAATTTATAGGAGGCAAAGTCCTTGTGCTTACCGGAAGGAAGTTCAAATATAACAACACAAGCCACTAATGCTTCCTTTTGACTTGAATTGTGGCCTTTGGCAAGTCATACAACTATCACATCACCTCACTAATCCAGCTTTATATTGTCCATAATATTAGTATCATTTAAACAACATTTATACAGCATACCAAAACCATAACATGATAAATGTTTGCTTTAGACACTGCACTTATAAATGACATCTGCTATAACTTCCCTATCATGTCAGCTATTATTCCACTACATGTTCTAATTTGGTAAACATGCATATATATACACACACACACACAGAGATACATGTTTCATTCATATTTAACTAGAAGGTATTATTTGCAGAACTGATGTTTGACCCTACCATATTGATTGAACTGAGGCATTTTCTGATCTTCTAAATGACTCGACATTGGCCAAAGGTACCTCTACATAACATCAACCTCAATTATTTTCCTGTACCCTGCACACTGGTAGCCAAGTCAAAAGCCACCATATTACCTGCCCTAGGGTAAGCATCCATAGGTGTGCTCATACTGAGCACAGCTTTGCATTCAGCTGCCCCTCCCTGAGAGGTAAAAAAAGCAATACTATAATTTACATTTAACCGTAAGTGTTCAAGGCCCGGTTGGATGGGGCCTTGGGCAGCCCAATCTAGTGGGAGGTGTCCCTGCCCATCGCAGAGGACTTGGAATTAGATTATATTTAAGGTCCCTTCCAACCCAAACCATCTGTGATTCTATGATTATAGCACGAACAGAAGCACTTAACACAAACTAGCTCTTTAGCATCCTATAGAAATGGCAAAAAGCTATTCCTAGTGGTGGACTAAGGCCCTGCAGAGATGAACCAACCACCTTTTACACTGTTAATTTTCTTTCTTAAAACCAGCCAAATCAGTATCTACAGTGTCAAACATTCAAGTAAATATGGAAATTACTTCTAAAAATTACTCAAGTGTCCAGGCAGCCAGGCTTGAAACAAAGCTGGTGCAACACCCTCTCTCAACAGGTTCACTCAGGTCACGGATATTCATTCACCTGTGTTCTGCACAGACACACTAACTGGTGTCCAGACAGGATTATATAAAATTTAAAGACTTGGAATAAAGTTTGGATGTAAGCACTTATTCCCAAAATAATTAATACGAGTTCGAATAAACTTGAGTGACACTAAACAGGTTCATATTTTGCAGGAGTCCTTAGTCTTCTCCAAAAATCTTCTCAAAGTGGCAAAGATCTGAATTTTATCTTGAACAATCAATTACCACCTTCACAGAAATAATCCTGAACTTCCTGAATGAAAAAGCCCACATACACTATATTTTTGTTTTCAATACCTTGTTCTTCTCCGAGTTCTCTGCTACTGTCTTCAGGTGTGCAGAAAGAAATTTTAGAGTCTCATAATGATGTTCAGGCAAATCATGAATCTGAAACAAACAATCAGTATTAAGCATTTAATGCTAGTTTTGTACCACATGTACAAGACGTCTGATTTCAGCTTACCAGTCTCTTCAGTGTTTTCAGGCGTTCTACAGGATCTTCTTTTCTATTAGCGTCTATAAAATCTGCATATTTATCTGTTGAAAAAACAGAAATTAATCATGCATATATGATTTTTATATATATACACACACAGAGCTGCAGCCCCTTCAAATACAGGAGATATAGATATATATAGATACAGATATGAATGACCTTTGTGAGTCATAAATTAGTCCTTTATACTCCTCAGCAAAGGAGATATAGGTATACTGGTACCAGCTACTCCAGTTAACAGGCAATTGGGAACAAGCACTGTCCCCTCTAAGAGGACTGAAGGCTCGGCTACTCAGCTGAAGTGCATTTACACCAATGCACGCAGCATGGGGAATAAGAAGGAAGAACTGCAAGCCGTTGTAGGGCAAGGAGCCTATGATGTCGTTGCCATCACGGAAACGTGGTGGGATGACTCATATAACTGGAGTACAACTCTGGTGGGGTATAAACTCTTTAGGAGGGATAGAAAGGGTAGGAGAGGAGGTGGAGTAGCCCTCTTTGTAAGGGAGGACTTGGACACCTCTGAGATGGATTGTGGCGATGAGGAGATTGAGTGCCTGTGGGTTAAAATCAGAGGAGCCCATAAGATGGTAGATTTTGTGATGGGAGTCTGTCACAGGCCACCCAGCCAAGGAGAAGCAGCTGATGAGCTCTTCTTTAAACAGCTGGGGGTCAATCTCCAAGTCAATGCCTCTTGTCCTTGTGGGAGACTTCAATCTCCCTGATATCTGCTGGAAGTAAAATAGAGCAGAAAGGAAGCAGTCTAGGAGGTTCCTGGAGTGCGTGGAAGACAACTTCCTTGCACAGCTAGTGAAAGAACCAACGAGGGAAGGTGCCCTCCTGGACTTGCTGTTTGTCAACAGAGAGGGCCTTGTGGAGGATGTGGCAGTAGGGGGACGCCTAGGACTAAGCGATCACGAGATGATAGGGTTTTCTGTTCTAGGCGAAGTGAAAAGGGTGGTTAGCAGGACAGTAGCATTAAACTTCCAGAGGGTAGACTCTGAACTCTTCAGAAGGCTGGTTGGCAAAGTCTCCTGGGAGACAGTACTTGAGGGCAAGGGAGCCCATGAGGGCTGGGAGTTCTTCAAAAAGGAGATCCTAGCAGCTCAGGAGAAAGCCATCCCCATGTTCGGGAAAAAAGGCCGGCAGGGGAATAAACCAGCTTGGTTGAGTAGAGAAATCCTGAGTGACATTAGGAAGAAAAAAAATATTTATAGGTTCTGGAAGAGGGGACAGGCCTCTTGGGCGGACTACAGGAGGGAAGTGAGGTTGTGTAGGGAAAAAATCAGAGGGGCTAAGGCTCAACTAGAAATCAGATTGGCTAAGTCTGTGAAAGATAACAAAAATTTTTTCTATAAATATATAAATAATAAAAGGAGGACAAGGGAGACCATACAGTCCCTTTTGGACACAGACGGAACAACAGTGACAGGGGATGAGGAGAAGGCTGAGGTACTTAATGCCTTCTTGGCCTCAGTCTTTAATTGTAAAGAAAGCTGTTCCCTCTGTGTACAAACCTCGGAACTAGAGGAGCAAAAGGAGGCTCCCATGGTCCAAGAGGAGGTGGTCAGAGCCTTGCTTGCCCAACTGGACACCTACAAGTCTATGGGGCCAGACAGGATTCACCCTAGGGTTTTGAGGGAGCTGGCGGATGTATTGGTCAAACCCCTTTCCATCATCTTCCAGCAGTCCTGGAAGACTGGGGAGGTACCACTGGACTGGAGGCTGGCTGATTTAGTTCCCATCTACAAGAAGGGTAGCAGGGAGGATCCAGGGAACTACAGGCCTGTCAGTCTGACCTCAGTGCCAGGAAAAGTCATGGAACAGGTGATCTTGAGTGCTATCATGAAGCACTTACAAGAGAACCAGGTGATCAGGCCCAGTCAACATGGGTTCACAAAAGGCAGGTCTTGCCAAACCAACCTGACTGCCTTCTATGACAAAGTGACTCAGTTGCTGGATGAGGGCAAGACTGTGGATGTGGTCTTCCTGGACTTCAGTAAAGCCTTTGACACAGTTTCTCACAGCATTCCACTACGGAAACTGTCAGCCTCTGGCCTGGAGAGACGCACACTCTCCTGGGTAGAAAACTGGCTGGATGGCCGGGCCCAGAGAGTGGTAGTAAATGGTGTTAAGTGCAGCTGGAGGCCAGTGACCAGCCTGGGTCACCCAGGGCTCAGTGCTTGGTCCAGCCCTGTTCAATGTTTTTATCAACGACCTGGATGAAGGCACTGAGGGTACCCTTAGCAAGTTTGCAGATGACATAAAGCTGGGTGGAAGTGTTGATCTGCTGGAGGGTAGGGAGGCTCTGCAAAGGGACCTAAATAGGTTGGACCGCTGGGCAATGTCCAACGGCATGAGGTTTAACAAGGTCAAATGCCGGGTCCTGCACTTGGGGCACAACAACCCCATGCAGAGCTACAGACTGGGAGAAGCCTGGCTGGAAAACTGCCAAGAGGAGAGGGACCTGGGGGCTGTTGGTTGACAGCCGACTGAACATGAGCCAGCAGTGCGCCCAGGTGGCCAAGAAAGCCAATGGCATCCTGGCTTGTATCAGAAACGGTGTGACAGGCAGGCCCAGGGAGGTGATTCTCCCTCTGTACTCAGCTCTGGTGAGGCCGCTCCTTGAATCCTGTGTTCAGTTCTGGGCCCCTCACCACAAGAAGGATGTTGAGGCTCTGGAGCAAGTCCAGAGAAGAGCCACAAAGCTGGTGAAGGGGCTGGGGAACAGGCCTTATGAGGAGCAGTTGAGAGAGCTATGGGGTTGTTTAGCCTGGAGAAGAGGAGGTTGAGAGGAGACCTCATTACTGTCTACAACTACCTGAAGGGAGGTTGTAGAGAGGAGGCAGCTGGCCTCTTCTCCCAAGTGACAGGGGACAGGACAAGAGGGAATGGCCTCAAGCTCCGCCAGGGGAAATTTAGGCTAGACATAAGGAATATGTTTTCACAGAAAGGGTCATTAGGCATTGGAAGAGGCTGCCCAAGGAGGTGGTTGATTCACCTTCCCTGGAGGTGTCTAAATCACAGGTGGATGAGGTCTTGAGGGACTTGGTTTAGTGTTTGATAGGAATAGTTGGACTAGAAGATCCGATGGGTCCCTTCCAACCTGGTTATTCTATGATTCTATATATAAGGCGGCAGTGGGGAAAAAACAGCTTTTCTAGAATGCTGAACAGTCCAAATTTTACAGTGTTTTTGCAAATTCATAATTCCTTCACCATCAGAGAAATTCTATGTACAGCTCTCATTCTTGAGCTCTATGGTCATGATGACTCTCCACTCTTTCAGGAAGACAAAGCATATTTATTTGAGTTAGGATGATTCTACTGGATTTTTCTCTCAGTCTGAAAGATTTAAGACAGTTGTTCAACAGTAGCTCCTAAAGATGAAAATCATAATGTCAATAACTTACCGTTGGTAAAAAGGGGTTCTGGAAGCTTTCTGAAGAAGGATTTCAGCAAACTGCTTATCACATTCAAGTCTCGCCATTTCTACACATTTATTAAAAAAAAAAAAAAAAAAAAGACATGCTTTATATCTCTATAATCACAACAGAACCAGAACGTTTCAGGAATTCAACTGGGAAATAGGGTGATCAAAGACTTACATCATCATGGACATCAATGTCAGTCATTCCTTTGTTGAGCTCTTCTTGCATGCTTGAGATGGCAGCATTATTTCCAGGAACTCTATAAATTCCTGTGTACTCAAGACCTCTTTCTTCAACCAGTTTGCAGCATATATCAACAATCAGAGGAATATACTGAAGAAAAATAAAAGTTATATATATATATATATTTAAAAGTAATTAATGCAAAAGACATTTTAAAATCTCAATGGAAAGAAAAATTGTCCTTCCATACCTTGTTGGTATGAGCTGGGGGGCAGTCATCTAGCCTAACACCAAATGTTCCTACAGCAGATGGTTTCTTTTCAAATGTCTTCCTCATAATGCTTGGAATGCCTTTTCTCCAGGTCCCCTTGTCTTTTGGTGGGCTTGTCTCATCTTTTTCTTGTTAACGTAATGCAAACAAGGAAATAAAGAAACAAGAGTATTTAAGTTGCCAAATCTACCATGAACACAGATAACAGATTTGAAGAGATCAAGTGACATCTACTGCATTTTTTAGCCTTTACTGGCCTGGGTTCCTCCAGACTTTAGTCTGTCTTAAACATATCTTCTCTTTTCTGTGATTCAAGAGAGACGTTTCAACACACTCAGAACCCAGATTTACTGTAGGATTTCATCATTCTAAGACTACAGGCACACACACTAAATTTTATTTAAAAAAATAAGATCTATGTTTACTGAAACAAGATTAAGTCAGTATTGCACAAAATACCTATAAAACTATACAGTCATACTTACTCTTTCAAAAATTACTACATTCCAGTCGTTCCTAAATAATTCCAAACAGGACTTAAGTACCCAAAAAAACCCTAGTACCCTATTCAAAAATCAGATTAAAAATTCAGTTGCTCTGTTTATCTCTCCTATACAATTAATGTAGCAAATTATACTTCCCATATACTCTGTACTGCAAGTCACGTAATGCAGTAGTACTTCCTTCTTAATCAAGTGTTCCTGGAAATATTCTTTCAGAAGATATGATATTTACTTAACACCTGCAATTTATTTACATAATCTATGGCATGGCAGGACAAAAGGGACATTTGTTGGAGCATAAAACAGAACTCAGTCATAGCTTAAATTTAATACTGAATTGTTCAAAGGTGTTTGATCAAAGTGATTGCTCAACCAGTTTCCTGAATTTCCGTGCAACATCCTTACAAGCAGAGTCTCACCAGAAATACCAGACATTCACACATTCTTCGGAGAAAAAAAGAAAAAAAATAAGAAAAACTAGCATGTGACATGACTTGATGGAATTCAGTGCCAGCTCATCAGACTCCTTTAGAACTCAGCAGGCAGTAATTTTATTCTGCAAAAATAATAGTTTCACTCGTGTATTTTAAAGATTAAGAAACAAAATCGTTCTTTATTTCCAAAACACTTCAGTGAGCAACTGTGGTTTCTCAACATCATTATTTAAAATATGAATTTATAGTGTCATTTCCAAGTCAGTTGGAGACGAAAGAATGAATGATAAGCAGAATTATTTCCAAAGCTTGGCACACTTTTGGTCACAAGAAGCGTAGCACCTGTATTTTAATACTTTTAACACTATATGGAGCTGTAGGAAAAAAATACATATAAACCGAACTCTTTTCAGAGAGAACTGTATCTGGGAAGACCTGAAGTATGCCTAAGATAACATCTAAATGAAGCAGTTACCAGAAATGAGTGATTACAGTTGTCACTTAAAAAAACCAAATCTATTAATACTCGATTTGCATCTGTATATTCATGAGCTTGAAGAAACTGAGAAAGGTACCACAATGGCCTCACACTGTGACTATATGGAACCAAAGACATACACAAAACATACAGACCTTTAGTGAGAAGCTTCCTTTCAGACTCATCCTTAGGAGAATGTGGACTCTGGGTCCTCTGCTCTGCTTTAGCTCCTAGCAGAGTCTGTCTGATACTTAGACTCTGGCGAGGTGTTTTGGGAGATGGTTCCGTTTTGGTGCTTGAAGAACTGAAATGAGATGCATTAATTCAGTAAAAAGAAGCCAGATAAGAAGTCTACAAAACTCACTGGCAGCATATAAGCCACCTACCTCATCATTGTGCTGTATTCTTTAATCCTCCGACTAATTAGATCTCTACTAGTAACACCAGTATCCTGTAAAACGAATTGAGATCTGTTTTACAATCTTATAGAACGTAACAAATACATTTTGAGAATACAATTGACTCTTCCCACCAACACACCATAGGTGAAAAAAAGAACATTTCAGTACAGTTAAAAAAAAAATCTAGTAGTCCTTGAGAACAATAAGGACAGAACATTTTAAAACTACGAGGAAAATTGGAGTGAATAATTCAATAAATAATAATTCAATAATAAACATAATTTTGCTATTCAGAATTCTTTTCCAAGCAATACAATCTGATTAAATCCTCTTAAATTGAAGATAACCTCAAATACAAAACATGGTAAGTAATCTACCCTACCACTATGAAAAATTCAAATTTATCTGGACACAGTACTTATAGAATTACTACTACACATACAGCTGAAACAGCATGAGTTCAAATGTGCTTTTATTCATCTGTCTAATAATCTTTATTAATCTATATCTTCTTGCATAATTATTTCAGATCTGAAGAGATGTGCACAATCAGACATAAAAATACCCTTGCATGGCTCATCACTGAAATGAGAATGTATTGAAGACAATATCTAGACAGACATCACTACATTATACAGTAGTATATTTTTGCCTTTTGTAATTAGCACTAACATTTAAATCGTAGAAACATCAACCTTTAATCAGAAAACCATGTATCCTTTGAGGTTTCACTTTTCAGCTATCAAGAAACTCATGACATTGTACCACTGCACTCGCCATTTTGCAACGCAACCCTAAAGACAGAACATACTGGTTCTAATACTGCAATTACCTTCTGAAAAGAATTAGGGATTTGACAGATCAGTTTAATATATGTAAAGTGTATGTTTAGTCAAATCAGCAATGCTGCTAGTTCATTTATTTCTGAAGTCTGCTCTCATTATAAGTACATACGGATTTTCTTAGCTCTATTTACTCATTTACCATGCCTTTCACCTCATTTTGTTTTATGGTCTTGTACATGTTTTGATCTATTGCATAATGGTAAATTATTTCTTTCACTGAAGTGTTAATTATAAAAAAAAAAAACAAAACAATTTTTAATTATAAGAATAGACCTATGGCTTCTACATTATATATTGTAAGATTACCTCATCATTTAAGTTGCTGTTGTCTTGTATTGCTTTAATCCATGCTAACATATTATCTCTGTCCTCTGCTTGAAATAGATACTCGCAGTCTGATGTGGTGAGTCTAAATACATTTTTCCTCTTGGTTTCACAGTATGAGATGTCTATCAAACAAGCGTTGATGCTTATAGGTTGTTCCTCTTCAGACGGGGTCACTAGTTCCTTTTTATCCTTGTACAAATACAGGGAATGACCTCGAAGAACAACATACAATTGCTTCCACGGCCGAATGCTCCCTCCAACTCGCTGAAAAACATCAGTTGATATATTAGTTTATTTGTTACGTTACAATGAATATTTCTGGATTAAAAAAACCTACCTCCAGAATTTTTTTTTTTTAAAAAAAGACTAACCATCTACTTGACTATTTTTAAAAATGGCCTGTGGAAAGACTACACAAGTTCTCCAGCTGCTCAACAGCCAGCCTTCCCTGATCACTCATTAACAGTGTGTTCACTTATGACAACAGAAACAGAATGTAACAGCTAGAATTTCACGGAGGCATTAATAAAAATACAGTAAAAAATATTTAGTGACCTCTTCCCCACAACTTCTAAACTTCATTCAAGTCACACTCACACATCACTGCAATTCCTGATTCCCAGTTTTCCTCAAGTGTTAAGTCCATTCTTGCACAGAGGGTTAATTTGAACTCAACTCCACAACATCAGGAAAACCACAGCTTTTTCAGATTATAATTATCAAGGGAATGATCCTTACTACATAAGTCTTAAGAAAATATTTTACTTCACAGATGCTTTGAAATGTAAAATTACAATCACAAAAAAATCACAAAACCATTTAGTTTGGAAAAGACCTTTAAGATCACCAAGTCCAACTTAAACCTAACACTAATGAGCCTGTCATTAAACCATGTCCCTAAGCACCACATCTACACTTTTAATTACATCCAGGGATGGTGACTCAAGCCCCTCTCTGGGCAGCCTGTGCCAGTGCCTGACAATCCTTTCACTGAAGAAATATTTCCCAATACCCAATCTAAATCTCCCCTGGCGCAACTTGAAGCCATTTACTCTCATCCTATCAGCTCAGAAGTACAGAAGACAGTTCAGAAAGCAATCTGTACAAGTAGCTGAGGAATTCATTCAGTAAAGTCAGTGTTCTAACAGGTCTAAAATGTTGTTACTCTTGTTACTGATGTGCATATCCCAAAAATTTTAATTAAAAAAGCAGAACAGGAAGGTTTTAAGTTTCTTATCTTCTGTTTCTTCCAGCTTAATATTTGTGCTAGGTTAAAAAAACCAAATACAACAGGTACCTTTCCCTTGTCTGTAACAAGCTGACGAAAATGGAGCCATCCTTCCTTGGAGGCATCACCGAAGACCTCTGAAGATGAATCTTTTTGGGAACCAGAGTCTTCTGAAGATTTCTGGCTGTCTGTGACCTAAGAAATCATCGCAGAAATAACCCCACAGTGTACTTCTAAACACATTTCTCTACAGTTGCTATATTCAAAATGATTCTCTCTAACATCCCATTCAGCAAAACGCCCTTAAATAACCCCCAGGAAAATATAATTTCTAAAGTTTCTATACAGCAGCAGTGACCTTGCACATCCCAGGGATAATTGAGAAACTACAGGAGTCTTAGACTGATTAGCAAGTTTTTACAAAAGCACTTTATATAGGGGCTGAGGAAAATGAAAAATCAAGGATCATGTTTACTTATGCAATGCATACAGTACCAATCGGGGAAAAACATTATATTCTACTTAAATGTCAAAATTGGTCAAAATTAAGAAAAATTTTATGAATAGCACTTCCAGCAAACTTCATGTCTGTGTTTAACAAATATAACTCAAGTTATACAAACTCATAATCCACACAACTTGTCATAGCAGTAAGTGTAATTCTTAGGAGTTGTTATATATATACACCTACCTTAATCCCCTTTAAACTAGATACATGCTTAATGGATCTGTTGGGAGAAAAACAAATTTTAAAATGAGATTTTATGCACTTTAAGAAACAGAGCTCCAAATTAACAGCTATTTTTCATGAACTTACGATTTTCCCTCTTCTCTGTAGTCATCCAGTCCTTCATCATAGGACTTTGATCTCTCAGTTTTCACAGTAGGCTGGCTATCCAGGACACTAGGTCGGATAGATTCTATCAACAAATAGAAATTTTTGAGTAAGAACCTGAAATCACATTTTTGCAAATTATTTCAAGCAATAAAAGAGTCTATTATTCTCACTCCTGTTCTCCAGGGTGTAAAAGGAAAAAGCTGCACAAGAAAAATAAATTAAAAATCAACGCTCACCATGATCATGTGAAAGCTGTCGCTGAATTAAAGGGGCTGGAGATGTAGGACTGAGAGGAACAGTTGTTACAGCTGGCGCTTGAGAAGCAGATGCAGAAATAACAGCAGAAGCAGGAATGTGTGCAATATCATGGTCAATACTAGGACTAGTCGGTTCATCTACAAAGGCAACGTGTCATATATCAACACATTAAATACATTAATCAAATGTTCAAACTAGACAGCTGTGTGAATTCATTACTGGGATATTATATTAAGTATCTTAAACATGAAGCTGTTCAAACAAACATAAGGGTCCAATTAATTCACACTATCAAATGTATTTTTTTTTAAGAAAGAGAAGCCTATTTCATTTTGTAAGGACATTAATTGTAGGGTAGAGATGAGGGCAAAGGACATCATACCCGACTGCAGATTTTGCTGTGAGTGAATAAAACAGGAATTATTCATCACATTTTCATAATATTTTCGAATAGACTAGTTTTATGTGCATAAATAAAAAAAAAACCAAACAAAAAAACAAAGCCACACTTATTACATCAATAAGTCTACACTCAAGAGACAGATAAGCATGATTTCCTACAATAAAATATGGGCATTCAGATTACCAAAATCCATTTTACTTAAGCTAATGTTTAAATAACAAAGCCAAGTTACAACCAAACAAAACCACATTTTAAGCAGATTTCCAGCATCCGATGTACCAGTTCCTGCCCTCCCATATATTCAAATAGAGAAGCAAGTATTCACATTGTTAAAAGATGGCATTACTACATACCAATTAATTCTTCCACTAATTGTTCATACAAACGATTGCATGCCATACATGCCCAGCACCTCACAGTCTCAACAGCCACAAGGGTCATCATGAAAGATTCCAGAAAGCTCTACATATTTCTAGCATTTAACATGTTTCTTACAAGATGGAAGAATCCAAAAGATGCATTTTCAATTATTCTGAGAGAAGAGCTGTAACATCTTCTAGAATACATCACTAGGACTGAAAAAATAATTCTACTTCATGCTCCGATAGAAGAAGGAACAGGAAAATGAAAAAAATTCAAGTCACAAGCAGGGGCTGAACCGTACTGCTGCAATGAATATGAATGTATGCCAGGTGCTAAGAATTGTAATATGCAGAGCTACTGAAAAGCCCATTGAAATCAATGAACACTCACACACAGAGGTTTATTCTTCACTTTGTGTGAACACAACTGTGTGTGCTGCATTGTGCCTTCCCAACAGTCACTGACAGTTCTCTTAAGGCAGCACTTGTACCATCAAAATTTGGTAATGGAAATATAAAACAAGGCAATAAACAATTTAAGTACAGGAACGTCTAGCAATGACAGCCCTCAAAATTGTGTGGAGTTGGAACCATGATAATATTTAAAGTTATATATTAAAACCAGCATCCATTACCCCCCCCCCCCCCCAAAAAAAAAAAAAACAACCCAGCAGTAAACTAGAAACATTAATAAAAAGTGAAAGCAAAAGAATTCACAACAAACTTAGGATACAATTTAAAAACTGAGATTTCCTTGCATCTACAGTGATAAATCAGAAGCGTTCATAGACCTCTTCTATAGAGCAGCTAGGAGATAGGAAGAACCTCAATTACACTTCCATTCCAAAATTACAACAGCTCAATGTCCTATTGCCTGTTAGCTCAGCATCCCTGCAGCAAATCCCAAAAAAACCACAGGGACAGCAACGAAATAATAGAACAATTAATTAGTTTATAGCTTGCAAACTTGAAGTGCTCTGCTTTAGCTACTGATGTTATAGATATATCTCAAAGGGTTGCAGACTACTCCCAAAAGTTACAAAAATGCCACTGCTTGAAATAAATCTGAGCAGGCTATGAATACCAAAGTGTTAGGCACCACTAGACAATTTGCCATAACGCTTAAATCCAAGAATTCAGCTGAAGAAAGTAGTTTTTAAGTCCTTGAAAGCAACAATAATTATTCAAATTGTTATTACTTCACAGTGAATCAAAATTAAAAGTGGTTTTAGAAACAGGCAAGCTTTAAAGAAACAGTAAATTACATTGGTACAGGAAGGAAATGACACTGCTCAGTCTCTGAAGGTCAGCTAATGGCAAGCTTTTACATAATGTAAAGTGATTTTAGAGCAAACCATGACGTACACACTAATTCAATGTACCAGCAAACTCCACGCCTGCTGTCCAGTGAAAAACCAATACCTAGACAGCTATATATGCTATACATCCCTTGTATTTTGACTTTCCTCTTCAGTGCTTGCAGTTTGTCTCCCTTTTCAGTTTCCTGCATTAATCTGTGTATCTGCACCCCAAAACTCCTTGCACAGCTGGTGGAAGTATATGTTCAGCTGATTGATCAATGAAAATAACTGTGTCCAAAATGCAATGAAGCGTGCAGGACAAACAAGTCAGAGGAAAAGCCACACAAAACAACTCCCTTTCAGTTTGTCTTCTCATGGATTATCAATGTCCCTTGAAAAAAACTGCAACAAAAAGGTCAAAGACTCCAAGACTACTTAAAAAGATTTACTTTTCACTTGAGAAGAGAGCATAAATACATTTTGTTAAGCATTAATGTCTATGAAGCGTCCCAAGAGAGGCAGCATTACATCTCTGTCAAAAGGCAAGATGCCACTTGTCACCTCTGTTTGACCATGAGTGCGCAACTGGACCACAGTTGCAACTACTGATCTTCATTCAGGAAGAACCTTTACATGCAAAAACATTTATAGTGGGTAACACACTGAAAGACTGTAATAATAGGGAAGCACAGCTCCAACTACAGTTACTTTGCATTAACTGATTTGCTAGCTAAAGTAGAGAAATTCAGGTATCAAAGCACATCTGTACTGCAGTGCATCTGGAGATCAGGGACCTTCAAAGAGAAGGAGCATCTCTACACAATGTAAGTGATCTGGAAAAATACTAACTTTCTGATTCTGCAAAGACATAAATATACACTGAATGGACTCAATGGCAGAACTGGAGATTTCAGACCTGAGGATTGTATGGGTGAGAAAGCATGACAAAGAGGATGCATTATCCCCATTCTGTGCATTAGCAACTAAGGAACAGTATCAACTAATTTTACAAAGATTCAAAGGAATGAACACACACACACAAAAAAAATCACTGGAAAAAAGCACAGGCCTGTACCATACCCTCCTATGCTGCTACAATACAATTCTGTCATGATTAATATAAAATTTAATGTCTTTGTTTATACCTGAATGTCCTGGAGTGGTCCTTCAGGATACCACAGGAAGATTTGAAAGTAACAACCTAAACACTTGAACACACAGAAGGGTGTGCATTCTGAGAACTTTAAATATAATTTAAATTAATCACAGAATTATTCAGGTGGGAGTGAGCCTTAGAAGTTTCCCTTTACCAACCTCTTCCTCTGAGCAGAGTTAGCACTGAATTCAAACCACACTGCTCAGGGCTTTTGTCCAACAAGTGCCAGAGTGAAGGGGTGATCTCTTCCCTGAATATCCCCTCCCTTCACCTCGGCAGCAGGCAGGTCGTGAGCAGTCAAGTGAAGGCTGCTGAGGCAGATGGCACAAGCAGAGTGACAGTGAGCAGAGCAAGGGATAAAGGCCACAAAGAAGAGGCACCACTGGAAAGAATGCAGGAAGAAAGGAGATAGGACAGACAGGATATGGGAGGTAGGAAGATGATCTTCATCAACACACAGGAAGGAGGTACTCATCTCCAAGAAACCTCAAAAAAAGGTGAATTTAAGGTAAACACCGACATACTAACACACATCATTTCTCTTAAAAGCCTGTCAGGAAGACAATTGAAAAAAAAGACCATGTATACTATTTCATCTGCATAGTAAGAAGGTCGGAAATAACCAAGAAACAAAAATTAATTGTTCAACCAAAAATAAACTATATGTAACTAACTCTGCTATCATACAAGACAGGACAAAGAACTAATCAAGACCCCACAACAATAATGTTTTGATGCAGATTCTTAACTATGAGCTGCTGCATATTATCCTTCAACCTGCAACCATAAAAGCTCCAAAACCTACAGACTTGCAAGTCTCAAACACATGATTTGAAACGAAGATACATCATGACTCACTACCTCATTTTTCAAAACAGAATCGTTAAAAAAAATGAGGGCGGGGGGTTGTTAGTTTTTAAGTACTTCCAGCAGCGAAAGCACTAATTGTCTTTACAAAGAATCTCTTCATATATCTATTTTATGTAGTTATCCTCATGTAGCCAGAAGAATATAATGAGAACATGTCTGCATGCTGAGCACATTCATTTCCGTAAGTCACAGAAACACAGAGCTGGAACAAGCCTCCTGAATCATCAAATCCAGCCCTCTGCTAATGCACTCATGTAAATAATATATTTATTATACTGAGCTTCACACAAACAGAAAAAGGGTACCCAAGGTTATTCTTCATATGAAACTATCCTGAAAACCTTATCTACAACAGTCTGTTGTTTATTTCAGTGTTAAACAAACAAATGGATTACTACCTTTTTATGTAAAGTAACACAAAATAATCCAAAGGTTCCTGTTTGCAGTGTTACCACACCACATAAAAAAAGGAAAATTGTCAATGCCTTTTTTTTTTGGCCAAGAACCCTAACAGCATTCCTTTATTATCTGTAATTATTATTTTAAGTTACAAAGATATACTGTGAAGATTTATGCTTTGAAAACATTACTCATTACCAAATAAATTTGATGCTTCTACTCAATTAGAACTCTTCTAGGTGTTAGGAATCATTGACTTAAAATTTGAAGTTTATTTTAAAAAAAAAATTTAGAGTTACAGAAACATTTTAACAGTATTTGAAATACTAAATTTGTAGTTTTGTGTTTTGGCTGCAATACTTAAAAATACCACAATAATTTTTAAATTGTTCTTTGGATGGGAAACATTGACATTTTCAGCCTGGAGCAACAGTAATTTGGCAGGCCATACTGTAAAATCCTGAAAAAAAAGTATAGAAGACTGATGCTTATCTTAGAAACACTGATGACACATTAAAAGCTGTGCCAATGCTATCACCAAAATAATGGAAGCAACAGTCCTTCAAAAATGAACATCTGTCAACTCTAATTTCTACTGCAGTTAAATTTCTGTTTTAGTAGTGTGGAATAGGTAGGTAGTAACTTGCAGAAACCAGAAATTGCTACAATAGCTGAAGATGCTCACATCCACCTTGACTGCCAACAGTTTTTGCTAACATTTCCTTAAAACATGCCATATCAACCATCTGTATTTGGGCTACCATTTGCCCTTAAGGTATTCACATATTTTGAGTTGACAAGCAACAATCCCTGCTGCAGAAGTTTTGAGGTTTTGAATTACCATCTGCCTGATGCTTATCTCTTCTCACAATGAAAAAACCAAACAAGTATATTCTTTCACTTATATCTTTATTGTAGGTGAGAACATTACTAATCATTTCCCCTAATCTGTCTCTACTCCAACCATCATAACTCTTTTTGTGGGTGTGCAAATTTACTTCCTACTGTCAAGAATAGAACTGCTTTCAATATGAGTGCATTTACACTGCTGCCCTCTGCATCACAGCCTAAGCAGCCTGCAAAGAGGGACTTAAAGGTGCATGGGGAAAAGACAGGAAAGATATAGCACATGCTTGACTTTAAAAAAAAAAAAGAAAAAAAATATATAAATGGTTTCTTACTTAAAGGTAGGTACTGAGAAAGATAAACTCTACAGACCTCTACCTCCAATATTACAGAAGAATGCAACCACATGTATAATAGAGATGTCTGAAAGTTTTAACTAATGCTGAGTGCTTTAGAATCTGTCATCTCCTAATTCCATAACTCATTTTACAAAAGGAAGTATTTGGTAACAAAAAAATAGAACAAAAAAAGAAGGTTGAGCAGAATTCATTAGAAGTCAGCTAAACTTATCCTGCATTAATGAACAAGTATTCAAACACTGGAAACAGAAGTTTGTAGGAAAATACATACTGGAACACAGTTAAAAAATATTTGGTTTTGAAAACTAGCATGAAGAACAGCTCTCAGACTAAGAGGAGAAACAGGGGCTGCCTAATTACTAGCACAGTAACTACTACATTTTTTTTGCCTGCAGTAAGGGTAGAAGCAATCAAGAAAGAAAACCATGAGTAGCGTGGAAACGGTGGATCAAGAGCAACCGTTTGTCACTTACAACATTTGGCCAGCAAGAGACAGGTTTCAAAAAACACACATAAGAGAATAAATACTATGTAGTTAAAGCTATCAGACGTGGCAAATCTTTCTATAAATCAATACAGGGTACTGAATAGTAAAATTTTACTGTAATACCAAAGAGAATGAAGAAATTTATGGAGCACTTAAAATCATATTTGACTCAAGAAAGCTGTAAAGTGTAAATGGATAGAGAACTGAGAGCACCAATATTAAGTACTGTATATCCTTGTCCTGTTCTTACACTTTTCCTTAAGTACTCATTTCAGCCAGAGAGAGGGCACTCATCTAATTTTTACAACACTTCGGTGTTATCAAAGTCTAGTCAAATATTTTTATCTAATTTTCTCTCACTTATTCACAAATTAATAGTGGAATGACCTAAAATTTTTCAAGGGTAAGGATGTAGTAGATATTTTAAAAAATGGGATCACACCTCTCAGGAAAAGCCTTTGTACTTATCCAACACTACTGCACACTTCGAAGAAAAGCTCTGTTATAGGATGACTATAAACTTGGTTGATACGGAAAAAAATAAACTTCAAGGTTATGTTTATTTAGGACAAGTGTCTTAAAACGTATCAATTAAAAATTAATTTCCACGTGACGACTCACTGTAACGTTGGAAAGAACATTCACCTAGCAGTAATGGTGGCCAAAAAGCTACACTGCACTGGCGTCCAAACATACTGCAGTCAGGTTTGGTATTGAAACAGTTCCATTCCTCCTTTTCACTCAAGTGGGTAGGTCTATGATTCATTCAACTCAGTCTGGGAGTTGGATTATACTTTTTTTTTTAAATTGCTTTCTGTTCTATGATAAATAATGTAAGCAAGAAAAAAAACACAACTTTCAAACTACCTTCTAATCTCAGAGATGCACACTAGACATCTATGACTAAGAAACATATTAAAATAACTATATTATAAATTGATTTTTTTTCCTGGCAGTTAGGAAAAAATCAAGTAGCATTTTAATACCTGTCTCAGTGCAGGTTAACACAAAATTACCCAGTAGGTCAGAAATTAATAATTTGCTGCTCTCTAACAGAAACTGTAAACAAATTACAAGTCTGAAAAAATATATATATTAAACAACACACTTGCTAATACAGTCATCCAGCTCCAGTCCCCCTGCAATGGGCAGGGACAGGAAGGATGGTACATTCTGCGAAACACAGGAATTGATGATCATTTTCATTTCAGTACTAATCGTAGAAAGTTTTAGCTTGGAAGAGACCTTAATGATGATCCAGTTCCAAATCTCCTGCCATAGACAGGGACAACCTTCCACTGGATGATTTTGTTCAAAGTCTCATCCAGCCTGGTCTTAAACACCTCCAGGGATAGGGCATCCACAACTTCCCTGGGCAGTCTGTGCCAGTGCCTCACCACCCTCACAGGAAAAAAAACCCTACTTCTTGATACCTAATCTAAATCTCCCCTCTTTCAGCTCTAAACTGTTACCCCTGGGGTCCCATCCCTGCCATCACTGATAAAAGAAACCCTCCCCAGCTTTCTTGCAGGCCACCTTCAGGGACTGGAAGGCTGCTATAAGGTCTCCTCAGAGCCTTCTCTTCTCCAGGCTGAACAATCCCAACTCTCTCAGCCTGTCCTCATATGGAAGGTACTCCAGCCCTCTGATCAATCTCTGTGGCCCTCATCTGAATTCGCCCTAATAGATTCATGTCCTTCCTGTACTGAGACCCCAGAACTGAATGCAGTATTCCAGGTGAGGTTTCACGAGAGCAGAGTAGATGGGCAGAATAACCTCTCTTGACCAGCTAGTCACACTTCTTTTAATGCAGCCCAGGGTGGTTGGCTTTCTAGGCTGAAAGCACACCCTTGCCAGCTCAGTTTGAGCTTCTCAACCAGCACCTTCATGACCTTCTGTTCAGGACTACTCTTAATCCATTCTCTGTTCAGCCTGTATTTGTACTTGGGATTGCTCTACCCATCTGCAGGATTTTGCACTTGGCCTTGTTGAACTTCACAAGGTTTGCACAGGCCCACCTCTTAAGCCTGTCGATATCCCTCTGGGTGGTACGCCTTACCTCCAGACCAGAAAAGTGCTTGAGTATGGAGTATCTTACCAATTTTTTTTTCAAATAAATAATTTTCTCATATAAAAGAGATCATATAGAGATTATATTAGATTATAAGAGATTATATTAGATAGGAATGGTTGGACTAGAAGATCCGATGGGTCCATTCCAACCTGGTTGTTCTGTGATTCTGTGATATCTATCTATACTAGCTTTGCTTTGAGCAGATCTCTCATTTCTATTAATAAACGCAACCCAAAATTTAATCTTCCTGCTTCAGAACAGCATTTTGTGCAAGGTCTAGTGTCAAAAGGCAGTTTTTCAGTCACCCATCATAAGACCTGCAAGAATCTACTGTAAGCAAGCTCAGTTGAAACTCTGCTTGGATTTGTTTTCAGTGCAAGGCAGTGTGCTACTTACAAAGAGATAGTCTAAAGTTATCCTGATGTGCTATTTGCAAGAGCAGGTTAGTCACAAATCACTGCTGTAGAACCCAGCTATTACTGACTGAATTTCCATCCAAGTATGACCTGGCCATATCTACTATTTTTAATGAGCAGAAAGTGATAATAGAAATAAGCACATCATGAAGTATTTTAAATGGTAATAATATAATATGTAACCTTGGAAGACAGTTATTCTCCCCAAATTACATTTTTACACTGCTCCAAAAGATCTACTGTACAAATAACTTTAAAAAGTGTTTTTATGGAATGAATGATAGTTAATAAAACCTAATACTGCAAAAAACAATTAAGTTGATATAAACATATGGTAAGCAGAGAGGTTACCAACATCAAGGGACATATTTATTCAAAGTAACATCCTTCTCAATCATCAGACAAAAGGAAAAAGAAACAAAGAAAGAAAAAACTCAAACCAAAACACTAGTGATTTTCCATCACAAGAGTGAAATAGCCTTTAACTAAGTTTCAAAGTAGATCTAGGTCTTTATCCGCCTGAATAAGTAAGGCTTTTAACAACTTAATCTGTAATTAGGCATAATAACAGTGGAACAAGCAAAGTTAGCATCATGCATGTTAATTGTAACTTCAGAAGATGCACACTATCAGTGGCATTTGATGCTCTTTGTATTCAAGAGAGGATTATTTCATCTTCAATGTGCTGGAGCTGTGGTGGAAATTTTCCACAGCATTGGTACCAGCTCAAGAATTTCTTGCTAGGAAGACAGTCACAAGCACAGCGTTGGCTCAGACCATGCCCATGCTCCAGCAGCACCAGTGTAATATTTCTAGCACATTCAGGAGACTTCACCTCACAAGAAATCACACAACCCCATGTGGTGCTATGCCAAGAGGCCGCAGTGGAGCATTACAACTTTGTTTCTTCTAAACTGCTCAGCTGCTACCAGAATGCAGTACAATAGCCACATTTAAGGCTTCTTTGAACTTAAATCAACATGTTTCTCAAAAATCCAGAAGAAAGCCACATACGTAGGAGGCGATGGGAAACCTTCATCAAAATCAAGACAGGAGATTCTGTAGAAAAGGTTGGTCTCTATTTTGATAATCTTGATCTGACTTTCAAGCAACATTTAAATTTAACTGAATTAGATAAATCCCAGCAAACACTCCAAAGTAAGTACAAATACTACACCTAGATTAAATCAAGTGCCAAACACTGACTTAAGGTGTACTATTAAAGAGCTCTGCACAAAACAGTTACATGCCTCACAAACTTGAACTAACTCAAAGAAAGATCAACAGGCTGTAAGGAAGAATCCAAAATTACACTGTATACTGATGCATCCAGTAATAAAAAAAAATTCCATAAAACATTCAAGAAGAAAAAGCCAATATGAAAACTGCTAGCTAAGAATGCTTTTTTGTTATGTTGTAACAAAATTCTGTCCAAAGAACAAAATTATTATATCTTTTGTATGATTTCCATTCTCCAATAAGCACAAAGCTTTGCTACTTTTTGTTATTTACTAGTAGCAGACACTGGAGACAATTCTAGGGAGAAAATCACTGCTGTGGATCCACAATGGAAGACAACTGTGTTCAGACAATGTACCTGTAACTCCCCTTAATCTAATCTGTAAAAACCTGGGGAATTTTAAGATGACTTGTTTTTCACATACCTCAGTTTGAAAATCAAAATTGAGCAATTTCTAACTACTACTTATACTAAATTCAAGAACACAGTTTGGTATAAACACAGACACATGTGGAAAATGGTCTGCAGACATCTACAGTCTGAAAGGTTAAACCAGTCACACCAAAAGACAACTCAACTCAATAACAACTGCAGGGTAAAAGATGACACAGGTACTGACTACTTGAATAGAGCAGAAATGCTCTGCTACTGAAATACTCTTCAGCAGATGACTAATTCCTCACATGCACAAAACTGGATTCTTAATTTGGGTTTGGGGTTTTTTTTAATTACTTAAAATCCTTCCCTGAGTTCCTCTTCTCTTCCTAATTAATTCCTTCCAATGCTGAGCCCCCTTCCTATAAGCTCCCTATAATTCCAGCCTTATTTGTGTCACAGTCCACAGGTCTTCTCACAGGTCTTCTCTGTGTCTTCTCACATTCTGCTTCCACAAACCCTATAACCCCTACCAATGTTAGTATCTCCAAGCCCATATCGGTCTCAAAGCTTTCACATTACCTTTTCAGCTGAAAAACTTTTTCACAAGCTATACTGGATTCCAAATAGATTTCATACTAGAGGAGTAAAAGTATTTTGAAAGGTGTTGCAAATGTTAGTTGCCCATATACACAGCATTAGAGCATTATGGAGCGATAACCAGACAGTTCTATTATATAACGTAGGCTTCTCCAGGGGGTTAAGGAAAATTCTAGAAAAATATCAACACAGTGTAGGTTTTATATGGATCCTCCAGAACTCCAAACAAAACAGAACATTTTTTTTTCCTCCTCTACAGAATATATTTAGTTCTATCAACCTAATTTTACTCTAGATAAGAAAAGAGGTCCATGCCTTGAACCTCAGAGTATACAGGAACAGCAGTCTACTACCTGGCATGGTGGCCACCATCATCTATAGCAGAGAGTGGCATTTGATGTACACTAGAATAGTTTAACTCACCAATAAATGGAATAGAAGCCAATGAGTCACCAGGGGGGCTAGAACCTGATGCTTTCCTTTCTTCTATTCTTTTTATGTGGACTTCCCTCCGAGCATCATTGGGTAACCAACAGGTAGTGTCCGAGGCTGCCTCTTGTTCATTTACAGCAAGAATGTAGGACTGATGCCTCAAAGGCTGTGGTGTTTGGTGGCCAGAAGGTGATTTGTCCCGCATGACCACTGTGTCTTTGTCATTTTCCTGAACATCTGTTTGCAGGATTTCAGACTCACGGACTTCTTCCCTTTCAAAATCATGAATCTTTTGTCTGATGGAGCCATCTATATTGTCAGAGGTAGTTGAACTCTCACTTGTTGGCTGAACAAGTTTGGCGGAGGCTGGAGACAGGGGGGAGGATTGGATGGTTTTGCCAGTTTCTGTTTTGTGATCTCGGGCACCTTCTGCTCGGATTCTTGACTGTTGGTTTAACAGACCACCCTGATGCAAGTGATTTACTGTTCTTTGGTCTTTGCTGGCAATAACATCCAGGCCCTGGTTAAGGGGGAATGATGGTTTTGCTGCATAGGGAACAGAGTTCTTTGAAGAGCTGCTTTTAGAACTTCTGGCTGGTGTGAGAGACAATCTCTCTTGTGAAACAGCTGAAGCTTTTGAAACTCCTCCAGGAGTTTGCAAATCACGAGAAGACTGCAGTATTTTTCTATCTGGTGGTACTTTCTGAAAATGAGTTCCAGGCAGAGAAGCTCGACTACTTGTTCTCCTGCTGTCTGACATATAAGCACTCGGAGCCATAGAAAAATTTTGACCCCGAAGGGACATATGAAATGCATGCTGTCTAGATCGCTCATAAATACCTCGCTGATCATCTTGTTCATTAAACTCTGTCCACTTGTAAATCTTCCTCCTATCGCCATTACTATCTGCAATCAGATTCTCAGAATGATAATTTTCTACCACTTCACCCTGTTTGCTGAGATAATCCCATGACTGAGCCCTGTGACTCCTAGCATTAACTGATGGTGAAGTTAGAGTATCTTGTGAAGCACTTCGTGGCCACTCTTTCATCAACACAGGATCTTCAAGTCTTTCCTGGGATATGCTTCTCTGCCTGATCTGAACAGACTGCGGAACCCTGTCATGGGAGGTGCTCCTGCGCCGTACCTGTGAAGCAGTGCGATTTGGCACCACTTGATTATAATCAGTTGTATTCTGAGAAGCTGCTCTTAAACTATCCAACCTTTCCTGTATTGTTCGGGAGCCATACATGTGCATGCGTCTGTTATCAATGTACTCTTTGTAAGTTTTGTAGGTCTTCCAGTCTATATGCTGGTGGGATGTTGGAGAACTGTAATGATTAGTAGAGGCTGAGGGCGAGTCCGTGGCTTGAGGAGGAGGTCTAGCACTTGGGATTCCTTCTGGACACACTACGAAATTAGAAGCTTTACTCAGTGTTCCAGTTGGATCAACTGGCCTTGTTATAGGAGTCTGGGGAAGTACAATGGCAGTGGACACTGAAGAAGGTGGTGATGTGGTCCGTGCTTTTAGACTGGTTTGATCTTGTAAGCCGTATCTTACTTCCTCTGTCCTGTGTGATGGACCGGTATGGTTATTTCTACAAGATGGCAAATCTACAGCCTTCTCAGAAGGCACAATAACAGTCCTTACAGTTTCATTGCAAACACACACAGCTGTATTTGATTTTGCAATGTCTGTTGGTGATGGAGGCACTTGTATTTCCATTCTGTAGGCCCTATCTGGCTGTGTCAATGCCCGTACTGGTCTACTGCCTTGCTGCTTCCCCAGTGAGAAGTCAGAAGATAGCTTGTCACCAGCTTGTGCCATAACAGAAGCTGTGGATGTCAGGCGTGGGTAACATATTGGTGGCGGTTCAGGTATGTTGTGAGCATTACCACTGTAGGCTTCATTGCCTTTCAGGTAGGCATCTTGGGAATATGCCTGTGGAAAGAAGATTATGTGAGTATTCAAGGAGCAAGTGAGATAGAACTAAGTTCACCATCCAGCATTTGCATGATGAAGCTTCAGGAGAGGGAGCACAAATAAAACATATACGCTGTATAATTTTAGATAAAATGTGTGTTAGAAAGGATAAAAACAGCATTTCATCCTCTTAGTGAGCAGAACAGAAGCAGCAAAATCATTAGATACACTCTCTCCCTCAAGAATTAGAAAAATGATCCTATGACCAAGTCTAGGAAATACTGCAGGTAGGGCACTGAAGCAGGTGTTCCAAAATCCATGGGCTCAAAGCAGAGTATTTTTCTCCCCCTTAATTTTGTTTTCTACAATGATGCTTCATGCACCTTTCCTGTTTAAGCTTCACATTGCTGGAAACCAGAATTTCACAGCAAAATACAGGCTAAAATGTTGCATACTAAAATTCAACTAGCACTAGAAAATTCTCTGTTCACTTAGTATAAAAAAGAACTCTGTTCACTTAATGTAGTGCATATGAAAAGTACACACAAACACATGCATATATGCTCCTCTAAGATGTCTTCTGCATACAAGCTACTGTTCCTAAACATAAAATGAATAAATCAAAGCAGTAACATCTTTGTGTGAGCCAACATCCCACAAGTAACCTTACATTTTACAGGACACACCCAGTATAGGGAACACAAAACTTACTGCAAAAGTACTAATAATAGGTAAAAGTATTGCCTCCAAGATACAAACAGTATGAAAATCCACAGATATCCATTATTGTCCACACAATATTAAAACAACCCAAAATCTCCAAATAATTTCCTTACTGCATTTATTGGCATATTTATGTTTAAGAGCCTGACTCCTGAGAAAAAATGGTTATATTTCACATAGTATTTGTAGCCTCTCAGAAAAGCAGATCTCTCACTGAAATTAACAGAACGTTCAAAATAATAAATCAATGAAAGCATACTGAAAGCATACTTAAACAATATCCTATTATTGAAAAACTTTAGTGTGACTTCATTCAGTTTAAACATAACAAAATAAAGAGTCAATCCAGAGCTTGCCAATGCAACAGAAGATTAAAATAATTTCTCAGGGCTTTTACACACTTAGGTATGGTATCATATCACAGCATTTCCTGTACAAATCATAACATGCTCAATTCCAGAATATTGACGTGCCCTGTCTTAACAGCAGGCAGGTTATAAAAGCCCAAGAACAGCCATAAAATTAATAAAAAGCAGAAGGACAGAGGAGGATGAGGCACTTACAACATAGCTGCAATAAATGTCACACCAAGCATTAGTGAAGTGCAAAATATTAAAGCACAGAGAGAAAACCAACCAAATAACACAGGCATAAACCACTAATTAAAGAGATCAGCATTATAAACAAAATTCAGCTCAGGTTATCTAGCTTATTTCCAACAAACTTGCTGTTTCATATTCTGCCTTCTCACAAACCATTACGAGAAACATGCCTTACAAAACCATCAGAGAAATGGCTACTGTACATTTCTTACCAGTGCTGCGACATCCTTTGTAAACTGCAGCTGGCAGAAAACAGGAAAAAATAGTAAAAGCTGCTTACAGATGCAAAGACAGAATTATATTGTCATATTGATGTTGGATACCGTAAGCTAAAAATAAAACTACACCGATTTCACCGGAAGGTACCAACAGAGGCAAAGGGCTGTTGTGCAAAAAAAATAGCTTCACCTTCCTTGTGAGCATGTCCATCTTGGGCTTTTATCAGATCCTCACATTTACCGTCTACCCTTACAGAAAGCAAAATATCTTTGTGCCATTTTGCCTTGCTGCATCCCTACAGCTGCCTGCAGAGAGGTCTGGTTCTATACAAGAAGTCTTCCCTTCCACTACAGCAGCATTACCGTCTCTCATTTCCCCTGGGTTCCTACCATCTCTGCTTCCTGGTGATGAAACAACAGCTTTATTATGCATTTAAAACAGCACGCCCCTTCCCCACATATATCTGAACATGCCCACAAGCTGTCAGCTGACTGCAACTGCATTCATGCTGTACATCTAAAATGAGGAGTGATGCTGCAGAAACACTACTCGTGATTTAGATTTTTTTTTCCTCTACTCACAGTAAAAAAAAAAAATCAAAATCAAGCCAGCTTTCCACAAGCACATTTAATAGAGAAGAGGAATATATGAAGATAAATATTTCTGAATCCTTAAACAAACGGCTATGTATGATCTTGATAAGAGTCTGTAAATATTAAAAGAAAAAAAAAAGGAAAAGATGCTGAAGACCCAGAAAACAAATAAAGGAAGGGACTACTTGCATGCAAGACAATCATCCCCCCTACAAAGCAGAAAACAATTATTACTTGATATAGCTAGTAAAATAGTTCAGAATCTGGAATATGCACATTACGCTAATATAAAATACACTGTGTTTAAGTTTTTGTAAAATATGCCCATGACATTCATTGACTTTAACAGCAGAAAGGATAAATTCCAAAACTGGGGTGATCCGATCATAACTGAAGATTACAAATGAGTTCTCATGAGTTCTCAAGATTACAAAACTAGTTCTCAGTCCTTGACAAATTTTATCACAGGTATCAAAACACCATCTGTAAAAGACAGTATCCTCACAGAGTCCAAAATGAGATCAGCCAGACATTTTCCCTCCCTTCTTCCAATAAAGAGTGCGTTTCCATGATTATGGGTATATGCAAACAGGCTGCCAGTGCTCAGGACACAGAGGTATGGAAAAAAGCTTTTAATGCTGGGAAATGTAGTTCTCCTTTTAACCTCATTCCACACACTTCCCAAGAAATAACTGAAACAAAGCTGAACTTTCTGCCGAGAAAGTAATCAATTTATAAATGGGGGCTGCGATATTCCCACAAAGGAATATTTTGGTAGTTTTGTTTCATGATTCTGATTACGGACCTAGAGAGAAACAGTGCAACTTAAAGAAATGCATAGATCTGTTTTGAATAACGTTACACTGAATGATGCATTACCAGCCCTTTCACCAAGAAACATTTATCATAGAATCACCAGGTTGGAAGAGACCCATCAGATCATCGAGTCCAACCATTCCTATCAAACACTAAAGCATGTCCCTCAGGACCTCATCTACCCATGCCTTAAACACCTCCAGGGAAGGTGAATCAACCACCAACCTGGGCAGCCTATTCCAATGCCCAATGACCCTTTCCGTGAAAAACTTCCTTCCTTTTAAATTGCTTTAGCAAGAAGGTGATGGTTAAATTTTATGAGGGGTTTAAAGACTAGCAAATGTGAAGTACACAAGAATATGTATTACAATATTTTAATATTTAACACATTTCACAACTAAATATAAAATACAGTTTGAATATGATACTTATATATCTATATATATATAGATATTTAATATCTAGGTCAGTGATGTTTCCAATGCAGACACACCAGCCAAGCTGCTAGAACTGCCAGATGAGTTGGATACTCAGCAGGTATTCATGGTACTCAGCAGGTATTCATAAGTTGCAATGTTATTAAAAAAAAATAAAATCAATCAGGAAGTTTTATGAGCTCTTTCCCACTTTCTCAAAACAACGCCAGTTTTAGAAAGCTTACCATACAAATACAACAATTTAGAGTGACGTTGACAGCTTTTATGGATAACAGTTCTATAACAATTACTAGAAGCAAACCGCTGTGCTTACAGTAAGAGCTCAGCGTGCTTCCAGTTACTGGGTACAATTTCTTCTCCATCTTGCAATCTGGTTTTGTTTGCACCAAGTCTGCAAACTCCTCTAGCAAAGAATTAATCTCTTACTGCGAATCTGCATAACCATTAGCACCCTAAGGGGATTTAACTGGTAAAGGAATACATTCATATGCAAAATAAATTTTAAGTGAATAAAGGATTTCACAACATAATTAATGAACCCTCAAATTCAGATGAAGGGTTTTGCTGACACTTTTTTTCCCCCCCACTTGATTTTATGCCACTACATGTAACAATAAAGGCAGAAGACAGAAGAATTCCTCTTATTAAGAATCATGGTGAAAACGTGTACTTCCAAGAAGCTGTCCTACAGCCCTTAGTCTAAATCTATGAAAGTATATAGGCATACGCTTCACTGAGGAAGAGTCTTCACTAAAGGGTGAATAAAACCACTGATTTTAAACTAACTACTTGTAAAACTGGAGATAAGTGTTTTGATGAGTCAGAAGCTAATGTGCCAAGTGTCTTACAAGACTGAGCTTGAGGCATTTTTCCTTCTTTCTCCAACCAGTCTGGCTTCATATTGTTTCTTTAGTAGTAAATTCTTCTCTTCCCCATTCCTATCCTTATTCTCCCATTTAGCATGAATACAGGAACTGCACATCAAAAGGGTTTTCAACTGTCAACATTTTCCAGCTATAGCTTGCTCTGGCAAGAAGTACTACAGTTCAAGTGGTTTCATTTTACTCCATCTTCACATTTTGCAACTCTGCCATCACAAATTGATACCTGAAAACTTATATACTAAAATACAGACCGTAACAAAACCTCATGAACAAGCTGCAGCTGTTGTAAGTCTTTTCCAATAGGCTTCAGTATACACAATGCTCAGCCTTGCGGACTACCAAAACCATCAGTTTCTTTATGGCTTTCCTCTGGAAGATGCTATGTGGAGCAGCCAGTTCTCAAGAGAAGCCACTTTTACCCAAACAGATGCATAGTAGCAAACAGGAGTATGAGCATCTCCAAACCGTATCACAAACCAACCAAACACCATCAAGACAACTGTCAGAAAGAACTCACACAAGCTATGGATGCAATGCAAAGCATTTTCTGAAAAACAGTGGCTACACCTCAAACCCAATCCTCTATCTTCAAAAAAGGAGCCTGCCATACAAAATTCACAACACACTCATAACAAAATAAATATTACTTTCTTCCAATAACAGCTGGAAATCATCCCCACACATCTCCAGTTTTTTCCCTAAAACTCCCACAGGCAGGTATTTTTTCTTTCATTTATTGCTCATTCTCCTCCAGAATGGCCTTATTTTCTTTTTACTAATGTCCTTCTCTAGCCCAAAGGCAACAGTCTTGTGTTTCTTCCTCTGCCCTTATTATCTTACTCATTAGTACAAGTTAAATTCCAATCAATTGTTTTGCATCTATACTTCACCTGAAGCTTGTGCTAGCATTCCATCAGCAGAGAAAGCACCTGAGAGCTTCTTGCCCAGCCAAGTATGAACTTTGTCAGTTTAACATTGAACTGACAAATCTTGCTTCCCCCAAATCCTTGGACTGTTATGGCTACAAGACTGCATTAGATATGCATGGTCATTCAGATCACTAGAGCTAGAGCTGCATTTCTACATAGTCACAGTTCCAATCAAAGAAAAAAAAAAAAAAAAAAGGAAAAGTGAGATTAAAAAACCACCCAGTTTTTCCCTCCCACTTACTCAAGCAATCAAAAGTCGCTTCCACCCTCAACATTTTCTGTGCTGGAGTACTGAAATATTTCATTATCAAATGTTCTCAAAATATCACTTCTATTCAAATAATCTTGGCTTGTTGGCCTAACCAGCTGAATTCCGATACTAGCCTTTATCGCAACCTTCAGCTCAAAACAGCATTTCTGCTTGTTTCTTTACCCAATAATTTGTTTCTTAGTACTGGAAATAAGCTACTGAAGTCCAAAAGTTTTTCCTTTTTTTTTTTTTTTTTTAAAGTCAAGCCTTACTATTTCTGTGATTAGAAACAAAAAATTATCTCACTATGAATGCAACATGTAAGTTCAAATAGAGAACATAAAAGCAACCAGGGTAACAAAATATTTATAGCAGTTACAGTTAAAATTGTTAATAACCTTCATCAAGTTCATCCCTTTGCTTCTTTCCTGGACATTCACTGACAACTCATGAGTTATTAACAAAAGCTAATTCTAAATGCTATACACTAGCTTTTAAATTCAAATTTAGTAATTATTTGCAACTTTTTTAGAATTAGACAACCAAGTTAAAGAAAACAATCAAATTCCAGAATTCTAACATAAGAAAACATTTATTCCAAGAATTTTTTTTTTTAAACAAGATACTAGAAATATCATGTGAAGAAGTTATTCTCCCCTGTAATTGAGTTTCTCTGAAATTTCAGGGATGCCAGTAGAGAAATATCTAAGGATTGACAGAAATAAATGTTAACTCTAATAATTTGCTGGTAGTACAGTTCAAAGACTTTATAACCAACAACATGACATTTTTCTTTAGTTAGCATACTGTCCCAATATAAGCTTCATAAACATACCAACTGAAGGATGTCCTCGTCTTTTGGCATCACACTAAGTTCCAATATGCTGTCACTGAAACAACAGGGAAAAAAACACCATGCATAAACTTTCAGAAATATTTTCAATTCTTGTTACAGAGATGAACCATTAACTTCCATACTCCAAAACCATTCAAAAACTCCCACAGCTCTTCTGTTGCATAACGTAATTTGACAGAAATCAACACAGGTTTTTATTAGTCTTCGCAAAAAAGAGAATAACAGAAAGCTGACAAGAGTTCATCCATGTTCTCAGCAAAACCAGTGCATCAAAGCCAGCAGTTGCCTTTGTCAGTTTTACTTTGGAGGGGGCTTTCTTCTTCACTTCAACCCTAAGGTACTTCAAGTTTTTTGAGCTTCTCAGGCAAAACAAGGTGGTAAACTCATGAAAACAAGTTAAAACTTCTCTCTCTTCTATTTAACACTAATGTCTCTTAGCACCCTTTAAAAATTGCTGGGTAAACATAACCAACACATCAAAGGAAAAGTAAGGCAAGGCATGGTGAGCACTGACACCTTTCTGCTCCAATCACCTCCTGGCAGAATCTAACTTAAAATACTTAGTCAGTCAGATGAAAACTGGCATACAGGTGAAAAATGCATGCTATTTATGTGCTGAGTTTGTCACTCTTAATTGCTGAAACCAAAAGAAGCAGCAGCATAAAGATCCAGGAATCCGGATAGTTCAATCAATATAATTTAACTACAAGTGAAACCAGGACACTGACTGTACAATGGATCAATTATCCAGAGTCAAATACTGCAGAGCAGTGAAACCTACAGTTAGTGTCTACCAGAAAAAAAGTATTTTCCTGAGCAAGAGAGAAGTGGATGCTTGTAGCACTGGATACAGAACAGCTGAATTAACTCCTCTGTTTGCATTCATTAAACATACATTGGAACAGGTAGAGAGAAGGCCTACAGAAGAGATGGCTTGTACAGACAATTTTAACTAGGCTCAAACAAACTGAAAATAAAGAAATTATGATGGTTATTTAGAAATTTTAAGTTGCATATCACAGGAAGAAAGGATATTTAAACAAACTGACCAATACAAGCATAAAAAAATCCAGACAACCTAACAGGCTAAAGAGCAGCTCGTCTGTACTGGTCAGTAGAGACCATTTGCTGGGGAAACAAAACCAGCACAGAGACGGGCCACCAACTTCAGGGCCCACAGAACAATCTACAAAGCCACTGAGCACCGCCTCAGTTTCTTATGTCTGCAGACAGGAAAGTCATCTACTCAAAAGTGTAACGTGTGATTTATTATGCTTTCTTTTATGAAAAATGGTTTTATTTTGTGGTTCCTTTTCCATTTCTTCACAACCACAGACATCGGTCTGCATTCCAAAGCAGCAGAGTAAGGGTACTTGGTTTCACAATCTTCTTAAGCCATTATTCATTTTGAAAAACAGTGTTCTCCAAGTAGCATGAATTAGTTCAGTTTTAAAACCAAAGATTAGCAGTGATAGTTTTTGTAACATAGTCTAACATCTTTTTTAGCAGCCATCCAAGAGAAGAAATATTCCATTCAGGAACAATGTTTTCTGTATTATTCAAATAACTACTTAACTCTTCTATTCCAGTTTGCCTGGAAAAAACTTTTGGGGACAATTTGGATATTCTTACTTTATGTTCTGTGAAGAGCTCTCAGAATGGTTTGTAATACATCAGAAAAAAACGATGTATTATACTATATAATGTGAGCACAAATTGTGAACTAGAAGGTATCAATAAGAATCAGCACAGAGAAAGAGGCAGTATAAGACAGTAGTATTTTGAATCCTCAGACCCAATTATCATGCAAATAACTTCCATTATACATTTTGAGAGTTAAATATAAATTTATTGACTCAGAGTCATCAAATTAGAGCACTAACCATAAAGACTATCATTTGATGCATTATTTTGTATTACAGAAACAGATTCAGTAGCTGAACTCTGTGTATTCCTGTGTAATCCAAACTCTTTCAAGAAGAATTTGCAAAGAGCAACATACAGAATAGACTCAATCATTTCATCTCCCTACAGTTTAAAAAAAAAGCAAACAGCAAACAACAACAACAAAAAAAAAACCACCAAAATTTCTGGGAATCAGGATCTGTTTCTTATTTTATTTAGAATCATAAATAATCTGTGGATTTTATCACTATCTCCAAGTTGATTATGTAAGCAGATGAGAATAAATTCTAATAACTATTGGTAAAGAGTAGGAAAACTACACTTGAAAGTGACTCATGGTTAATCTTACAGGACATAGTTATTTCTAGCCACTGTTTTGTGGCGTGCCCCTCACTTTCCAGAGAAAATTATCAGTGTAACTTTAGCTTTGCTATCTCCAACCACAGCAAAATAGACAACATTCTAGACAGCTTGAAGATTTTCTGAGAATAATAAAAAGCACAGATGAATTATATCTCATCTGTAAGTCCCACTGGAATTTATAGGGATCAGTTCATTTAACACATCTATGTAGTGACGTCTGCGGCATTGTATAATGAAGAGAAACAGCTACTGAACATTTTTACAGAAAAATAATGAGCATTTCTATGGAAATAGAGCTTCAGGAGTAATCTAATTCAAAATCACTAAGTGCAAATCACATTTCATTGTGAAACAGTTGAACTGTGAGTGTGAGATGAATTTCTTTTGAGGTAAGAGAGGATAAAATATGTTGCATGCTGAAAAATTGCTCTGAAGATGACTGGAAAAATTACAAAAGAATAAGCACTCACAGTCAGCAATATGTTTGAAAGAGGTAATTAAAACCAATAACTACAAATACAGTAATTGAAATGTGTAGAAAACTACCACTCAACATACTAAGACTATAAATTAAACTGTCTATGGTCATGAAGAAATTAAGGTGTGCTGGATCAAAGATTAGCTAAGACACAAAACAGAGCAAGAAATGCGTCACTGGCTACTTCTAGCATGAAGAGTTTAAGCACAATCAAAAGTGAACTTGTGCAAGACTGACCTATCAAGAACTACTAGATCAAGTGTTGCAGATAAAGCCTTTGGTTCAGCAAGCTCCTAAACCAGGGACTTCCGGAAAGTGGCTTGGTATTATCTGACCAAATATCACTCTATAGCTTCATTGTTTTCGTAGTCTTCTCCTAAGAATCCACTACTGGATGTTATCAGAGAAGATATCAATATAAACAGACCATCAGTCTGACCCAGGATGGTTATGCTGGTGCAAGAGCAGCACACTTAAACAAGCAGCATACACCAATTTTACTTGTCGTGATATGGCAGCATGAGAAATAGAACACTTCATGTGCCAAACAAACTACTGTAAGCTCAAAAATAGCGTTTTAGCAAAGAATTGGGAGTTCATTCTTTAGTTATACGAGAATCAATCCCTGTAACCTACAAGGATACTTATGATCTGGAGTCTAAGCTATCCTTATGGATCAGAACTAGTATTCATCTGTTTATTTTAAGAGGTTCAGCTTAAGACTTCCTTATTTTTTTCCTGTATAAAACACTCAAGGATACACATGACCTTTTGGTATTTACACATCTGGCTCAAGACAACAAATTACGCTCCTCTCCTAATTAACAATGGCCTCCCTTTATTTTGTCTGCACTTATGGAAATTAGGGAGGACAGATGCAGCAGTGTGCTGCACCATTCCTGGCTCCACTAGGCAATCACCGCTACAGCCTTGTTCAGGTTTCCCTGGTTTATCGATAGTGGCAGGTCCTGCACTCTACTGCAACAGTTTGCTAGCTACATTCACAGGGTTGCAAATAGTCTTACTCATCACAAACAGACCTAGAGTTAAGTATCTCTGACTGTCTAGGCCACTGGAAGATGTGATTCATCTCTCTCTTTTCTGGATTAACATAAGATACTTTATTAACTGCTGGACCTGTTAGACACAATGTCCTGTCTCTTGGGTATACACTGTTGTACAATATTGCTGCCTGTATGAACAAAAAATCCCAATACATGGTTAGTGTTATCCCCAGTAATGGTTATAAAAAAAAAAAAAAAAAAAAAAAGATACTTTCCAGGTCTTGTATAGAAAGTACCAATGACACAAAACACATTTCCATCCACCTTGCCTTTCACGTTGTTTAACACAGGGTTTTGTTGCTTAAAAAAATAAACGCATCCGAGGTATACATATTTTGAATTAAATCTTCAACAGAGTCCACTGAAACAGGAAGACCAAGATTTAATCTATCCTACTTCTAACTGTGAGCATAACTAAGTCTTATCACAAAGATTCACTAAAAATAGCACATGACACGTAAGATGTATTTAGAAAACATTCTTTTGTGTTGACCAAAATGCATCTTTTTTCCATATAACTAATTGTTATATTGGAAATTCTTGCTATAGAAAGAAACTGACACCATAAAATCTGTAAAAAGAAGCAGAAATGAAATATGAAAACAAGTGTTTACATTAATGTACAGATCTGATTTAACAAGCCCTTAATAATTTCAGGAGTAGTATGTATTACCATTCCCTCAACTCTTTGCTAGGTTTGAAACTTGCTACAAACTAGAAGAACGCCAGGATGCACTGCATATGTTCTGCAGGTGTGCACTAGCATAAAATTTTCCTTTACCAGACACTGACTTCTTTTTAAACTGACACATGTATGACTGCTGTATGTATATTTAACATGCCTATTTTAAGTTTAGTCAACCTTCCTCTATAAAACTGTGCATTTTGCTAACAAGGGGCAAGTACTGACACAAAGGGATTGTGGCACAATTCAGCATACCTATTCTCAATCCTCTCTCAGCAACCAGTAAATACATGAAAACAAAAACAGCAAAACTGACTGTATATTAAGGAACATTTAGAAATAATTAATTTTTCATAAATACCACAAGTGGTCATTTCCTGCTTAGCATAATAAAAAACAAACAAACACGACACAAATACACTAGTATATCTTACCTGTTCTGTATTAAAGCAATGACTTGAGAATACGTCTTCCCAATAACACTTTCTCCATTGACTTTTATAATTCTGTCACCTATAAAGGGACAAGTCACAGAAATTAACTTGCTTAGACATTTTTTTGGACCATTTTGATTTTGTACTTCTGAACCTCACAATAATCAAGATCACGAATATGTTAACTTCAAGATTAGTCATCTTTGAAAATGAAAAAAATAAGAATAGAAGATGCAAAACATAACTGCATGTAACTATATACAGTTTCTATTCTTCTCTCAGAACATTTTCATGTATGATATCTCATTCTAAGCTTCCAAATTAATCACTTCGAAACTCACAGAAAGAAAACCACAAACAAGTGTAAGCTATACCTGAGGTTCATTGACATATCCCATCTTCAAAATAAAGTTTTTGATGTATGGTAACACATATTGATAACTCTGCCCAATTCTTAAGCTAATTATAAGCAGACATTCAATTCAAGCACTTAATCTCAAAACAAAACCAAACTTCAACTCAGAGCAGTGCCAGGTATAGCTATACACCTCTCCTTTAATAGCAACAAATAGAGCAATTTTGTACTACTTCCTTCTGAGAAAAATTCCTTAAAATAATCTGGGCTGTTTCCAAGGGATCACTGTCCCTTCAATACATCTTGAACAGTGTCATGGCTTACTTCTTATCCATATAAATAAATTTCTAGTCCTATTGCTTTTATCAAAATTCTAAAAACAGTGTGTTGTACCTTCCTTGTAGAGAGCTTCATATACTCTCATAAATTAACTGGCAAATATATCACAGAAAGCTATTTTCACCTCTTGACAAAAACCTCATCCCATTCCTTCACCAAAAATGGTATTTACTCATCTCTGATCAGAAAAGCAGAAAGGTGTCTTGAATTTACTAATGAGAAGAAAAAACACCAAACGATTACAGGTAGGGAGCTTTAGAAAGCTGCTGTAGAAAGAAGAATTCAAAAGAAAAAACCCTGGCAAAGTGAGTCAAAGGAAATGGCTTTTTCAACATTGCTTTAGAAACTGAATTTTTTTTTGCATTTCTGGCATGACCAAATCAAAGATAGGAAAAAGCTTTTCACACTGAAGACTCAGCCTCACTTTGTGACATCAATGCTCTAAATGATTGTGCTCTGTGGAAGTTCACCGTACAGACCCCAGGCATTTCCAGACTTACCAAAGCACATGAATCTGCTAACTGTTTTTAATTTGGTCTGCACACACAACATAACACATCATGCAAATAAATTGATGCGATATTTTCAACTTTACAGAAGTTTATATATGCCTTTCTTTCATCCAGTTACTGTCATTTTCCTCGCCCGAAACAACTCCTAAGAATTTTGTCTCTTGCTTCCTAAGTGATGAAAGAAAGGTTGATGGCAACATTTAATGGCTGCTAGCAATCCACATGAGTGACAGGCATCTGTGACAGATGGCAAACCCTATCCCACTGCTGCACAAATGCAGACACCTTACATAATTAGGATGAGAAACTTGACTTCTATGAAAACAAAGTTCACACTGAAATAAGTCCTTTCAAAAAAGTTGCAGGAAAAAGAAATTATATAGTTTGTGGCAAAAAAATTTCTTATTTATAGGCTCTGAATCCTGTCCTGCTAGGTTGCATGGCATGACTTCCTCAGGACACACTAGATCCTTCTCTACAACTTAAAGCTAGCTTTTTTTCCAGGCCATCTCAGAACCTGCCGCCTATGGCTGTAGATCTCTACTCAGTATTCCCATTAAAACGTGCAACTGGGAATGTTCTTAAAGTAAGTCACATATCTTATCCATTCTTGTGCAGTTTTTACTTTTCAAAGAAACACAGTAGGTTATACACAGCAGTAGAACAAGTCTGCTTGATCCATGTGTCCAAAAAACTGCCAAAAAACTCAGATGAGCCACACCGTAGAACTGCTCACACGAAAGAAGTGCTTGCAGGCGACTCTGTAAAAACAACTTTTGCTCAGTTTCAGGCACATACAAAGGGGAAGGACAAAGGGGAAGGTCAGTGCCTGCAATGCAAAAGGATGAAGAAGCATGAACGCTTTTTCTAACAGCCATCCATCAATCCTGAGACACATTAAGTACCTTCAATCAAACTGAAAATCAATCTGAACACACTTAAGCCACCTCCCTTTCCACACACATTTTAGTTCTTTATATTCTTAAATACACATCAAGATGTGAAAATGTGGACCTGCTCTGGTTGTCTGTATTTCAATACTTCTAAAATATTTACGTTTGGAGCTCACAGATGTATTCTATTTTGATGAAATAACTCAGAGGTTAAATATGAGAATTACAACCCAGGTAAGCTCCTGAAGCAGAGTTCATTGATTCTGGGCAACTGTTGAAATTTTCAGTATCACAAAAGGACCCTGCAGCAGTGAAACAAGAACTTACAAATATGCATAACTACCTAAACTCATACTAGATTTTCAAGTATTTTCTTTCTGCTACTGTCACAATGAAAAAAAAGCCAAGTTGAATTTAAACAAACAAAAAAGGAACCACAAAAAAAATCCCTGTTGATTCTACAAAGTAAGAAATACGTACAGGATCTGTATCACAGTTTAGGCAATCTACCTGGCTGATCATTCCCTGAGTGCTTCATAATATAATTTCAGGACAGAGATATAATAATATATTTTATCTAAAGCTTTAAACAAGAAATAGTGGCATGACCTAATTACATATAACTGCCATCAGCAATGTGTTTAAGAAGAGTACTCTGGTAATTTCAAAATGCATTCTCTCATTTATTTTCTGTTCTTTATTCTTGGTTCCTACAAATCTTTTCTGTGCCTAAAAATAAATACCCTCTATGAATTTCATATCTTTCAGTTTGGCAAACCCTGAACAGAGCAGAAATTAACATGGTTCCTCTGTTCAACTTCAATACACATTGTACTTCTTCAAGTCAATACATTTCTTCATATAATAGCATTAAAATAATGTCAAAGTAGCCCTTCCATGAATAACTACTCAAGGAGGACTTAAAGAAAAATACCTTATGCTGTATAAGTAGGATATAGTACTGTTTTCAAATTGCTGATCATCCTAGAATCTCTGTACTTCTTTAGGAAGAAACAGAAAAATTACACTATTCTAGCCACATGCATATAAATAACTTTTCAAAAGATGGTATCAACATCGCATCATCAACACAAACCCAGTCCTTGCGTAGAATCTAAGTTGTGTTATATTTTTAAAAACAGAAACCTATGTTTGTAGTGTCATTTATCTACATGTTTTATTACTTGTGAGACTTCTCATCCTAACACAGCTTTTTTTTCCCTTTGACATTTAAGTAACAGTGTAACAAAGTACCTGGTGCTTCACAAAAACCCAACACATTTTCTGCTATCCAGTTTGATTTAATCAAACTGAACAAATTTTATAAGAAGAGATATATTTGCATTGTTCTCATTTAATTTAAAGGTGATGGGAAAATGTAATTTAAAGGACAAAAAGGTAAATGTTTTGAGGTTACCAATTTATCACAAAGCAAAAGAAATAGGAGCTTACAGGTGTCACTTCTCTCCCATTTCTACTTCTGCTAACATTTAATCATTTATTTGTTCTTATTTTTTAAAGTATAATAAACCAAAAAGACTAAGAATTTAATGCCTTAATGTAATTTATTTAGCCCTTCCTGGAGAAGAGAATGGTGCTTTCAAGGTGAAAGCCACTGCAAGACAATTAAAAACAGAGGTTTCAAACTTCTGAAGGAAAGAACAATGTATAAATGGAAGATTACTACATTTACAAGCTTACATCGTGCATATATTTTATAACACACACACTAGCTGTTACAGAAGAAGAGTACCTGTGCACAGTCCAGCTTCAAAAGCAGGTCCACCCTCTTTAACTTGTTTAACAAATATGGTATCCATTGGTTCCAGTCTATTTCTTTGTTTTCCTGGGGAAAAAAGAATATTTCTTAAAAGCATTTTAATTATATTGCATTACAATGTTTTCGCTTTAATAATTATTTTGAAACTTAACCTTGCCACGTTCATCACTACATTCAATACTCAAGTTCAGTCTGAAGTGAGGGAAGGAAGGGAGACTACAAGTCCTAAAGATAGTGTTTCATTTGGCTACACTAATGATCATTTAGTTGTCTAGGGGGGGAAAGAAAAAAGGGGGTGAGGGAGGTGTCTCAAACTTAAAGTTGTGTGTATGTTCTTGGGTTCATTTCATCAGCTTATTGCTGCATCAGCCTGATGTTGACACCTATACTTTTCAAGAAGAACGATCCAGTGGGTCCT
Source organism: Coccyzus lansbergi (assembly GCA_033558105.1). Classification (NCBI taxonomy): domain Eukaryota; kingdom Metazoa; phylum Chordata; class Aves; order Cuculiformes; family Coccyzidae; genus Coccyzus; species Coccyzus lansbergi. The sequence goes on along the minus strand of JAUMJK010000420.1, from coordinate 966,484 downwards.
TTCCAAACTGGTGATTCTATGATTCCTCTTCAAGTCAGGCAAACTTGAATAAGAATTAATAATGTAAACAGATAAAATAAAATTTTTAAATCTTTCCTTAAAAGGAAAAAATACAACGTTGATTTCCAGTCCTCACAGAATTGTAACACTGACTTTCTAACTATGATTTTCAGTTGCTCCAAGATGAAGTCTAACAATTAATATTTCAAAGTAAATTACAATGTCTGTAGCGCTGTACGTTTCCATTTTTTACACAACATAAAAGTTATTCTACCATAGTTAGAAGCTGTAACAGCCGTATCTTCTTGCCTTCTTAGCATGTATTAAATCTCTATACTTCCAGAAACATATATAGCTACCTCATGCTTTGACATGCTCACCACCAAATCTAAGTAATTCTTAGCTGAAGTGTCCACTGCTTCCAAATATGGGGGGAAGTGCAGTTATAAAAACAAAACGACACCACAAACCATAAAGAAGCTCCACACAAACAAAACCACAAAGCAAAACACTCCACAGTTACACCACAGGCTAAAATAGAGTGATGATGTCCTGACCTACATCTGTATGTAGCTGAAGTAAGCCATTTTACAGCTTCTACACAGCTTTACCAGTGCAATTTCTATGTTAGTGAGCTAAAATAAAAAACCCACCAACAAAACCAAAAAAATCCCAAACCAAAACCCCCACCCAAAAATAAAATTTGAAGCTTTACCTCCTGTCTGCCAGAAAGCTGCACTGAACTTAATCTGTTCTACAATGTTATCGATCTCTTCTGACCCCTTACCCTATGGGGTGCAAAAACATAAGGGGCCTCCAAAACAGATGCAGCACCTTAAAGGTTACAGCTAGACAAGTTTTTATAGTGCCAGTGCTGGCTTTAACTGCCTCAGTCCCTCCAAGCTACTGTCATTAATTACTGCTCCTCTACCATGTCTGCAGTTCAGAAATACCATCCTGCCCAGCGAGCCAGTCTGGGGAACTGACAGACTGAAACAAGCTGGGTGTGAGTTCCAGTTTACCAAGGAACTCTGGCATAGTGGAAGTTGGTATAAATGGCAGAAAAAGCAGGACTGCGTAAAACAAGGACTCTGATGAAAGAAACACTCCTTGAAAATGAAGCCTTCGGTTCTGATCACTTCAGTAACCTGTGACTTGGGTTCAAAAGGCACAGTACTTGCACGACACCTTTAAATATCCCACCTGGCCACATTTACTAAACCACAACATTATTTACTGAATATAAATATAAATAAGGTGCCCCCTTCTCCCTATTGTATGGCAAAAGGTCATTATTCGAAGAATTCTAATAAAATTCAGCAAACCAGACTTCCCGTTGACTCTCATTCACATTTTTCAAGCACAAATTTTAGCCAAATGTCTTCAATCTGCAGACCCTCAGTGTCTTGCTGTTTTCGCACAAAGCAGCTGAACAACATGGCTTACTCACATGGCTCTAAATGGCCTTCTCAAAGGAACCCCAGATTGGTAGAGAACAATCAAGAAGTTGATCTGATAGAAGAAGTTGATCAGATAACTGCTATATACAAAGCAACTGAATCATAAATCAAGCAACTCCATCTGTCAGTTGAGTCCCTGAATACTCCAAAATTTGATTAGCAGGACACAGCTACAGGACATACAAAACACTCCTTGTGAGCCAAAGCAATATCTGTCATTTTTAATCTGCTGATTTAAATAGACACTGAACACATGATGGGTCTCATCCTCTAAGAGGCAGTAATGACTCAACAAGTTTAGGCAAGCTCCAAGAACTATTTACCCAGATGCCATGAACAAAAGTCAGCTTCAACCATCTACAAGAGCAAAGTTACAGTATCACCTTCTACTGGACCACCAAACATCCTTCCCAGTGCCTGCCATTTGATCTTTTACTGAAGATACACAATCCCACAAGTGACAATAAAATAATGGAGCTCCCATGGCACATTTAATTTGTGGCACTTAATACGTGATACTTTCAGCACCAAGCAGTCACTACCTCTGCTTCCTTTACAAAAAGCTCATCAAAAAGTGAGAGTGGCCTACTGCAAGTTTGCTTAGCACTCAAATCCTACTTCATGCCTTGCCCATACATGAACACACAAAGCAAGAGGTCAAGCAGACAGGTTACTCCCATTCATTGTCCAACACACAATATCTTTAATACAGTTCCACTTCAGAATGAGAGGGGGAAACTGCACCAATATATGGAGACCAGAGACTTGAGGTTTCCCTAAATATCTCATTTCTGACCTGACCTCTCAGCCACAACAAGACATTCCTGAATACTACAGGAACTCGCTTCAGGTTTTCATAGCTATTTTATGGACAAATTCAGAAAACTGAGAACACGTTAAACCTGGTTCTTTGCCTGCACACAGAAGGAGGCTACACTGAACACTCATTCTTCTTCCTAAAAAAGGTGAATGGCTACCCTAAAGAAAAAGATCATTTTAGAGGCAAAAAAATAGGATTAAAGTTTTAAAATGTTGTTTACACATGTAGATTCATTTTTCAGCTCAGTAATATCCAAATACAAGTAAAGATGAGAAGAAAAAATAGGACTCCCAAGCTTTAGTAGATGAACACATGCTCTTTATTTCTCCTTGGTCTTTTACATTCTTGGAAACAAGCCGTAACTTTATTCCATCAGTAACATATAAATGAACTTCCTTGAATGTGCTCAGTGTATACATTTATATTTGAGTTTGAAACTCAAGCAAAGCTAAATAGTATTTTCTGACAGCAGGAACTAACAATACCTCTTTCAGATCAACTGGGGGGAATCCACAAAATTATGTGGATATGCACTCAATCATTACAGAAATAAATTCCAAGTAAAACATAATCTACTAGCTTACCTCATGCCTCAAAATTTAACAATCACCACAATTAAATCTGTTAGGTCCCATCTGCACCCAATCATTAGGCAAAAGCAAGATGCTATCCAAAATGTGTGCCTAAACATCCTCCCTTCTAAAGCCCACCATGTAGAACAGGCTATCACAGTCGAGCTTTTACACTAAGTTCTCCAGCTCTGCACTATATACTTTCAGACCAAATTCATAGTTTTCCTTTCTAATATCAAAAGGCTTAATTGTTTTTGAGCATGCCAGCAATTCCTTACCAGGCCATACAGCAAGGAACAGTAAAGCAACTCACACTACTATTCTGTCACACATATAGACTTATTGAATCCTTGCTGGGCACAAATACTACCAGAGAGAGGAGTGACTGGAGAGCAGCCTTGCAGAAAGGGATCTGGGACTGTGGGTCAGCAACAGGTTCAACAACAGTCAGGAGTGCGCCCTGGCAGCCAAGAGGACAAACCACATCCTGGGGGCATCAAACAGGATAACCAGCCAGTCTAGAGAAGGAATTAGCCCATTGGATTCAGTACTGGTGCGGCCTCACCTTGAGCACTCTGTGCTGTTCTGGGCCCCATAATTTAAGAAGGATGCGCAGGTCATCTTTGAATACATACAGATGAGGACAACACAGATGGTGGAAAAGCTAGAAGGAATGCCCTGTGAGGAACAGCTAAGGACTTCAGGCTTGCCCAGTTTGGAGAAAGCAGGCTCAGAAGGGGAGGTGGCAAAGGTGCTGGTGTCTTCTCCCTGGTATCAAGGGAATGGGATACATGGGAATGGTTCAAAACTGTGCCAGGAAAGGTTTAGACTGGACATCAGGAAGCATCTCTTTACCAAGAGGGTGGTAATGCAGTGCAATATGCTTCCTAGAGTGGTGGTCAATGCCCCAAGCCTGTCAGTTAACATTCATAATGACTTACACCTTGAGGGGAGGCAGGGTGTTGTGTCACAGCAAAATTTTAACTCCCTAAACTTGACACAGACATTAGAATCATTGAATAGTTTAGGTTTGAAGGGACCTTAAAGATCATCTAGTTCCAAGCCCCTGTCATGGGCGGGGCTACATCCCCCTAGATCAGGCCACCCAAGGCCCCATCCAACCTGGCCTTGAACACCCCCAGGGATGGGGCAGCCATTGCTTCCCTGGGCAACCTGTTAATTAATTAATTCTATATCCAAGTGCCAATTCTAGCTTAAGCTCCTAAAATGCTAGTTTGCAATACAACTGCTACACGGCAAATAACTGGTATTATATCAAATGAGTAACTACAGTTCTCCTATTCATCTAGAAAACAAAATTACATGGCAGAAGTTATATTATCAAATCTACCAACAATAAGCACATCACTCCTCTGCAGTCATTAACCTTCCAATATAAAACACAGACAGAAATATCTGAGTCTTAACTACCAAAAGGACACCTCTCTAACAAAGAATCTTTACAAGGGGAGGAAGAACAAAACAAAAAACCCACAATACAAGAAGCAAAAAAAATCCCACACCAAGGCACTACTACCAACACAGCTCTTCCTTTCTTTCTGACCCTCAGAGCACAAACCTGCAAGCGTTTTGGGACATGGTATAACACATCCTTTTTATGAAGTTTCTCCTAAGAATATGCTGCTTAAATCCATGCCATTTCTCCTCTTCCTAGAGGAAGAAAAAATCCTTCTGCTCAGGGCAGCTGAAAAGCGCTCAGAAATCCTCATAACACAGGAACTGAAGAAAGGCTAGAGTTTTGATAACGTTATGCCAAATAATCCTACTCCTGGCCCCATGCTCGGCACACATCAAGGCTTTTATTTTTATACCGAAGAATCACCAGCCTCACAAAACACGTCATATTGTTAAATCAAGACAGGGTCTTTTGTACATCTTCCTCCAACTCAATAAGGAGGAATATTCCTCTTGAACATAATGATCTACAAGTATGCTTTTGGACACCCAATTAATTTGCACTCTGATGGTTCAACAGTGTCAAGTAGCAGTAATTCCTGGGATACCTTTCAGGCAAATGGTGGAGGAAGCTACGGTGAGACAAATGCTTCTAAATAATTATTGAATCAAAAACCTGCTAATAATTTCTGAGTTACTCAAAAAGAAATTGCTGAAAGTACAGCAGAACTTATATTTCATAACAGAGGTTTAATTTAATTAAATATAAATCACACACCTGTCAGGATTACATTTAACTGATGAAGTCCAGCTAAAGATAATTCTGGACTTTATGATCTGCAAACTGAATTTCACAAAGGTAAGGGTCAGTCAAAGGTTCTGTCGCAACATTTTCTCATCCAGTGCTAAGCCTCAGAACTTGACTGTATAAATCACACATGTGGGTCTTACGAAAACGGCCAAAGCTGGTATGGAACAAATGCGCTGTACCTGTCAAAGCTGGTACAAAACAAATGCTTTGTGCCTATCTACCCGTATCTACCTCCTTATCTCAGAAATGTTTTGTACCTGTCTCCAAGCCTCCCTGCTCCTACCATTATGAAAGGTCCACGAAGCCAGGAGGAAAGAGATAGGAAAATTAATGACAGGATTTGCCACTGACCCATAACCCAATAAAGCATGTGTGAAGAACAATTCAACCAGAGTTCAAGGTGATGATGACTACTGGTCCTCATCAGGAGACCCCAGGTCGACCACCACCACCAGGAGAAGTACATGCACAAGGGGAGAAGACCTGCCTCAGACGCTCCTCTCTTGGCACATATGGCCTGCTAGGTGGAGACTGGCACATCTCCACAGGCAAAGGCAGGTTGCAAAGCGGGTTGCAGGTGTGTTGACTAGCATGAAAGACAGCTCTGGAGCAGCTGAATTTTTTGAAAAACATCCCCACCATAAGATCACCTTGATCGAAGACAGACAGTGGAATGCCTTTTGGACCAGGATCCCCAGAGACTCCAGACATCTGTGGACCCATGGTGGTAGCTATAAACCCCTTTTTCTTTCCTTTCCTCACAATCTCTTTCCTTAATCTCTTTCTTTCTATTGCAAGCCACTTTACGGGCAGAATTAATAAGGTTCCGGTTTGGATTGAAATTTAACTCCCTTGACTTGTTGAATTATTGCTTTTTCCTTTGCACTGCAAGATCATAGCTGAAATGAACCATCACATGTCTGCTTACGAGTGGACCATGACAACACATAGTAAGAATTTCTCCACTAGCAATATATTGCATAAAAGGAGCCCAAAGGTCCCAGCCCAGCCCCAACAGAATTTATATCACCCACTGCTAAGCACAAATTAACTCAATTAGGAAATGCTAAGCAAAATACAGTGCCAAGGATGACCATCTAAAAGAAGATAACAAGTTAAATAGCCCTGTTTAGTCATTTAGGGAAATACCTGGCATCCAACTCTAATACGAGAAAAAAGTATTCTGTTATTACTCAAAGCACCTCTGGCATTTTGATTAAGCAACTCAAAGATGGTGTGCTTTTTTAAATATTGTTTGTTTGGTTGGTTGGTTTTTTAGCACAGCCTCAACTAGAATTTAATGGGGGGCAGGAGCAGTAAGGAGAGAAAATCTGGCATTGTTACAGAAATAAAATATAACAGTTTCAAATTATACTCTCCAAATCCGTGTTTTCCCATTGCATAATTTGCCAATACTATGAAAGGGTTTTTTTCAGTTCTCAAATCTGAAATGAAATGTTTCAAGATTAAAAATGCAACGTATGATTTAACAGTCCAGAGGGCTTACTTTAGTTCTCAGATAAGCATAGAGCCACTCAATTTATAGCTGTTGTAGGGAAGCTACAGACTCTCTTCCAAAACTACAGAAATTAACACTTACACAGCTTTCAGAGTTTTTTGTTAAAAGTTAAAGATGATTTGAACACAATATTAGTCACCAACAAACACTGTACATGTGACTAGTTGGAAGCTCATTCTGCTGAAAATTCTGGATGTACTCTAAGGGAACAAAGGATGCGGTGTCTGTGGAAAACTGAGCCCACTTCTATTGTTCAGAATATTTAGAGTTAAAAAAAAAGAAATTGGATTAAAAATGCATAAAACAGAACAATTTACTGTGATGCTACCCTAAAGCATTAGTGTTATAAACCTCTTACTCCTATTCCACTATCCTATACCTTAGACCATACCATCCCAGCAATCTATGACCTTTCCAAATATTTGTTTTTATGTGAATTGACACTTCTTATCCACCTTGTTCCCATCATCAGAGGCAGAATTAGTCAACTCCATAAGAGACTGAGCTGATAGACAATGATGCTAGAATGCATGTGATTATACTAAATCCTGGGAGAACCCAAACCACACTGCACAATTCAGTCTGTTTAAAGAAATAAAACATTTTTTAAAAGGTGTTACATAAGTGGCAGCAAGAAATAAAAAGCTTTTCCCATTTTTTTCACACCAATCCCCCCCAGGCTCTAGGTGTCAAACCAGATTTGCATAGACTTGATGGAAGCTCAGATAATAAATTGGTACTACTTAGCACAGACAATTAAAGGGTAGAAATTTTAATCCATAGTTAGACACATTAAAAGAACAGCCCAGTGATGGTAATTTCACAATCTAGAAATTTCACTGAAAACAGATGTTTAAAGTCTCATTAGAAAGAGCAGACCTAAGAGGACACTATGCATTACACCTAAATCACCTTTCATTTTTATGGGAAGATAAGCTGCTAGTTGCTATAGATACTTCTACACAGAGATAGGAGATAAATCAGGAAAAACAATAGTGTCGTATTAAAAAGAAATGACGCTAGATGATATCAGACTTCCAGGCACTGTATTAAACATAAAATAACTTAATTCTCATATGAAAGATTAAATTCCTTTCAGATAATTTCTATACGTTTATTACTGTTGATATAATCATGATCCACAGGCCAAACTTTTTTGAAGAAAAACACGTGTTAGGACAAGATACAAGAAACGACCCACTTAATACATACTAAACTTGTATTTTGTCAGCTACAACTTCACAGCATCTCTGAAGGCCAGCAACATATTCACTACATTAGGTGCACAACAAAATGACAGAGAAAACATGGCAATGGAGATGGATTTCTTCAGTACCACTTAACCATGTGTTGACAGCGCAAGTTTTTAAATATAAAATAGTAATATGTTTAATAAGTAGAGCTATTTTTCAGCTTGTCTTCAAGTGTTCCTACAATGGTCTCCTGGGAGACTTCTGCCTGTGAAATACATCTTAAAATTTTGAAATAGGGCTAACTGCAGAAAACAGGAAGAATACTAATGGTATACTATTCCAAAAATGCATAAATTAAGCACTCCAAGTTAATATAGGCTGGTCAGTATAACAAATTGTCAAGAAAACAGTAGAAGTTGATACAAGTTTCTAGTCAGTGACCAAGGAATCCACTGAGAAGAACCCATATTTTTTATGATAAAATGCACCTGTTAGAAAAGCATTATAGTAGTTTAGCTTTAAAGTAGTTTAGCTTAAGGGCACAACCTTGAGCAGTACAAGTAGGAAAGAAAAAAAGATTTCAAACAACTACAAAACATTTACAGTAAGTCTGCTGTGAAACCCTTAGAGCAGAGCAGATAACAGTGCTAAGGTCCCGCATAAGAGCAAATACCTACATATGTGAGGCTTCAACCTTTTGTCTGAAGAAAATCTCCTCTACTACCTCCCTGATCAGGCAGTCTGTAACAGATATCCACCAGAAGACAGGTCTACCTGCAAACCCTGACTATAAACTCTAAGCCAGTTCCCCATCCAACCCAAGCTAGAGCTCTACGCATCCCAGCTGCTCTCTTACAACTTGACAAGAAAGGCAACTCAACCTCCATGCTCTTCCAACCTGTTCTTCCTTCCCAAGGTGACTGTACCTACCCACTGCAGCACTGTCACTCAACTCCATCATGTCTGTAACCCCAATGAGAACATAGCCCTGCAACTGCATGCAGACTTCCAGTTCCTCCTGCTTTTTCACAACACTGCATTCATGAGTGCACATGGGCTTCAGAGAGGCCTTGAAAAAAAAGGCATGAACATTCTCTCCATCAGAGCGTCCTGTAGGCATTCCCTTACTTATGCGCATACACTTGAGGTGTTCCCCTTCTGTTCCAGCTGTTGACCATGAAGTCCTGTCCACAGCATCCTAATCATTCTGCTGGACAACCTAATCTACCACTTCCTCACTTGTTTCTTGGATATCATCTCCTTCCTGCATCACTCTTAGTTTAAACCTCTCCTGGGCACATTTGTATTACCTTTTATTATACATGCTTCAAAATCTTACTGTTTACTAAAAGCAAGATTCATGCAAGCTGGGAGCATGATCAAAATAAATAAAAAAACAAGTTGCACTAGAATTCTGTACTAGAACATAAAACCACATTAAAAGATTTCCTTCACTGTTAGAATACAGCAAACATGTTCCATACTTTTATCTTCTGCCCTCTAGCCTTCATTATGTGCTCAGCTCTTTTCAAATAAATAGTCAAGTGCTTTCAATAAAAGACAGGGGTAACAGAGATGCTTTTCTCTACACTCACCTACTCAAATCTGTAAATGCTGAATATGAAAAAAAATCTCAAATTTAAAGGTAAGTTTAAGCTGTGAAAAAGAACAAAGTAGAAAGTGCAGGTAACCTTCACTCAAAAGCTATTAAAAAAGACGATTTTGCACTGGCACACACTGCTTCATGAAAATGAAAAGCCTGACTGCCTTTAGCTTAGTCTTTGAGAGAGAAAAGCTCAAGTGAATTACGTAAATCATTATCTACAGACTTCAAAAGAAAAACGGTAATCATTAAGGTATTTTCATTGTTAATTAAGACACAGAGAGCTTCAGAGACAAGTTTTCCAATTAAGTTGGAAGGAAAATACATGGCATTTGCCACTAGATGGCTCCTCTATACGAGACACAAGGCACTGTCCCCAGCACCAAGTTCTGCCTCCAGCTGTAGAAGCAAGTGGTGCTTCAGCAGCAAGAGACCCGCCGCCAGCAGCCACACTGCCTCCTGTGCCACCAAAGCGACTCAGAGTCGTTTTCCAACGTTAATTACTTTAAGAATCCTTGTGATAACCCTTCACAATTTCTGGCATACCTGCTCTTGCTAAATTAACACTATGTACATGAATACGAAAAATGAGATTCATTTTTCTCCGATTTTCTCCTTGTAAGCTACCTATTCACCTCATTTAGGAACAGGAACAACTTGTAGCAATGTAAATGAAAAACCATTTCATCTCTTCCTCCTCCCAAAAATGCACTAAATGTTGGAGAAAAATGTTTTACATGCTTTGCCCCATTTTGTTATTTGTATAATACACAAGACAGACAGGATATAGTCCTCTAATGCCTACATCCTCCATCTCACAGTCACCCCTTCTTCTCTTTCCAGAAGAAGCAAAACCCTGCCTTTCTCTCCTGCTAACGAGAACTGATGTCTTTCCAAAGCACTCTGCTCATTAATCAGTATTTCAACGCATACTATGCTGCTGGGTTCTCAATCTGAAAACCCAGTTTCCTTCCTAAATCAACACATTTCACTCTTCTAAGGAAACAATAAGATATCAAAAAGGGGAATTTGTATAAGAAAACAGCTAAACATCAAAGAGAACTTTAAATTAAGAGGAACTGACATGTAGCACGAATTGACAGAAAAATTAATTGGTGAATTAAGAAAGAGAGCAGACAGAGGTAGTATGTGAGAGAGAGAGCTAGGAAAACAGAGGGAACAGGTATAATGTAGACATAAGTGATTCCTCCATCCCTCATAAATCAAGTGCAAGAATTTTATTCACACATCTTATCTGACATCATTGAAGCTCATTTCATGAATCTCTTAAAACATACACGATGGTACTCAAACTGATGAAATAAATCTATACTATTAAATACTGAAGAAAGCGTATCACAAAGCTAAAAGGAACAACCCTTCTGTCTTCTGGTTTTGAAACAGTTGTATACCAATTTTGTGGATAATTTTTACCATCACTACCAACATTAAGTCTTTATACTTGTGTTGCTTTTAAAGTAAGTAGCAACAATATCCAAATTTCATACTTGCTGCTCTTTGGGACACTGTATAGTACTTATTTAAATTGCAGGTATATAAGTACACCCATGAGATTCAAACCCTTTCTAGCAGTACTTTGCACAGATAACTATGGGTCTTACACGCAGACCACATTAAGGGGGCGCGAAACTTTGGCAGTAAATAGTAACACAGCTGGTTTCTTGTCTTTTTATGTACATGACAAGGTGATATACACAGCACAGAAGTCATACAACACATTTTAATTTAGTGGTCACACAAACACCTACACTAAATACACAAAGATAAAAGACGAGTATTTTCTATCTTTTGCTTCAACACCATGAGATCCAATGAGCTTGACTGGCCACAGTGAAGTGATTTTCCACTTCAAGATCTTGAGTAGCTACTACAGTCTATTATACAGCTAAAGAGAAGTGTTCAATATATTGAAACTGTGAAAGGATAAAAATAAGGCATACCTTGTCTATTCCCGTTCTCTTCATCCTAAAGAAATAGAAAGAGAACATATTAAAAATTCAATAAATGGGAAAATGCATAGACATTTATAAGCTATGAAGATCCAATGTGAACTTAAATTTAAAAATAACCTCACACAACAAAACTGACAAAGTCCAGTTCCACGAAACATCCCTACAGAAATAAAAACAGGTTATCTGTAAACAAATATACCAAAAGCCCCAAAACATTGCCATGAAGCCTAATGCTGTATTGTGTGTTGTTGCAAGCACGTTTCCACCCTGAAAACCCAGGCAGGAGGTTATGCTTTAACAGTCTAAGGATTCAAAGCTAAATAATACACACGATACAAAATATTTTTAAGCAAGCTCTGAGCATATTTACTGAAATTTATTTTGCCTTCAGTAATATTGCCTAGAGAAAAAAATCTACCCCAAACACTATTTAGTAGCAACCACAAGGATTCTACTTGTGCTCATTGCACTATAAATACACAATCATAACTACCAGGTATCACTGACAGTCTATAAAAAAAAGGAAATCTCACAAATGGAATGTACTACGAGTAAATTGCATGCTTAAAATAGCAAATGATTACTTAAGTTACTTTCTTGTCAACATTTTAATATGAATGAAGGGCTTTGAGAGATCATAGCTAACCTCTTCCACAAAATTCTACTATCTGAAAAGCACAATTGTTTAAAAGAGAATATGTGCTATCTTTCAGAACTGTAATTTAATGGAGTAATAAACTTTCAACCTGAATACAATTTCTTGGATTAATATGTACTGTTTATGAAGTATTCCTAACAATTCACCTCAGCTGATTAAAACAGCTTCATTCTGAAGGAAAGAAGGAACAAGTTTACTACCGAAAACACTTTCACCTGTATATTCCCTCCTACTTGTAAACACATTAATTCTAAATTTCAAGGTCTTCCACATTTAAAGGCAAACCACTATCTTTTTCACATTAAATATTTTGAAATCAGTTGCACACTGATTCTGAGCAAACTATTCAAAGAAAGGAAAATGAAGAATGAGAGGGATTATGTCCTGCCTATGAATACTACATAGCAACGAGGATGAGACAAGTCCCTCCTAGGTGTTTCCTGAGAGACATACAAAGTTCTGCTGAAGCTTTGTAAGACACTACTGGAAGATAACTTTAAGGATGGAAAAAAAAAAAACCAATAAACCCTCCCCCCAAAAAAAAGAGTAGAACACTAAGTTAACTGGCACTCACTTTACTTTTAAAAGCCATGGTAATTATCATTAGCACCTCAAATCTGAGAGAGGCTAACAGTATATGTCTAAGCTGGACAGTCCTGTCTACTCTACACTTTGGCAAAAAATACCATACTAATTAATGAAGATGGTTAAAATTTACCATTGTATCTCTTGAAGCCTGTAACAGCCAGTTGGTTTTGAACTATGAGCACCCAAAAGAATAGCACCAAAGAATTAGACAAGGCTAGGTAGCATCTTCATGTCTTTAGTTCCTATCCCTTCTGTCAAGAAAAAAAACACGTTTAGGACTTAAAACATTAAAATTCATAGTCGGCAAAATGCGGGTCAACACATTTGGGAGGCTACCTGGTTCAATGCTATAAAACAAAAAAATTACAGAAGTGAACAGCTAGCTAATATAGAATTGCCATAATTTATGAAATACTGCACTAGGTTTGTCAATTTGTCACTGGGCACGCAAAACTCTGTTACAAAGGACAGTTGCAAAGCATTAGTTTTTCATAGTATCAAGCTAATGAGCTCAGGCCTTTAAAAAGGGAATGTTTCATAACACAAATGTTTTGGAATTCACTTTCCCTCCTATATTTATCTCTTCCATACTGCAAGATGTTATTATATGCTGCTTCCCATAACTGAAGAGATTTCCTTTTATCACTTACTTGCTTCTCAGACTGATTGAGCTTGAACTTCACATGCAAAAAAAAAAAAAAAAAAAAGAACCAGATCCTAACAAACTATCTGATGTTAAAAGCACAATTTAACAGACTTTTTGCAATGTCAGCTTAAGAAATCATCCACGCACTCCCTACTCACCTTCTTAAGGGAAAGGAGGCAAGAGAAGCAAGAAGGATATACAGCAGGTTATTCCTGAATGTGCAGCTATTCCCAGTTCTGTATGTGGCCCCACATAAGCACAGCCAAGTACTTTTCGGTAAAATGAAATGTGTTAAACTGCATCCTCCTTTTCCAAGATCATCTTTCACTCTGCCCTTCACACAAGGCTGTCCCTCCCAACATACCTAACAAAAAACCACTTTCTTTCATAACTTTTCTCTACCATAATGTTTATAAATTAGTTAATTACAATGCGGAAGAGTCCTTTGATCTGTAGTTTATCAGCTATTCTGTGCGGGAACCATGAAAAGACACTAGAACATAGCACAATATCCCGAATTTGACTTAGGTCTGCAGTACTACACACATACTGAATGTCATATGAAAGAAATTAAGTATAATATAAAAATGTAATATAACACTAAAAATATGATGCAAATTAAATAAAACATATTAGTATTCAGTATTAAAATGCAGAGATGCTTCTCTGAATTGATTATAACCAATCATGTTCAATCATTTCAATGACAGCACAGCAAGGCCTGTTTCCCAGTCAAATGTAAATGCAAATGGAGAAAATAAAGCTTTATGGATGCTCCTCATAAACAGTTGTGCAGGTCATTGTCACCTTGTCACTAAGGTATCAAGTTTTAATCTTGAAACTCATCCTGCTTATTCAGGCATTACACAGATGTTTTTAATGTCTAACTTGGGTGGCCCACAGTGCCAGGCAGCATTGGTCTCATTACGTGACCACGAATCATGTTGATGGCAGCGGAAGTCTACAAAAGGCAGACATCAGATTTGTACACATAAAGCTAGAAATATCCACTAGTTTACTCCCACCAAACCCTAAGTCTCTTGGTTAACATGTCTCCAACTATTTCACTCAGGTTTTGAACAGCTTTTTTTTTTTTCCAGAAACAATCAGTGGCATCATTAAAAACAGAAGTTTAGCACTCTTTAGTTTTTCTGATCAGCAAGGAAAGAAAAATAAATCCTTATTGAAGTTCTGAATCATTCGGAACCAGGTATCATCACATGAAAACTCTAGATAAGCTGGACTTCAACACAAAAGTGACCTCCATCTGTTAACCTGGTGCTCTGCATTTCTGAATAACAGGAGGGGAAGCCTCACAGCTCTCTCCCTACTGAATAGCAAGGGTGAGGTGTGCCTCCAGCCTGTGAAACATTAAAGGAAGATGTGACAAAAAAAAAAAAAAGTCGCCTGAAGAACAGACCATAACTCAAGGCAAATACTGTTAGGTGCTAATCTACTAAAAGTCAAGTGTGCTTGGGGACTCCCAGTCTGCCCCAGTTTGGAGGCAGATCTACCTAGATCTCTTCCTTGCAGTGAGCTCCCCAGGATAGCTGAGAAAAAAAAAATTCAACTAAAGACATGTGTTATCAGACTAACAGCTGGAACACTGAACTTCTTAAAAATAAATACAAATAAAACACCACAAATACATCTAGGCAGGGAACATATTATTAAAGACTTCTATCAAATAATGCCCACTGTTCTCCATACCGTTTGGGGTAGAGTTCTTTGCTTGCAGGAAAATTAACCTCGGTGGCTCTCCAAATTGCAGCTTTCTCCACCTCAAAGGAAGCTTTTCTTCCCATTCTCATGGAATATCCAGCTGTGAGTGAACTCTACCACACCCTGCAGTCTAGGAGCATTACACTCCTTGTTGTAGAGACACCCACTGTTTCCTCCAAGGGAGGAGTCTTGTCCTCTCCTCCCGAGAGAATTCTGCGTGACCTATCAACAGTTGTTGTAACACACAAACTGCAAGCAACGGGAGCAGAACTTGTAGTGGAGTAACTTTCACTAGACATTTCTGAATTGGAACCAAGAGTAGATATTAAAGAAACATACATATACACACAAAGAATATAGAAAGACTGTCCAAAGGAAAACTCTTTCAAATGCTTTTCTTTCTGTTTACCACCTCTACCAATTTATGTTGGTTGGCAGTATTAAGAAATATTAGGGCAAGCCTACTTTGAAAGACATCAAACAAGCTAGAATGCAAAGCCTCTGCTAGGATAAAAAAGACCTCAGCACTGCTTTACATGGGAAGTGCTAGAATCAGGTCAACACTTCTGCTAGCAGAAGGACTGCAGCTCTGAGAAACCTGTAGGGACTCAAGTAACTCTGTTATGTTCATAGCATCTTTAACTTCCAGCTATAACCTTTATCTTATGGCAGAGGTAACTGCATGCATTCTCAAGTTTAAAGAAGAGAAGGCTACAAGGTTCAAGAAAGAAAACTTAGTCATAGTTACTGTCAGTAACTATGGTTTGCAAATCGAAACCTCTCCGCCTTCCAAGTCCCTTAAGTTTTATCAATAAGAGGAAAGATTGACACTTGAACTAAGAATCAATGACAAAGACTAATGAGCTGCTAACCAATACAACCTTTGGTGAAACAAAAACAGCAGAGAAATCAGAGTTGCCTCATATTGGGATCAGACTGACAATACGTGAATTTCATTCCTTAGTACAATAACTTGAGTACACAGATTTCTATAAAAGCCATATTTTGAAGACCTAGGAGTAGTAATTTTAAGGAGCTGTTTGGGTTTTTTTTTCCCTACCACCCCACAGAAAACAAAAAGAAGAAAGAGTATATCTATTAAGGTTAATCTACAGAAGTATCAATCAGGGCCCTGTACAAACAAATCTTATTATCTTTAGATGTAACTGAATCCCTGAATGATGGTATTACAGTTGTCTGACAAGCTCATTATTTCCTTTTTGAAAAACAACAAACAGAAGTGGAAATGAATTATACAAATTCTGACACAGTAGAGAAAAAACAGGGGAAAAAATGTAAAAAAAAAAAAAGTGCTAAGGGCTGTCTTCCAGAAGAGAGAGGTAGAACTTCAACACACATCTCAATATTTACAGACTCACTATGTACTGCTTGGGTCTTTCTCAGAAATCATCCGATGTGAATGAGAAGGATGAGAAGGGAGGGGCTGATATTTATAGGTTTTTCAATACTACTTGCCTTTCCTTGTCCCTGTCTCCTTCTAAAAGTGAAAAATATCAGCCACCTCTGAGACAGAGATCATTTAGGTTGCAAAAGACCTTAAAGATCATTGAGTCCAACTGTAAACCAAACACTGCCAAGACACCACTACACCATGTCCCTAAGCAGCAGGGATGGTAACTCAACCACTTTCCTAGGCAGCCCGTTCCAATGACTGACAACCCTTTCAGTGAAGAGATTTTTCCCAATATCCAGTCTAAACTTCCCCTGGAGCAACTTGAAGCCATTTGCTCCCATCCTATCATCCATCATCACCTGTTTGGCCAACTGGACACCCACAAGTCCATGGGGCCAGATGGGATACATCCTAGGGTTTTGAGGGAGCTGGTGGATGTATTGGCCAAACCCCTTTCCATCATCTTCCAGCAGTCCTGGAAGACTGGGGAAGTACCTCTGGACTGGAGACTGGCTGATGTAGTGCCCATTTACAAGAAGGGTAGCAGCAGGGAGGATCCGGGGAACTACAGGCCAGTCAGTCTGACCTCAGTGCCAGGGAAAGTCATGGAACAGGTGATCTTGAGTGCTATCATGAAGCACTTACAAGAGAACTGGGTGATCAGGCCCAGTCAACATGGGTTTACCAGAGGCAGGTCCTGCCAAACCAACCTGATCGCCTTCTCTGACAAAGTCACTCGGCTGCTGGATGAAGGAAAGGCTGTGGATGTGGTCTTTCTGGACTTCAGTAAAGACTTTGACACAGTTTCTCACAGCATTCTGCTACGGAAACTGTCAGCCTCTGGCCTGGACAGACGTACACTCTCCTGGGTAGAAAACTGGCTGGATGGCTGGGCCCAGAGAGTGGTGGGAAATGGTGTTAAGTCCAGCTGGAGGCCAGTGACAAGTAGTATTCCCCAGGGCTCAGTGCTAGGTCCAGTCCTGTTCAATGTCTTCATCAATGACCTGGATGAGGGCATTGAGGGTACCCTTAGCAAGTTTGCAGATGACACAAAGCTGTGTGCAAGTGTCGATCTGCTGGAGGGTAGGGAGGCTCTTCAAAGGGACCTAAACAGGCTGGACCGCTGGGCAATGTCCAACGGCATGAGGTTTAACACGGCCAAATGCCGGGTCCTGCACTTGGGGCACAACAACCCTATGCAGAGCTACAGACTGGGAGAAGCCTGGCTGGAAAACTGCCAGGAGGAGAGGGACCTGGGGGTGTTGGTCGACAGCTGACTGAACATGAGCCAGCAGTGTGTCCAGGTGGCCAAGAAGGCCAATGACATCCTGGCTTGTATCAGAAATGGTGTGACCAGTAGGTCCAGGGAGGTTATTCTCCCTCAGTATTCAGCACTGGTGAGGCCGATCCTTGAATCCTGTGTGCAGTTCTGGGCCCCTTACCACAAGAAGGATGTTGAGGCTCTGGAGCAAGTCCAGAGAAGAGCAACGAGGCTGGTGAAGGGGCTGGAGAACAGGCCCTATGAGGAGCGGCTGAGAGAGCTATGGGGTTGTTTAGCCTGGAGAAGAGGAGGCTGAGAGGAGACCTCATTACTCTCTACAAGTACCTGAAAGGTGGTTGTGGAGAGGAGGGAGCTGGTCTCTTCTCCCAAGTGACAGGGGACAGGACGAGAGGGAATGGCCTCAAGCTCCGCCAGGGTAGATTTAGGTTGGAGATTAGGAGGAGGTTTTTCACGCAGAGGGTCATTGGGCATTGGAATAGGCTGCCCAGGGAGGTGGTTGATTCACCTTCCCTGGAGGTGTTTAAGGCACGGGTAGATGAGGTCCTGAGGGACATGGTTCAGTGTTTGATAGGAATGGTTGGACTAGAAGATCCGATGGGTCCCTTCCAACTTGGTTGTTCTGCGATGCTGTGATTCTGTTACTTGGGAGAAGAAACCAACACCCACCTTGCTACAATTCCCTCAGCTGCTCCTCATAAGACCTGTGCTCCAGACCCTTCATCAGCTTCACTGCCCTTCTTTGGGCAAGCTCCAGCACCTCAATGTCCTCAAAGACATAGTGATACATTTAGGAAGAAACCTACCCAGTCATTTCTTACTTAAGGAGATTAATCCTGCTGATGCTGTTTTGGTTTCACCCTCAACATGAACAGGGGGATTTTTTGGGGATATTCTAAGGAGTACAAGTAATTTGTTCTGCTCAGCTAAGGCTTCCCCATCCTCCTTCCTCTGTTGCACATTCAACCAGAGGTTGCTCTTTTCTGGTTTCCTATAACCCATTTTGAAGGACAGAAATGTTGGGATCACATGATACTGCTAATAGCCTCACTTCCCATTAGCTTCACTGACTCCTTGTTGAGGGGAAAAGATTTGGGCACTCAAGTGCAGACTGAATAGCTGAACTTAACTGGAAAAAATGTGCCAATTTTCTCCTGTCAAGGTTTTTCCACTTCAAAAGAAATCTTACACCCACTGAGGACATGGAAAAACCAACAGCTTTAATAGAAGACTCTTGCAGATGCACGTGAGTCAATTCACTGTCTACCAAGATCATGAAGCTTCAATACACATTCCCCGTTCTGATAAGAATCTGCTCTTCTGACTTACTGGAAGGGCAGAAATGAAAATGAGAGGTGGCATGGATTATGAGAACTTGAATTCTTGATGACATTGAAACATTCAAATGTTGTTTGAACATCCTAGGAAAAACCCTGCCTCAGTATTCAAATTTCTATTACTACTATACAGAATTTTTCTCAATACCAGGTACCTATAGCAACTTTCAAAAGGCTCAGTCATGAAAGGGGAATAAAAACCACCTTTGAGCAAGCCAGACCAATTAGCTCCTTAATATTTAGGATTACTTGTTTTAATTCCAAATATTTTACTTCTTTTTAATTAGGAAATTTGTCTTTTAATGTAGATCTATATATATTTTGTATGTAATGCCTCCTGACTAACAGGAACTTGCAGATTCTTGTTCTTTTCAGCAGAAAGAAGATAATACAGAAACACAATCCATCTTTCTAACATACATTAGTTGTAGAAAACTTAGTTAGAAACTATGGTCAACTAATGTTTTTCTAGGCTATTCCCTTAGTAGATGCTGTGGCAAATTCCAAGTACATGTTAAAAAATAAATTAAAAAACCAAAAAACACAACAACAAAATCCCCTGAGCCTCTCACCCTTGAATTCTACACTTCAAAAAGTGTAGACTAATGACACTGGCTTTAGGGAAAAAAATTCTGTACAGAGAAATATTTCCATATTCTGCAATAACCACTGGTCTTACCCACAATAACAAATATTTTTAACTCAGCTGAGCTCATTCAATTCCATCTTCTTGGAACAGCTCAGGGCACAGCTATCAAATGATGCAATAAGTGAGTCCGCCCACCTTATACACAACATATCTTTCATGTGTGTAAGGCACATTTAAGCATACATTTAAGCAAGCTGGATTTTTTGACCCTAGAAAGTATAATAAAGCTATAAGTGATTTATTATTAATTTCACTTACTTTAAAAGAAAATTGAACTGCAGATTCTGGAGGGTAAACTATGAAGTGTCTTAAGGTGAAGCCAAAGCCCTGAGATGTCCTTCTTAGCACAACAGTTTTGGGACCAGGCCAAGAGAAAATCTCTTCTTCCTCCGACGGGGATATAGCTTCACTCTGCTCTTTTCCATCTTTATTTTTTGATGCCTAAAATAAAAATAAGACATACACAGAAGTACTAATTTGGATAATGTTTAACAAAAAATAAAAACAACAAAAAATAAACAAACCAAAAACTCCAAACCACAAAAATATTCCAGTGCAATTGAAAAAATAATTTCTAACCCCACTACCAAAGTAACTCGATGATCACTTATATTTTCAAAGGAAATGTGTATTGTAACCCAGCAGCCCTTACAACTTTACGCCACTGGTCATATTACATACAGAATGACTGAAATTTTAAGTGAAGTTAGATATTATGAAAACCCATGTACAAAAGTGAAAGGCTCAAATGAACTGCAAGGAAGGTATACAGCTTGCATGTTTTATTTGCTTTCTGCTTTACTTGGATACAAAAGTGTGTTCTGGGAACCCACAGCTCTCACCAAATCCAATTTCTTCACTCAATATAGGCATGGTTTTCTCAACTATCTTCTCACGTAAAACAAGTAAAACAGAACTGAAGAACATTTAGGCTTATTCAGCAAGTCACACTCTCCTCTAGGCATATCTCTGTCTTCACTTTGCTTTTTCTACCCTTATCTACTTTCTCTGAACATTCTCTGAACCTATGACTCAAACAATATATTTTTTTATAAAAATATTTTTCCTCAGCCTTCTATGAAATCTTCCATTTCAATTTTCAGAGTGAGTGCCACACCACATACACATAGCATTTCAAATCAAAGGCAGAAGACATACAAAGAAAGCATGCAAAACTCTATGACCCTCCTCTAAATATTCTAGTTCAACGATGCGTGAAATAAATTTAGATACCAGAGCCTATAGCCTATTCAGAGGGTATTCAAACAGAAATAATAGTCGTCTTGTGCTCCTGTAGCTCTGCTGCTGTGGTTCAACTGGCTGATACATGTCAGAATTTACTGCTTAGTTTTCTCCCTAGGCTGCTCAAAAAACCCTCCTTTTTGCTTCAACTCTTACAGCTGGGATGGATGTAACAGTGTTTATTGGCAAGGTGGGCACATTCAACTCCAATCAACATCTAGAGAGAGGGCAAAGCATTCCTACTCTAACCACAATGATAGGCAGCATAGAATACAATAAGGAAAATGTTGCAGCTGCTTGGTGAGACAGTTTAACCCATCAAAGGAGCATTCTGCATTTTGGTATCTGAAACACAACACATTTAGAATATAATCATTACAATTACAGATCTTTTCCAACCGTATCAAGTTCAACTGTCAGCCCAACACCACCATGCCTACAAAACCACGTCCCGAAGTATTGTGTCTGAGCACTTTCTGAACATCTACAGGGGACGTAACCCCACCGCTTCCCTGGGCAGCCCATTCCAGTGTTCCACCACTCTTTCAGTAAGGATTTTTTTATCTAATAGCCAATCTAAATCTCTCCTGGCACAACTCAAGGCTGTTTCCTCTTGTCCTATCACTTATTAGGTAGGAGAAGAGACCAACCCCACTTCAGCCTCCTTTCAGGCAGCTATATATGCATATATATGTGTGTGTGTGTGTATATACATAAATATATAATATATGATATAAGAGCTCCACTAAGGGCTAAATAATTCCTGTTCCCTTAGCCACTCCTAGTAAGGCTTGGGCTCCAAACCCTTCACTAACTCCATTACCCTCCTCTGGGTTTGCTCCCAGCAACTCAATGTCCTTCTTGTACTGAGGGGCCCAAACACAGTAAATTCCACATAGATGCTGCCATTTGTCCTTGGAAACCCACATCTTACCAAGTTTAACAGAGAGGGCAAGAAAATACTAGCCAGTGCTTCGAAGAGCAGCTTCCCTACCTCCAACAACCCTGTTCTTCCACAAGTGGAAAAGAATGCTATAGCCAAGATACAAAATGGAGCCACTTCTAGGACCAGAAAACGCAGAGAACCCAGAGCAGCCCAACAGGACTCCCCTGAAAAGCCTGGAAGGAGTATCAGAAGATTTTGGAAAGAACAATAATAAATACCATCAAGGACTCAGTCTTGCCCTTGTCTGTCTTCATCTTTCATCATCATGCACATTTTAAGCTGTTAGTGTGAAACTGAAAAGACAGTGCAAATAGATGACTAATGAATGAAAAATGAGTGAGAACGGCAGGACAGCCAAGGTGAGTGGCTTTAAAGTTCAAGCAATGCAAAGATGAAGTTAAATTACATAATCCTGTAGCCTAAGGCTGGGGTTTGTTATTGAGATGTTCCCCGCCAATCTGTTCAGCTTCTGAACATAACAGTATTTTTTCAGTTCTGCACAGATAAGTTTCCCTTCTCAGTCTTTCAGTCTCATGACATGAGCAGAAACCAAAGCCAGTAAGAACATTTTGATCCTAGTAAATTGGCAAAGGAAATAGCTCCTAACAAAAAAAATATCACTGGCCTCTAAAAAATGACAGTGATTTCCTCCATTAAGTGACAGGCAGCAATCCATCTATTCAACATTCTTCTGAAATCTGTTTCTCCTCTCAAAATTTTATAGTCAACACTTGATGCAGAAGTTCTGAATAAACGTAAACAACTTGCACCTATCACACAAGGTCAAAATATTAAATAAAATCACGCATCTATCACTATGGATATGTAAACAGCAAGCCAAAACATAGCACTGAAAACCAGAAATATACAACATACAACCATCTTTTTTGACAAAAACCTCCCTCATTAGCCTAAAGGTAATTTTAATATAGATAACAACTCATCACTGCGGTTTACACACAGGAATACTGTAACTCGAGTTCAAATTAAAGTCAATACAGAGAACTTCACCAAGCCTGAGAAATGGACCGTGGTGAGAACAACCTGAAGTCCTCATCATTTCATGTTAACTTTTAGCACTGATGCAAGCTGCTGAACTAACAATTATGCATAAATAATGGTACTCCGAAATCAAACCACTATTTCTTGAAAGAGCCTGCCAGAAGGGGACGGTTATCTTCACACCAACTCTGGACCCCCTGCATGGTCTGCCACCAGGGCAACATAAAACTCAATATTAATAATAAATGTGAGACATGTTAAGTAACAGACACTTTCAGTCACTAATATGAACAAGAATCGGAATTACAAGTAAAAGAGTCAACATCTGTTAACTCAGCCCATAACATACCCAGTCACTACACACCCACCAGAATATCACTTGCCAGATGCAGCTTTAAAAAGGAAGAAAAGCTTTCAAAAACAAACAAAACAAGGACACAAGGACAGACAAGACAACAAGATGATATTTAGCACAAGCAAGAATATGTTACTGAAGGCAGAGCTCCCACACAGATTTCCTTGCAAGCCAAAAGCTACAGTAATCAAGTTACAAATAAATAATTATCTTTCATCCTTAAGGTGATTTGTCATCAGGACAGACTCATTTGCACTTTAAGGGAATGAAAAATTTATTATTTTTTTTCATTTCCCATAAAATCCAACAAATCAAAGATTATTTTGCCATACTGTTTTCTGAAGATCTATATGTTTGTTTCTGTACAGATTCAGTGCTTAAAGTCAGAATGTGGGGAATTGAGTTCAAGGACTGAAGAATCCCAGGATAACTAAAAATTATTCAAGCATCATTTCCCTTAGGATTTCTCCACACAAGTTTTCTGCACGAAGTATCTCACAGCATCATTTCCCATTCTATGCAATCACAAAGACACAGACCAGATGCTTACGTGTATTGAAAGAGCATACTTTATTTTTAATATTGTATTTAACCCTTTTCTCTGAGCAATGAAAGCATCCATGAAAAGTCAGATGGCAGTTTAAAAAACAACGTGGACACTTGAACTCAACACACAATAACAGAATTACACAAAATCAGTAAAGAGCATCAATGTTTATAAATTATACTACATCCAATTAAAAGTAAATCTCAAAACAATAATTTCTGACTGTATCAGTCTAAATAAAAATCGTAAAGCTACGCACATCCAACCTGCATGCTCTCCAAAGGCCCCCCCTTTAAATTTCTGCACAATTTACAGACTGTATTGTACGAGTATTGAACACGCTAAAAGTGACAGCCGTAACTGCAAAGCAAGCTACCAATAAGGAATTGTCATATTGACTATCTAAACAGATGAACAGGTAGATTGACTTCTGAATGGTATCCACATAGACAAGTAAGTGTGAACACAAGAAATAATTGATACATTGCACTATCACTCCTTCAGAAACAATCATTCAAGTCATTTTAAAGGTGGTACAAATAATGAATTTTCTTTGGTATTTCATCTATGTGATAAGTCCACTAGTTCAAAATTCTTCGTATCAACACTTCAGACTGATGTCCAGATTTGCTCTAAGGTGGTTTTTAAACTTTTTTTTTTTTTTAACTTGACATAAATAAATTAAGTAAAGAAATCTCATTGTAAGTGAGACCCAGACTAACTGGGGGACTTCATTATCAACACCTCAATGAGAATATGTAGACAAGGCTAAGCAGGGCCTGTTTCAGCTGCATTTCACAATGTCAAATTTTAGCTAACCTGCCAGGAAATCTAACAACCAAAATTACTAATTCAGGTAGATGAATATAAGCTGAACAGATTTCACCTTATTTACTGATTGAACAGCCACCATGAAATTTTTCCTTTTTTCAGTAACTACTAATATAAGCCACAGCAACATAGATCTTGAATACAGTTATTAATCCTTAAAGTCATCCTGAGACACCAACAGGGCATTCCAAACACTATAATAAATGCCAGACTCATTTGAAAACGGTGATATTTCTTGTATGAGGACATGTATTTTCCCTCTTTTCTGTACCTAAGTAGCTATCACTTAACTGCCCTGTTAAAGCTGCAATTCCAGAGAAAAAAAGGCTTTTCTAGAACAGTCTGATCTTATAGAAAGACCCTTTAGAAAGGTAACATGGGGAAAAAAGGTCTTTCCTGGCTAAGGCTACTGAATAGGAGGAATCACAATGGAACAACAGGGCAAGACAACGTTACCCACAGAACCACAGCAGGTTTCACTGCAAGTCAGCCTTTGTTTCTTCAATAACTGGGTTCCTCCACAGATGATTTTTAAATAAGGTTATAACAAGCCACAGGACATTTTAGTCTCAAACATACAGAGAACTTTGAATTGCTTTGCCAGAATCTGACAAAAAGTCAAATGAAGCAATAATAAATTTAATCCTCTGATTTTTATTTATTCTTTTTCTTTTTTACACCTATCTGATCAGAAACAATGAAGAAAACATGTTATCTTCTGGGCATTTCCCCTTGACTCTCATTATCTTCTCCTGTGCTCACACACCTAGGAGTCCTGCACACACATGAACTCAGGTAGAGTAGAAGTTCAACTCATTGGAGAACACAAGGTCCCCATGTCATTCGATGTGACAGAGACCAACCACAAACCCTCCAAAACACACAGCTCCTCTGTGTTCTTAAAACATGTAACACTTTCTCTTAGGAAGATCTGAGACAGGTGGACATTTAAGACAGCAAATGAAAAGGTTATACAACTTTTCTTTGTGTTGCATTATCTCGATCCTCATTTGCAGCATAGGGAGGTAAATCCAGCACCCAGGGAAAGCCAGGCAAGGTTTTATCTCAGTAGCATCTCAAAAGCATGATCGTTCACACAAGGTGCAAAATAAGATTTTTCTTTTTGGTTCCCCTCAAGTTCATAAACCAGACTTGAAAGGACGTGTGTCACATTTATAAAGACAAATAAAATATTCACACACTGAAACGATCTCAAGCCGTGGTGAGATAAGGCATTTCTAACATTTTTAAACTAGACTGGAATGTAGAAATAGCATCTTCTACAGAAAGAAGTCATTCTCAGTTGGAAAAAAATAATTACTGACACAAAGGTGGCACCTCAAACAAATCCATCCTCCAGGTATTGAGGACACAGTTTTGTCTTTAGAACAAAAACTAGTTCCATCACTTTCAGCCTCAGCAACACTTTCATCCCTCTCTAAAAAAAAAAAAAAAAAAAAAAAAAAAAAAAAAAAAAAAAAAAAAATCTCTAGGAGACCAGCAAGAAAATTGGAATGTCAAAAATTCCAAACCGACACAACTATTTTAGGCCTTCGAGTCAAATATCCACCAGTCCAAACTTCTGACTTATTTCTATGCTCAACAAAATCCTGTAGCCATCCCCTAAACAGCTAGTGAGGACAGAAATTCAGATAGGAAGTTCAGCCTGACAGTGTCCTCCCCTCAAATAAGTCTTCCATCATTTCCTGTCCTTACAAGGCAGCTAGAAGGTGTAACCATCATTATCTCAAAACCAATGCTGATGTCCAGAAATTAGTCTGCCAAATTGTTAGGATGAAAGAAAGTCTATAAAAATCCTAGATGCATCCGAAATGCATCAACTTGGATACTAGCTGCCAAAGACAGATATCTAAGAAGAAAAAAGACAAAGGAAGAGAGGTTGAAAAAAAAATTGAGAACTTAAATATTTAACAGCTCTACTACTAGACTTGTTAAAAAACTTTAGGCTAAATTCCAGAAGTAACTGCAGCAGCACCCTCAGAATATCAGTCACACAAACAAGTTGCTCCTTCTGTATTAATACAAAAGTTAACTGATATTCTCCCTCCCTGTAACAAGATGTTACACGGCCTTGAGGCTGTGAATACTTTTGTATGCAAAGTTTCTGCCTTAAATACTACTTTTTCAAAAAATGCCTGTGCTTCAGAATCTGCCTATATAACCTCTGACTCTTTTGTGTACACACCGTCCTCTAAAACTAACTTATGTTCGGACCCTGCCATTAAACATTCCTGTGATTTCTAATGTAACCAGGAAGTACATTTTTTTTTCTTTTCAACCTTTCAGAAATAAAAATATTACTCAGCCACGGCTAAGCATAATCACCTCCATGTTTGCATGTCAAGCTTTATTAAGTAGAACTGAACCACTACAACATTAAAAATAAAAGTTTCCCTCTAACAAATAAAGAGTTCAAGTTGCAAAATAGAACTTACATGCAATACAAATTCACAATACAATATATACAGCACTACATACAATCTATGTAATTGTTGACATTTACTATGGGCTAATGTGTACTTTCCATTAACAGCATTTCACTAAAACTAGTATAGACTACAGCGCTGCAGATCAGAGTGAAAGCAATTCAAGAGGAATAAGCCTTTCATCTACAGAGTGACACTGTAAGAGCATGCCTGTTTCTTCTGTCCAGGGTAAGCGTCAGACAAAGACATACTGAAGCACAGAAAAGCTTTCTGCCCCTGAACATCCCTAAGCATTCATCTGTCCCTTTGCAGAATGGGCCACAGGGAAATAGATCGCATCCAGTAGACTGTGCTGGACATAATGACTGGCGGTGAGACTCTCAGAGTGTGAGACAGAAGTTATCTACCTTGATCCTGTCTACTTCAGTGCTATATATTTTAGAGACCTGCAGGAAGGATTCAATTGCCAAACACCAGTAACTGCTCTGCCTGTTTTCAGTAGGTATCAAGAAGAGGCTGACTTGCCATGAAGCACCTTAAAGTGGAAATGAAGATGTAAATAAACCCTCCAAGCTCAAAAGATTAAACAACTGCAAACCACTCTCACCACAGGAGAAAGCCAAGATGTGGAGATAAACAAAGCCTGAGTCCTCACGCACACACAACAATCAGTAGATGGCATTCACAGAGACAGATAAAACTGGTCTGGTCAGGGCCCTCTCTTCTGGAGTACTGCTAACAGCAGAAGACAGTTTGCTTTGGGAACTGGGAGTCATAGCTCTTCCATCCAGCACCTCTTTGTGAAGGCATGAGAGCAGCGAGGGGATGAAAACTGATCTCCAGAGAAAGTCTCCTCCTACTCTGAAACACAGGGAAAATGTCAGCTGTCAGAGTCACCAGGGGGCCTCATTCATCTCTCATGGGACACACAGTAGAAATAGGGGAAGTGCAGGATATTTGCCAAGACTCCCAAACACAAACATTTCTCTCGAGTTGCACAGCTGAGAGGAATGCTTAACTGGATAATAAATGCAAGCAAGAACTTGAAGAACTTAGCTAGCTTTCCAGAACAAGACCCAAATCCTTTATGGCTCCAGGTAGAGAAAAAGTTACTACAATGACAGGTTTCAATATCAAACAAGAAGAAAACAGAAATATGTTACTATTGATTGCCATAACACTAAGGACAAGGACGAGCAATGCCATTTCTTGTGTTTATTGCTCACCTTGGTTGGTCAGGCAAGCCCTGAGCAGCCACCAATAGTAGCAAGGAGGTCTTTGTGAGCAGCTCTCCCTTACTCAGCCCTCTAACAGGTTTTGCCAATATCTATATCTACCTGAGCCACTTCAGAGCAAGGGCAAGTCAACACAGATGGAATACAGGCCTGAAATATTCTTTTAATTCAATAATGAAGGGAGTGGGTGCTTGCCTGCAGCAGAGAGCAATGAGGACACCAATGCAGGCTTTGAAATGCACCCCAGAACAAAATAACTGCACTCAAAGTACATAAACAATATTCTCAAGTCAAGTCCAGGTAAGGATAAAGGCTTAATAAAATTATACAGGACCACTCCAAATGTATGAAGCCAAGTGGGAAATCTGCAGCCTTTCAAAAATAAAGTGCCCGTGCCAGCATGGCAGATGGCTGGGAGGCACAGGGAAGGCAACATCCACTGCTGCCATGCACTATGCGGCCTACAGAGCCAGCTTGAGGGTGGAAGGAGAAAGACAGAGGAACAGGTGTTTCTCTGTGCCTTTGTAACTACTATTGTAGTAAATACAATCATTCAAAAGAAGAAACAGTATTTTCAAGAAAAGGATTTCAGTTCTCAAAGGCCAAGACGCACACAGAAAATAAACAATAAAAACCTCCATACATGCAGCTTATTACACAGCTTAAATTTTACTTACTGTGCTCTACTGCTCATGACAGGCTGTTTTGTAAAACTGCCAGCTGGTGCTCATGTCACTCTCATCACTACTCCACAAGACCTGAAAAGCAAAGCTGAAGGCTATCTACAGCAACCCTTACTTTCCTGCCTCTCTTTAAAATGCTCACATTTATCTTGTATTTTTGCCCATAAACTCAAATTCAAAAAAACAAGAAGGGTTACAGGAAGCTTGTACCTAAAAAAATCTTTATCTTCTTGGTTTGAAATCAACATCCTCCATCACAAGCTTTACACTGGCAAACCACTAGAGGACTTAGGGACCTATGACAATCTGAAAAAGTATTACCTCAAAAATATTGCTTCCACATGTCTATTCCACTGAAAGCTGTATAAATACAAGTATTTGTAGTAGCTTGTCCACATCCAAAGCTGTACTACTTTACCAAGATTCTTTTCAAAGGTACTTAAGTTCACCTCAGTTTAGATCATACTTTATACTTCCTCAGAGGATAGCCAATTTGAAGCAGCAGTACCAAGAAACAGACTTTGAAGCACAGAGATGCAAAGCATTTTTACCATGTGTTTTTGCTTATATGTTTTATTGTGCATACTAAATGCACACCACAAAGTTCAAAGTATTAAATTCAGTCAGAAAAACATTAACAACAAAGAAATTGAGAGCTTCCTTGTTTTCTTATAGGCCTATTAGTAAAAGCCTCCCCTCTACATCCTTAAAACTGGAAAGAAAGGAAACATCTGCAGGGCTGGTAACATAGAAGCAAAATGTCACATGATCTTAATTTAGCTGAATTGGAGCTTTTCCTTCTTTGCTTGTTCTGAATAGGAACTGCTTTGTTAGACTTTACAGTCTAACCTGGAAATATCGGAAACAGAAGACCAAGAAAGTATGCTTCTACACCTCAGACCTACAGCAATGTTTCAAGTTACTCTACGCATGATAAAAGAACCTTCTTAGCAGTCTGACAGAAGTGATAAAGAGACATTTTCTGCGAGTGGCTGCCTGTCAAGGGCTGCCTTATATGGCTGCTTTCAGCTGATGGGATCTTTTTGGTAGACGCAAGAATTCTGAGCCACCCCATAACACACTCTCCTTCCTACAAATGGGCAGAGAATAATCAGAAACACCACCAATGTCTCCAGCTAAGAACACTACTGCAAAACCAGGAGTAAGTTTCAACAATGATTGCACTCTTTTGCTTTCTAGAATAACGTGGATCCTGTCAAGCATTCAACAAATCAGGAAACGTCCAGAATATCACACCTAAACTTCCTGAAAAGTTTAACACAGAGAGCATCACTCAAAACACCACAAAACTTGAAAGACAATTGTACACATGAAGATTTCTTTACAATCCCACATATACAGCTCCCTTCTTCCAAAACAACTCATGTATATACAGGTATATACAGGTTGAACTGCCCAGTACCGAAGCTTTCTAGTACAGGGACTAATAATTAACTCCCACAGACAAACTCAACAGTTAAATACAACCCTCATCCCATATTTCCACATATTTAATTGCAGCACTGTAAGTTTCAAAAGCCTTCAACTCAGAAGTGAAAAGGCTCGAATTTTATGCAAAAAAAAAAAAACCCAAAAAAAACAAAACAGCATACACAGATACAAAGTCACACATCCAAACACTCAAATTTAATTACCTCAAACCTTACTTTTGTAATCTATTGTGGATATACAACAGCCAAAGAAAAGTAGCTTTTTTCAGTGAAGAACTTAATTTACAAAGACGTAATGCAGAAATATATACTTAAAAAAAAAAAAGCCTATGAAGTCATTAATCAGAAAAAAAAAGAAGTTAAATCTTTCTACCCAGAGATGAGCTATCACTAAGAGGATAAAGAGGAGAAAGTTGTCCACAGGATTTTCAGTTCAGCTGCAAATCCAGAAGCTTTTGAACACTGACTTATGATGTGATCACACGCGGCCTGCATATTTCCTCCCAGTTTGCACTGAATATATCACCAAGAATGGCTGTACAGATGACTAAATCCACAATTCTATCTCTGTCTGGAGACTGGGGTGGGGAAGAGAACACCTATTTTAACACAAATCTGTTTGCTTATTTAAGAACTACTTGTCTTTGCATGCCTATTGCTATAGCTTGGATTTCTCAGTGTTGCTGAGTAGCTTCCCTGCACTTCTGAACATTACAAAATGTTTCTCCAGCAATGAGTAAAGCCATCAGCTATTTTCTGCAATGATTTTACACCTTTTACTCAATAAAACTCAAAACATCACACCCTGTACTGCTATGAGAAAAGATTTTTATCATATTCCTTCCCTACTCCCTCAGGCAGCAGATGAGAAGAAATAAGGGTACAGTGAGATGACATAAATATCACATTTCAAATCCATTATCAGCTGCAAATATCTCAGAAGGAATGCAGCCACCTTTGTTATTTCATCCTCCAAGTGACACATCTGGAAGACTGAAAAGCTTTTTTAATGTTATTGGAGATGCTCTGAATGCAGGGAAATCACTGCAGTGCAGCAGCTGCTGCAATACTGCTGCATTCTGAGGCTTGGAGGCAATACAAGAGCTGGGCTCACCCTGCAACATCTCGTTCTCACACACCTCACAGAAAACAGACTTCAATAATCAGCTCAAGTTGAAAAAGCAGAAACAAGTTCTTGGCTGCTATGTCACCACATACTAACATATTTTCATGTACGTAAATAGGCTTTTACAAGAACATTCCTCCAAGCCCAACAACTTCAACAGTCAGGCCCACCCTATACAGTGAAATTTCACCAACTCCGAGTTTATCAATCTTTGCACAATATCTGTCTCTGGCTGAAAAATCCAAGATTTAACTATTACCCAGCCAAAAGAACATTATCATTACTTTTAGAGGTTAGGATACAACAATAAGAAGAAAAGCAGAAGCCACGTATTGTTCAGCAAAGAACCAATGAGAACATCACAAGACAAGACTTACTCTCCTTGGACTAACAAAAGGCTATGGATGATTTATACTCTTCGCTGGCAAGAAGACAGCCTACATTTAACCTGTCATCTACTGTTCCCCATCTAATACTCGAAAGCAAGTAATTTGCAATGCAAGGAGGAAAAAACCCAACAACTCAGTTTTATCATATACTTTTTAGTATCTATCAGTAATTTTCCCAGCCATCTGAAAGTGGCATTTAGTGTTTTAGACATACTTGTCGTAGTATATCCCACCATGGTCACAAGACAACCAGACATATCAAACACCTAGAAAGTTTACCTATGTGCTGAAGGATGATAAAGGATGGCTTTACAAGGATAACGCGGGT
The DNA here is from genome assembly GCA_033558105.1 of Coccyzus lansbergi. Classification (NCBI taxonomy): domain Eukaryota; kingdom Metazoa; phylum Chordata; class Aves; order Cuculiformes; family Coccyzidae; genus Coccyzus; species Coccyzus lansbergi. Next base: position 934,242 of record JAUMJK010000420.1, on the reverse strand, counting down.
AGCTCCCCCTGCATCTTGCTGAAGATAACCCTAGTTGTGATGTTATTAACTAAAAAATATTAGTAAGCACTTCCTCTCATTTGCTGGGGAACTCTTACTTGGACCACAGCTAGTATGCTAAGGTATGACTACAACTGCATAAATACCAGAATACAGAAAGGGGGGAAAAAAATGCCCTAGCTTTAAGATGACATCTCTCTTTTTCTTTCTCTTTTTTTTAAACAAACAAAAAAAAAAACCCACCAAAACCAAACACACACACCTAACACTAAAAACCTTCTTGCTAACCAAGACTAGAGTATATTAATAATAAAATTAATCATCTACAATACTGCTGAAGCAGTGTGGTAAAGAACAGACAAATCTGCACGTAAAACCTACTTACAACAGTCTCCCGCAGGATACAAACTTTATACCTGCTAGGCTCCTTCAGTAATCCAGCATTTGCAATTGCACTGAAGTTCTAAATTGCTTAAGACTCCTACTCCCGAATCTACTGTACATCTAACGACAAACACTCAGAAAACACAGAAAAGAAGCAAGACCCTTCAGTACTTTGCAATAACTCATTTTGAGAAAGATGAGATATGTAATGAAGCTGTCCCATGAAAGAAGACTGAAAGAAAAAATTACAAACAATTCAGTTTATTCTCGTACTCACAGATTACTATGAAAGCAGAAGGCTTCTAAGTGATTATTCACGGATCATCACATGAAAGCCATCAATCCCATCCAAGGTTTGGGCTAAAACCAGTAATTCACTGATGCCAACAGAACTACAGAGATTTGCATCATCTAATAATTTAATTTTAGAGGTTTCTGTTTTAGTACAGAATACTGCCTATCCTTTGAAAATATTCTAATACACACAACAGCTTGCTGTATCAGAGTGCAAAGGGCAACTGTCTCCAGCCCTGGTAACTTTCATGCTGCATTGTTTAAGTTCTTGTAAAATCTAAATTATCATGGTGGACAAAAGAAAATATTCCTGCCTCTTTCATACTTGTTCCCTTCCCTTTCTTTAAAAAAAACCCCAAACTTTGGGAAATCCTTAGAATTACTCCATAACGCAATTTGAGAAATTATTAGTAATATATGCAGACTATAACGTAGGTTTGTGTTTTCTTCTTGAATATATATTTCTGATGACTCTTTAGAAGAAACTTGTTTTATTATGAAGCATGCCTTCAACTCAGCTCCCAGACCACAAGTGGTAATTTGTTCTTCAGCATTTTGCTGTGGTCAGGATGGATAGAAATGGTCAAAAAAGCTGCATAACTTTTACTAATTCAAGGATGCCATGAGCCAAACCAGAGCTGTGAGGTTACACTTAAAGCACAATGTTAGTCTCAGACTTTACAGATCACCAATCTGCTTTCTCACCAGCAGCCTGCTCAGACGCTGCTAGGAGGAGAATATGGAAAGCAACTCTGATACACAAATCAGCATGCATCTCTCACCAGGTCTGACAGCTTCCCCTTTTGCCATGGCATTTTAGTGCAGCAGGACGAGATCTGCTGAACTGGAATATCCCATAATGAACATTCAGTGTAATTTCAAAGAAAAAATAGCAGCAGCAACTCACTCAAATCTATATTTTGTAAGGACTTCAGTTAAAAAAAAAATACAACACAGCAAGCAGCAACTGCATATTCTATTTAAATAGTAACAACTACCAAGATCAAACAGTTCAGCAACATTTCTGCCTCAAGCAGCACTCTGCTACATTCTAAGCTGTATCAAAAGAAGTGTGAGCAGTAGGTCAAGGTAGGCAATTCTGCTCCTCTACTCTGCTCTCATGACACCCCATCTTAGGTACTGCGTGCAGCTCTAGGCCCCTCCAGCATAAGAAGGACAGAGCTGACAGAGCAAGTCCAAAGGAGAACCACAAAGATGAGACAGCTGGAGCACCTCCCACATGAAGACACGCTGAGAGAGCAGGGGTTAACTCAGGCTGGAGAAGAGACAGCTCCAGGGACACCCTATAGCAGCCTTCCTGCCAGTACCTAAAGGGGTGGCGGGGGGGGCTAGAAGAAAGCCGGAAAAGGTTATTTTTACAAGGGCACGTAGGGACAGAATGAGGGTTAATGTCTCTGAACTGAAAGAGGATAGACTGATGTTAGATAAAAGGAAGAAACTCTTCACCTTGAGGGTGAAGGTGCTGGAACAGGCTGCCCAGAGCAGCTGTGGATGCCCCAGGCCAGGTTGGATGAAGTTCTGAACAGCCTGGTCTAGAGGAAGGTGTCCCTGCCCATGGCAGGGGAGTAAGAACCAGGTCATCTTTAAAGTCCCTGCCGACCCAAACCATTATATGATTCTGCAAGTACTCAAATAATTCCAAGTATATTGATCTGAGGCTTGTTTTTTAATTTCCAGCTCGGTAAGACTGAATTTTGAGGTTATGCAAACTCTGTTCTGGGAGAGGAGACTGGCTGGGCTGCCTTTTTGGTGGGTTGGTGAGGGTTTTTTAGGCTGGTGGGTTTTTTTTTTGTTTGTTTGAGATTTTTCCAAATCTTTCATTTCAATCTGCTCAAAAAACAATCCCCCTTTCCCTTTTCCTTAGTTATATCAAGCTCATTTTTAAACTTCACAGGACTGAGCTAACTCTCTTCTTATTTCTTCTTGATTTCTTAAGACCTAATTGTTACACTGAATTTACCTACACAGGTTAATTAGTAGGTATTTTGTAAACAATGAGGCTTCTGTGACAATTAAGAGTCTAAGAGAATGGTTCAAGTTTCCTCTGTTACTAAATACAACCGAATAGACTTCTTTAACCTACAGCATGCAGGAGATGACTCAAAAAAACCTAGACATTCTGAATCAGCTTTTGCATCATTTAAAAAAAAAAAAAAAAAAGGCAAAAAAGCAAACAAGCAAAAACCCCACCACACAATGTGTGTTTTCCTGATTAAGAAGTTTCAGCACAGACAAGACAAAAAGGGGCTGCCCGTATTTAGAGTGACATTGTTTAAAAGGACTTCTGTGGACGGTAGTAATATTTTTTTAATGACCTGCTTCTAGTTACCACATTGAACCATAACTTTTGTAAGACGTGCTTACCCTCCTCTTGTACCACAGAATAATAAAATAAATTTTCTTCAGTAACTTGCTGAGTATTATTTGAGAAATACAAATAGTATTACAACAGCACAGTACGAGTTAAAAACCTTAAAGTGGATTCTATTTTAAAACATTTCCATTGAAAATCCAGGCAGGTTTGGGGGCACCCCCCATCCCGTCTCCCTCTAGTTCTGGAGCAAGTCAATCAATTAGACTTAAATCTGTCTGTATTAAGAACTGAATAACACCCTGTGGAAATTTATTTTAACCTGCATGCTTAAAACAAAATATGTAACAAACTTCCCCATATACAATTTTTTATTATATTCATGATCAAGAGTTTTGAAATAGCCAAAATGCTTGAATCCTTTTAAAGCAGGAAAACAAATCAGCTTTACATTTATTAACAATGCAGTTTATCCTGGCAAATCTGCCTCATCCTGTATGTGATAATTTATCTTTTTGTGCAATTCATGATGTAAAACCTCTTGACACTTAGGACTCCAAGAGAACAATCTAAACTACTCGAAGTGTTAAAAAAAGCAATTATATAGTCAAAGCATGCTTTATCTTCTTAATAACTCCATAAAACTCCTTAGTAAATGGCAACATTACTAATACATCCTCAGTAGGACTGGGGGTGGGGAGAAGAGATAAACCAGAGCCTTTTTTCCACTTATACCAAAATCTAATTCCCTTATGCTATATAAATCATTAAAATACATAAGGATAAGAAAACAACAAACCTGACCACTCCACGCACAATACAGGTTACATATGAAACTCCACTTGTGATTGATCACGCAGTCCAAAATCCTGAACTGGGCCATGTCTTGCTATAGCGCAGACTGCTGCTGTGTTTGCTCTGACTCAGCTTTTGCCTGGGTGATCCTCAAGGATATGAGAGCTATGCAGCAATGACATTCAGGAACAAGGACCTTCCTTCCTCCTCAGGCTCCCTTCCCACCCTAACCATGTGTCAAACTCAACATGACAAGCTGACACAACAGCATAACATTCTTCAAAATAATACTTCCGAAGCCGCCAAATTATGCATTCTTGGGAAAAGGGGAAATAAGAACATCCTGACAAATCTCACTGAAGTGAACACAAAGGCACTTTCAAACTGTGCTAATTCTCTGTTTTTCTCCCATTCATTTTTGCTGCTGCTGAAACCACTCTGGATATCAACAACTCAGTAATAACTCAAATTGTATGAAACTTAAACTTGCATAGGCATAGTTGTGACAATGGTTTCTGTGTTTCCATGTGATCCAAAAGCTCAGAGCTCCTATTTTAAACACAGCACAACATAAGCAACTTAAAAAGTCAGAGTTTTCAGAAAAATTACATGAGTTCATCCTCTTTGGGTTCTTAAACGGCAGATTCCTCTATAAATCTATCACAGTATTAGTATTGCACAGAAATACTGACTGCCCTTTGTAATGAAGAATTACAGCCTATTGATAGGGAAATCTAAGATGCAACACTAGAGGGTTACTGAGAAACTGCAGAAATACTGGAAAAGTTTTTCTTCCTTGACAGAATTTTTTTTTTGCAGTCTGCAAACAACTACCCTATTTCAGCACACACCTCAATTTTTGTCTCTTTACTGCCTACCTTGTATTTCATCTTCCCCTTCAAAGCTGAAATTCAGAAATACAGGTAATATGTTGCCACAGAAACATACACATTTTATTTTATGGTTACTTGAACTATTAGAGTGGTCACAGAAACAGTAGCAATCTGCAGTTTAAACACCACAATTAACTAATAAATGTTTCAGAAACAGAGGAGGCTTTATCTACCAACTGCAACCAACTATTTAAAATTAGGATGTGCTACTTGCTGAAAGTATGTTTGAGGTCCCAAGCATCTCTACTGATAGAAGAAAGAACCCACATCTTCTGACCTGAAGCCAAAAGACAAGGAGAGATTGGGTCACAGAAAACAGGCCTTGGGGTCCTCCCATTCCCAGACTCAGCTGTTCCTTCAGTAAGAGCAGAATAAGGATAATACAAGAGATGACTTGCCCAGAAGAGCAGCTGTCTGTCTGCATCAGCACTCACGCTCTGCCTCAAGGAAGAACATCTGTGAGAGAGGAACACTTTTCTATCTTGACAAAGCATGGAGAAAATGGCTACAGGGACAGGAGGCAAATTTGCCCTTTGGTTCAGCAGTGGCCAAATGACTGAAAATTGTTTCAAATGTGAAAGAAAATCTGTGCTATAAAAGCAACCTGGAAATAAAACAAACATGAACAAGAGGGCCAAACAAATAGTGTGGACAAAAAGCAGCTTGTCACTCTGAAACAGTCACACAAATAAAGCCTTTTTTGTTTTAACCAAACCAAAAATCTTGTTCAAATTTCTGATGCCAAGAGCCTTGGGAATTAAAAGCCAGAGTCCAAGCCAGTCTCTTCCCTTCTCACCAAAGTAAGTACTCTGCAAACTTCCAAGACAGAGCTGTGTACAACAAATCTATTGTGGTTCATTTTAAAATGCACATAGCAGAGGTTCTCTACGATTCTTACAACGCCTAATTACAAAAAAAGGAGAACAGCAGTACTAGAAAAACATAGCACAAAATTAATGTGATCCCAGAAAAAGTACTTGAAGGCAATTAAACACATCTAGATACAAGAACAATAAAATCTTCTCTTCCAAGTTAAATGGTCTGCACTGAAGCAGCCTGTGCAGACAAGGGGCGAAAAGAAATGTCCTGCTTGGCAACTATTACTAGGTGGAGCAGATACACTTCCTCACAACATACATCATAACTATCCAAGTCTGAGAAATCTTGGAGAGGGAGGATGTTTGGGAAGGTCTTACAGAGTGGGCTGTTACTGCAAAGCTGCTGGAGCATAATGAGGCAGCAAAGTCTCCAGGACAGGAACACTGTAACAAGGAAGGACCAGGCACCCCTGCAGAACTGGCAGCAGGGATGCTGGCAGAACACTTGTGGCAGCCTACACATAGTTGGAAAAGCAGCCTGGCACAGATCAGTTGCACTGTGGAAAAATGCTGTAATCAACTAAATAAGATGAAGGGAAGAAGGGAAAGGAGATCTGGAAAATTAAAAGAGAGGACTCTGTTTTGTACTTAAAATCAACCATGTTCTTTTTAAATCGTATTTTAGTACAATTCAGCAGTGGTCAGTTTCATTATCAATTATCAACTTACTCCTTTTGAAGCACTTAAACTCCTAATGAAGTATTCAACATAGTATATTAAAAGTCTCCAAATGTTCAGTACAATATATTAAAAAAAATAACAAAAAAGTCAGTTAAACCTCAGAATCAAAATTGGCCAACTCTTCTCATAAAATCAGCAACCATTATTAACATGTTACATTCTGCCATTCGTCTTCAGATGTGTTTTAAGGAAATTCTAAAACCATTTTCTTTCCCCTCCTCCAGTCTGGCTAGTGCTTATACCAACTGCAGTTAACGCTGAAGTGTCTACTGCAGATAAAACCACAAGTAAAACAGAAGTAGGACGTTTTCAGAAACAATCAGTATTAGCCTGACAGCTGCCACCAAACATCCATATCAAACTGCTTGTGAATTCTAGTAAGCACAGAATCAGGTGAGGACCAAAGTTTTTGTAGGCTTGAGTCTTTACTGAAGCCCCTTAGGTAAAAGGAGTAGTAGGTCAGAGACTGCTGCAAGAGTAGCACTTTCAACAGTATGCTGCAGTTTTTGCTTAAAACTGACTCTCAAAATGTTCCCCTATATATGTAAATTTTTATACACTATTACCAAAAATAGTTTCTGATAACCTTCAGTTAGCCTGACAATTGCTCTCGCATTTACAAGAGAATCTCATTCCTGGTACTACATTAAATCAAGTTCCACTAGCTTGGCACTCCTCTGCTCTAACTTTGCCTTCTCTACTGTTAACATATTTTTTGGAAGACCTTATTTCTCTTATGCATGGTTACTATGCATAGGAGATTCAGCTTAGAACATTCTTGTCTGGGTGCATGAGAACTGATGGCAATGCCTTGAAGTAGGCATATAATAAACTAGAGAATGACACGAGGACACATCAATGCCTATTTGACCAAAGAGCTCCTTGCCATACAGCGAGCTTTGACTGGAAAAAACATGACATCCAGGTTTTTAAGTTCTACAGCTGGTCAGTTTTCCTCCCCCTAAAATAATGAAGGGACCACTTAAAATTCCAAGGGTACGATAAAGTTGAAGCTCAGTTATGCAATTTATTAAAAAAGTAAGAGCCTGTCCAAAGCTTATGTCCTCACAAGGGCTGCCTGTCACAGAGCATAATGCCTTCTCCTTAAAATAATATAGGTTTAGGATCTCAATATTTTGAGGTGATTAAGCTAAAAACAAGTCAGAAACAACTTCCTCAGCTTATTGTTTCTCAGAATTCATCAGTCTTGTAAGCAAATTTTGGAAGGGTAAAAACAAACCATAAAAATATATCCCTCAAGTACTTAAATTTCTACCTAAAAACTGCAGTGAGCCTTCTGAAACAGAAAAACGCAGCTAATGGTCACAGAAAGGAAGGGCTTCCATTTCCTAACAACTCTGGATGCATATTTGTTCATTTACAAAAGGTAAGCTGTACACAAGGGTCGACATTTCCAGCACACTGAAGCATATCCCAAAATGATGCCATTCAAAACTTAGAGCATCAGATTGTTAGAAGAATAAATCCTTTCCTAAAGAAAACCTTTTTGTCCTATTAAGCTAATTCTAGTCAGGAATGGTTATTACCAAGACTAACTTATTAATAATCCTTCTATTACAGAATATACCCATCTAAGAAGGCACCATGAACCTTTATATATATTAATGCATTAAAATGACTCTTCTAAGGTTATCTTTTAAGAGTCAGGCATGGAAAACATACTTGAGTAAAGCAGCATGGCCAGCAGGTCCAGGGAGGTTATTCTTTCCCTCTACTCAGCACTGGTGAGACCACACCTCAAATACTGTGTTCATTTCTGGGTCCCTCACCACAAGAAGGATGTTGAGGCTCTGGAGTGAGTCCAGAGAAGAGCAATGAAGCTGGTGAAGGAGCTGGAGAACAAGTCTTACAAGGAGCAGCTGAGGGAACTGTGGTTGTTTATCCTGGAGAAGAGGAAGCTAAGGGGAGACCTTATTGCTCTCTACAACTACCTAAAAGGAGCTTGTAGAGAAGAGGGTACTGGCCTGTCAAGTGACAGGTGATAGGACAAGGGGAAATGGCCACAAGCAACACCAGGGAAAACTCAGACTGTTTATCAGGAAAAATTTTTTCACAGAAAGGATCACTAGACACTGGAACAGGCTGCCTGTGGAGGTGGTTGAGGCACCATTCCTGGAAGTATCTACGAGACAGGTAGACGAGGTGCAAGGGGCAGCAGATAGGAATGGTTGGACTCAATGATCCAAGAGGTCTTTTCCAACCTAGTGATTCCATGAACTCAAAGTCCTATTACAAACAAATCTAGTTGTTACTTCACCTATTGAGAAATCAGCATGCTTGGAGACAGTAAGAGGAATTTCAGCAGCACTACTGCCAATATAGCAACAAAGGCTTGTTGCACTCTGCAATGAGTAACTAATATTAATTTTCTTCCATTTACTGACATTTTAATGACTTCAAAAATAGAACAAAAACATACACACACACACACAAAAGCAACAAATACCATCTTCACTGGTTCCTCCCTTATTTCACATTAGTGAAGACGCTTTTCAAATCTGGAAAGTAATTCTTGCCCACCTGAAGTTAAAAAGTCCTAGGAAGAACAGATTTTGTTCACCCTTGTTCTCTGAATTACAGAAGAGGTTCAGTACTTCTCTTTGCAACCATTAGTACAGTCCTCTTTGCTACCATTAACCAGTCATACACAGTGACTAGAATTTCAAGAGCAGCTGAAATGTATTTCAGAGGTTACCAACAAGGTGTGGACTGATAATGATGACTGAAGCTCCAGAGGAAGTCTGGCTTGTTTTAAGTAAATTAAAACACAAGTGCACAAGAACAAAAGTGAAAAGCATGTCCTAAAAAAAAACCCAGAGTATTTCCATTGCTCAGCTCACAAGATTGACAATGAGAAAAGTTCCTACAAACTGAGTCAAGAGCAGGAAAAGGCTGAAGTATGATTTCCATTCCAAATTCTTTCCTATCATCAGAATTGGCACAAAAGGCTATGAACATTAAAAAAAAAGGAAAAAACAGTGAATACAAAAACCACCACTCTCCATGTTAAAAAAAATCTGGACTGTTTCCTTCCCCATATATGAACTTCTCTTTCAGATGCAATGCAGTTAATAGAACTGGAAACACAATAGATATCCTTAGGGTGAAAAAATACAGCCCTAGAACTGGCACAGTATAATTTCAGCCTGTTTAACACGTTCCTACAAGTTTGCTACAACTCTCCTTGTAGTCCAAGCACTGACAAACCAAGGAAGTACACAAGACTTATCACTCTTCTATCAGAAACTAAGAGCAAAAGAACATAACTGAATTAGTGTAACTGTCAATTCACTGCTACATGAATGTGACTTACAATTTTACTCAACATATAAGCTCATTAGATATATAGATCTAATTCTGTGAACATATACACACCCCACCCCCCAAACAAATTCAAAATATCAAAATCACAGAAAGATAGTTGTTCTGGTAACATTTTAAAGACTCCTGCAGAGTGAAGTACTCATCACTTTGGCTCCTTAAGTCTTCAAAAATCCTTTTATATCCACCCTCAGACAACTTCACTGCCAGCCTGGTTGCTTCCAAGGACATAGTAGAGCAATATTGATCTGTTAAGGGTTCAGAATTATAACAGATAGAAAACCCCTTTTCTCTTGAGCTACCCATTCACCAGTTCAGCTGAAGTACTGCCCACTTCCTTGGATTTTAGCCTCTGCCATTTTCAGTGGACTAGCCTGGCATTTCCTTACTCTAAACAATTTCTGCATAGGATACAAGATGCTATTTCTCTCCTCCTCTATCTAACCCATTCAGTTACAAATTCCTTCCGTTGTTTCAGAGAAGAATCAGGTAACCAGATAAGAACTGACTTTATGCTAACCTCAGCTACAGGAAAGTATTATTTTGTATGTTATTTCATAAAAATGAATATATTGGAGAAAAAAAAGAACATGCAAGCCCCCAAACTGAACTGCCTAGTAAGGCAGCTGACAATCTTTAGAAACTGGAAGAAAGCTTCTACCACTGTTTTATTTAAGAAATGCAGAGCCATTGCAGAGAGTGGATAATAGAAGCAATGCGCAGTTAGGCGAACCATGCTTCTGTGATACCATTACAAACTTCTGTAACCTTTACAGTGTCAATGAGATCAAACTCATGAGAATGAAGACATTTCTCAAGCTATTATCACTATTACCTACAGCTCTGTGTTTCACAAGAGCAGATCGCTTGCTTTCCACTCGCAAGTTCCTGGATGACGAAAGAAAGACTGCGTGCTCCTGTGGAAATCCCTCTGTCAGACGAAGTGTCCACACAACTGCATTGGTTTTGTGTCAGTGTTCACTTATTCTCACTATCCTCAATTTTACATGTCAGAGGATGAAAAAGCAAGATCAAGAAGAATTAAAAATAAGTGTTTTCATTAATTGTGTTTTAAATCACATTAGCAGTGTTCACCTGGTTGATTTACATCATCTCCACTCAAACAGGAAACAGAACATGACTTAAACTTTCTCTCCATGGTAATTTTTTTCATGTCCAACCAAAACATGAAAATATACTGCAATGCTTCCATAACATACCACCACCACCACTGAATCTGTCCTCAGGAGAGCAACAACTATAAGCTACATTATATTAATTGTGCCTGAATTACGTGTGAACCTCTAGAAGACAAGCTGTACACAGCGATAATGACACAGTCATGGTCAGGGTAGAGGGCAGGGTGGGGATTTTTTCCAGGGAATGATTGTAAAAGCATCTAAATTAAATCACATCAATTTTAATGCCTTTGGTACCAATAGTACACATACTTTCTCTCAAAGGAGGTTTGCTATTTACAGTACTAGCGATGCTGTATGAACATACGTGAAGCAACTCAAGTTTCTCAGCTAGCAAAATAATGACCTCCATTGCTTCCCCTGCCTTCCTCTTCCCTCAGCTGAAAGTGGCAAAGCAATAAAGGGACCATACAGAGCTCTGTCAGAAAGGTAAGCTCCAACAGAAAGCCAAAGGTCTAATCTTAACTACAATTAAGAAATTCCTAATATCTCTTTCACTTAAGTTGTATCACTGACTGAACTGACAAAAACCCAAACCCTGAAAATCAGTTTTGGTGCGCTGGGAAATGTACTACATAGCATTACTATTCTTACGTTTCACAGAATATCTTTAGTATGCTATTCTAAACATGTAGGGGTTTTTTTCCCCATGGGTATAGCGTAGTAATAAAAACATGTTAATATAAAACTGTTACCCTTGCAGATGGTCAAATTCTAGAATATCAAGCTTTGCCATCTGCACTATCAGAGCACTATTTTTAATGATGATAACTTAGTTCACAAGATATTTCTACACTATTTTATGTACACCCTTACTTCTCCTTGTACCTTTATAGTATCCTATCATTTACATTTCCTTTGTTGTTCCAAATGCATCCAATTTGGAAAAAAAAAACCCAAAACCTCCAATCAAACATGAAAAAGGCAGGTGACCATTCTGCTTCCATTACAACACAGAACACCTGAGTAAGACTCAAACATGCATACACAACTTTACACTGAGTACCCGTTCTTCAAGGTGTTAAATTTTAGAATTAAAATCTATGTTGGTGTTAGAATAGCTCTCTCAAAATTCAGGTAATTATCACAGTACACATTCTAAAAACGCTGAAAGTGAGCATCACACACAGTCAGTGGGTGCATTCCTTAAAACCTTGCTGAAGGGTTCCCATTAGAGCTCTCAGGGCAAATGCCTTGGAGGCAGCTACGCTCCAGCCAGCAAGGCCCAGGCATGCTCAACACCCTCCTCGGCCACTTCTGCCACCACACCAAATGAAACCTCAAAATACTCTTGAAAGAAGTCTTTATCCTGTTCTCATCTGTGGTCTTGTTAATTTAAGGCTTGAGTAGATCTCACACATTTTGAGTGTTATTCAAATGCTGCACAGAAAGGTGCCATGTGGAAGCACTATTAGCACCAAATCACTCACTGCAGTTTGAAGCCCACGTCTCCTGAAGTATCACAGCAGCATCCCTACTTCCAAGTGAGTTTTAAAAACATGACATTTAAAAAATATCACTTTCTATAGGTGGGGAATTTATGAAAAGAGGGGCCTTAAGAGAACACCACTGACTGGAAGCCTACAGCTTGCTCAGGAGGAAAACAAGAATCATTCACCAGCACATTTGTTCCTGCAGATGTATGGACAATGGACACAGATTCTAAGCCACTGCATTACTAATGAGTAACATTCTTCATATGTGCACTTCCACTTTTATTTCGTATGGGGATAAAGTGTAAATATAGCAGCTAACATATGCTACCAAATAAAGCTACTGCATGCTAATTCTCAAACTTGTCAGACCACTTCTTGTATTGATTACAGTCAACATAATGTAACACATAGAACTCCTATCACACTCTAGCTATGTAACACAGCAGAGGAACAAGTATCAGCACTTGTCACTCTTAAGTGAAGAAGAGTTCAATACAAACAGCTTATTAACTAATATAGCTTGGTGACTCGTACAGCTAGGCTTTCTCTTCTGATTGCCCCCAAATTTTATGAAGTTGCACAGTGTCAGAGGTTAGTCTAACAAATTTTGATGGAATTTGTTAACATCACCCTCTTCGGATGAAGTTGAGATAACGCAAATAAAACCAAACAAAAAAACCCAAACCAAACATCACTGCACACCAGACTTACAAATAAAATTTTAGTTTAGACCCTGTAACCTTGTTTCCATGTTGTGTTTTCAGAGATTCAACCTCTAGTCTTTACTTTCTAAAAAGAACTCAAAGCTCTACAAACTCCACCTATCTACAAGTCTCTCCAGGAAATTTAATCAATAGGAAGAAGTTTTTAAAAATCCAAATTTTCCTTAAGTTTTTCCATCATTCTTTCCATCTAGACCAAGCCCAGTTTTGCAACAGTGTCATCAAATCAGTCATCTAACATATTCAATTAATTTAACTGCTTCTATTATTATTTTGTTGTGTGCTTGATCAAAGCTCTCCCCCTACCACTGTGCAAGTTTCACTAAAGCCTTCATTCATTCTATGGTTCATTTGAGGTGTTATTTTTCTCTAAGTCAAATAAGTTAACATATTTTCCAGCCACTTCTGGAATTCTAAGAAGGCTGAAGGTTTACTTTAGAAACAAATTAAACACATGAAGTTGCTACATTAGTAGTACACCTCACTTTGGTCTCACACAACTTGTAACTCCCCCTCATCATCATTCCTCCTGTCAGATCACCTGTTAATTAAAGAATGAGGCTTTTGGCAAGAAAGCAGTCACTTGCATGTCTGCTAACTGGCCACCAAAGCTCCCCCACCTCACCTTCACTGCAAAACATTAAGCTGGGTTTCTCATCCAATTAGCCAGTTGTCCAAAAAACCCAGACACTTCATTATCTCTGAGAGCCTCTTTCCACCTTGAAATTTGACTGAAAATGGCCAAGGAGCTCAAGAGCAATGGCAGAGGAGGTAACAGATAGGTAAGCTGATGACATGCACATAAGAAGTCAGTTCAAAATTTTTACGTCTCTTCTGCATTCTATTACATGCGTCCTACCACATCTTTTGCCTGAAGGTGACACAGGCCCAACATTTTCATCTATACTGAGTTGCATTCCTTCACCATGCAGTTGTTGTAGCACAAGCTACATCCCATAGCTTATTTTTAGGGGGCAATAAGCCATCTTCTACTCCATTCATATTTTTTCCATAATCCTATAGGATCGTCATTCTGAAACTGTCCTACAGAAACGCAGAGAATGTGATCTCATCAGAAGCAGGAAAGAAACTTGCAGAACTAAGTCAGTGCTTTTAATACATTTCAACCATGTAATGCCCATGTGAGTTCTTTAGAAAAGACAAACTCATCAAAACATGTATGAATACAGGTAGACCAATAAACAATTCTTTTCTGACCAACATTCATTTTCCAATAGGTTAACTTCTATTTTTCCTATTTGCTATATATCTGTAAGGAAGAACCAAAAAAAAGCTGAAAAAATGAATTGTGTGTTTCTGGAGTCTGTAAGTTCAAATTCACAGAACACAGGCATCTCAGCAATGGACAGACCTGAGCACATAGTACAGAAGAAGAAAGTACTGACCAGGCAGATCCTAAAAGCAGCAATACATTATGTTGAAGAAAGAAATAATGCCAAAATCCTACTTATTTCTAGAGTTCAGATGACTGAACATATTTTTAGACAGGACAAGAAAAGTACTACATAAAATCAAGCATTACTGCAATATGTGTCTAAATTATCAAAAGCACACAAGAAAGGTATCTGAATTTGTCCATATGTAAAAAGCAGGAAAGAGACTTGACACAACTTAATTCTTTCATGCACTAGAATTTAAAGCCTTTCTTATTACTTAACCACAGGACAAGAACTTTTTATGATAAAAACAAACAGTATGCAAAATACTCCTGTTGCACTGGTAAAGCCCTGTTTTTCCTCTGCTAGAAAAACTGCCCTATTACATTTACAGAGGAAGTCAATGGCTTCACCCTCTAGCCTCAAAATTTCAATTACACTGTGAACCCAGGGTAATGTTTTAGTGGTTACCACTAAAGGGAAATACACCGATTGCAAAAAACCACAGACTCAACACACTTTGCTCTGCAGGGATGGTATCTAAGTAGATCTTAGTAATAATGCGTCGCTGAGAAATATACTGTTAAACCTCCCTTTGCTGGTGGTATAATCCATCCTTCCAAAACTCAAAAGAAAATAAAAAGAGAAAAAACCCAAATGTCAGTGCATTCTCTGAATGATAAAACAAATAGAATACTGCACCTTGCCTCAGTGCAGGGATGCACCAAAGCAGGCGGCATCGTGAAAAAACAGAAGTTTGCTCATATTAGCGTGTTTGCTCAGACACACATACTCCATTAGCATTTAAAAAATGTTTAATAAGAAAGTATCACTTCCAAATGATCTCTCAAGTCTACTTGAAAAGCCAACGCTACACGCCTAGAAGCCACAGGGTTTGGCCAACCTAATAGCTTGCTGCTTGACTCTTTAGGGAACCACTACAGCCCTGCAAAGGCCAGGACTCCCTGGAAAGGACAAGGACAGCACTGCAGTGTATTTAAAGAAAAAAAAATATATATATATATACACACATATATGTATAGTAGCAACAAGGTAGAAGCCCACCTCACAGAATCACAGAACAACCAGGTTGGAAAGGACCCATCTGATCTTCTAGTCCAACCATTCCTATCCACTAACACTAAACCAAGTCCCTCAAGACCTCATCCACCCGTGCCTTAAACACCTCCAGGGAAGGTGAATCAACCACCTCCCTGGACAGCCTATTCCAATGCCCAATGACCCTTTCTGTGAAAAACCTCCTCCTAATCTCCAGCCTAAATCTACCCTGGCGGAGCTTGAGGCCATTCCCTCTCGTCCTGTCCCCTGTCACTTGGGAGAAAAGACCAGCTCCCTCCTCTCTACAACCTCCTTTCAGGTAGTTGTAGAGAGTAATGAGGTCTCCTCTCAGCCTCCTCTTCTCCAGGCTAAACAACCCCAGCTCTCTCAGCCGCTCCTCATAGGTTCTGTTCTCCAGCCCCTTCACCAGCCTCGTTGCTCTTCTCTGGACTTGCTCCAGAGCCTCAACATCCTTCTTGTGCTGAGGGGCCCAGAACTGGACACAATATTCAAGGATCGGCCTCACCAGTGCCGAGTATAGAGGGAGAATCACCTCCCTGGACCTGCTGGTCACACCATTTCTGATACAAGCCAGGATGCCATTGGCCTTCTTGGCCACCTGGGCACACTGCTGGCTCATGTTCAGTCGGTTGTCGACCAACACCCCCAGGTCCCTCTCCTCCTGGCAGTTTTCCAGCCAGGCTTCTCCCAGTCTGTAGCTCTGCATAGGGTTGTTTTGCCCCAAGTGCAGGACCCGGCATTTGGCCGTGTTAAACCTCATGCTGTTGGACATTGCCCAGCGGTCCAGCCTGTCCAGGTCCCCCTGCAAAGCCTCCCTACCCTCCAGCAGATCGACACTTGCACACAGCTTTGTGTCATCTGCAAACTTGCTAAGGGTACCCTCAATGCCCTCATCCAGGTCATTGATGAAGACATTGAACAGGACTGGACCTAGCACTGACATGTCACTAAAAGCCACAGACTGCTAAGAACAATCACCAGAAACATGACCAAACCTCAGAGAAAATGGAATGAAAACTTCTATCTGGTGTCTCAGTGGTAGAGAACTTTGTTCTGTTCATAAAAATGGATAAATAAAACCCCTCTAATTATAGAAGAAAAGACTCTATTCTAATCAGCAGGGACTGGAGATAGACTTAGAAATTACAGTAATGTAACAATTTTGTTTTCCTATCAACTTTCTATAGAGAAGAAAACTGCAAAATCTCACTTTTTTTAAGTATAAAAATAAATTAGGGTGCTCACTATTATGACAAGGTACAAACAGAGCCACACCAAAAGTCTAGCCAACAGTTCTACCCCACCAAGGTGAGAGCTATTCACAAGCCCATCTCCAACCCTGCACGCAAACATCTACGTAGCTCTAATGTTATCTTGAAACCAGCAGCAGCATTCACTGAACTATTCTCACTAATAAACAAAGAATAAACGTGGTACCTGTAGTATGATGGCCTAAATCATATCTCCACCGCTGATAAATCTTGATGGCATTCTCAGAAGCATACTCGTATCAAATTCATCTTTCAATACTCCTTATTCCTGAGATCTTAACAGAAGATGATTTACACTAAAAAATGATGTACACTAAAAAGCGAAAGCAAAATGAGAGAAACAGAGGGCTTCCAAGAACTTAATTTGAAATACAATTTCTGGAATTCCATGACATGGAGATAAGCTAAGAAAGAAACTTCTATAAATCAGATTTGTACCTTCACTTTGAGTACTCATTCTGCAAAAAGGTAGCTAATGCAGGAGCCACACAGATAAAATAGCTCCTGAGAAAGTCATCCTGATGCCAATTTTCTTATTTTCCTTAGCACAATTTCTTTAAATATAGTTAAGTGATAAAAAGGAACTGTAAATATGATCTGATCATCACCCTAATCATCACTGTAATCAGAAGTCATGTTGCATGATGAAAAGCCCTCTCCTCTTCAGTCACCACACTGACATTCAAAACAGACTTAAGATGAAGATGAATCATCTGTCATTTTTTTCTTACGCCTGAAACACCTTCATCTCTAACTCAGACATCACTCCCAGTTCCAAAATAGCACAGCACTACCCATCTTTAGACTATACTAAAAAGTTTTACTTCATGATGTACTCACAGGTGGCCCTCAGAGGGAAGGGTGGAGAAAATCACACTGCAAGAGCAACAGAGAATGCAGTGTTTTGCAGTGAATTTAATTCCTTTTTCCCAATTTCTAAAAAGAACTCCACAGGATCAGATAGGTGTCCTTTCCCAGCATTCTGGTTTCAAGAAGCACCAAGGGAGGTTCAGATTGGACATTAGGAAAAAATTCTTCATCAAAAGCATTACTGAGCACTGGGACAGGCTGTCCAAGGAAACAGTTGAGTTACCATCCCTGGAGATATTTAAAAGGCTGGTAGATTAAGTGCCTAGGGATATGAATTATAAGTGGAAAGCTACGGTTGGGCTTGATGATCTCAAAGGTCTTTTCCAACCCAGTGATTTTATCACCCTGTAAACCTACTAAGAAATAACTGTTTTTCTTAAAAAGCACAGGACAGTATGGGGTTTACAACAGGATAAAAACAGATCGTTATTTGAAAAGGAACACAGTTTTAATCACTGCCACTGGAGACTACTGACAAAGAGGATGCTCAGGTCTTTGCCCAGTCAAGTCCTACAGTGTCCAGTGTGGAAGGTTCCAGGACCTCCCACAACTGGTTCCAGTGTTTAATCACCCTCAAGGAGAAGTTTTTCCCTTTGTATTCATCCGGAGTTTCCTTTACTGCAACCGTTCCTTCCTGCCCTTTCACTTTACAGCTGCTTGAAGACCTCAGCCAACTGCCTCCCAGTCTTCCCTACTCCAGGCTGAGCAAAGCTGGTATCACCAGCCTCCTCCGCAGCCAAGCGCTCCAGCCCCTAAACATCTTCCCTCTCTCCAGTTCCTCCTGTCTTGTAGCAAGGGCACTGTCTTCTGGGAGGAACTTCAATAGCGCCAAACAGGTGAGGAATGTAACCAAAATGTTTTAAAGATGACCGAGTACAAGTGTTGTGAACAGTAAGTGTGACCAACTATCTAACTATGCAACAAACTATGCTACGCAGGTACAACAGTTACACCACCAGCATTACTCACTAGTGAGTACTTTTTCCTCTGTTGACTTGTTTCAACCATACCCTCTAGCACTGTAAAACCAGCACACAATTCTACAGCCTCTCTCGGGTATTTTAGCTGCTGAAAGAGGAAGTCTTTTGCCACCTACTAAAGGATAAGAAGAAACCCCAACAGTGAGGGAGGTAAGGGATTAATAGGAAGAGGACAGGTTGAATAGGATGAGAGAGCATTAAGTGATCCTCGTTTTTAGGTTGCCCAGCAGAAGTGATTGACAACGCAAAGGCACTCAAACTTAAGAGGAAATAATAGCCACATATTAAAAACTGTCACTCTACTGAGTACAAAACACAAAGTACATTATAATATATTCTTCTTTCTTCAAAAGCTGGACAGAATCATGGGTCAAAGTTTTAGTATTATTTTATTTTTTAACTAGAGTTCTGGGCTACAGTGCAAAACAAACAAGCAAAAAGATTAAAAAAATTCCACATTTACAAGCTCCTAGCAAGTGTAAAATAAACATACTAACACTTAAAATCTCAAAAGAAACTCCTAAGAATTATAAATCTGAATAAAACAACCTAAGCCAGAAATCTAATGCATAAACCAAGCAAAGAGAACACAGGCCCACCTGAACCACTATACATCAACAAACTAAAAAGCTGTGTGCTCATCAACAGATCTTCTGTATGTGCAGGAGCACATCATACCAAACATTATCAGAAAGTTCTCAGCAGTCTACAACATCTATATTCAAACACTGAAACTAATGTGTTGCTGAAACCTAATGAAATAACCATTTCAAGAAAAACATATCATTTTAACAAGCAAGTCCTAAATCAATTGTAATGTTCAGGTATCAGACTTGTGTCTGTGCTCAGGGCAGGACTGATAATACAGACGAAAAATCCTATCAAATATTCTCCAATTCCAACATTTAAAAAAAATAATTAAAGAAAATAAGTATAGTTAAATGTGTGAAATACAGGAAAAAAACCAACACTAGTAGAAACCAAGAAACAAGCAGGACATTTATTAATGGAAGACTATGGGTTGACTATGTAACAAACAGCAAGCCATACAAATTAGATAGAGTTGCTTCTATTTCAGCAGAAAGTCTGCCTTGTTATCACAGCCTTCTTTCAGTCAACAGCAGGTCTTCAAACTTAATTCCCTTGGTGTCAAATGAAGTTCACAGTGTATCTTCAGAATGTCTTTTACCAGTCTTGTCCCAAGTGCAAGTATGCATGCTGTGACCCATCAATCACAACTACACTATGCACATACCAAGCTCTTACTTATATAAGGAACAGTAACAGAACTGTGCGAACAGATCTGGTACTAGAGAAGTGGCTCTCTTACAGGTTTGTTCATTTCATTTTACTACATCTGTAGAAGGAGAGATGTAAAAGGACTAACCTTGTTTTTCAAGTGATGAATGATTTTTTAAAAAAAAAAAAAAATCACCATGCTACCACTTAAGATCAAACACTTATTTTGAAGATCTAAAAAACTCACACAAAGTGTTTGCACAAAGTATCCCATGTCAAACAAAGATATGAGATCTGCATATCATAAACAGCAGCAAGACATATAGCAAGCAAAACATACCAATTTTTTATACCAATCACATTTAGAATTCACAACAAACAAAGCAATAACTAAAAGCTACTTAAATTATAGAAGAAACACAAGTTGTTGTTTCACTTTTATTTAACAGTCCTTTCCTTTGAGACCCTCTTACGGGTTTTCTTACCAACTTTATATCCTAGCATTTAAATATTATTACATGATGAATCTCCTATAATGAAGCTTCCTTCCTCTTCCCTGCATTTAATTTTGCTGTACAAGTTCCTGACCAAGAGCCTGTGAGGGTAGTTCCTATTTTACCCCATACAAAAACAATTCAGAGAGTATTCACAAAATATGTATGGAATAAAAATATTATTTTTAATAATTTTATTAACATCACAGCAATACACAGGCAATCCAGCAGGTTTCTGGAGTGTGCTAATAGTTACTGCCAGACGCAGGTGGCCAAGGATGCAGAAATGAAGAGGCAATGTGCTGGACCTCATAATAACAAAGAGGAGCTGTTGGGGGTGTGAACTTCAGGGGCTACAGGGAACACGAGTGGTAGAGTTCAAGACCCTGAGAGAAGGGAACAGAGCCTACCAGCAGCATCACAGCCTCAGACTTCAGAAAAACAGGCCTGTTAAGGGATCAGTTTGGAGGAATCCCATAGGAGATCATTCTAGACAGAAGAGGGGTCCTGGAGAACAGGTTGATTTTCATAGATCTGCTCCTCCAAGTTCAAGAATGGTCCATATAGACACACACACAGTCACACACAAGTGGCTGGAGGCCTGCATAGATAAATAAGAAGCTTCTGACTGAACTCAAATGTAAAAAGGAAGCATACAAGGATTGCAAGCAAGATCCACGTGATCCCGGAGGAAGAGAGACATGGCCTGAGAACGCAGTAATGGGAATGGCAAATCCAAAGCCCACCTAGATTTCAATCTGGAAAGGGACATGAAGGAAAACAAAAAAGGTCTGCAAACATGTGAAGGACAAGAAGGTGGACTTTTGAAGAGGAAAGCATGCTTAATCAACCCAAAGGCCATTTCTAATGAGTTGACTGGCTTAGTGGATGAAAGAAGAGCAGCAGATGTTGTTTATCTTGACATCAAGAAGATTTTTTGACATTGTCTCCCATAACATCCTTATGGATAAGCTGATGAAGCATGGGCTAGACAAGGAACTCAACTAGAAACTGATTGGATTACCAGGCTCAAAGGGATATGACCAACAGCAAGAGGTCTAGCTGGAGACTAGCAGTGGTTATGTGTAGGCCAGATATCAATACTGAGGCCAAGGCTAACCTCTTCACTGATGATCTGGACAGTCAGGCAGAGTAAACCATCAGAAGGTCTGCAGATGATACAAAACTGGGAGGTATGGTTGGTATGCCAGATAGGCTGTGCTACCATTCAGGCAGATGTTTACAAGCTGGGGAAATGGACAAACCGGAACCTCATGAAATTCAAAGGGAAACGTCTAGTCTTGCATCTGAGCAGGAATAACCTCAAGCACCAGAACAGGCTTTAGCCCAGTCATCTGGAAAGCAGCTTCTCACAAAGGGCCCTAGGGCTTCTATATGGGGAACAGGTTGAACATGATCCACCAATGTGACCTTGCAGCAAGGAAAACAAACAGCCTGATGCATTCCATTAAGCAGAATACAGCCACCAGGATGAGGGATGGGATCCTTTCCTTCTTTTCAGCACTGGTGAGATCATATTAGGAGTCACGTGTCCAGTTCCTGGGTCCCTAGCATAAGACAGACACAGACATACCGAAGCAAGCCCAGTGAGGGGACTCAAAGATAATTAAAGGACTGGAACATGTGCCACACAAGGAAAAGTTGAGAGCCGGGACTGTTTTAGTTTGGAGAGGGCTGGGGAGTAGGGGCAGAAACTTATATATGTATATAAGTACCTGATGAGTGAAACAGGCAGACAGATGAATAAGGTGCCAGACTCTCTCAATGAAGTGAAAAGAGGCAATGGACACAAACTGAAATAGAGGAAATTATGTTTAAAAATTTTACAAAGCCCCTCTTACTGCAGGCGTGATCAAACACTGGAACAGGGTGTCCAGAGAAGCTATGGAGTCTCCATCCTTGGAGTCAAAACAAGCCTGGACACAGCCCTCAGCATCCTGCTCCAGCTGGTTGAACTAAACGATCTCCAGAAGTACCTTCCAACCCCAGTGATTCACTGTTTCTGTGAAGACTGTTTTTAACTCCATGTCTTTTTTTCAGTGATGAGACTGCACTAAACAGCATACGCAAATGTCAGCTGCAGACAAATAAGGTTCAGACTGTGTCTTGGCACAGTATTACATTGTAGTTCAAATCCCCAAGATTCCCTAACTGTTCTAAGTCCAATACAGCCTGGTAGTACTCTGCTAACACACACATAGGCGTTTAAAGGTCGGTGTAAAGGTGTATCCATCCCTTCTCTGCCATCTTCATCTAACTGTAGAGGAACTATGTCATTCGTGCCACTGTCATCCTTTTCTCAAACATTTAAAGGACTGACTGTTATAACACAATCACACATGCGTAGGGAAGGGAAGGGGAGACAGAAGAAGACATTCACCTTGATACTGATCTAAGAGTCAGAATCTCTTGTGTCATAGAAAGATATAATACCAAAGACTAACTGCAGCAAGTGTAGCAGTGGCTTCCAGGCTCCATGTGAAATCCTGTGAATACTACAGAAAAGCCTTGTTTTTGTACAAGGGCTAGTTATCACATGTCCCTGTATTTTGCTTGCCACTGTGGGCAGTCTTCTACCTCTTACTTCAAGTTCAGGCTATACAAAAACGTACTTACCATTTACAACTATGTTCTTTAAGAAGGTGCCTTTTTACATTAATCTACCTCATTATCCAAAGCCCAACAGGAGGCAGGAAATAAATGCTTCAAATATTCACAGCTGACTACAAAGAATCACGAATGGATCACAGAGTATTTAACCATTCACTGTCATTTCTAGGTGAGATAGTTATGCGCTCAATAATTAAGGCTTCTATAAGCTTTACTTTGCCAAGATTAAAATCTTGTTGCAGAAAGTTAAAAAAAAAATGAAGAAAACATTCTCTTAAAATAGGCAGACTTTGTTAATGCTGAAAGGAGACTCTAGATGAAGGGTAATTATATTTCATTTTGCTATGGACAGATGCTCAAGAATCTTCAGTTGAAGCTATTTACACAGGTTACTTTATGAAGTAGGAACAATGCCATTTTCCCCCTATTTCAGTGTTTTAAATCAGACTGTGAATCCTTTTTTTTTCTTTTGCAAAAATTTAAGCCATCACAAAATGCATTCCTACATGTGTAATTTATTAAGTCACCTATCCTAAATCTACACTTAAGAATAAATTTTAAAAAAAAGTAGACTGTACTGCAATCACTTTAAGCAATAAATACAATAGAACGTCTCAGAACTGAAAGGAACTCAGCGTAAGCAAACAGTAAAGCCTCTACTACCACTTTGTAATAGCAGTGTGTAAAATAAGGTAACAGTAAAAAAACAGGCTTGTAAAAGAAAGTGCAACTATCCCAGAAAGGCCTTATTAAAGAATACAAATTAACTGGAAGATCATTCTCTAGCAAATCACTCTAAAACACAATTTGCCCTATTCCCTTCCCAAATGACAGAAGTCTCTAGAAGGAAGAAACCAAGTACCTTAGAAAACCACTGCATCATGGGATAAAGAATACAGAGGAAGAACTAGCACTGCTCCTCACAGGTTGTAAAAGCTAGTAATACTCAGCTGAGGATGTAGTCTTGTAATCCCTTCTTTCTCACCTACAAGAGTAGGGAAGACTACAAGAGCCTTCCAAAGAACAAAAGCTCACGGTACGTTTGGTCCTAAGTAGCAAAAACAAGTCTGCTTGGCCAGATTACTGAAATGGGGGAACAAAGTATTAACTGAACTTAACGTCAAGTAACTCCTACAAATCTTGTTCTTAATCTTACACATAATACCTTCTCCTCAACTCCTTCACTGGCATTAATGGCTTGAATTAAAAAAAAAAAAAAAAAAAAAAAAAGGAAAAGAAACCTTAACACCCCCACACAACACCACTCCACCAAAAAACTCAAAGCCACAAACAAAAAACCCACACTAAAACAGTATGATTCACCCTGCTGGCGCTATCCAAAATGAGACAGAGATGACTGTGGTGTTTGCGCTTCACCTCCCTCACAGCAGACACAAAACAATACAGAGATATAATTCTGTTTCCAGACTTCAGGTTCCCACTGTGAGCTGCAAGGAAGCCTACAGACACCCATTACACCACTGACTGATGTTGCATCATCCACAATTTCAGCCATTGACAACTGGCTGTGACATGGATAAAGGTTCACAATGAGGGAGTTGAGGGAAGCAGAATCTTTTTCCCAAATACACTCAAACCAGACAGAGTGATAAAAAGCAACCCCAAATTCTAAGAAGCCTTAAACTGAATCCAAGATTTTTTCCTGAAGTTTATACAACTCCCCAGTTGTATGAGGAAAAAGTGATCCTCTACAAAATTCCCAGTGGGAACTGTTTACCCTGAACACGCCTGGCTGAGTAACTGTCTAACATTACCGTCTCTACTCACTCACCTTAAAGAATTCAGTTTCTCTGAGTAATGAATCACTGATTACAAGAGCAGAAACCATCTTAGCCACAAATGCCTTATAACATTTTAGATCTAGCTTTAAAAATACTTTGGGGGGCATTGGTTGTTGGTCTGCCCAGCTGCAAAGGACTACAACCCTAAGTCAGCAAAACTATTTCATGGCCACCTCATTTCATGGTTCTTTAGGTAAAAGTTCACTTTTTTCTTTTTCTTTACCTTATTGATAACTGATTTTCAAGACTGATGAAGGGGAGAGGCTTCTTTTTGCCAGACACAGCTTCTCCCTCCAATACTCTCCCTACCTGTACACCACACTGAAGCTACATAGTTGTCTGCGTAGCCACTCAAAGTACCGTTTTCCTTCTCTAAGCTGGTACCACAGAGCTGGAGTGGAAGAGGAGTAATTATTCAATAGCAAAGGGAAAACCCAATAGCATCACTCACCATCAGAAGAGAAAGGAGTTTTCCACTGGCACTTTGGAATTTACTGGGTTTGCTGTTACAGTATTTGCAAGACTTGGAATCAAGAATGAAACTCTGCAATATCATGCAGTCCACTAAAAGAAATAATGCAGAAAATGATTTGACCAAAAAAATTATTTCTCCGACTGAAAATAAGTAGAAAAGAAAATGTGCTGTTGTAGTTCTCATTAAGTTCCATGTACAAATCACATAATCACCTTGCCTTCTCCTTCAGCTGGGAGGGTGTTGGAGGAAGAGATGAAGTAAACACAAAGCAGGTTAATAGTGAATTTCATTTTAACTTATCAAAACTGGAGAACATTAGATCCATATGATGCAACAAGAATTGAAAGCAACTTTTACAACTGCAAGCCAAAACCAAAGACTAAGTTTGATATCTAGCCTGAGCTTGCAAGAAGCAAAACTAGGTCCAAGTCCTGAACATTTGACAACTACATGTCCTGTAGCTGATTGCCAATACCTGCCTTCTTTCAGCAGGATTAGTACAGAACCTCCTAGAAGCAAGCCATCGGGGAATCAGCATTTTAACCTACAACACCTGTAGATCAGATCACAGGTCCACCTAGCCCATCTCCAGGAGGGATCAAATGCAGATAGTTGTAGACAATTAGGAAAATACCTAAGAACAAACATCACTAGAATATCCTCCCAGATTTGATTATTCACAAATCCATAATTCATTCCACAATGGTATTTTGTAAGTCTGAAAGTACTGCTCTTCCAAGAATGCATTGAGTTATCCTTTATATACACACTTTTAGCCTCAAAATACTATGGTAGAGTAAAAAGCTGAATTTAACTTTTATAGAAATTATCACCTCCTTTTGCTTGTTCTCACTCCATCCACCATGCTCAACCGACACTTCCAGGTTCTTGGAGAGTAAAAAGCTGATACACAGAAATTTAAGAGAGACTCAGAACGCTACCATATCTCAAAATCATCTATACATCTCCACCGTCTCCTCCTTTCCAAAACCAAGTCTTAGCTTTCTCAGTCGCTTTCAGTGCGGAAACAACTCCATACAGTCAATTACCATAGCTGCCCTTTCTTTATTGTATTTCTGGTTCCACTATACTACTACCAATACAGGGAAAAAACAAAGGGGGAGTGCACAGAACTAGACTTAGGCACAGCAGCTCCAAGTGCACTATGTATTTATATACTGAGGCATGACAGAGAACACTAACTGTTCAAAACTATTAAGAAATGTATGACAGTTTGCTTTTCTGACCACTGCCGGGCATTAGGCTGCTGTTTAATCTTTAGAGTTACCTATCACAACACTAAGACCTCACCCATAAGCTCCTAGTTAATCATTACTTCAGTATTTTATATATGACACATTATTTGCCATTTGTGCATGTTGAGTTTTCATTTTACTTTTTATCAACTAGTGCTAAACATCAAAATTTCCTTCCACATTTCTTCACTGACAATTCATCTCCACTAACCTGAATAACAGCATCAGCAAGCAAAAGTTGTGTACAATGGAAGACAGGAAAATAAGCACTTTCCATTGGCTAAATGGCAAAGGAGAGGTATGCAGCAGAAAACTATCAGACCCATTAGACATGTAGCTGAACCGTATTTTCAGTTACAGTGTAAACAGAGAAAGTTACTCAAAACCATCTATAAAGAAGTAATGAAAAACAACACCTAAAGGGCATGGACTATGAAATACTACCGCATTGGCCTGCATCCATTATACAACATCATGTTTGATAATGCTCACATACAGAAAAATCTTTTGTTCCACAGACTCAGCTACAATGACCATTCTGGTCAGGTATGCAGTATTTTTTAAAAGCAGTAGTACAACTTCTCATTATTTAAAAAAATTAAAATGCTAACAAAAAGAGATGCAACTAATGAGCTTGAAAAAATATGTTCATGACATCAGGATTAGAACGTGACCTTGCAAAAGTATTGGTGACTGCTGAATTACTCCAGCACCTGATTGAGATGCACAGATTGCACAAAACACTGAAGACTGTTCATGTAAACACTTTTCACTTTGAACTTTCATATTAATGCCAATGTGGCAAGACAGGTTGCTTTAATACTCCAAGGGCAGTACACAAGCCATTCATTCTTCCTTCCTTAAAACAAGAGATCATATTCAAATCCCACCTCATAAGCAGCTCCAAAGCTACTTCTCCCCAACACTTTTTTAGAAATAACTAAAGTGAACAGAAAATGCGAGATTGTACTCAGACAGTCCCACATGAAAAACATGTAAGTGCAGAGAACGGAGCAGAAGGCCTGTAAAATTGCCATGACAATTGATTACTTAGGGCCAAGTTCACTCAATCACCTTTTTCCATGGTGATTGAGGATAATAAAGATTTTAAATGCATGCAAGAAGAAACAAGTAAGATTTTACAGCCATAGATGAATAAGAAATGTTTGTGGCTACACATGGGAATACTTTTCACCCAAGTCATAGACTCCCTATTAAAGCTGCATCAAAACAGGGGAGCTGAGAAAAGCACAGCAATAACAAAGCATGAACTGCAATGGGACAGCTTGTTTCACAAACTCCAGCATTCCTTTTGGAGACAACCCTCACCAGACCTTTATCTTACCAAAACAGGTCAGAACCTACAGGTATTAAGAGCCACCTGCTTGAGGTGTGCATACTAGGTTTGCTACTTCTTTTGCTGGCCAAAACAACAACAAAATGTTAGGCTTTCAATTCTTACAAGGAAATTCTGATGCTTCTGCACACCCCTGCAAGCACCACCTGAACTCTGGCCCTTTAAACAGCCTAAACTGACACAGGAGTTTAAACATGTGTAAACTATAACAGACTTCTAAATTTAATATTGGTATTTAACTATCTGTCATATTTCTTAGGAAATCAACGACTTCCACATTCTAGTACAACAGGACATTTCTTGGACAAGTTAAAATGTTTTCCCAAGAAATAACTGGAACTGTTGTATGGTTTTGACTTTAGCTCCAGAGTTTTTGAACAACATCTCTCCACATAAAGTTTTCCAATACAAAAATACAACTTATCTTGTAGACTTAGTTCAATTTTAGTTATCAAAACTGCAAAGCTCATCCCAATGACACTGGTTAGACAGTGTCTAACTGTCACAAGCCAAACAATCTGGAAGGGATTTCTGAGAATTTAAATGGTGTCTTTTAGCTCATCCCATGATCAGAACAGGTCATACCCAAGACACTTATTAACTTCAAAGTGCCAAACTGCATGACAAGAAATTATATTTATTGCAGCCTTTTCTGCCCTCACACTTAGGAAGAAGTACATAGATATCTGAAGAACAACAACATTTTCAACACCTATACTAAAGCAACTGAGGCAGCTTTGAGTTTCAGGGGTTTTTTTGTATTACGGGGTGTTCATTGTCTTATATTCTCATCAGCCAATAAATATAAAAAGCCCCATATATGTAAATGAAAAAGTAAAACAGAGAATAAAATACAGTCTTTTAAGAGTGTTTTTTAATTAAATTTCACTAAGAAGTATTACTCTATCACAGGAAGGAGGATATGCCACTGTTGCCATAAGTAAAAACACCACTTCAGAAACAGGCTCAGGGCTTTTTTTAAACTAATTTGTATCAACTGCAACTGTCATGCAGAAATGTTTAAAGTCTCTTGCCTCAGTGAAAGCTAGGTTTCTATTGGATTCATCCTCCCTGGCCCTCCAAACAAAAAGAACAAACCTCAGAATTAAAAATAAGGAAGATTATGTCATCCATCCAGCCCACTGATGCCAGCAAAAGATTATTCCCTACAGTGTATTTGCTAGTGCTTAATGCAGTCCATACTGTGTGTCCTAACACATTATGCAAATGACACACACATAAAAGAAAATGTCTATCTCAAAGCACACCCCTTCACCAACAGCCGATCTGTAATTAGCCATGTCCTCTAAGGAGGCACCTCATTCACTCTCAGCAAAGCAGCAGCTGCTGGCAATGGAAATAAAGCAATTTAGAACAAAAATAAGCCTACTACCTACCTTCCCAGAGGTGTATGCTCCTGGTTGCAAGCCAGAGTCAAAACCTAAACAGCTGTTTATATTTTTCCAGAATGGCCACACAGAACCTCTCATGCCCAGTGCCAAATATTTACTGACATGATTTATATCAGGCTCTCAAGCATTAGGCTGTTCAAAGAGCTGCATCAACAGCTCCTAATGCTTCACCTTTAAATACTTTCTGAACTACAAGTTTTCAACACAAAAATCAAGAACAGAAGATAGAAAGCAGCAATGTTTCCTGCTGAACGCAATCCACTGATGACACACAAAATGTAACAGGGCACACTAATTCAGAAAGATTCAGTAGTTCTACTCCCCAATGCAAATAAAGAGATTCAGAAAACAAAGCATACAGCTGTGCTTACTTTTCAGTCTCCTATTACCAAGTGATCCAACATCTAAACTCTAGTATCATCTCCTCAGAAGAGCTCTCTTCAAATCTAACAGCAAGGATAAAACAGTAAATTCAGAAAACCATTTCACCATTGCTCATGAAAGATGGTAACTGACAATTCAGGGAGTAGCTAGAGTTCCCACGTAACTGGAGTAAAGGTAAAATGCCTTTCACCCTGGTTTATAAAAAGAACAAAAAAGAAAAGCACAAGAGAGGGAACCTTCCTCTTAAATAATCTCTACCTGTCTAAGAACTTTAAACATGAAACAGCTTATCTCACTGTAAGATTAGGTACCATCATGTCAAGCCTCTAATATGACCACAGTTAAAGTCTGTCTGATGTTGCTGCTTCCACCATGCCTAGGAGTAGGTACCTTCAGCAGGACACCACAGACTCGTCTTAGCAAAAATTCCAAATTACAAGACATAAAAAGCATTTCAATAGGAGAAATGAACATTATTTCTAGTAATTTACATTCTGCATAATAACAAGGCAAAGCGTAACATAATTATCCCCATTCATACTCCCGTCTGGCCAGACAACATAACTCATCCCACTGTTTATCTACTATGCTTGGCAAAACATACTATTTAGTACATTTACGTATATTGTATATTATGTTAGGCAGACAAACACTTCCTCTGTAGCAAGGCCCTAAACTCAAAGATTTTATGAGATCACAGGATCTGATGCCTTCTACAACCATGGAGTTGCACCTAACAGCTCATCATACTGACTTCTAGAGCATTGTCCATTTAGACTTTTCCCACACCAAATTAGAAGCCTCATCATTTATGCTACAGCTAACTTACAGTTTTTAAAAACAACGACCCCTGTTAAGGACAGGAAATAAATGTTTTCATTTAACATCATTTCCTAATTTTTTTATGTGCTTCCTATCTTATGCAACTTAATATCCAAACAATTGCAAGGAAGAATAATGCACAAACTCCAAGTGAGAAAACCTCAATTTTTCTTCTAGTTGTTACACCAGAGGAAAAATATACTAGTTACAAATCATCAGTGAGTATCATGGGTTAGTCTAACAGAGACTTCCTTAGTAAGAGATACAGAAAGTTTTTCTTTTGACAAGGCTCATACACTGCACATATCTATATTCTTTCTAATCATCACCTACAAGGCAACACATTCACAAAATTTAAAAAGTACAAACAAAAAAAACCCAAAAGACCAATTTTTACTCTTTTCAGAGCACACATTGTTACACTGAGATACGACTTGGCCATCTACCTACAGGAAGATGTTTTCATGCAATTCAAGAGGGACAAGATCACCCATGAAATACCTCCTCTTCTGCAGTTGTTCTTTCAGTTGTTCTTTGCATATGTAAGTCAACAGGACATACAAGAAACAATGTCTAAAGTTGCAGTGATAGTTTCACATTTTAGTAAAAGCAATTATTAAAAACAGCTTAAACAAGCATTTTACATTTGCTAAAGCTGTCAAAGATAAAAGTTCACTCTTATATATACTGCATGCAATAAATGCAATTATATTGTACCAACACAGTCAGGATATTCTTCAGTTCATCAGTTTTCTCTTGCAAAAATTATTTTCTTTCAGACAATTATTAAAGTAGCGCAATCAAAGGTGTATTTCTGGGAAGCAAAAAGTCACTTTAAAAACCATCAGATGCAGCTACATTCTAGGGTAGATCCCTTCCTTTTCTTAATGGAACTATTTGCTACTTCATATTGTCGCTTATCAAATTCCTAACATTTCCTCATGGCAAAGGTCCATCTTCTGTCAAATTATCTTAGGCTTACTGCAATATAAATGACAGCAAAAGTCAGTGTTACGCTCAGAACTATGCAGAAAGCTTGAATCAAATCCTATTTAATCATGCAACTACAACTTCTGATAAAGCTGGTATTTAAATTGAATTTGTTCTCCCTTGATGCAAGGTTTGTGAAGAATTCTCTGCCATCACAGTAATATACACTCTAACAACTACTTTTGGGGTTTGTATTTGTGTATTATTTAACATATAAGATCTTACAAATCCATCTGTCTAATACCGATTTCTTACACTATAGTTAAACCTTACCACATCTTAGTGCCATAGAAGAATAACCAAAAACAGAGTTCCAGAGCAGTTAACACATTTAAAAGCATAATTGCATAAAGATTGAAATGCAAGATCAGAATACAGCCCACCAGTGTTTGTGCCCCTACAGCAGGGAGACCTAACACCTGGGAGTCACCACTTAAAGTTTACAAATGTCATCCCAGCAGGGCTGTTAAAATAGTAAACAATCTATTAATTATTGTTAGTGAGAAGGCAAAATTTTCTATTTTTAGTGTCAGTCTTGCCCTTCTCTTGTTCCTGACTCTTCCAACACAGGTTTCACTACAGGTTATGCAGTCCTGCTCTCTGATAAGGTGTAGGAGTGAGAATTTTAAGCAGTTTTCTACCCTTTTCTGAAATTGAATATTTGTTGTTAAAAATCAAGTACTGAATAACCCGATTTTTCTTTTAGAGAAGTCTTTGGAAATGTATTTCCCAAGTAGTGCATAAATGTATGTGCACTTTAGTGAGTTCCAGCAGAAAAATACCACTCTTAATTATTAAAATTATTTGATTAAGCATTTATAACATTCATAAAGTGAGGAAACAGTAGTGTTTACACTGAAAATCTGGCTTTTAAAGGCAGGCACTGTGGTGAGGTTGTTTTTTTTTTTTAATCCTACATTTAACACCTTGAATTTAAATACAAATGAACAGTAAACTCTAACATAAACTGATTCAGTAATTTTTTAAAGTAAACAAAAGACACTGGGAATAAAGAAAAAAAAAGCACTTTTTGTTGTGCCTTTCTAGGCAGAGGAAAGGAGATTAATTTTACACTAATGAAGAAGCCAGTTGCAGCCTTGAACCTGGACAGACCTGTAGATGGGATGTTGTGACTGAAGCAGTACTGCCTGTACCTCACTAAGGCTTAATCACTCCAGCAAAACACTGCTACAACCTGAAAGGACAGAGATAGCATACGTCTGTTAATCTAAAAGCCAGAAAGAACACACTCTCACTTATCTATCCTTATGAACATCAGCTCAGCAATTCTTGCACCCATTTGCAAATGTGTGTCAGATTTCAAACAGAATGGCAAACAGCCCTGAGAGTCCCTGGTCCTCTCTGCCAGCTCCCTGGAGAGCCCAGAATACGTGACCTGTCCCTTTGAACAGGCACTCTACATTCAGACAGAAGCCCGCAAGCCTGAATGTGCAATCTTTGTTCTCAACAATGGTTGCAGTGAAAGGGCTCTGAAGTGAGAAAGACCACCAGGTACAGTGTCAAAGCTGGTGGAAAAAAAGCAGCAAAAATAAAAATTGGACAAGGTTTTCAGTTCTTAATCAGACCTTGATGATTATAGCTGTGTATTGCCAAAACCTTTAACTGGCTGAAAACCCTCATTTCTGCTGCAACTCCCTTGCCCACAATTAACACAAGCTATGCTTGGAGTCTTCCTCATGACAACCTGCTGTCCATACAGGTCTACAGCTAAGCATTAAAAGTAGATGAATTAATACTGCTTTTACAACACAAACATCACATGGGATACAGCATCCCAAAAACCTAAGTAATTTCCCAGAACTACTAATAATTTGCATGACAGTACTAGTATCCTACAAAATCCTGCAACTGCAGCAACCTTTTTGCAAACTTAAAACTCCTTTTTACAGTAATTGTGTTTCATTAAAGGTGTTCCCCATTATTTTTCAACAGAAAAACAGTTCTCAATGTTCAGTACAAGTAAGACTTCGTTTACAGCACATCAAGTACTGTACACAGTAACCACTCCATCAACTGAACTGAGAAAGCAGATTCCAAAGCCACAAATCCTCACTCTATCCTGTTATTTTACACTCATCTATGAAAAAAAGTTGTAGGAAAATAACTTACACTTCAAGCCACACAGCAAGATGTACTACTTTACTGAAGTAACTGAGAAAGCACTGCAACCTTGATTAGGCATTCACAAGAGCAATCTATGTTCAAGCAAAGACTATGTCAGGCCTGCTGTGATTACAGCATTCACCAGTCTAAGTACTTGTTTTCCAGCAGTTACACGTTAACATATAAGTATCAGGCAAAACAACAGGCAGAGCAGTCCATTTAACAATTCCATATCTATTAGTAGACCCTAATTAGACAGCTTTAATACGATGAGCTCCAGAAGTGCCACAGGGATAGGTGGATAATGACAAGTGCCAGTGCCAAAAGACCAGCAGTCTCAATACAACAGAATTAAAAAGCATATTTTCATTTTTACACTTACACATATGGTTTCCCCTCCTCTTTCCACCGTATTTGGGCAGTATTAAAATTACACGTTCTCCAAAATCAGCCTTGCTTTCACTTACTTAAGAAGAATCATAGAATAGAACTCAACAAGAACAATGCATGATTAAATCTACACACAAATTAAGAATGATAATTACTCAATATCTTAAATTTTAGCATGTTCTGTGTTCTTACCTAAGGCTCATATTTTACCCTCAGCAAACCCACTAGCTGGAAGAGACTTTGTAAATCTCTTAACTTGAGTAGATGGCACTAAGGAAAATCTTACAATATCATATGTGCCACTTGAAAACCAGGGCAAGAGGGTGAATTGAGGACAGCAATAAACTGAAACCTAGCGTCTACAAAAAAGGAAAACAACTCACCCACACTTTCTGCAGGTAGTTTTGTAGGTTTAAATCATTCTACTGTATCTCAATTTCAGCAAACAAAAGGGGAACTTCTATATTAGAATTCATTTCACAGCCCTGCTGGTTTAAGTGTGTTCGGCACAACATGCCCTAACTTTGAGAAAAACAAAAGCAAGCTTGTCTTTGTCAACAAAGTTTGAGACAGGTCTTAGAACTACTCCACTGAAACCGATCAATATTTTGTTAGATCTTAAATTACAGTTGTTATTTCACGGGCATTTACAGGTGTTACTAGGAGCACAGAAGGAAGCATCAGACAGGGCTCGACGTTAAAAAAATCCGTGTTGCGAGTTCAAACACGCAATGGTGCCACCGTCGGGCATGCCACGAAGTTTTTCAACTGAACACACGGAGCACAGTCCGAGCAACAAATGCTACGGACGGCAACGCTTTAAGAGAAGCCGCCGCGTCAAGGGGCGACCGGGAGGGGGAGAGGAGCCGGGAGGGGTCAAGGGGGAGAAAAGAGAGGAGCCGGGGGCGACTAGGGGTGAGAGGGGGGCGACCAGGGAAGGAGCGAGCAGGCCCGTTTTCCTAGTGGGCAGAGGAGGAACGCGAGAACAGTGGAGGAGGAGGAGGAGGAGGAGGCAGCCGCGCCCCAGCGCCGCTCCGGGAAGCGCTCGCCCCTCGGGGCCGGCCCGGGGGTACGAGGGGCCCGCACGGAGCCGCCGCCCCCGGGGCGAGGCCAGCGCGGGAAGCGGAGCCGCCGCCCGGCCCGCGGCCTCCCCGCGCCCGGCTCCCAGCGGGCGGGGAGCGAGACGGGGAGAGAAAGGAAAGGAGGGAGGGAGGGAAGGAAGGAGAAGGGGAGCGGGAGGGGGCGGCCATTTCGCCGCTCCCCGCCGCCTTCGCCCCTACCTGCCCGCCGCCCGGGGGGGGCTCGCGGTCTCCGTCGCCGCCGGGTGGCCCCGCCGCCCACCGGGTCGCCATTATCTCATGCCCGGTGACAAAGGAGGGGCGAATCCTCTGGAGCCCGCATCGGGGAAGGGAAAGGAGGCGGTGGCGGAGGGGAGCGGGCTCGGCCCCTCACGCGGCACCTTCCGCCTGCATGACCGGAGCGGGAGGGAGAGCGGAGGCGTCAGTCCCGGCGCGGGGCCGCCGCCCGTCCCTCCTCGGCTAATCGCGACCGCTCGTCATCGCCCTCTTCCCCGGCTCCTCCTCCCGCGGCCCCGGGGAGGCGCCCGCCCCTCCGCCGCCTCTCCTCTCCGCTCGGGGCGGAGCCGCCCGGCCGGGTCGGTGCTGGCAGCGGCCGGAGCGGGAAGCGCCGACAAAGGAGCGGTCGATGCTTTTGTCCCGAGCCCTGCGCGGGGGGTTAACGCAGGAATCATCCGTCGGAGCCGGCGGCAGCAGCCCCGAATCCCAAGACTCGGGATTCGGGGCTGCTGCCGCCGCCTCCGACCCCCCCTCGGCGGCGAGAGGGCGACTGGGCCGCGCTGGAGTCTCTCGGCTTGGGGGAGGGAGCTGGGTTCTCTTCTCCCCGTGAAGGCAGGAAACGTGAACCTTTTCGATGCTTCACCTATCGTTATCGGAGCGTGTGCTTTTTATTTCTTTTCTTTCCCTGCGGTGGTGATTTTCAGCGTAGAATGTCTGTGTGAAAGGGAACAAAGAAGAACAAAGCATTTGTAGGGAATGGCAAAGGTCTTGTGTGAGATGAGAGGTCGTGTCATGTTTGTAGTCTCAAAACAATAACGTTTGTTTGGGTTGTGGTGATTTTTCTACTGTATTGCTCTTCAGTGATCTCTGGAATGAAGTGACTGGCCTGGTTTTCCATCAGCAACCTGCATCAGCAGCAGGTGTGAATATTGGGATCCAGAGAAACTAGGGAAGAGCTTACATCCAGTAGCAAAGAAGTCTCAAGATCCAAATGCTGATTCTTGTCAACCAAGGTCACACCTGTAAAGTTTAAAATGGCATTAGAACTTCAGACCTGTTGCATTGTTTCAGGTGCTTACCTACAATTATATTTACTGCCATGGGTTTCATTAGGTGTATATGCAGTTAAAAATCTGTAGTGGTTTCTGAAGAATCTGAGTTCCTCTTAAATTTCTGATATTATAAGCTACCTTGTAGCTGAACCTGACCTGGACCACAGTTAATACATATGCGTTTTAAATAAGCATGCTGCTGTCCAGCTGGCAATCCACAAGATGCTCCTGTCCAGCTCTATAATTGTTTCTCACTCTAATGCAACATATAAAGATTTTTTTTGCTGTCCAGGCCCTGAGCAAACTGTTATAATGTAGTCTGGTCCATGGCTGTCAAGAAGTTGAAAAGACCAGAATTAAAACCACTTGAGATTTTTCAAGGGTGGAGCAGTCAGAGCACTTTTCCTGATTAGAAGCTGTTATCAAACAAAACTTAGACGCGTATATCTGTATTTGGCTGCATACTGCTCCCTGCACTGTAATCAACATGTCAGTTGGCAGAAGGTTGTCAAAAATACATAGTGTATAAAAAATAAGTTCTGTGTATTCATAATAATCACTTTTTCTGTAGGAACTACTGTACTGACTGCAAATCTAAATTAGTATCTTAACTAATATCCATCTAGGAACTTGTCAGATTTACAAGATGTCTCAGAGATTATACCACAAGTAGACTCTGGGTGATCATTTGGTATCTATCAAGAGTCTATTTATATCAGCACAGCTACATCAGTACCGTGACAAACCTTACATTTTTACTTTTCTTATGTTGCCAATCAGTTTCTCTAGCTTTAGCTTTCAAACTGTAACAGAGTGATGAAAATATCACAGAGGAAGATGTCAGAGTCACATAGGTAGGCTGAGGAATTAGATATTATTAACTCTAAGAAGGTTATATTTGTGTAACTATCAAAAGAACATTTACACCAGCATATCTTTATTAAACTGTCTATTTAATTTTCTTCCTCCTAATTAAGTGTTGCAGATGTTTTTGAGACACTGGGGTGGTTTTAGGACTTTCATGTATAAGGCTGTGCTGCTGTAATTTTTCATTCTAGATAGGGTAGCATAGCTACAACAGAAAAACTTTAAGGAGGCAAGCTTTCAGAAACACAGTCGTTATCTTGGATTCATAACACACAAGCAAACCCTCAGAGTCCCTTAATCACCCTTGAAAGTGATTTAATAAAAGAGGTTGCAAAAGCAGAACTGGGGTAGCTGAAAGCTATAATTTCACTTTCTCACGTCCCAGTCTGAAAGTGTTGACACATATTCTCTTAGCAGACAGCTGCAGCAGCTTAAAGTGTTAGCACCATCCTACTGTTTATTATCACTCCTTGCTAAAGAGTACCATACCCAAAGGAGAGCCAGTGCAGACATCTCTGAGCGCATCTCTGTGACTTTAGTGCGAAGTCTAGCAGCTGAATTTAAATCGCTGAAGTAGGCAGAGTTGAGTCTGCACTGCAGTCCAGCTACTGAGCTGTGAACAGTTCTGTTCTGCCCATTCTGCTGGGTTGGTAGTGGCATGATTATGGGACTCCATCTTCTTAAACTATTATTTGCTGAATTAATATGTTGTTACCTTGAGAATAGAGAAATTCTATAGGCCAAATTGAGGACATCAATATTCCCTTGGTCAGATAGACTGGAGGACTGAAATTCTTTGCAGAAGACGTGTTTTAGGTACTTGTGTCCTTCTCCCACAGTTCTCATCTGCCTCTAGCAGGGGTCAGCGGGATACCTTTCCCTTTTGACTACAACATGTATTTAGACATCTAATCTGCACCCTGCCCGTTGTGAAGCAACTTGCTTCCCAAGCAGATATGTTGTCCTTGCCATCTTGAAAGCCCTCTCTTTCTCACCACCTGCACCATGATATGTTAGACCTGAGGTGCCACAAGCAGTGAAAGATGCTCATCCACAGCCAATCTCAAAAGCCCTACCTTTGGGTTAGAGAACAACACCAGTGGGGAGAAACGGAAGTGCCTGGGTAATAGCAGTGGGAGATATCAGCAGATCTTGAATATTTTGTGCTGGAATAAGAAGACTAGAAAGTCTGAGAAATCATGTAGGAAAACGTCCAGGTTTTACAGGGCCTGAGTTTGGGGATGAAAGGAAGAGTGAGTGGGAGGAGATAATGCCCCCAAGCAAGCAGATGTTTGTACTGATGTTTGCTCTCAGAAACTGTCACTTGTAGGAGCTGCTGAGGTAATGATCATTGTGATAACACTCTCTACCATCGACCCCAGCTGCTTAAATCTCACAATCAGGACCCACTGTGAGAGGTTCAGGCTGAACATTAACACCTCTGCCATCTCCTCTGCTTTGGAGACAGTAAATGCTACTACATCCCTGAAAGCATTGGCGAACACTGCTGTGAACACCCTGACTACAGACTTTTTCATACATGATCAGAGCACTGAACAGCATCAGTCTAAGAGCCTCTCCATTCTAGAAGATGTTGACAGGAGCCCTGCATGAAAACTATTAATTAGATTCTCCCCACAATGGGAGATCAAGAAGTAGATGACATACATTTTTCATTAATTTGTATTTGAACACTACTGCAGCTAGTAGACAGTCCCTTCCTTCCTACAGACCTGTAAACCCATGAAATCATTACTAGAGCTACACAGTAATGGGACCATTGTCTGTAACTGTGTTTGCATTACAGATTTCTGCACTGAGATTCCTGAGACTCAATCATGATACAGGTACCTATTTCCTTTCCAGCACTAGTAAATTATACATCCTGGACAAGTCTGGTGATGGGTGTTTTCCTGGTGACTCTACAACAATATTCCCCTCTCTACAGACATGCCCATCACCTACTCTCTGGCAATGGAAAATGTCACCACTACCATGCCTGCCTCTTGGCTCCCATGAATACACTGAACTCTGACCACAGTGTCTCTTTTATTTATTTCAGTCTTCTCTTCACTGGAGAGTACACCTACCTCATTTGGCCCCAGATGTTGATGCTTTTCAAGTGCTCCGGAGCACTGTCAAAGAGAATTGCAGCCAGCCTTGCCACAGGATCTGCAGTAAGCGAGGCTTTTGTCATCCTGAAGCATCAGTCATGCTGTCTCCAAGAATGCTAGGCAGTATTCCCTAGAAGTGACACCATCTTAAGGGCATACAGTATTCTATAAGACTTAGCCATCAGGGAAAATCTCTGCCTACCTGAAATTGTGGTGAAAAGGAGGCATATCCTACTAGAAAGTCAGGGAGGATGCTTAAGATGTGTGGTGGGCTATGCATCTTTAGAGTGTTTAAGGTGTCACATATAAGCTGGAACATTGGTCACCTTAGCACCAATGATCAGAGACATCCAAAGATGCTATGAGCAGAAGAGTAGCAATAGAAAGTAGCAGACCTTGCAAGAGGTGACCATCAAGGCACTTACTGGGTATGCTCAGCGAAACTGTGAGGAATATTTCTGACTATGCTCTCAAGACTTGTGCCCTAAGGCTATGGCCATTGAGTAGAGATGTGCATGGCAAGATAGCTACCCCTTTCATACAGGAGCCACCAGGAGCTGACTTCCTTGGATTTAAATCATATGCTGTGCCAGGACAACTCTTCTACTCACTGCTTTGAGGATACCTCAGCATCAGTAGCATCATGAGACCACTGAACTTATCCAACAGCGTCAGTAATGGCCCTGGTGACCTGATCTGAAATGTGTGTAGAAATAGTCAGGTTGTCTCTTTCCATATCAACTATGGGATGATGATGGTAGATGGAGGGAGAGGTGGTTACCAGGCACCATGGGTTTGGATCAGCTTTCTCTGTGGCAGGAAACTGCATCTCACCTTTCCGTGCTACCTGAAAGAGATATTACTTTTTTAATCCAGACTGTGTGTTGCTGTTGTTTTCTGGTTCTTTATGTTCTCATTAGAGGCAGAGCAAGCGTGTGTAGGTACATACATATGCCTCAAACACCCTTGCAAAGAGGATATATGACATGACCACAATGACAGAGGAGTACATCTGTGCACAGGCTAAAACCCCAGGTTTGGAAGAGGAGGCAATGAACTGCACACTCTCAAAAACTTTGTGAATTTGAGGGTACCAGCAGACAGCAATATTATAGCTTGAGTGGATGTCTGGGCATCAAGTCCTTATCCTGGTGGATTTTAGAGAGAAAGGGGCCATTTGGCCTCTGGCAATTGTCCACTTTTGGGAGCCAGCTAGCTACCCTATGAAAACCAGTGCCATAGCTGCTGTGTCTTTCACTCTTCAGTGTAGTCTTCTCAGATAACAAAGCTGAGGTGTGAAGGGAGAGCTGTCTGTGTCAGGATGCTGCTCCTCATGCAGTCTGAGTGACAATGTCCAAGGAATAAAGAAAAGCCAGGAGTTTACAGTGAAATTTTTGACCAGCATCACTGATCCATTGCCAAACAGAGAGGAAACTGGTTTTGGATAGGAGGCTCATGGTATTTAATTTCCCTCAGAGCAAGAATGACCAAGCAGTGAGGTAGCTTATTCTGTGATAAATGTGTCCAAAAAAGAGATGGTGAAAAGTTTCTGATGTCTTATGAATTCCCTACAAACTCGGTACTGACTCATGCTGCTGTGTGTGCCTGCATATAGTCTTCCTGAACTGGACTTGGAGGTGTTTGTGAGAGGCTACTGATGTGTGCCAAGATAAGCTGGTGCGTGACTTTTACAGCAATAAGCCTTAGTTGTTCACATCAACCATGTTTGCTAATTCCAACTCTGGAGTTTGATACATTTGGATGGGTTTGGGGCATTAGTATTTAAGCTCCAACAGCAAACTTGGTATTCTGTAAAGAAATATAGAATTGTTCAAGCCTGCAGGAATTTACCATCATCGAGCCAGAGACAAAAACAATTTCAAGAATAATTCAGTGAGCTCAGGGGAATTGCAGTGTAAAATTTGAGGAAGCAAATTTATTTTTATGGCTAGGAGGAGCCCAGCTTAACTCACTTTGCTTTTAACTTGGGTTCCTAGCAATGAAAATCTACTGAAACACTGAGAACATAAGCAAAGAAAATTTTTTTGTTTTTCATGTTCTGCTCTTGGAAACTGTTGCTGTGGAATAACAATTTGTTTCTGAAAATGCCATGTCTGTTGTTTACAGCAAGACTTGCTAATTTTGCAAAGATCTAGGGGGAAAAACATATAATTCCCATCTCTTCTACATTCATTTATTCTATGTGCATTCTTTCATTTGTTTTAAATTAGAGATGCTGGAGTTTAACAGATAAAGTCATCAGCCTCAGTTCTGCTGCAGGTTTGTTCTCTTTAGGTGAAACAATGTTAACTTGTTTTAGAAAGCCGGCAGGGACTATTAGACGTGCAGCATTTTCTCTCAGAAGACCTCCCCTCCCACACATGCACAGTTTAAAGGAGTTCAACACAATAAATATTGAATGTATTTAAAACTGTCCATGACAGAAAAAGGTTTTAGTGCTTGAATGGCAGAGAAAACTGAAATGACAATCTGGGTTACCTTAGCTCCTCTACTGAAATAACAGCTCTGTTTTTAGTGCTCTGCTGTTGACTAGGAGGTGATAAATCAACCCTATTTTGTAAAATGTTTAGATTGACTACTGAATTGACAGTTTGGGTGGAAGTAGCTAGTGGTGAATTGACAACAGCGTTATCGCTCTCTCCTTGCTTCATCACATAATCAGCAGCTTGATCCACTGATTAGTGATATCAGTTTTAGTAGCACAGAGGTGCTAACAGCCATCTCTGAAATTCAGGCTATCCATCTCATATTTCTTCTGACTACCCACAGCTTCCCCCATGATGGACGAAGTGTGACAGATTTCTCCTGAACCCTGCCATTTAGTAGATCTTCCTCTGTAAAGTGAGACTTGGTCAAGATAGCTTCAGGCATTGAGAAAAAGCTCATGAGTAAAAATAGTACATTTATATCATACAACTATGCTAATTTCATCAGAAACCTCTCTCCTTCAACAGTGATGCACTCCACCCAAAGGCAGTTGCTGCTTTCTTATTTTGCCTACTTTGCACAGAGCTTTTACTTTATTTTGAGCTCATCAGAACTGCACTAACCACACACCTTGCAGGAATGGTACCTGGCTCTTACTGGCTTCTAAACCTGACTCCATGGGCTGCTACTTATGCTAACTGACCACTGCTCAGCTCTCTTTTCACTGGAGTGATGCCCTCTGGGACAGCAGGAGTCATCTAAAGGCCAGGAGGTCGCTAAACCTGTAAGCTGATTACTATTTATGGGGACTAGGCTCTGAAACTGATGCTACACTGTTTTTGGTTTTTTTTTTTCCCCCATTGCTTTCCTACCACCCATCTTCCTGCTCTCGCTTTTAAAAAGTGAGGTAAGAGATGGGGAGACAGTATCCAGCAAAGCATGACACCTCCTCCCACCCCTTCACCCCCAAAATAAAAATCTGAGAGGAAAGCTGGACTGTATTATGTTTGTATGGTATGAATTTTCCAGAAGAAGCTGTAGTAGTAATATGGTGACAGCTAAACAGTCACCATAGCTTCCTGGAATTATGTTATAGTACACATATTATAAATTCCCCAGGAAACTACATCTTATTTTCAAGGAAAGGATAGTCTATGAATGATGCTTTCAAGGAGAAGAAAATACTGGATTTGTTATCTTTCAGTGTTTCGCAAACCCTTTGAATAAATGTCAAATGCTAAAGAAGATGTTGGCTGATTAGAGTTAGAAATATCATCTAATGAGTGATCCTGCTCTAGTTTTAGACACTGGCAGTGACAACTGTGGCAACTGGGGACACCTGAGGCTGGGTTCAGGATCTAAGTGGCTCATCTGCCTGTACGGAGAGACAAATTATAGGTGCTCATCCATATAAATTATTGCAACTAATGAACAGAAACTCTCATTTATTTTCTGTAAACAGTCTATGATGACTCCCTATGCAAACTGTAGTATATAAAAATGAAACAGACTTTTGAACTGACAGAAGAAAGCTTTGAATATAACATGTTTCTATTGCGATTAATTAATTGCTAGCACCCTCCACAAGTTTGGCTCTGTTTGGCAATAGATTTAGAGTTACAAATTACAAATCTAGACAAAAATCAATCCAGAAATCTGGTCAGCAATAACATAATGCTGGGAGAAGTCAAAATGCAAGTAACAAGCTAAGGAACAAAGCCACGTTTACAGAATATTTTCAGCTCAGTCTTCTGCTGAGACACCCTCAGATGTTCGTTTCAGAACTGCTTTCCCAGCAGAAAGCAGCAGCCAAATATTTTAACTCATTAGATATACTTGAACTCTTCACTGCAGTACTGTCCTGTTTCATATGCAGCAAACTCCAAATGGCTCCATGTGGATGCAAAATATGTCCGCACAAAGGTCATTTTGCAGGATTAGACCGAAGCGTTACAAGGGAGGCAAGGGGAAATAGTCCAAGTTAATTTAATTCTCAAGGCAGTCCTTAAGCCGTAAGCAAAATACAAAACAGATTCTGAGCACAGTAATACAAAGCATTTTCCCCCAAAGTATAAGGACAGGGCTTAATCTTTTTGATACAGTTAAGAGCGATCTTTCTTTTTTATCAGGTGGGGATGTACTATGAGATTTCAGGACTATACAACCACCTCAAGTGGGGGCTACAAGTATTGTACAACTTCTGTAAAGGTAATTAGGTAATTAGGATTGATAACTGGGTCTGTTTAGTAAAAGAAGTGAAATCTAAATGGAAACCCCTCCTCCTTGACTTGCCCTATTCCTGTTTGCTCTTCTCAGTCTCAGATTTGTAAGACCAGCTGCAGGAGCAACAGGTTCTGCTCCATTTCCAATGTGCCAAGCTCCTCTTTTGGAGACATTCTTTAGTTTTAGAGAAATCTTGATGAAAGCCAGAGAAAAAGCAGAGATTTTAACCAGTCGTCATCTGTGAAACTTCTCTATTTGCTAAGATTTTTTTCCCATTGATAGCTTCTGTGTTTCTTTAATCTGTCTTCCTTTATTTATTGCTTTTCTTTTACAAAGAAACAGTTATTTAAACACTGCCAGCTCAGTAATTTTCTTAAGATTTAGTCATATTGCCTTTTAAACCATGTGATGCTTCTGAAGCACAGAAGAGTTAAAGAGTTAAAGAAAAATAAACAGATTACTGCAACCTTGTGTATTTCAAAACAGAGGTAAATAACAGCTGTGCAGAGCTCAAGTGGCCTTCCAATACTTAG
This sequence comes from Coccyzus lansbergi, assembly GCA_033558105.1. Classification (NCBI taxonomy): domain Eukaryota; kingdom Metazoa; phylum Chordata; class Aves; order Cuculiformes; family Coccyzidae; genus Coccyzus; species Coccyzus lansbergi. Next base: position 889,780 of record JAUMJK010000420.1, on the reverse strand, counting down.
CTGCTTTAGCGAAGGGGATTAACTGAAACCCTGCAGCGGTCATCTTTTGGCTTTTCCTCCTACAAGATGTTCTGTGACTCCAGCCTGGAGGATTACACTCCTCTTGACCATGACAATGTTGTTCTTGCAAGAACAAATACAAAGGCAGAGAGTGAGGCATGCTGCTTGGATGGTGCATGTTCATGTCTCTTGAAGACAACTACCTCAAATAGCCTCCTACTTAAAGCTAAACCTAGAGCCAAATGGCTATTTCAGAGACTACTGGACTAGGGAAGCACTGCCCCACCTTTGATGACGCTCTGCATTGAAAGAGGGTATAGAAACAAGATGTCCCAGCCAGAGAATATACCTACTATGGGGAGACTGGCACAGGAGGAAGACCTTATTGCTGTCAAACGTGGCACACTGCACAAAGCAGATTGGCAGGTTGCTCTAAACTGTATCAGGGCTTACTTGCCACTCTTCAACAGACAGTGGTTCCACTTAGGAACTAAGTATTTTCATTCTTCTATGGAAAATGCCAGAGACTTATTCTCTTAATCTAAGGTCTAGACTATTGTAGCCTTTGCTCATTTCACAGTATTTTCCTTCAAGTTTTTTCAACCATTGTTCATGTGATTTCCATTGGCTGTGGGTAAGACACGTGCAGATCCTAAACGTTCCTTAGCGTATTGGCTGCAAATGTTTTAATTAAATAGATCTCATACTCTCTTTCTTCTTCCAGCTTTTAATGAAAAGATTTGCTTTTGCTTTCAATTCTGAGCAGGAGCACTGCTGAAATATTGAAAACATTAATGGATTAGCATAGTGTATGCTGGGTACTCCCTTTTGAAAATATGAATGTCTTATTCACCTTTAGTTTAGTCTTCACTTCACTGTGAAGACAAGAATAAGAGACTCTTGTTCTTGATAAAGGTGTTCCAACGTGGCTATCTCCAGGTACACAAATCCTTGTAAATCTGGCTACAAGTGGACTCTCATTCTGGGCAAACGGGGAGCCTAATAACAGAACCCGCTAACATAAGGAAGCAAAGGAAATTTTCTGCCTGCCTTGTGCTTTTCAAGTGCACTAGGCAGTGAGGTTGGTATCCATGACACCTGATTTTACCCATCTATAAATTATTAATTTGATCTGAACTGATCAGCTAGGCTCTCTCAGTAGTCAATTAAGAGATCCAGAAGCTGATCACGCACATTAATACCGCTATTTCAGATGGCTTGCATTGACTTCCTAGGGCTCTTACCTCTCTTCACTGACTTCTGGGAGAGTAGCTGTGGTCTACTGTAGATGTAATGACATCTTATTAGCCCACTTCCTTTTTGTCCACCCTCTTCTTGTGAGAATTACAATAAAAGTAACACTTTATTCCTGTACAGAATACAGTATCCCTTTGATGACTAGCAAGGGACAGCTGTGTAATTCTGCTTTATGTAACTGCACATATACAAGTATTAATTATTTCTATATTAAGAAATAAGTATGACATGAATTAACAGTAAGCCTTTCATCCGAGTGTGTAGGGGGAGTTTTCTGCTGGTAGTGTTGCTGTTAACCAAGTACATTAACTCAGACATTTCAGTTATCTTAATTAGTTATATCCTAATTCTTTGGCTTATCACATTATAACTTTTTTGCTGCATGACAGTGTGACTGTTCTGCAGGATCTGTATAACTTGAAGTTTGCTTTTAGTAAGAAAGGACTTTTCACTATGAGCAAGGCAGCAGGACTTGTATTTTGGAAGATTCTATAAAAGAAAATATTGATTTTCAGCTTAGTTTCATTTATCATGTTACAAAATTTAGAGTCTGTCTGTCAAGGACTGTACCAGGAATAGTTGTGAGCCTGGAAACATTATGCCCGGTATATGTCATTTTTATTGACTTAGAAATTGAGTGCATTTAATAGTAATAAAGAATTGAGCCGTGGTGTCCACTATCATAACAAATTATGAGAAGATCTGTTTCACAACCAACTTGTGTGTAAGTCCAGAGAAAAGCAAACATGATATAACTGACCTCTGTTGAGGTGAGGAGTTAAGCATCATATACTGTGTACCAAATGCGCTGAAAATTGATTTCAAATCTTGTCTTTTCATGATACATGCTCTCACAAGGGTTGGGGTTTATTTTTGTTCTTGTTTTTTCTTATTTTGCTCATTGGAGATCTCTATGTCAGCATTGTAGAAAGATTTTCAGTACAAATATTCTCTAAGCTATTGTGTAGCAAGGAGTGACTATACTAGTATAGATACTTATACTATCCTTATCTTCTTCCCTGCTGGACAAGATCATAGTTGGAGATACGTGTCTTTCATGGAACGAGGAATCAAAGCCTCCCTACAGCAGATTATTTTTTCAGTCCTTGTGGCTGTAAAAACAGCCTTTGGTGTGTGACTTGAACTGAGACCACTGCAATTATTCTCCTGATGCTGCCAGCAAACAGCATGAAACAATAGCTTTGCTATCCAAGGACTGCCACATTTATCACAGCTGGGATGTTAATTCAGAAAGCAAATACAACTCAGGGTTTTAACAGTATGTCTACCTTAAGGTAGCCCACCGACAGCTTAGAAGTATGAAGGCAGCATGACAGCTGAAAGTTAACCTGTACCGGATATTGATTGTTATTTCAACACATGTATGTGAAATAATGAATCTGGTATTCAATATACTGGGGTTTTTTTCCCATCTTGATTAAGAAACCCCTTTTTTGGCTTTCTGTGATGCGGATATCAAAATGTTCCTGTGTTACAGGACCTGCAGACCCCACATTTTCTTTTTTTAAGACACCTCATCTTGAATATCAGGATTTTCAGTAGTATAACTATGTCAGTGAAGTCAAACAAACCAACAAGTCAACTCACATACTCTTGTATTAGCCTGTCGGCAGGTCAGGCCTCATTACTCCCTTCACAAAGCTATAGTGGTATGATCACCATTTTAAAGAGCTGAAAGCCTTTGAGCAATTAGTAGCACATTAGATACCCTACCTGATGTTCATGAATTTGAGAGTTTTTAATAATTTTCCTTTATTGTGGAGAAATACCTGCAAAAGTAGGAACCAATTTGTAGTCAGCTAACTGGTCATACATGCAACCTGTAATTGCAGAATTTCTCTTCAGTGAGCAATGCTTACAATGATTGCTTTACTCACCATGTAACTGGATGGACATACATGGCTTTATACTTATTTCAGTATAAAAAGTGTGCAAGTATTTAGCACTAAACCAGAAGAACATCCTTTCCTGTTTTACCTCCGAAGTAGTTCTGTTATAAAGATCTATTTCTAAACTAGCACAAAGATGTCACTTAGAGACAGGTTGTAATGGGAAACATTTGCTTTTTGGCTAGATTAGTGCATTTAAAGGGATCAATGATGATATGCAGCTGTAGGGTGGAGGCTCTGTAAAAGCTGCACTTCTTAGTGCCAAATATAATGAAATACAGATGACTTCCAGCTAGCTTATTGTTGATCTTCATATGAGGGGAAATTTTGCAAATGAGTGTTTGATACTGTGAAGCTGTGCTGTGGAAAATCAAAAAGAAAAAAAATAGACAGGAGTTATAAAGATAAGACAGATAAAAAGAGGAAGTAAAAGCTGACAAAATACGTAAAGTAAATGTGAAATGAGCTAGAGACAGACAAAGATGAGTAAGAAATAAGAAATAAAATTCTTAACAAGAAAGTAGATAAAGTAATGGAAACTACAATGCATAGAACCATGATGTAAAGAAAATTCTTCAGGCAATAAACTATGAAGTTGTATAAATTGTATAAATTTAGAGCTAAGAAGATCAGCTTGATCAACTGATGACTTACAACACAGGTAAAAGAATTTAATTTTTTTTTTTTTTTTGCTATGCTCTGCTTACCACTCTTGATTTGGATTGCATTCCTTACCAAAACTTATAGGCTCAGATATGTAAGAAAAAGAGACTCTTGAAATAATTCATATCAATCTTCTTGCTTCCCAAATAATTTCTTTTATCCCCCTATGTATCTGCCATAGACTTTATTAGTTTATTTACTGCATCTCTGACTGTAAGACGGGAAACTCTCAGGCATCTTGTGCCAATCCAACAAAAAAAATAATCTTTTGGCAGCTCTGAAATGCAACACACCATGTGGAGGTCAGCTGAGAAAGAAATAACACACAAAATAAGCTCCTGACCTGTCGTGCTCTTCTGCAAATTGTACAGAATGAAAAGGGTTCTGGAGGTGACAGGAGTCAAATAATTTTTATAAGGTTCTTAAATTTAAGGGAAATTATGTATGTAATTCCAATAGGAATCCTCAAAATGTGACCCAATTTGGGTTCCACTTTCTTCAGCACTTTAAACCCAAAAATGCATTGCAGTAGAATTAAATAAGCTATTCTACATCCAAAACTTGGTGGACCACTGCTGCTAGTGAGAGAACCTGTAGTTTTACAGAACTGAAGGCTTGAAAAGTGTAAATGGACACAAAGGTCACTTGTAGCTTCTTTGAATTCACCCCATCACATTTTTGGCTTTTGCAGGCATTTACACAACTGTATCAAAGCTGATTTCTACCAAAAAGTGAGTGTAGCTGGAATATAGGGGTTTGCTAAAGACACAGCCATAAAGGAACCATGTCCTTCACCTGACGGTTTTGAGAACTGGAAACCTGAATTGTTTTGTAGGAAAAAATATCCTTTTGAGACTGCTTTTGCTGTCCATGGAGATGGACTGTCTTTCACCATGTAGCAGAGAGTGAGCCATGACAACAGAAGCCATTTCTAACGAGTAGCTCTCTACAAATCACTGGGCTGCCTATGGCAGTCCCTGTTACGGCAAGGCTGCATAAAGCATTTTGCATTTAAATTGCTTCAGCTCTGCCATCTAGGGGAGCTCAGCCCAACAGGGTACGCGGTAGAGGAAATAACGAGGAATTGGTCCAAAACAAAGAAGCATTTTGGCAGAAAAATCCTCTGACAGTCCCCAGCCAGGTCTGCAGTATGGGGAGAGGGTGGGTCGAGGAGGGTACTCCTCTGGTTATGCTCACAGGCTCGAGCTGTAACATTACCACAACACAGAAAAATGATGAGTTAGAGTCACATTAGCATTTCAACCTGTCCATAATGAGGAGAACACTGTGCAGCTGCAGGTTTGGCAGTTCTGTGTGAACAGACCCTAAACAAGGCATGTTATTCAATTTCAGAGTAAGACAAGCTGAGACTAAAACTGCCTTTCAAAACCATCCAGTTCATCCCCCTCCAATTTCAACTGGGTTGTTCCCAGCCCTCTGTTTTTTAGTGATTTATCTGTTCTAATTTTAAATTACTCAAGAGATGGAGTTTCAACCGCTTCCCGTGGGAAATTAGCCCATGGTCTGATAGACATGGCCAGGATATTTTCCTGATGTTCAACCTTCAGCAGTTTTCCTTTGTTCAGTTTAATCTCATTACTCCCAGTTATTCCCCATTGGTCAGTGCTAAGCACTCAGCCCCTCCCTTTTATGTTTACATCTTCACAGTTGGATACAGTTGTCTTTAAAAAAATCTAGTAGGTTCAATTATATATTATTCAGCTTTTCAAATGCAGAGGTAATAAAATATAAGCAAAGGGCAGTATGAGTTAGTCTTAAAGGATGTTTTCAATACTTAATCTACTTCCATTCACCAAACCTAGCTGAGACCTGCTCACATTTTTTAGGATACAGCAGCTCATGACAGCCCCCAAACCTACCACCTCTTTTCTACCTGTGTCAGAAATATGGGAACATGTTATACAAAGTGGGAGTAACGGATGTGGGAAACTGAAATCAGGTTTCTATAATAAGAGGCCGCAGAAGCTAAGGAGTTGCAAGAAAATGTGTTTAGTGGAGTGGTATTAAAAAAAAGATTACCTAAAATATCTCAATGTGGGTGCTGCACAAACTCATCTTAAGAAATACCAGACAGTCGTGTGGCAATTAATGCCAGAGAGGTAAGTAAAAATTTTCACTTGGAAAGAATATGAAATACCTGATGTAGAAAGGCCAGTGAATCATAAGCCTGGAGAAAGCTGCTGAAATGGTATTTATGCCGAGATCCTTCAGCAACAAAATACAGAGAAGGAAGAAAAGGTGATTGAAAACAGCTATTCTTGAATTTGCAGAAAATGCTGAAAAGAGAATGATGATCCTTTAACACCTTGTAAGAAAGATTAAAGACATGGAAGCTGAAATAGAATTGTGGAAGCTAAATGAAAGCAGGAAGAGTAACCTGAGCAAATCTCTTGAAAGCAGGAGACAGAACAGAGGAGGGAGCAGTAATATTAGCTGGAGATAGATCAATAGAGGCTTTGATGGGAACCTTAAGAGATAACTGGGCTTTCTGGAAGCTTGGGCTGAAATGCAGCATAACAGTCTGTTCCTTGTAAGCCTTCATTGCGAGGAAGCTGCTGAGAGAGATGCACTATTCTTTCTTCTTCTCCCACAAGTTCCTGTCTTTAAAATAACTGAGTTTTACAAGTAACGGTTTAAAATGTTTTCAAAGTGGCAGTTTAAACTTAGAATGAAAGACTCATTTAGTCTCCAGTTCTAAAACTTATGGAAGTCATGAGCTAGGCACCCTAATTCAGTGGAGCAAAGGTGGCAGAAGCCAAGTCAGGAGGTTCAAGGTCAGAAATGAAGAAGAAAACCATGATCATGAGCAATGAATGTAGACATGCCACTCAAAAATCAGACCCACAGCAAGGAGGAGAGAGCACTTGGACAGGCAAGGACAGGTTTCTTAAGGTGGGAGAGACTAAACTATCCCTGAGAATCATTGCTCCTTACACCTACAGATACGCTATTTCCTCTTTCACAGTGAACCCACTGAGGAGGCAGTTAAAGAATATTGCTTATATCAGGGATAATGACTGTAACTCTGTGGCAATGCCATTATCAAGGGCCGCTTAAATAGCATATGCACAAGCTCCAACCTCTTGTCCTTTGCATACAACTGAAAACATTCAGATACTAAGCAGGACAAAACCTCCCAGCTGTACCGGGCTCAGGCATAGCTGCTTTGAGGATGCTACATTTACTCCCAGCCAGTCTGGACTGCAGCAAGGTGTGGAAGAAGAGTCTCTGGCATATCTTCATGACATAAGTGTAAAGTTATTGTTGTCATTTGATGGGCTAGTGATAGAAATTGGATGAACTTGTCTGGAGACAGCAGAATCTCCTTTCAACTAGCTCAATTCAGATAACACCAAATAGAGAGACAGACCATAGCCATAGATCTCCAAGCCCAGAGACATATTTTAAAATGTGTAAGACATTCATATTTTTAAATTTTAGATATTTAAATGTGATACCCTGTATTGCCATAGGTAACCTTTTGTAATGTATGTTTAAAAATTAATTTTCTCTATTTCCTCTTGCTTTTTCTCCTTATACATTTTTTCCCCGTTGGGCAAATGGTAAGGTTTGCAATGGTACATTTTCAGTTTGACTTCCTACAGCATGGAAGAAGCTGAAGTGCCTGATGGCTGCCTGGAATTGCCAGCACTCCAGTTCTCAGGCAGGAGTGCAGAAAGGCTGTAAAATGGCAAATAGGATGTCAGACTGAACTTTCTGAAAAAGAAAATAAATATGGGGTTATGTTGATAGGTAACATGTAGGGAGATTTTAAACACTGGCTTAGGAGTTGTCAGGCTGGGTCATTTTTATTTTGTCTGGAAAGAAATAGTACAAATATAAAAATATTGTATAGGCCAAAATCTAGTGATCTTTTTTTAACTCTGCATTTTGCAGTGACTCCACCTAAGCTATTTGTCTAGATATTGTTTGGCTGGGGTTCAGTGGCGTGGTATGCAATTTCACTTTGTTATCCATTTTAAAGATCAGGCTTCAACTCAAAAAGATAAGAGAAATGTCAGGACAGAAACCCAAAATCTATGATTCACAAAATGTCACATGCTTCAGTTTCTCGAGTGAAATTTCTGAATTGAGGACCACCTGCTGCTGGTAGTAATTCAGCATCTCTTACTGGAAAGTCAAACAGCTATTTCAGTAAAGTCTAGGTGTGGGGGGGTGGATGCTACAAGTAAGAAATTGTGCCAGCAGCGGTCCTGGGAGACCAGAAAGGAAGTACAGCAGATCCTTCAGAATCTGAAAGCCCAGCAGAAGGCTGCTGGTTCCATCAAAACTGGGACAAAGCAGAATTAAAAATACAATAAAAGATGAAGAAAGACAGTAAAAGAAATGCAGTGATGGAAAAAAAAAAGAGGTGGTATCAAGAAGAGGCCAAAGTGCAGCAAGCTGAGTATCATCTGTCAGTTTACCTACTGGGCAAGAGGTTGAGTAGCTAAACCCCAGCACAATTGGCTAGGGCTCTGTCAAGGGCATCCCCTCAGGCTGCTGCTGCTGCTGAACAGGACATTTTGCTGTGGGCAGTGCCACTGTTGGATGAGAAGAAGTGTAAATATAATAGCTCCTGCAGCAGTTTGTGTTCATTTCTTGTGGCATAGTCCCTAATGGTTTGATATCAGAACTGATACGTATCTCTAAAATCAGGGCTGTAACTTTTTTTTCTTTTTCAAAAGAGAAAATCTAAGCCTCTGCCCATACCACATATTTGTGTTGTGAAAGCCAGCTTAGAAATGTCTGCAAAGGGCCAGTTTGTAACACTCTTATCTAAAGTAGCACTTTGCTCTTGGATGTCATTACACTTGGCTGTGTACTTGATTAGATGAACTTCCATGTTTTTCAAGAGCAATTTGAAAATATGAATAATAGAGGGGAAGATGATATCCAGAAAGAAGGAGACAGGTAGAATCTGGCCTCAAGCGACACTTAGTATTTGGGTGGGAGGTGCTGAAAGCACACAACTGTTGCTTTCGATTTTGATTGCAATGGAATTTAAAGGAATTGTAATTAATTTGACGTGAAAGCTCAGATGGACTGGTCCAGCATAAACCGAACCTGTGGTTAGTTTAAACATTTATCATGTTGACCTCTCATAAATCAGGGTCAGGAAACAATGAGAGGGCAGGCACGTGTTTGCCCTGTTGTTTGCTGACTGCATGTTCAGAGGAATGCTATAAGAATGTGCCAAGAATCTGGCTATGTCAGGAAAAAAAAAGTTCTTGTTTTTTAAAAGATCTCCAGAGACAGAGAGGAGTGAGTTGGTGCACAGGTGAACTGCTGCAAGCCAGAAGCAGGACTTCTAGAAGTTTCTCCAGGTGTTAAAAATCATAAAAAATAGTAGGAGAGGCAGGAGGCATATGTCTACAGTTCTGCATCACACTGCTCTGCTGTGTGAAACGAGCGCAGAATGGGAGCAAGGTGGGGGTTGCAGCACCTTGGCACTGCATGAGGCTCATGCAGGAACCTGCCCAGTGCAGAGAGTCAGGGAAAGCAGAGCTGGGGCTGCTGAGGGAACTGTGGATTGCTGGGCACCGCGGCAAACAGGGTACAGATGCAGTTCAGGCAAGTTCTGGCATTGCCACAGAAACCCAGGCCAGAAACTAAAATGAAGCCCAGCATATATTTTATACTATTGTCATAGCCAGAAGGGCTGAAATGGTGCAGGATATTCCTCTAAAGGCAGTTGTTCTTAGGTTGAAGCTGCTTTATTGTGCTATAAAATGTCACTGGAGCAAGAGAAAACAATTTCCTGGTTGCTGAAATAATTCAGCATTTAAATGGGAGCCCTGCAATGGGCTATGAGCGCACACAGGATGTTATCAGGAAAGGCAAGAACCTGCTGTGCAGTGCACAGAGAAAAGCAACAAAAAATATGTAATTAGAACAAGCAATCTGGATGCCACCTTTGGAATATACTGGTTGGAGGGAGGGAAAGTGAGCATCCCGAGTTAAAACCAGACTTGTGAGGGCTCTCTTAACTGCTATTTCTGAGGTAAATAAAGTAGAGCTAACTAAGTGTACTCAGTAGGCAATCAAGCAGAAATCCCGTGGATGACTTAAAATGCTGAACACAGAAGTTCAGGTAGAGCTGACATTTGATTAAAATCATGGATAAAAATACTGATTTCTACTTCCAGCTGTTTTTCTATGTCCACATTTCTGCTAACAATCATTACAATTGGAATAGTATCCATAAATAAGAAGTACTTCTGTCTTTCACAAAGCAATTAATGCAGACAGTGACATATGAATGCTTAATTGTATATTTAAAACTAACTTTTAGAGCAATTTCGATATGATGACTTTGTATTGAATTAATTCAGAAAGTGATGGCAGCTTCCCAGGATTTTTTTTTTCACCTTGGATGAACCAATAGACAAAAGATCAAGTCATAAATGCTTGTTTTCCTGGAATGACTAATTAAAAGACTTTTGAAAATATGCTGGCAAAGGTCTTTAGCAAATTATGTCAGGGCAGAGGAAAAAATATATATTAAAAAAAAAAAGCCAAAACCCCTCCAAACCATAACTTCTCAAATAATTGTTTATAAGTTTGCAGCTCTTTATCTGTTAGCTACTACTTATGTTATGGGTAAATACGGTACTGTCTACTGGGACTCTGAATTTCCCTATATATCATAATTGTTGGAAGGAGTAAAAGAAGCATCTTCCTTCAAAAGCAGCAGAGGACATTATCCAGGCCTTGATGCCTTAGGGTTTCATGGATCTTGGTACTATAATTTTGATCAAACTTAAACATGGAAATCACCAACTTTCTTGATTTTCAAAGTACTTCCCACCCACCCAGTTATTTCAATTGGAGCCATGGGCTGGCAAGGTAATGGTGAGTCAGGTTTGGATTGTGAAATACACAGTTCTAGAGCAGTTTGGGGCAAGCGTGAGAGCCAGCAGATGAGAAAAACTGGTTCTGGGGAGAAGCTGAATGGAGGTGGCACTGACAGTCAAGGAGGGCAGCCTAAACCCTCAGGAGAAAGGCAGGGAGGTTTAAAAATGTTAACTTGGGACATTTTTCTTATGTAGGGTTTGTTCTCAGTGAAAAGCTAACTCCTACATCTTTACAGTTTTAAATTCTGATCCCATCTGCTACAAAATTGAGAACTAAGCTTGGAAAATACTAAGGGACCTCAGCAGGATGCTGGAGATCATACTGGTAGCTGTGTTGCTGTCTCTAAGCTGCTGCAAGAACCTCCCAGTCCTGAGGGAGCACTGTGCGTTTGGCAAGGTACGCAGGCTGCTGCATAAACCAGAGGCAATGACAGTTCTCATCCTCCGAGCCTAACCCTTCCAAAAGCAGCAAATGCCCCCATTCCTGTCCCAGTTCAGCTCAGGTGTGTTACCCTGTAGGCTTAGTACTTTGAGGCCACTCCTGCAATATATGTAATAATTGTACATGGTTTGGTGCTTTGGCTAGGGAGGGATTTCTCTTAGCAAATTAAGGTAGAAGATGCAGAGGTTCTGCTTGCTCTGTCAGGATAATGGCTGTGTTGCAACATGGATGAAACTGCAGTGTTGGGCAGACCAGGTTTGGTTTTGAGGAGCCTCAGGGAAGGCTGCTCTGGCATTTATAAGCAGGTGAACTACAGAGCAGAAAAATGCAGCTGTGCTCCATGTTGATTGTTATGATTCATAAACAAGATGGTATATTTTACCTTTTTTTTTTTCTTACTAGAAATGGGACTTGTAAGTTTTGGTTATCAACTTTGGAAAACCTACTTAATGATGGCTGAGAACAGCTATGACATGTCTTTCTATCCTCAAGATTTCTATCCTCTAGATTTATCTCAAGAACTGTGACTCCACATTGGTGGATGGAGTCCAGGTGAGCCTTCCAACCAACTGCACAACTGTGTTTCTGTGCTGTTTAGTAATGTATTAAGTGTTATGCCAAAAGTTTAAATTGTCAGAGAATTCTTACTTTTTCATTATCCTAAAGGAGAACAAAGGACTGTTTGGAATAAAATAATAGTAATTTCACGCGTCCACCTAAACTAACTGAAAACTATGGCTCTGGTCTAAGGCTTGGCAGGGGCTTAACAGGGCATGTGAGTGGTTGTGGTCAGTTGGTTTGTGTTTCTTGGTAAGAAGGGGCCTGTACACTGTGGCATTGGGTTGCTCTTAAAATACAGAGAATATGCACTCCTATTTTTGAGTTCACAAAACACTGTTCTCCTTCTGACTAAAATAATTTCTGCGTTTCAGAGACTGCTCAAGTTGAGACAGTCTAAACACAGTTTAGGGGATGGAAAATAAGCCTGCATCTGACCAAAGCCTTCAGCTCAGGCTGGGGCAGTGCCATGACGAGCACTGACTTCCTGCTTCCTTTCTGCATAGATGTGTTCTTATATTTGATTTTTTTTTTAATAAATAAATGGAACATAATCAGGAAAACACTTGCTAGCTCTGGACTCCAGCTTGTGATCTGTGTGGGGAAAACATCAAAATATTTTGAGGTATGTTTTGGCTAGACTGCTGCAAGGTAGAGTTGAGGCCTGACAGAATTGACTATATGCCAGACGAGACCTGGATAAACCCACTTCTGTGCTCATCTGAGCAGCGGAGCTGGAAATACTGCAGCAAAGTGGGAGACGTGTTGGGCTGATTGGAGATGGATTCCTCCTCCAGCACAGCTGCTGCCCAAGCTCCCACCTGTGCTCTGGGAGCGAACCAGAGTTGTTTTGTGGTGACACACAGAGGTGGTGACACACAGAGTCCTCTCCCCTTGTCTTGCAAGCCACTTGGCCTCTGCACTCTCATACTTTTGGACACAAACCAGACAATTTTTTCCCCTTAAATTAGGTATTTGCTACTTTCCTTTAAATTCCTGATGAACTGATAACTGCCACCCAGCAGAGCCTCTCAGCACTTTGTGGGGTTTGTTTTCAGTAAGAGTTGCAAACTCACCAGTGCCATCACTCCAGATCATCCTTCACCTCGCTCCCAGCACCTGCTGAACTTGTACAGTGCGTTCTGCCCAACAAAGACTAAGAGGAATTGGAAGAAATTAAAATAATGAACTAAGTACAGCGTAAAACCTGAGATGGAAAGACTTAAAACCCTCAGGAAATATGACAGGGAGACTGTTAGTAACACTGAGATCTCTGCGGATGTAGTAACACAGGTATGTAATGGGGTTGATTAAATTTAAGATACAGAGAGATTCAGGTTGACTCTACAGAGTTGAGACTGCCTTATACACAGCTCAGGAAAAATAGTACTGGAAGCTTAAAATGGGTGTTTGTAGTTAAAAGCTTGAATGCAGTTAATAGCATCATGTTATTATGTGGAATGCGTTCTGGAGGAAGATAAACTATTTCAGTTTATTATGGTTTTCTTTCCCATATGGCACAAATGGGCCCAGGACCAAGCTGGCTCTCAGCAGAAAGCCCTCCACCTCCACAATCATTCAGCAGGTCATATTTAACCGATCCTAATGTCCTTCCTGTACACTCACTGGTGGATCCATTCCAGACAATACTCTGCAGTGAAAGTTTTTAATGACACTTCATTTTTCACCTTTCTTGAGTCTTATGGTGCTCATGCTACTGTTGAATATTCCTTTGTGTCTGCATTGCTTTTTGTCTCTCTGTGCTAGTGTTTATGCTGAGCTATTATTTCCAAGAGCTAAATTTTAAGCACTCTCACCTCATTCCAAATTTCCAAAGAAAAAGCAGAGACAGTGCTACAATGATTCTCATGGAAACCCAAACAAATAAATCAATTAAAAAACACTGACATGATTCAGAAAGACAAAGAGATATTCATACCCATATCAAAGAATGACACAATTGTCCTTGTCTGTCCTTTTTATTGTGGTACCCCATTTTCATTGCAAGTTATATTATTGCATGTTTTCCCAACCTATCTGGATTAGGCAAGAAACACATTTTCAAAGGTGTCAAACCACTGAAGGATGTGGGTAGGCACAGACCTAAGCAGGTGAAATCCCATAAAATTTTCTTGGATGCTTAAGCACCTTTGAAAAATCTGCCCCTGAATGTTTCAGAACAAGGGCTTGTCTTTCCTAGAAAACAACAAATATTTCTGAGTGTCATTAAAAACTATGGGACTGACAAAGATTTGGTTAAAAGACACCAGGACAGAACACATTATAAAACCAGGGTATAACTGGAGAAAAGCAATCTGAAGAAAAGAGATTAATACTTCCAATGGGTTAGGAAAATGGAAAATGACCGAGAAAAGGCTCTTCAAGACAATCCTGTTTTCTGGCTTTGAAAGCATCTTAGCTAAATTCCAGTGGTTTTGTATACAAATTCAATAGCTGTGAAGGCATAACATAGATCTTCTAGCAACAGAGTTGTCCCTTGCATAGCCTCATGAATTAACAGCACTGAGAAATGTACAAAACCTCATTAACAGTAGGACTGATGGCTTTTTGGAATGTGTGGTAACGATTTAATGTAGTAAAATTTTGCATCAAGATTAGAAATGCGATTTTCTTACCATTATCAGAGGCCATATAATGCAGTCTAAAAGAGACTGCTAGATCTTAATATTAAAAGGGGTTTTTTTTTTTAATTTTCTGTTATGGAACAAAAGGGGAAATCTTTCATGCCACTCCTGACACAAACTAAAGGTCAGTCTTTGAATGGTATCCAAACCTTTTTCTCCCTTAGTACTACAAATAATTGCAGTATTGCAGACTCCGGTAGCTTGTCAGTAATTCATTGCTCTGTGCAGCAGCAGAAGGAACAAGGCATGGCACGAAGCATTTAACTAATTGAAGTCTAAGTTTTTCAAGATTTGGAATCCCCTTTGTTTTCCAAAACAAACACTGGCTCAAGTGAAAAGTTCAGCTGTGGATACATGTGTTCACATGAAGGTACAAGGAAACTAAGCATGAACGCATTGATGGAAAGGAAGGCAGTGTCAGCCAGCACTTCATAACAACCCAAATAAGTATCTGAACTACAGCTGACAGACTTCAAGGAGCTCACAGAACCTTACCCAGAAATGATGTCTCCTTTTTCCCTTCTAAAAAATAGAAGGTGCTCTCCATGTTTTCTGCAAAATAAATGACAGCCTTTCTCCAATAAGTTAGCACACCCTTCTCTATTTTCATTATCTTTTCTCTCTCACCATTTATGATAAGCACAGAATACTGCTCTGTCTAAACAAAGAATTATCCCTACAACACTACAAAATAATCCCATAGTATAATTTGTGGCTTGTGATCAGGCTTTTCTAGCTGGCCACGTGTTGCGGTGTTGCTCATTTCTCTGTATGTCCCTGGCAAACACAGCAGGAATTCCCTAGTGGTACAAACACTATTAGTTCAGGGGCTGGGATAGCTGTGTGTGGCTGAATCCCCAGAAGGTGGCACGTAGCCTTAAATGAATAATTGTGAAAGGAATGCAAAGTTATTATGACAGCTTTTATTTCCCCTCCACTTTATTCTCATTTTCTGGACAGGATGGGTGAGGTACCTGAGGCTCTGCTTCTCTTACCTACGAGGTTTCAAATGTTGACCAATGAAATAAGCACAGCAAGAGGTTGACTCATACATCCTTGAGTGCTCTGGTGAATACAGCCAGAGCAAAATTTTGGAGCACTAAATTGAGGTAGCACACTTAACATTAACTTAAATGGGTACATTTCTTTCTTTAACCTAAGGAGGAAGAGAATTTAAGATAACTTTACCAGTGCGCTTAGATATTGTGTTCATCTCAGATCTTACATAGAGACTGTCAGTTTTTGGGAAACATTTTAAAAGGTAAAAGAAAGGAAAAATGTGTTTCCAGACATGATGGTTTTACAGAAGGGAAAGGATCCCTCTACCTCTTCCTATGCTACCCTGTAGCATTTTTTTGCTTTTGAGCCTCTCACCTTATTTTTAACTGAAACTGAAAATTATCAAGTTTTCTAGGCAGCCAGAGTCAATGACAGTCTGCATGTGTACAGATTCTATTAAAGCAGGTGTCTTCACTGCAGTTATATCTAGAGAAAATAAAAATGCAAACATATGCTGAGAAGCTGATTTGGCCTTTACCTTCTTCAGTCTAAAGAAATATTAAAATTTTAAACTCCAGTATTTTAATGAAATAAATGTTATTCTTACCACAAAACAGTAATAATCTGATGATAAAAGAACATCTCCAAGTTGTGCATAAATTGTGATGGTTTAACTCTTTCACAGATCAGAAACTGTTCTGCAGGTGAAGATCACATCCAGCTAATATTGTGTTTGGGGGGAAATGTTGGTATTTTACATAATTGAAATGTAACAATAAAACTTTGAACGTAAACATAATATGGTCAGAAACACTAGTAGTAAGCAATCAACAAATCAGATACTATTTTTTCCATTGCTTAACTGTAAACACAAGGATGCAGCAGTTAATTGAATTAAAAAATATTTTAATTACAGATCTTTTAAATTCTATTAAAAACTATTTAAATTCTATTTTTTAAACAGAAATTACTATATAATCAGGCCATATCTATAGTTGCTAACATGAAATCCTAAGTTAGCTAAGTTGCAGGAATTACTCTTCCTACTTTGTCTTTCTGTTCAGAAAATCACTTTCAGATATTTTGGAACTGGACCAGACATGTTTGAATGAACCTAATAAAGTGCATAACATGTATGCAACTTTAAATCAAATTACTGCCTGTATTGAGCAGCATTCAACAGGTAGGGAAAGGATGCTGGTGTTAAAAGTGCATGGGAAGAAAAACTGAAATAAAAATGGATGCATGCCAAAAACATAAACATGATGTCCAGAAAAATAACAGATTGCAAAGAACATCCTCTCTTCTGCAGCAGCAGATGTTGTTGAACTGATTTAAAAAAAAAACACGAACAACATTGCTTTGTGGGTCACAGGGTGCAACTGCAACTGCAAAAATGTTTAGTGGCCTTTTAGTTACAGTACATTGTGACACAGGGAATCAGCGCAGTGCCTGAAGCAGGAGGCAGTTGCAGGAACAGTGCATGAGTCTTATAAAAACTAGCTGAACACACTGAAGAAACCAGACACAGTATTTATCAGACATGTGTGCATAATGACCATTCCCTCAATTACATCGATGATTATTAAAGTAACTGAAAACTAATTTTTCAAGAGCAAGTAGAGAGTAACAGGGAATGGCAACTGAGACATCAGGACATGCTGGCATATATAAAGGTACAAAACTGAAGTACGACATTAGAAGAGAGAACCACCTATTATTCACAGTGTAATTGCACACGCAAATTCACCAGTGAAACCTGTATGGTGCATTTTCACAATTTAAAAAATATTGTGGCAGCATGAAATAGAATTATTTTAAAGAAACATTCCAGGTTTTCTTATCTTTTCTATAACTCCGGTCTTTTCTATTAAGCATGTATATGTCAATAATTTGAATCTTGCCACAAAACATATTTAACACAATATGAATTATGCATATTTACTGTAGTTCATATTTTCACAATAATTTCACAATATTTCACTTGTTATATTTTTACTTTTTGCTGAAGGCCAATCATAGTGGCAAGGTGAATTGGATTGTACCTTTTTAAGAAGAGAGTTAAAAAAAAGGATATTACCTAATGGATCTCCTGGTCTAACCCTAACCTATAAGCATGTATGCCAGTACTACTAAATCCATAGAAATAAGAGGTATTAAGAAAAACTTTAACATGCTCAAAAAAGAAATAAGATGAAACTTTTTCAGCAACTTCTTCCAGGGGCTGTACAGGTGTGCTTTCTTCTCTATAGCATATGAAAGTTATCCTATGAGAGGAAGTTTTTCAACACAACTCTTCAAAAATATAAATTAAAAGAGTAAAGAAGACAGGTTGGAAGCATTTCTCTAGCAACCACAATAATTCCTTGATCTTACTTCTTCATGCCATTAACATCACTGATTTTATCCAAATAACAATGGCTCTTGACTTCCAGGATACATATACATGGTAAGTACAGACACCAGTTAAATGCATATTTTTGATGAGCTTTTATGGGATGTGGGAAATATGCTGAAGCAGGAATATACACAACTACGCAAAATAACAACTGTTCTTACTGTTTCTTTATTAGTTTGAAGGAACCTGAAGCTAATAACAATCTGCCTCTTACAATTCAGAGCAAAGCTGTACACGTACAACAACTTACTTTGCACTGGCTTCCCTTAGGAAGCTGTTGAGAACAGATACATACAGTACAGAATTAGAGTTTTCAAACTTAATACCATGTGTAAGTTAACCAACTTTTTCAAACACAACGTATGGGGGAAGGAGGGAATCTCTAGAGGTTACGGTATCCAAGGATTAACTTTCTATGTTTTCCTATACATTTTTCTTCCTTATTTTTAAATACCAATCTTCTCCAACGTGGTTAGATCTGTGTTCTTAAAGATGACAAATCATTACAAAAAGTCTCAAATTAGGCATTCTACAAAAATCAAATCATAACTGAATAGTCTGATTTGCATTAAACTTTTGTGCTTAATGAGGTTTAATTAAGCATTTACACACAGGAGAACAAAATGTTAGTTTTTTTACTTGTGTTCTACAGAAGTAGAAGGGTACTGTGCAGAAATTAAAAGCTGCATGGCATTGCTTGCTCGATTAAAATTCAGGACATTAAACTAGCTAGTTCTCTGGCTACATGGCATACCAAGACTATGACATCTTCTGATTTCAGAGCAACAGTGTCTTGCAAAGGTTTGTTTTGCACCAGCATATTCTGAGAGTTAAAACAACTGTTCAGAAGATGCAGTAAGGAACCGCTAGAAATGTACGATCATAACAACATACGGCTTTAGCTGAAACTTTTGAAGTGTGGAAGTAAATAAAATACTTTCAATTTGGCAGCAGCACATCTGACAAGACTAAAAGGATGCTGAAGTCAATAAAAATCTGTAAAATAGTCTTCATGCACAGAATGGCTCTTTTGAATGATCTTATGCACACAGTGAAGTACATGAATTGCAACAGACAGAATGGACTAAGTGAAGAAAAGATATTCACAGTGAGACTCGAGGCAGACAGATTATTAGTCAAAGGGCAGCTTATGTGGTAATATTAATATTTTAAAAAGGTATTAACTTTAAAAGCCCTCTGCTTCACATTTTAGATAACAGCTCTCACTTTTGTAAATACTAATCAGTATCTCTGCAGTAAACCCTACATTATACTATGTTGAAAGAAACACTAGTCAGTTGAACCACTCTTCTGAGAGACGCTGGAGGGAGTGTAGCCAAATTTCTGCTCTGCTGAGCTTACGCAAATCTTCAGGTAAGGATGTTATTGCTTCAGACTCTGTATTTTGCTTTGCCGTGGTCATTGATAACACATATGTGCTGAAAAAAAATATAACACTGATTGCAACAGTATAATTGATTACATTATTAATTATTAATGAATCATTCAGAAATACTTTTGCTTGACCAGTCTAGTGGTTTTGTAATTATCCCTTCCTTTCCAGAGACCTGGAATTGAATTCTGATTTCACTTTCTAGCTATGGCAAGCTATGCATTTCCCAGCGTTCAGGTCCACTCCTGGGAGTACCACAGGAAACAAAGGCAAGACTTGGACCTTTTTCCCATCATTATCTCACAGGGAAAAGGGGCAGGCATCATAGCAGTGAAAGTCCAAACCTGTCTGGACTGTAGCTGTGTTTCCCTTTTTACTGCCATCTCTGCAAATACTAGGAATGTCGGACCTGTGAAGTCCTAGGCTCACAGAAGATGGAAGCACAGCAGAGGTATGGCTTCTGACCTTAGGGAGAAGAGATGGGAAGGAACCATTCACAGTGCTGAGCCAAGACTCCTTCGAAGTATCTGCAGAGAGTTTTACACTCACTGAGAGGTTCCTACAACATTAGGGCCTCAGGGAGGAGACAAATTATGGGGTATTTAAGACACCCTGGGAAAGCAAAACAGTGATTTTTTGACTTTTTTTTTTTTTGAAGAAACTTACATTTAGATCTCTGAAGTGCTCGTTGTAGTCTAAGGCATAACCTACAACAAACAGATCTGGAATTTCAAATCCATAATCTGTATTGAGACAAATAAAAAACACCATCAATACAAGATCAGTGGCAATTACATAACCCTGAAATACACATGTTGGTTTCCCATCAAGTGACCTATAGAGATACATAGTCAGTTGGAGGTGATGTTACTGTGAGCAGTAGCCCTACACTCAGTTCCCACTCACAGAATATTTGTGACAGGCATGTGAATAGTCAGTGGAGAGTAGGACAGAGGTGTACAATTACTACCAGCACAACAGACACATTGCGGGAGAAAGCCGAAACCAGAGCTGAAAAACTCTGCCAATGTTTGGAAGCTCCGTTGGTACATGTGTGTGATGAAAACTGCCCAATATCACACTGATGAGGAAAAAAAGTACAATTTTAGTTCAGAAATAGCTTTCAGAGACTTATGGATTTTCTTCTGAGAATAGCAAAACCTGTTCTGCATATTATGCAAATTATTCCAAAACATGCCAAATGCTTCTTTTACTAAATCCCCAACCTTATGAAGACTCATGAACATGCTTAACAAAGTAAATATATGTAATGTAGCTGAATCATAAAAACTCGCATACTTAGGGCTAAGCACTGGCATGTATCTTTTTGAGTGTGAAGGTTGTGCAGTATCAGTACAACATAAAACAAGTTAGACCCTTCCCATATTATTCACTAAGTAATTAGGGAAAAATACAACCCTATAGATAAGATATAGGTCAGCATAAAAAAATTTACAGGTATTCAAGTAATGAATTTATTCAGTTGTTAAAAATTGTGGGTAATTAGACACTTTGGAATCACAAATTCAGGTACACAAGGAAAATGCACAGCACCGTCAATGATTTACTGGAGTGATCTCTGGTGTTTTATAAAAGTCATCACAGTATGAATAAAAAGGGATAAAACCCGTTTCATTTTACAAGTTAGTATATAAAAATATTAAGCCACCCTTCTTGAAATAATTTTATTGTATTTTTTATATGTATCATGTTAGCAAATCCAGCCCAATTATATACTTTAATTTACTGGATTAAATTCTAAATGTTAAAAATACTACCATATAAAAAGTTGTCCAATAAAATGTCTGGGTCACAGTTTAGGTTACTGGGCTAAAACCGCAGAGCCATGCCCAACATTGAGTAACTACTGCTTCATAAAGTTTCTCTCCCTCCCACATTCCAAATCAAGATCCTTCATGCTGCCTCCTGGTACTCACCTGCCTACCCTACTTCTATAAGCCCAGCTTAGCTGAACAGAGCCTCATTTGATAGCAAATTCTGGTCAATCCCTTCTAGATGGATCTATTCTTTTCAGTATTCAGTCACATACCTGCTATTACATCATTTATTCTAACAAATCTAAAATGACAGTAGCTTGGTACAGCTCCATTTATGGCTCCATCCTAGCACAGTCCAAGTACTTATCATTCAGTGAGAAGCGATGTTGGTGTGGCACAAACAGAGCAGCAGAAGGAAGTTTAAAAAGCTCAGTTTTACTTTTGCTTTTTAGGGCGTGGGATTTAATTAAAATATAATTGTTTACCCTTTAAACAATAATACTTTTCAATAATAATAAATAATAAAAAGTTCTGTTATAAACATGTAAAACTTATTAATAACTTGGCTATAATGAAACACCTTTCGTGTTCAGATGGAATCTTTCATCTCCTCCGAAGTTACACAATCAGGAAGAAAAAGAAAGAAATGGACTTTTTCTTCTATTTAGTTTGCCACTCCCCTTTCATGGATAAAATTAAACCCTTTCATAACTTCCTTATAAAGTCTGTACTCTGCAGAAAACATCAGACTATACAGAGGCTATGAATTATAGAAATCCTTCCATGGCATCCCATTGGCACCTGGCATTTCACAATGCTTCCAGCAGTCCACAGAATGACAGGAAAGCCAAGCAGTGGAATAATGGTAACTTCTAGGACTGTGAAGTACAGAGTTTCACAAGAACACTTACAATCTGGTCTGTAGCCATCGGGACGAGATGTTCTTTTCACCAACAAACTGTAATTAGAAACAAAATAAACCCCATGTAAATCTAGATATTTACCTGAACAACATGCATAAAGCCTACTCCCTTTATCAGAAAAACTTCCAAGTCTTGTGAGTCACTAGTCTTGTTCTACTCCTTCAAACAGGAGAGGTGATTCTCCCTCTGTACTCAGCACTGGTGAGGCCGCTCCTTGAATCCTGGGGTCAGTTCTGGGCCCCTCACCACAAGAAGGATGTTGAGGCTCTGGAGCGAGTCCAGAGAAGAGCCACAAAGCTGGTGAAGGGGCTGGAGAACAGGTCCTATGAGGAGCGGCTGAGAGAGCTGGGGTTGTTTAGCCTGGAGAAGAGGAGGCTAAGAGGAGACCTCATTGCTCTCTACAACTACCTGAAAGGAAGTTGTGGAGAGGAGGGTGCTGGCCTCTTCTCCCAGGGAACAGGACAAGAGGGAATGGCCTCAAGCTCTGCCAGGGGAGATTTAGGCTGGAGGTTAGGAGGAAGTTTTTCACACAGAGGGTCATTGGGCATTGGAATAGGCTTCCCAGGGAGGTGGTTGGTTCACCTTCCCTGGAGGTGTTTAAGGCACGGGTAGATGAGGTCCTGAGGGACATGGTTCAGTGTTTGATAGGAATGGTTGGACTCGATGATCCGATGGGTCTCTTCCAACCTGGTTGTTCTATGATTCTATGAATGTCCTGATGGCAGGGAAAAGACGGGCGCATTCCCCTTCAAAGTCCATCAGTGCCAGTCTTGAAATGGCTGAAGGGTCACTGTCACTGCAGAACCATACAAAACGATTTCCTCTCCTTTCCTTACCCTCTTCTAGTGACTCGGGCAGCTCCACTGCAGCACCCCCCCTGTGATTCATACTACAGCAACAAATTAAAGCAGGATCTCAGAATGGGAAACTCCACTGGAAAATATGTTAGGCTACACTAATTAATTACTAAGGTTTTGTTATTGTTTACTCACCTTGCCACTTTAATCATTTTTGGTTTGTATTTTTCTATAGTATTAAGCAGAACCTTCATAGTCCTTCCAGTTCCAACAATATCCTTACAAAACATGAAAAATAGAGTAAGGAAAAAACAAAGGAAAGCTGAAAAGAGGAAATCTGGACAATGACTGAGCAGTTCCACCCTCTAATTTAATGAAAATGATGTATTTTTCCCAGTGTACTGTAAGCCACAAGGTTACATTTGAGCTCACACTCTTTGGAGCAAGAACTTTCTACTCATAACAACCCCATCAGTTAAAGGACTGCCTACTTCCTTGTGAAAATAGCTGTGTTTCTAGTACTTGGAATGCAACATGGGACTGGACATGACTTTACTGGGCAACTGCAAGGATGCAGGGATCAGACTTTTCATATTTGTCAGCAGCAGGGATCAGACTTCTCATATTTGTCAGCATCTCTCCATATCAGAACTAAATCCGCCTATTTGTTGTTTTATTGGTCCAGTACAAGCAAGTACTCTCCAGAACTGCTACACCTAGCCTGATCAGTGGATACCTGGCTACAAAACTGACCATGACAAGGAGAATAGCTGTTAATCCTGATGTCTTTACGTGTGGATTTTTCATTAGCAACGCCTTGCCTCTGCTTCCCAGCTATCTAATAGCATTAACATGTGGATGTTTTTCATTTCTGTTGCAGCATTAGCAAATAGGGAGTTCCCTGACAGCTATTCAGGTAGCCAGCCATCTCTGTGGCTTATGACTGGTTTTCTACTATTTGCTAAGAAAAGACATTCCAACATTTATACATTTCCTTCATTGCACTGTCCAGCTTACTTCCCACACAAGCACACTGGGTCTGAAATGCCACTCAGATCCTGACATGTTCCAGTTGCTTTCCCAACTTTTTTGAATTTTGGATTTTAAAGGAGAAGCACCTACATTAATGAAGAGAGAAACAGCAGCACCAGTGAGGTGACACATTCCTTTCCTCTGCAACTGAACACTGTTAATTAACATCAGCAACCTATCTGTGACAGGCTCTCCCCAGGGGACACCACAGGATGCAGTGCTAACAAGCAGGAGTCCTGGGACTTAAGAGAATGACTGACATTCTCAACCATCATGAGAACAACCCCGAAGCTGTAAAACAAGTGCAATGCTACTATTTCAGAATCACAAAAGTGAGAAGTGCAGGGTATCACTGCAGTTAATACATTGCCCCCCAAGGAACAAAACAACTTGCAGAACAGGAGCTGATGACACCATGGAAAGCAAATCAAATGACACAGAAACAAGGACTCCTGGGCATCAGAAGGCAGAGGACCAAAAACAGTGACAGCAATGTAGTTTTATCCCTCATACAATTGCAAAACAACTGAGAGGATATTTAGAAAATCAACCCCTCTCCCTCCTCGCCTTCTCCCAGCTAAAGAAGTGTAAATACAGATGGATTTTAGAAACTGAACACACAATCATGACTTGACTAGGTAACTTTATCTAAGTACAATATGACATAAGCATCCAACTTACCTCTACAATTAGGACATTCTGAAAGAAATGAACAAAAAGGGATACAATTATACAGTATTCACAAACTAGTAGAAACAAATGTTTAAAAAAATGTGAAATGAAGAAAGGCAGGTCCATGTGCACATGTACAACACAGTAGGACACAAGGAACTTCCTGTTTCATTTTTGTTCCCTGAAAAAGAGCCAGTCATAAGATCAAGCCCAGCAGTCAGCTCCGTCTAGATTATCCTCTTTGTGCAAGAACGGATGCAGCTTTGGAAAATAAAATTAGATGGAAGAAATCCAAATGGGATGAGCCTTACTTCATTCCAGCGTGTCTAGCTGTGTGCTATGGTATACCTTGTAGTTCACTAAAATACCATTTCCAATGTTAATATGAGAATACAGCAATAACATTCTTACTGTGAAATAAATGCTCTTTCTCCCTCTCCTCACCCTCCAGACAACTCACAGTAAAAAATTACAGGCCAGGCTGTACCACCCTTCTCAGACTGTGAAGCACCCTTTTTCTCTTCACACACTGCTGATGAAATCAGTAGTACTACTTGAAGAGAAGGGGAGTGGTCCAGTCAAATGCAGTGATATCAAACCTTATGACAGCATGATCACACAAGCTGATCTTTTTGCTGAAATGGTTCATCACTGTTTCAGAAATCACAATATCTTATTTGATGTCTGTTCTTCTATTAAAAGCAATCAGTATTATTAAGTATTTCCTTTTAGAATAAATAAAAATCTATTAGTTAGTATGTTCAAAAGGATGGACTTTTACAATCTTGCATTAAGATCTACTTTCTGAGGTGAAATCTGCAATAGCAAGAAGAAAAATATTTCACAAATACATATATCTATCTATACATCTTACATGTACATGCACATTGTTCTACAAAACCTTGAAACAGACGGTTTCATATCCATGCAGCATTCACCAGACTAGCTTACATTCCACCTTCTTTCTATTAGGTCTGCTGGCTTTGCTACATATATAATATGGAGACTGTCTTACTTCCCTTTCCATCACAGAATCCCTACACTGAGAATCCTGAGAAAGACTCAAATGCCATGGAGAAGTGTGAACAGCGCACCTCTGACAGTTTCATCAACTGATGTGTACATCTTTTTCTAGTCTTCAAACCAGAAATTATTAATATGGATTATCCATATTTATATTTATCCTGTAGTTCCTCCTAACAATCACAGTAGGGAGACAAAGAATTCTTCATGCATTAACCACTGCAGAAATGTGTTACCACACACTGTCTTATACCTGGATGCTTCTGAAATGGTAAAACACTTGGTAAAGGTGTGGAGGGAACTCCTGGTAGTAGGTCAGCAGATGTCAGCAATGAAGTTATCACTCAAGAAAGCCACTAATTTAGACTGAGCTCCAGCTTAATGTGTATTAACCTTGGAGGGTGGCTCCTTTTTGGTGTTTTCATAACAGGTTTCTCTGGTGGTTATCCTGCTTGGCACTCCTGACTTTCAGCCTCTCAACTGCTGACACAAACAACTCTGGATCTGAAAGACCTAGTCCTGTGGAGGTAAAAAGTTGAAAGCCTCTTAAAAACCAAGTCTAAAGCCTCTAGAAATTTCACCCCACAAGAAAGAATGGAAGCACATCAGTCCTCTAGGTAAGTCTAAGAGAACAAAACGATATTCCAGAGAAGCTTGTGACAGGTGTGCAAGCACACATTCTCTTGAAGAAAGCCATTTAGATCCAGAAAGAGTTTGGTTCTCTGGCTTCCTGGATGAAGTCATAACTAGGAAAAACACTTCCAAAGACTAGTCAAGGACACCTAGGTATGAGGCATAAGCAAATCACTTGATTCAGTCAGTAGATACCTTAAGATTATGTACAGGTTTTAACCATACCCAAGGGAACTTGCACAGCTGGTGATACATGTAAATATTTATGTGTGTACATATACATACACACACACGTATATACATGAGTAGGATAATAGGAGAGAGTAGAACAGTTGACAAGAAAAGAACCTCGCCAGAACTAAAGACAAAAATGAACTCCTTGAGTACCAGCAAACAGTCTGGGGTGAGTGTGAGTGGCATCTTGTAAGAGAGACCGACTAGACATCAGCCTGGCATTCTGATCCATTCTTCCAGTTTCATGTATTCCTTGCTGCTCTTCTTACTGTTGGCAAGAACTTTCCTCCCAAAGCAAAAGCACTTCTAGTGACAAGACCTATCCAGCAGCAATAGCACGAGATGGGACATAACAAGTGACATGTCAGAGCGCTGCAAAGTCCTGCGTCAGCAGGCTGTGTCCGGGTGCAGCAAAGGCTGCTTGCTCCCTGAGAGACGGGTAGCCACAAGCTGAGTGCAATAACACAGCTGGCAGCTCCACATCCTCCCCACACAGGTCTTAGTCCCACGGTGCCCCAGCAAGGGGATCAGGCAGACCTGAGACTTCTTGAACCAAGAGTGAATGGCATCAGGTGAGCTCATGGTGATGAGGCAGATCCCAGGTCAGGCTGGGATGTCAATCCACAGATTGGGATCAGGTCCAGTGACAGCAACCATGATCAAACAGTCCACTGATCTCCAGCCAGGTCTGCAGTGATGAGACACGTCTGAGGTTGAACTGGGAGGTCAGTCTGTGAGTTGGGGTCTAGATCAACATCTGTAGTAATGCACAGGCAATGCTGGAGCTGAGCTGAAGGTCAGCATAGCTCAGGTGTGCACTAAAAGCCCAGGGTTGAGGTGAACTGAGGCTCCTGTGCCCTCTGGTTTGTGTGACACAGGTCATGGCCGTTAAGGCCTATTAGTGTATATGGGGCTGAGACATATTGAGAGAATCTATCAGCTATTGGGATTCTCCTGCTTACTTGCAAGTGGAAATACTAAAATTAGACAGAATCAGGGGACAGCAGCCATCCTGGCCATGGAATCAGGATTAAGCCAGTAGGGAGGAGCAGAGCTAACTAAATAACTTGTGAGAAAAAAAGTCATAGACATTAATAAAAAAATGGAGCTGAGTAAAGCATGAAAGGGCATCAAGACTATTCTGTTGGCCTGATGAATCAACTTAAAACAATCCCTCACAGAGATCTGATTTGCCTGTCCTCAAACAAGTGGAACTTGCCCAGGCAATGTGTCTCAGTGCAGAAATACAGATAGAAAGCTTCTATTGCTATTTGACCCGAATTTGTTTTGCAGTGGGCATCGAAAAAGCTTTATTTTCCTCTCTTTTTAACTCATATAGTTGAAGACAGATGTATTTCCTCAGTTTCCTCTTCTTCAGATTAAACAACCCCTATTTATTCAACATTTTCTCACAAGTTATATTTTATAGCTTTCTGATCATTCCTTTGTTCTCCTCTGGAACCTGCATGGTCGGTCAGACTCCTTCTCCAGTTAAGGTGCCCTAAGCCAGAGAGAAGCCCTTTCCAGGGTCAAGAAGAACCACTTTGTCTGCTTTACAAATAATCCTCCTTTCTATATATTCAAGTACAACAGTCATATCTTTTATAGGTATGCTGTTGTCTCATGTGCAAATTGTGATCCACCTATCATCTCCAGTTCAGAAGCGTTGCTTAGTCAGTCCTTCCTGATGGGTGTTTATTCAAAAGATTACTTCTATATAAACACAGAAGTTGGTATTCATCTTCATTGTCATTACATGTCATTCTTTGAACCAAATTCTTAAAATAATTTCTTAAGATCATAATACTATCTTGTAGGTTTTTTTCCACGTTATCATTAGTGTTAAATGCTAGTTCCATCTTTCAAATGATGAATTAAATATTGTGCAGTCTCTGGAGAACATGCTTTAATGCACCCAGTATGACAGTGAAGCATAATTAACTGTTTCTTGAGAACAGCTTTCCAACCAGTTATACCTCTGTCTAATAGAAATTTAATCTTGTCTACATTTCCTTATCACAAATGACTCATATGAAGGAAAGAAGATTAACATGGATCCAGACATGCCTGAAGGGTTTGTCTGGCCACCAGAGTGATAGTCACCTGCACATGACTTCGGCTGAAGCATAAGATCTCATCTGTACTGACTAACTGGAAAAGGAAGGATATTGATGGACCATGAAATTGTCTGACCAGCATTCTGTTATTCTTGTCTCTTCTCCTCAGAGTCAAGAACTACAACAGTTGCAAATTATATGCATTGAGAGATTTAGTCCTATAAAAGTCCCTTTAATCAGGCAATTGTCAGGGAAACACAGATTTTTTTTTTTTTTGGTTTTGTGTTATGCACACTCTGATTATTTCCAAAACAATGATAAGGATTTTCTGTGCTATGAAGAAATTCCATATGAGAGGACTTTGCAGTGGAAAAGTCACTATGAAATACATAGATAGGAAAATATTTTGTACCTATAAATAAGCAGGTATCCTGATTGTTGACAATGGTACATTAATCCCTGTTTTGATTAGGTAGGGTTACTGTGACTGAAGTCATCATAGTTAACTTCTGCTTTTTTGAAGGTAGCAGAAGCCATTTCCTACAAAACAACGTCATGTGTGCGGAAACTGACTGTATCCCCTACCTTTCTGCTGTTGAAGCTGGTTATGATAGAAGGGTTCCAAAAAAGGGATGACGTAGCAGAGTAGTAGAAGAATACACTACCAAGAAATGTTTTGATATACAGTATCCAAGACCAGATAGTGGTGATGTGTAACTAAAACTGCTTGAAATAGATTGGCTTATCCTTGAGCAAACAAACAGAATGAGATAAAAGAATGCAGTGGATACAACAAACTGGTACATTATCAGTAATGTCACCATTCCTCTAAATGCCCAGCTGGCTGCATCCAGCATATCTTCTGAAAGGTCACAGTTATGTGAAAGACTAGTGAAACTCATCAGGTCATGGTGCAAAAGCAGTAACTGATGGCTGGACAAATTACAAGAAGCTAAAGGATCCTGAAGAAAAAAATTCTTTTCAAGTATATGTATTTGAACCTCCTTTACCACATACATGAAGATTGCTTTGTTCTTTCAGATATATCTAAGGCAATTGCAGAGGAGGAAACCACATGAAAAGAAAAGTAATATGGCCTTCTGGCATGCATTGGGTATTTTCTGTCTATTTCTGGAGCTTGGGGAACACGAAATAGGAATATTTACTGACACACTGCCTAGACTGAAGATAGCTTAGTTGCTGAGTAGAGCCATCTTCAACAAAAGTGAAGTCCAGAAATTTAAAAAATCTGCGAATACATCTTACAGTGAGGCATGGAGAACAGTCAGCTTTTTAGAATACATCCTGGAAAGATTTCTTATATAGTCTAAATAAAGAAGGGGCAATGGCTCAGGTCTCAGACATCGAAACACCTTTCTACTGAGTCATTGCAAAAGAACCTGAAGCTTTCATTGCTGATGGATCTGGGGAATGGTTGGGAGCCGACAGATATGGATGACTGCAATTCATACTGTGTTCACAGCTGTTTCAACCAGGTAGCTGGGAGGAGGTAGACTGGTGCAATATAGAACCATAGAATATGTCAAGTTGGAAGGAGTCAGAACGACTGAGTCCAACTCCCTGCTCCTCACAGGACTACCTAAAGCTGAACTATACGCATCATAAGAGCACCATCCAGACGCGCCTCAAACTCTGACAGACTTGGGGCCCTGGGCACTTCCATGGGAGCTCATTCCAGTGACCAGCTGACCACCCTCTCAGTGAAGAACCTTTTCCTAATCTTCAATCTGAACTCCCCCTGACATAGCTTCATCTGTTTCCCTCATGTCCTGTCACTGGTCACCAGAGAGGAGATCAGCACCTCCTCCACTGCCCACCTTGAGGCATTTGTAGACTGTGATGAGGGCACCCTTCTGCCTTCTCTCCTCCAAGTTGAACAAGCCAAGTGAGCTCAGCTGCTCCTTGCAGGTCTTGAGACCTTTCACCTTTTCACTGGATCAACACAAAAATAAAATTTATGCTGTCATATCTTTTCTAGAAAGTAGTACAAATGGCTCATAGCAGCACATCTTAGGGCGTCTAGAAAAAAGTAGGTTTTTAACAATATTAGTACTATGTAAAATGAAGAAGAAATAATTTCTAACCCCTGCATTACACATGAATTTGTCTCTCATTGCAGAGAGACATTTCACTTTTACAAGAAATTTCAATGTATCTGTGAATTTTTAAGTTTTTAATAATCATAGAATCATAGAACAACCAGGTTGGAAGAGACCCATCAGATCATCAAGTCCAATCATTCCTATCAAACACTAAACCATGTTCCTCAGGAAGCCTTCAAAAATTGAAAATTTGTAGTTTGCTGCTTTTCAAAGTCAAATAAGTTTATACGTGGCAAGAAAATAAGTTGTTGTTATAAATACAAGTAAGAAAAGTCCTGACTTGTAATGAGCTGAAAAATACTTTGGCACTATATTGTTTACCTTTCCACAGGTCAGTAATAAACAGAACAATGTCAGCTAACAAGACTAAGTACAGTAATGAGATCAGATATACCTCTTGCCTTACAGGAGTAAGTGTCATGGAAACTGTTTTTCACTTTCCTGGAAAAGAATAATATTTTTTCCTACATTTGACTTTATGTTCCATTTAGAAGACTGATTTCAGAGGAAAAATTGCTATTAAGTAGCCATGCTTTGAAATAAGAACATGTGTTTAAGGGAAAGGCTGTGTTTGAATTCATAACAAATCTAACATTTTAATAAGGTAAAATTCTAAGTTGTCATTTTAAAAAGTGGGAGTATTTCCTGGAAAGCAGAAATTCTACTTAAGTAACCAAAGAAACAAACATACATAGTGCTATAGCTAAGAGGACAATCAGAGCCTTTGCACGTATAGCAAGAAAGTTTTGTAGTTGCACAAAGAGGGAATTTTCTCTTTAAATGTTTCAGCATAAAATCAATAGAATAACATGCACACACTGGTTGGTTTTTTTTTTAAGGAAAAAGGAAGAATTATTTGAGATCTGGAAAAAACACCTTACAGTGCAGCAAGGTTTGTAGCAGGAAGCAATAGCTTTTCTTTAATTAACAGCCCAGTTCCCAGTGGGACAACATTTTTCACAAAATAACTTTGACCTTTCAGTTCGCAACCTCAGAGACCACAAAATACCTTCAACAGCTGGGCCTGGGAACAAAAATTCAGAACTGCTGTACGCACTAGAAACCACAGACTCAATGAAATGGTGGCTTTACAGCACATTATAGTCTTCCACTGCACCTGGCCTCCAACTCATTTATCAATGTTCCATAGTGGATAATTTGCCCCTTTGGTCATAGGGTAAGTGATCATGTAGGGCAATCACGTTTTTCTTCCAAACTGTTTGATTACCATATTAGGTTATAATTAAGAGTTTCTACCAATCTGTACTTAGCTTGAAGCCTGCTGAACCTGTTCAGAGTAACAGAAGGATCTGTATGCTTGAAATTTTGTTTCTTCCAAGTATATCAATTGTCTAGCATTAATTTCTTGCTATTAAATCTACCCTTAAACTTTGTTTCATTTACATACCACAGTATGCCAGTACCTTAGAGTAGGCTCCCAGTTTATTAGTTTATCTAAAGGAAGATTAATTGATGGCTGGCTGATAGGCACATATGTAACCATATGGCAATATAAACTTGATAATGGAAAGCTGCTCAATCTAGTAGGTATTAAAAGGTATTAAAAAGGGCAGCAGAGAAAGACAAATGCTATCCAAACTCAGAAGAGAAAATTAGGTTCACCATTTTAGCATGCCATGACAGTTGACTGTCGGTAAAACATGCCTGAAGTATGGAGGCTTCCCCATCAAATCTTTAAATCAAAATAGTTGGTGGCTCAAAAGAGAAACTGCAGGCACAGTGAAGAAATTACCGTTTGTGACCTTTCAGTTTAATCACTTAGAAATTCAGACAAGAATACAAGGGTGCTTTGGGACCTTAAAATAAAGGAATCTCTAAACAAAGCTCTGCTTGTGATCAGGCCAAATAACTACTTAAAAAAAAAGAAAGAAACAAAGCAAGAAAATGAGCCTTAATGTAGACAGATTTGCAGAAATGTTTAAGGGAGCAACTGAAAAAGGGCAGATTTACCTAAATCTTGAAGGGAGGCAGGTAGCAAGTTTAAAAGAAAAAACTTTTTAACATACTACTTAAATATAAAACTCCTTGATACAGGATCTTCTGAGACTAGAATTGTAACTGTAGTTACACTTGCTTGAAAAGGTGAATTTTTTTATATATCTAATTCCACAGATGAAGGCGTATCTGTAAAAAACACAAAGGACTAAAAAGAAAAAGACACAGCCCTCTTTTACCTATCTCTATTTCCTTTTTTGAGGAAGAAGTGGAAGGCTACAAAAGAGTGTACTTTCATTCCCTTTAGTTCAATTTTCATTCAGAATTCTGCATTTTCTGTGAGGTTGTTCCTAAAAATACCTACTTGTCATGTGCACTGTGAAGCATTGGAAATACATAAACTGATAATGGGATTTTTCAAGCTGAATTTTTAATGGCTTATTAGCTTACTCATCACACCTGCACTATTTGCTTTCTTAGTATTGCACTTGGGGAACCTCAGGTAGTACTGGTTAAACACAACATGTTATGAGAAGTTAAGTCAGGCTTGAAGAAGCAGTGACATAGGGCTAAAGAATCATCAGTAAACAAAGGTTAAACAATAACACATCAAGTGTCAGTGAAGAGGTCCCAAGGAAGCTACAAGGACTGCTGTTAGGAGCAAAATGAATCTATGGTACTCACAGGAATGAAATCCATATATACTAACATTTCATCGAGATGTTAGAATACAATACGAAATACTTTTGAGAAATTAGAGCTTTCTATAAGGTTCTAGAGAAGATCAGGGATGTCTGATTTTAATCTTCTCTGCTGGGCTAATCCACTTCTACTATGGCATTCCTGGAAGGGCAGATACCATATTTCAAAAACTTCATTTTTTTAGAGACTCGGTTTGGCCAGTGTCAGCTGCTGATGGGAGTAACTTTGTTACCATGTTGTCGACTTACATGAATTCCAGCTACTTAAAGTGTGTGAAACTAGTTCAGCATCTCCAACAGTTAACAGAGTGGGGGACATGATGATACACTCTCATTGACGTTTTGTTCTTAGAAAGCATTGTCTTGAATGCTGTACATGCAGCTGTTCTGCTTGCAGATATCTTTAGAGCATGCTTCTGCTGTGCATAACAAGTGGAGAAAATCACCATAATCAATCAAAAGGTAATGCAGGAATGGATCACCATCTCCATTATCTTACTTGACGGAAAAAGTATAATTGTCTAATCATCCAAATTGGAAAAGGATTTTCTGGACACAGGTTCAATTAAAAAAGATTATGAGCGCATATGATGTAGAAGCAGGCAGACAGTGGGTGAGCAAAGCCAACGTGAAAAATGGGATAGTAAGGCTGAGAAGTTTTCTTTGTACTTTCCTTCTTTCAGAACCAACAGCAAAAAAAGAAAATGATGAACAGCAGAACTCATTATCTGAGAAGGAAGTGCAAATAAAGGTGACTGACTTAAAAAGAATGGTGTCTTTTGCTACAAAAAAACCCAGTTAAGGATAGCAACTGCCAGAAGAGCAGACATTATAAAATCTAATTAAGAAAAAATGCAGAACAACAGAAGTTACTAAAGATGGCAGTTAAGTAGACATAATGAAGATATGGACTGCTTCAAGACACATAAAATAAATATTTGAAACAAAGAAAAGGCAAGGCTGCATGCCTGACAGGAATACAGTAAGATGTAGAGATGAGTGGGGGACATGACTCTTGCAGAAGAGTGTAGTGGATTTTGTGTACCTTTGCTGTCATGTAAGTGGTCTCTTATGTACATAATGTTCTAAAGAGAACGTTATTATTATTTCTGCACATTTATGGGCATTGTTCCAGAAAGGAATGCATACAGGGGAGAAAGCACATTAGCCAAGGCAGTGGATACTGAAAGAGAGAAGAAAAAAAAATAAAGAAGTATAGAACCAATAGATTTCTAAGAATGAACTTGGAAAGCCGAAGGTGTAGGAAAGGATAGGATGTATTTTAAATCTATAAAATAAAAGTTTGTATTACACAGCTACCATACATATGGCTTATTAAATACTGAAATGTTAACATATTTAGAAGAATGCAAGAGAGTTCTCAGAACTGTTGTTAGAATCTGTGACATGCAAAGCAAATGGTTCGGTAACAGAAGAAATGAGAGACCTAAGAAGAGAAAATGAGACTGCATTCTGTTACTGAAACATCTTCCCATATGACAAGTGGTGCAAGAAAATGTCAGACAGCGGATAAACTGATTTAGGTGAGACGTACAAAGGAGGTTTGGAGATTTCGTAGCACAAATCCTGCCAGAAGGAAATGAGGAGTGCTGCATTGTGAATATCTTCCTCTGAGTGAAACCTCTTTTGGATATGAGCTGATCAGTTGTTTCAGGAAAGCAGCACAGTAGTGACCGAGTGCTCAAATTAACACAATGAAGCGCAGGGAGAAGATAAGACATTCACTTGCTTTTTTTCCTGGATTATATATTACTTTCTACATTTCTCTGAAAATAACAAAACCATGGCCTGTCAGTGAGATGAACTTAATATGAACAAAGACTTTCATAAAGAACGTAAGCATTGATCCATAGAATCATAGAACCACCAGGTTGGAAAAGACCTCTTGGATCATCGAGTCCAATCATTCCTATCTTCCACTAAACCATGTCCCTGAGCACCTTGGACCTATCTTTTAAACACCTCCAGGGATGGTGACTCAACCACCTCCCTGGGCTGCCTGTTCTAGTACCCAATGACCCTTTCTGTGAAATTTTTTTTCCAACTACATATTACAAACAGGTGGAATATCAGAAATACACTGGCTTCATAACTGCATCATACTCATCTCTTTGTTTTAATTAGAAGTGCTTATTTACCTAACAAATAAGAATGCTTAACTTTGTTTACTTTCTATGTCAGGTAGAAATAGTGATAATGACAAAAATATATGGATCTGATTTTGACATCAAATACATTTGATACAGCTGTAATGAACAAGTTTAAGATTTTGTCTAACTTGTCTCATTTGCAAGGAAACAAGTCAAAGTGGTAGGGAAGTTTTTCTGAAAGGTTACTGGACACATTACTTATGGAGTGATATACAGAATGATTCCTGTCAGTAGAGACTTTGGCCTATGTAACCAAACCTTTTGCAACAAAATATCTACCCATATAAGAATAAAGGGTAAATGACAGTGATAAATCTGCTACAGCTGCATCTACTGAAACTTCTAGGTGTTTTAAAATTTGCTTTGCTGAAATGCCACAAATACTTTAAAATGTTATGATTTTTTACAGTATTATATAGTAAGACTACAGTATTAATACTACGCAGGGTTATACTATATGTTCTTTCACTTCATCTACATAAACTTTTATAGCCATGTTGCTTTGAAACAGTGCCTTTAGTTTTCTGGACAGTTACTGATTACATCCCTATTTTCAAAATTTATTCCTCTTCACAAACATTAATGATAGTTTTTATCCAAATGAGCAATTTAGCTTTAAAGTAATTGAAAACTAAGCAGCTACCTAACAAAGAAATCAGATAAATAAAATTTTTTAAGTTCACCAGTTATATCATTAGAGGAGTGATTTTGAAATTATACTTTTCCTGCATTGAAAGGAACAGTTATAAGGCATGAAGTTTTAAGCTATATCAGGGCTCATTCAAGTACCTTTATTAATGATTCATGCCATGGAAATCTTCATTCTTGCCTCTGTGACCTTCTTCACAGAAGAATAATTTCAAATTGTGGATGATTTTCTTCAGGTAACACCTTGGGTCTGTACGCTAACTCTCCTCTCTCTCCGAATATTTCTCTTTTTTCATGGTTTGGGTCATACATTTTTTCCCTGGTTTATAATATTTTTACAAACAAAAGCATATTGTAGAGAAGTACAAAGGAGACAGTCTTCCTTCTGAAGAGCTATTATCCATAACAGCCTCTTTTTAATTAGCTTTTGAAATTTTTTGCTTTCTTTAAGCTTTCTCAGAAAAAAAATACCACTGTTACAGAACAGCATGTTCATGAACATACTCAGTAATCTTTTTTTCCAATAATAAGCAATGCAGAGAAATTATTTAACTGTTCACTAAGATTATAGGCTAGCTGAGGTTCCTGGTATTATTACTTAATGAAGACTGCTTTAAGATCAGAATCTTTTGTCTGTATATTTCAAAACTGTTTATATTATCAATCCTTGTTGACTTCACAGAAAATTAATGGAACTGACAATCTGAATCTATGCTGGCACTTTTGAAAGCACCCTCCATGATCACTGTGTTTATGGGGCTTAAGCTGACATATTAATTTTTCAATATAATTACAATCTTTTCTCAGTAAGTACTCCAAGCAGGCAGAAGAAGCACCCATCTCACTTAAAAGCAGGCAAGTTAAATTCTATCAGTAAGTCTTCCACTAATTCACTCAGTGACTTAGAATGGTTACTAAAACCAGCAGTTTTAAAAGCCAGCAGCTAAACTAAGGTACTAAAAATGCTTCCAGGAAAGATTTACATTGACTGTAGGAGGCTCTGAATCAGTCTTCAAATGGCTGATTAGTAAAATGTGCTGAATACTTCCACTAATTGCTTAAGTGAACAACAGATGGAGGAGTTGGCATCCATAGACATAAGGCGACTCCTTCACATACCCAACTTTAGACATGTAAGTATGAACATGTGAGCTCAAGCTTTGCATCCCACCTTTTCAATCAGTAAAGTCTTAAGGAAACCCCATTCTTACATTTTGTAGTGAAAATGCTATTATGTCAGCTGTGTCACAGACAACCACACATACAACTAACTGCCGGACATGCCCTTTCAGCAAATCTGCTCCCCTGGCAGACCCAGGCCTCCCTTCCTGCTCTTGCTATAGCTTCTCCACACCCAGCTTCCAGCACTGGGCTCCATTCATGATCAGCATAACCTTCACTCCCAAACCAGCCGCTTCATGCCTACCCAAGTTCCCAGCCTCCTTTCCCAGCAATCTTAAACTATATTGCTGTTCAGCCTTCTCCCCAAGTAACTCCTAATCTCTCAACAGCCAAATTTTATGTCCTGTTCCACACCTGAGAACAGAAAGTCTGTGCCAACTAAAAATCACTGGTATTTTCAGTATAGGAAAGCAATTTACTCCATTTTTTTTGAAGAACCTGGAGTTAGATTCTCCTTCTCTCACCTACACACACAAATACACAAAATCCCTGTGAAAAAAAAAAATGTTTTGCCCCAATGAATTCAAGTGATAGTAGTAATATTATATCTGGAAAAGATATTAATAATTGAAACCATTCACAGAGAAAATTTGGGAGTGGAAGATGGGGAAGAAGGGTTGGGCTTGTAAACTTAGAAACTACCTGGACTATCTGGGAAAGAGACGTTAAGTAAGATAAATACGTGCACTCGCAGTTTGGCCTGTGAGGTAGAGAAACTTATGCAAAATCATCATAGACAAACAGGTAGCTCCAGTGCTTGAATATAAGAAAGTAGCGAATTAATTAATATTTTTGAAGAACACAATTAATGCTCTAGTGATAATTTAGGAACAATCACCCAGCAGCAGTATTTAGAAGTGCAAATTGAGTACATATGTATCGTGAAAATATTCTGAGTGCAACAGCTTTTTTTTTATTTAGCATTCTTTTAGCAACAGTATTTTTTTTCATTTCATTCATTCTAGTTGCTTCAAAACCTATTTAATATCAATGAAGTATTTAAAGTTAATTTTTTCTCTTCTTTTTCTTGTGTGCTACAACACAATAAAACAAATGAGTTTGCTAGTGCTACATTTGAGTGCTTTGAAGAACCTGATGTTACTTAGTACCATCTAATAAAAGAGTAACTGCAGGTACTGTACAAATAACAAGATAAGTGTTATGTTGCCTTAATGTATAAGTAGAGAATCCATTTCTGACCATTTTCTACACACATTTACCTAACAAAATCAGCCTTCCTTCCTCTTCAAAGTATTGTTTTGTATTACCCTGGTTGGGTGAAAATAGCCTTTTCTCTGACTCAAACCACTCTCTTTCATTACCACAACGTTCAAACACAGTGCAAAGCAAATTCAGTCATGTAGCCAGCCTGATGCTGAAATAAAACATCCCATTTGATTATATGAGTGGAAAGTTCCATGACTGAACTTGTATAGTAGGCAAAGGTGTATTAAACTTTTTATATGCTGAATATAAAAGGAACACTCAATGTGCAGTTTGATTGCATGCACCCACTGAGGGCAGAAAAAAACCAGGCTCCAAGATATACACAAGCTCAGGGGAAGCATTCCAGCACAAATTCTGCCCACAATCCCACTGACAGTATGTGTATAACTACTAGGAAAACCCTACACTAGGATGGAGGGGTTACATTCTGACCTTTTAGGGCATCTGCAATCTGAAAGCAATGGTACTACAGTAATTTAACAAAGATTAATAAATTTATTTAATTCCAATATTAGTGTCTGACAGCTCATGTTCAAAATTATACAGCTTTTTTTCTCAAATGTTTTTGGTGGATTTATTTTCTTTCTTAAATATAAAATTAACTAACCTTCCCAGTCAGCTTTGAAAGATCATCTCCTCCCAATATCTGCATATCTTGCATGGACTGATCATTCTGAAAGAAGAAAGACAAAACTTTGAAGTTGGATATAACTGCATTAAACAGATGTATAAACATATTAACGTTTTTTGGATCTTTCAGTCTTAGTTACTGATATCTCCTAATGCTCGTTAGTACTGGTGTATGACAGAACCATGCTTTCATTTGTTCCTATGGTTTCTATCATCTCCAGGTTGCATTTAACCTCACATTGAGCAACAGGCTTTTCTTAACTAGAAAAACTTGCCTCTTTCTTTTTCAAATAAATAATTTACTTGCTATTTCTTACTATGACAGTGGTTGATTACCATATTTGTCCCTGTCACAGCAGGAAGACAGGAGCATCTTCAACACTTGACCAAACACCTGTAAGCATACTCTTTTTTTTTGAACTGTCTTTAGAAACACAGGTGAAATGTGCTTACATGTGTCACTCACACAGAAAAGTCATCTATTTTCAAAGAAATACACTCAATATTTTTTTCCGAAGAAAGTTTTACAAAAATTATTGCTTGTTATGAAGAATAGTTTCAGCCTGCCACAAAATTTCAAGAGCATTAGTTTTGCTTTTTCAGCTAAATCAAAGACAAAATCCTTGAGGTTAGCTCTGCAAAATACAATATCGCCCATCAGGTTGAACTAAACACAACAGAATAGGACAGTTCAATTTTCCTATCAGAAAAGGCATTTTTTTAAAAAAAAATCACTAAAAGTTCTTTTTTGATTAATTTGTTTTACAGATATTTGTATTCAAAACTCCTTCTGATGAAAACTTCTTCTCTAGATTTAGTTCAAATTCATTATCAGCAGCAGGCAAAGTTAGAAACATCTAAGGGACACATAGAGAAGCCCTGCTTTTAAGGGAAGATAAGAGAGGCCCCAAAGAAGTAAGCAAATTAAAAACATATACAACGATGGTCAGGCTATATGAATGCTCCAGAGAAAGCAAGAGCAAAACTAAGTGTGGATAATGTGGGGGGTTTTTTGCCAAATAGGTGCGTGTGCTAATCTTGTAGGAAGACAGGGGCATTTGATTTTAATAATAGCTGCAGTACCACAATGTGACACTGTGGTTTACTAGTAACATCAGGAAGTTTTATGATGACAAACAACTGACAAAAATGTGATACTTGAACATTTGGCCTTTATTTCATAAATCCAGTGCTCTGAAGTCAAATGTTTTTCCATGAATAAATAATAGGGCAGCAGGACTTATAAGGTAGGTGAAGATTTTCTGGGCTACAGGACTTATAGGTCTTCTTCCCCTCAAAAAGCAGCACCAGCAGTGGTAGCACATACACATCAGTCATGCAGCAGGTTTACAGTTGCTCACACGCACAGCTCAGGTGTTGGAAGTCCAGGGACTTGATCACAAGCCATCTGACAGCTCCAGGAACTATTTGTGGTCCCCATGGGAATGGATTGTCCAAATTAATACAGCTTTCCTGAGTAACTGTAAGTAAAGGTTGCAGAATTGCAGATAACAATTTCCGCAGGTTTGCATACTGCAGATGCACCAAAAGGCCCTATTCAGACCCCACTACCCAAAAAACTCTCACACTATAGCTTTGTAAGAAGTCCTTAGCAGTTACTGCCTTAAAAGACAGGTTGTAGACGTGACTTCACTTCTGCATTGGATATAGAAGCTTTAGTTTCTTTTCATGTTGCTCTGATTTGTTTCCTGGGAAACAGAGCTAGAGCAGAAATAAAGGTTATATCCCACATGTTTTCTAATATAAGTGTCAATATTTCTCTTATTTTTTAAAAGAAAACCAAATCAAGCAACTGATTTGGCAGATTATTTTAAAACTAAATAAAAAGTGGAGATAAGGAAGATTCTACACTGGGGCTTTTGTTGTAGAGCAAGACAGGCCACTGTAAAAAAGTCAGGAACATATTCAGGTCAAGACTCTAAAAGGCAGATACTTTCTAATACCTATCATGGCATATGTAACCAAGGCAGTGACAAAATATTTTCTGATTTCCAATTGAGAATTACTGGAACTGCAGTAACAACCAACACACAAGTATTACTGAAGGGGCAATTTGCCTTTGGCTGTCAACTGAAAAAGAGAAGAGAAAAATGAGGTGCAATGATTAATGAATAAATTTATTTTTAATTAAAAAAAAAATCTCTTTTAGCAGTCTTCACAGCAGCACTGTTTCCTTTGCACTTGGTATCTCTAGCACCAGCTGAATGGAAGATGCTGAAATAGCATCTTCATTGTTGGTAAGCAGTTAAGCAAACACAAAAACCATTGAGAGACAGAGGATTAGAGCATTCTGTCAATCTGCACATTCACACACTGGCTGTTGTGACACAACTGCACACAACTATGAAAATCCTAGTGTTCTGACTGGAGAACAATTGCTGTCAGAGGATAGGGCTGAGTATTCGCTATGCCAGAAAACCATATATAAAAATGCAGCTCAGAACCCTCCAGACAAGCTGCATTCAAGAAATTTAAAGGCATTACTTGCATTAGGCAGCAGAGTAATTCTACTCTGAAAAAAAAAAAATCAAGTCATTTATTTTAATGCCTTTTATATCCGTTCCTATGTTCATCAATTAACTGGTTTTGTAAAATACACACCTGCCAAACAGCAAGGCTCAATACCATGATGCTATGTTACCGTAATCACAATGTTCATATAGATGATGTGCACACTATGGTTGCCATAGGAACA
This sequence comes from Coccyzus lansbergi, assembly GCA_033558105.1. Lineage (NCBI taxonomy): Eukaryota > Metazoa > Chordata > Aves > Cuculiformes > Coccyzidae > Coccyzus > Coccyzus lansbergi. Next base: position 848,134 of record JAUMJK010000420.1, on the reverse strand, counting down.
CCTCAGTGCTTTTTTTGGAGTTCCCAATTTATAACCTTGAAATAACACTGCACTAAATGTTAAGTATAAAGTACAAAAAAATGTCAGGAAAGGAAAAAAAATGATACTGTTTCATTCAGTACCAATTACTGTCAAATCAGAACCAGTTGTTTAATTTTTAGTCTGAAATCATTCAGAGCTTTTCATCTTGGGGAATTGTTCCATACCTTGGCAAAACTAATACAATTAAGTCCCTACAACTTCTTATAAATGCAGAAACATGAATTAAAGTCTCCATTTGCTAAAGTTCTTTAGAACTTGCTTTCTGAGATCTCTAAACCCTTTCAATCAACACCATTTTTGCCGTTAAATGCTTGACACTAAATATCATGGCCCAGATAGTGACATATCACATTATGTCTTGTTTCAGTGCAACACAAAATTTATTGCAGTTGTTTCTAATAAGATATGATGCATTGTCACAACCTAAGCTATATTTAATACTACGTTTCTAGGGGGTTTTGCTTAATAAATCTGCATTTTCCAGAATAAACCTTATTTTCTTTGCTTTTACTTGCTATGTTGTGTTTTTTAACCTGTTCATCTATGTTTTGTAATTTTATTTCATTCAGGTCTTGTCAATATATGTCTTTAGACCCTATGAATATTTGATGAAAGGAAACAAGAATGTTGCTATTTCCACCTCTGTTTTTCATGTCATGTGGTAGAAAATTTTTACTTTCTATGTTGATTGGAAATATAGATATTAAAATTCCATCTAAACTAAGTCATGTCTTTTGAACTGGGTGTGGCACAGAATTATTTCATCTTTTTTACATCTCCTGAGATCAACATTTGGACACAGTTACAGTTACAAGTGAAATGAGTTGGGTGGTCTCAAGAAAATATATTATAAACAGGACCGCTCATCTGAAAATTGCACCAATTGTGTTTCTAAAGAAACGGAATCTGAAGAATATTAATACTGGGCTCACTAAAACAAAGAATATTTAATCATGGCAAAAACAGTAGCTCTAACATAACGCTATAGATTAACATCTAAATTAAGAAATATGGAGACAGGTCATTATTACACCTTTAGTTATTAAAGTCTGCACGGTTCACATACATTGTCTTCGTAAAAATACGATTAGCTTTTTCTCCCAAAATTAATCAGGGAATCTCTCAACAAATAAAGATGTGATCATCAGACCTGTTCTACTTCACTTTTTCCCACTTGTGTGATACAACAGAGCCACCAACCTAAGGATTCCCATAAGGACAACTCTCAATTTGCACCATCATCCCATCTCCTGCAATTGGGTTTTCCAGAAAGGTTTTGACCAAAATGAAGTCAGACCATCACTTTCCGTTGTTCCTAGGAACTTCAAGCCACTGAATACTGAGCATCACCAAGGCTTCCCTTATCCTTCCATAATAGCCAAGTGAAATAGCTAGGACAGAATTACTGCCTGTGAGGTTTCTGGCTTATACTCACAATCAGCAGAGTTTGAAAAACAAGAGCCAGGTACAACTTCACCAGTAGGTTTGGTGCAACTTGCCCATTAAAGCAGAGTAGAGTTCAGTCTCCACATTTACTTTGATTTGCCTTTTAATTTTCTGTTAGACTGGCATTAACTGCAGATGATCTATGCTGCTTCCGTTCTCAAAGGGTGACCCATGACCTTGAAATGTCTTGACTAAAGACAGGATTATTCTTCCTAATTTAGGTATCTGAAAGTTAAGACGTCTAAATTCATGCATCCTGGGCTCCCTTCACAATCAATGGAGAAAACAAAATAGAATATGTAAATAATAGATTATGTAAATAACAGATTATGTAAATAATCTATTTCACCGTATAGCAAATAACTTAGACCTGGACATGACTGTGAGAAATCTGACACTAAGTGAGATGAATCCCAGCTTAAGACATGAGATCAATATTTTCTTTCTAAAATCCCCACTGCACACTCAGAAAGAGATTACTGTCAAGCATATTTACCACAAGCACACAAGAAGCAATGATCTTGACTATTTTCCATTGGTAACATCCTGAACTATCTGTTCAGGCTCTCTCTCACACAAACAACTAACACAATTCTCTTTGGTACCACTCCAGGATAATTTGCTTGTATGTTTACCCAAAGGTTCCATTTTAATCCAGATAAATTACATTTGAGGAGAGATTTCAAAAGATACAACCAATCTAATATTTCTTCCAAGTTATGTAATAAAAAAAAATATTAGCAACCAGTCTTTGCAGATTTTTTACAAAAATATTATGCTGGATGATTAATAGGACTTTACAATCTAAACTTATTGGAACAGAAATACAAATTTACCTATATGTTTACTCACTGAATGAAATCAATTGGATTTCATGGGTATGGGGTTCATGATCATCAAGAAAGGAGATTCAAAAAACCTCAGTAAAACGATAACTTGCATTTGATCATGGAGGAAGGATAGCAACTGGGCAGGCTACACTAAACAGTAACTTTGAAGATGGTGTGAATAGCTGTATTTTTAATGGTAGAACAAGGTGGATGACATGGAAGTCGAAGGGGAGGAGACATTTTCCGAGTTAATGAACAATGAGGATTGAAAGAAAATTCTTGGTTGCTTCTACACTAAGGAAAATCTGAGACTTTGAAACATCACATGAACATGAATGACTTAGGAAATGGATATATGTTTTCAGAGACATGGTTACAATATGCTACTGCAACAGAAACTGAAAATGACAGAAAAACCAAGTAGAACTGTTGTACTGTGGCATACAAATGAACATATTATAGATATGCTAAGAAAAAACCACAATGCTCAGATGAAAACAGAGCAGCTGTGTCATGAAATTACCTTCCAGTTAATATCTTTCAGAAATGAAGCTACAACTTTGAAATATAAAACTATTACTTCTATATGTCTTAGCTGCAAGAAACTGATTCATAACATAACAAAATCCAAACTGATTCATAACAAGTGTTCAGCACTTAAAAAACAGCACTGCAGAAATTAATTGCAAGTACTGGCAGAGTTTAGGTAGGTGTACATGCAATTATAAAGGCTTCTGCTTTGAAATTATATACTATTCAATAATTATGATACCTTTCACTACATGACCATGTTCTATCATCTGAGTCATGAAGATAATCATTAAAATGAAAATTTTTATGTGCCAGTTTGGATGTTGACATCCTAGTATAAGCCACCCTGCTTTGCATCTTGCCTGCTGAGAATTACTTCAATATATGAATATACAGGTTGGTGGAGTATCAGTATAGCATCTACATCATTTGTTCACCTATTTTGACTGCCAGCTAAAAGTGAAACTGATATATAAAGTATAGGCTATGAAACTATCCTCAGTATATCAGCAGAAGTAAGAACATCAGTGGAGTAGTAATACATAAGATGCTGTACTTGGAAGCAACACATACTTGAACTGATATCATTTCTTCTCTAAAGAACAACTGCTAAGAACAAAGGACCTCAAGAGTGTAGGTCAGAACACTCATAGCAGGAAACTCGAAGGACATCCCAGGCCTAAGCAACATTCAAAGGACAACCAGTAAGTATTGTGAAGCTGGAGACGTGTGCAAATGAATGGGAATAATACGGTTCCTTCCTAGGCAGGAAAGCATGCCTTCCCTTCTCCAGAGTCAAATGTATACCAAAGGGCAAACTGCAACTTCTGGGCACACCCGCATTCAAAATAATCAAGTATCAGGTCACTGATACGTTTGTTGGAGTGCTCTGAATATCTTGCAAACAAGCTGGCAATGCTGAACCAACTGGAAATCAAATGTAGTAACCTGGCATACACCCATTGTCAGAACACCACCAATTCCGCCAGGACAGTAAAGGTATATTTGCAGTAAAGCACTGCTGGCTTTGTATATGTCTGGTAGCTTTAAAACTGCCTTCTTGAACTGGTTGGTAACCACACCACTGACTATGCTACACTGACATCTGTCTTATTGCTTTTGCCAGGATAACCTACAATACTAAATTTTAAACTGTTGTAGGTGTATCTATCAGAGCTCTGCTTAGTACAGTGTAAGACTTACTTTACATCTGTATGCTTAGATCTACGATATAACTAATTTGAAGATTCCACTTTTTTTTTTTTTTTTTTTTTTTAATTTTCCCTTGTTGTTATTCCTTAACTAAAAGCTCCATTAAACAGGTCTGGATGTGCTTCAAATTCAAGCTAGTCTATCTATTCAAGGAAGGCCAGAGTTCTGCAGTAAGGAAGTTGGCTTTGGACAGAGAAAGACAAACAACAAACTTACTGACAGTAAAATACTCCTTATCAGCTGACCTATAGTAACACATGCTGTAAAAGCAAGGCAGATCATTCACCTTAACACTCAGAGCAACAGTAGGCTATTAAACTTAATAAAACGGATTGTTTACGATTATCTGTTCACACATTCAGCAATTCCTTGTGTGCCAGGACTGTAGCTCACCTTCTCTGTATTGAATCAAAAGAAGGTATGGTATTTGGGACAGGTACTAGAAAACTCATCCCTACAGGAGGTGCTTCCATGGAAATTCTCTGGTATCTAATGAAGCTACTGAAGCTTTTTCCTTTCCATTCAAGGCATTTGGAATGGACCTCTTTGTGTGTGCTCTCAGATATCAACAAAGGTGAACTCACAAGCAATGTTAATGCAGTTAATACAGGTTATACTTGCAAATACGAATATATTTACTCAGGGCAGATGTTAAAAGCTTTAAATTTGGTACAATCTCATTTTGCTGGAAGCAAGTGTTCAACACTACATTCCCACCTACTAATAAGTTCAGTAGATATACAGAATAAAGATATTTCAAATATTTTGAAATAACGAAAACTTTCTAAAACATTATCTACCCAGCAGTTTTACTGCAGCTAAAACCTACCTTAGAATCTCTAAACAGAGATATGATTTCAGTTTTATTGGCATAAATATGACATAACTCTACAGGAAAAGGGCCAAAGAGCTGTAAATTGCAGTAGAATTCAGACCAGTTAACTTGGCTAATAAGGACTACAGACAATAAATTATATCTTCTTTTCTGGAGTAGCAATTGGTATTAGTTAAATTGGTTATTTTGTTTAAGAATGAGGCAGTAAGATTGCAGTTCTGCATATAACCTTGTAGCACAAACAGCATCTGTACACTTAAAAAGAACACCAAGAACTTAAGTCAAGAACAAGCAATACCAAATGTTTGTAATAGTATATAAATCAGAAACACAATATATCCTCAAAACCCAAGCTTGTTTTCATACCAGGATAAGGAAAGATACTAAAAGATTTAGAGAGTTGTTCAGTCCTGTAAGGTGAGGTTCATACTTTGTCTCCAGGGATGGGAGGCAAATAGTATTTAAAACTTACAGGCAAAAAACAACTTAGGAAGCAGAATCTCCAAAACTGCCACTCAGGGACTCACTTTGGACTGCCAGGACTACTAAGGATGTCCACCTTTGTGATAATAAAAGCCCATGCTCTTGGAATAGGAGACTTGAATTTTCTTTTCTTCCTCAGCTCTCAGAAGACAACCATAAACTAAGCAAAAAATATAGCAAAAAAATCTTCCTCCTGATACTATGCTACGATAAAAGTCATAGAGGACATCAAGCATGCTACAGCCAACTCTACTAGACTCAGTTAGGAAAGAGTTACTTTGGGTCCAAGTTCATGTTAATGGCAGTATCTTTTACCCAATTATTGTTTAGCATTAAATGCATGAACATTACAGCAGCAGAACTCAAAGCCATGTTTCCCAGCATCAACAGAGGGTCTCAGCATGCCAGCTGGGACAGGACTAGATGGATTTGTAACATCTTACCCCATTTTTTAAATTGTGTTGTAAAGTAATCAAGAAAAGTAAATTAACATTGTAAAAAATCTGTAGTTCTGTACTAAGAACCCTGTCCCTCAGGGGTTCTGAAAGCAAATGAGAAAAGAGCTTTCTCTAGACAAAGCACAAAGTACTAATCTTCTGACCCTGACTACCAGCAGTTCATAGGATTTGGTGATAAAAGGAAGGCAAGAGAAGAATCTTCCAATTTGTCAAATATACATAGTCTGACAAAACAGATATATGGGTGTAAGCAAATTCACCAAAGATGAGGTTGATAAAAACATCAAATCCTTAGACCCTTCCAGCAATCTGGAGTCTGTTGTATCAGACTCTCAGATCTCAGTAGCACTGTCTTAAGTAGCACTATGTTTAGTCTCTTGGCTAGTGGCAACTTGGAAACTTCTGACAACACATATATCCTCTGGGAGTTTTTTTGCAAGGTTATTTTCTAGTATCCCTTCTCTATGTAAATGCTCTAAATCCTGTCTATCAAATGAGGGAGGGAAAGAATTTTATATCTGTCATGCTGATAAGCACTGCAATAACACAGTACTGCTGTTATTGCTATATTTCTATAAAAGTAACCTTTTTGTTGTATGCCTTACAGCACCCCTGGGGTGTGGCACTGCATGAACATTATACATGCTATGATCTGTTTTGAGAAACAGCATTTACAAGAAGCCAGTAAAAGCAACTCATAGAATTCCCTGGGAAAATTAGAACCCTCTGGCTTCTTTTAATTAATTTTGCCTCATTTCAGATCTAAATATAGAAACCCCACACACTAAACTATATATTTAGTATCCAAATAAGTAATCAAGGTGATCTTTTTTCCGATGCACTAACATGTCACAGTACTTTCAAGTTTGTCAGATCTTACTTGTACAGCAGGATTTGTAACCATTATATTCTGGACCTTATGTATACATAAGGGCCTGTCTCCCTGTCACTGCAAAAATCTGTGAAGCAGACTGAAAAGACAGATTACAGATCTCTCTTAATGATGACATATAGTATTGCTGCAAATGTCTAGTAGTAGCTTGCAAAATAGGAAACAAAACATTTTATTAAGACTAGACTTCAATTTTTTTAGGCTTTGTAATAACCCACTGTGTATGGTATCCAGGGTAATCTCAGAACATAACTCTTTGAAAAGATGACCTCTTGAATGGTTCTAGTGAAATCCCTTGGTGCTTTGACTCTGTTCAAAAACCGACCAATTAAAAAAGTATTCATGGTCTCAAATATTATGATATTCTAGAAATCGGGGTTGCCGAAATATACTAAAGATTTAAGCTCAGGAAAAAAAAATTCAAAAATGTAAGAAAAATGAACCTCAGTCTAAAACTTCATTTACAGATAGTAGCTGTACCCTTAGATTAACAGACTGTAATCAAAAACATTTATTCCAAATTGGAAAACATTTTTGCAAAAGTAAACATTACAGCTTGTTAGAAATATGTGACCCTTGGGGAGACAAATTTCTCCAGAAAGATTATAAAATACCTCTTGTGGAGTTTGCATTAGATCTGAAGTCCAGGAGAACAGAGTACCAATCCACAAAACAGGAAAACTCTAATTTTTTTTCTTTTTAAAAAAGAATTCCACGCCTAAAAATCACAAATCAGTATAAAGGAAGACAATATCTACCCGGGGAATAAAAGATAAAACTGAAAAGTATTTTGACAAGGCAAGTAATTACTTGCTTTACTAGGCCCCATAAGTGCCTTAGGACACTATTTTGATATTGCTGGAGAGCTGCAGCACAGCTCAGTACCACTCTGCCTTCACTGCCACATCTGTTCTCATTATATCCCCATGGCAATCAGGCCACTTCCTACTCAGTTCTCCCCCGGCTAAGCTGTTTGGTTTCCCCCAAATTTTTCATACGTGAGTCACTGAAGCACTTACTCATACTTAAAAAAAAAAATCACTAAGACTTCAGATAGTGCTAACATATTTAAGCGTTGTGTAGGTGTGTAATCTGATGCATACAGTTACTGAGATCATCCCTCTATGAGTAAGTTTTACATTACAGATAAACCCGATAAACTGACTGTATGATAGGCTTATTATGACCTTTCCTGAACTATGCCCACAAATTAATGCCTACTTATATTATTAGCAACATTCCAAGCCTGTAAGCGGTGTCCAACAGGAAAATACTACATGCTTTAATTAAAATAACTTGACTCAGAAACATTTCCTCTTTACACTCAAAACAGCCTTGGGTAGTGATGGCTTTTAGTTCTCATATCTCACAATGTTGCCACCATGTTAAATGGCAGCTGTAGATACCTAGAAAGAAGAGCATCTGCCTCCAGACCTGAGAATTTCCATGACACTGAATTTTAAGGTCATACTTCATTACATAAAGCATAGCCTTCTCCAGCTTGGCTTATTACACAATGAAAAGTACTTTGGTTCTAAAAAATAATTAAGGTTGAAATATCCATGCTTCCTTTGACACCTCTGAGGAGCGTCTCTCTGATGAAGAAGAGAGGTGTCTGAGGTTTGCCCCAAAATCAAAAAAATATTCCATTTTTAAACAACTATTAACATTTGAAAAATGAACATTTAGACACAGTTAGGAGGACTGTTTCCACTGTTGCTCACCTTCTTAACCATCTCAGGTCTTATAAAGTTTCAGGCAATAACTGAGCATCAGAGACAGAGGTAGCACCAGCTCCTGCTTAAGCCTTGGGACTATCTTTGGCTTGGAACTGTGAAGAACCTTTTACTCACCAGTTTTAGTAGGTTCGAGTATTACACAGAGCTTCCACTCATAAAGACACTTTGACACTAACACCATCTTATCCATTAACAGACATGGAAAAGTACACAGAGGTAGAATTCCTTTGCCAAGCTAAGAGTAGATTTCTAGTCCCAAATCTCTCATGTGAAGCTTGTCTGTAAGACATCTATTTGGTGCACTATCTACCACTGCTAGAACACATTTCTCAGAACAGCAACAACTTTTAAGGTGTATATCCTTCACTCTGGTAGCTTCTGTGGACTAAATTAATGTCCTATTTTTGTTGGTCATTGGCTTCTAAAAGTGTATCGTGCTAGAAATTCTCTGTACAGGTGTTCATTGTCTACAGTGCTGACTGCAAGCCATGCATCTGAAAAAGGTTAGAAGAGTATTTTTAGTTTTGGAGTATCTAGTAGTACATGCAGCCTCTCTCCAAATTAAATAAATAAATCACATTTTGCCTACACTGGAACTATTTATTTGCATGTCAAACTGATAATTCACAGATAATTTGGAGTTCAATCCTGTGAAAGTATTGCAGAATTTGGTCTTAAAATTGATAGGAATTCATTCTACCAGGTAGGCACCAATTTGTAATTCTTCCATGGCTACTCAATATCAAGAAGATTACACTGTCATCAGCTAAACTGTGTGCATGAAGTAAAATGAAGGGAACTCACAACCCTCCCAAGAGATAACCTGTAAATACAAAAGCTACTGTGGATTCTCTTTCATCACAGGACATGTATTTTTCTCAGGAGTTCATAAACTGTCGTTTCAACACACAGGAGCTTGGAGATAAACAATCATTGCAACTCTGGTGTAGAGTCTGAGAACAGATATGAAACATTAAATGCAAGCAATGCATTTGTCTCTTCCATGTTCTAAAATGAATTTTGAAGTTATTTGTTTTTTAGAGTCAAGAATACAGTGTAATGCTTTCAGATGTAAAGTTCATACTGATCTTTAAAAAATAAGTTCCATACAGTAAAATTATAGTGAATTAGAATAGGCTATTATGCAAAGCTGGAATGCACACTTTGCAGGCTTTTCTACTCTGATTACAGTCTAATGCCTCTTGCTGGTATGATGAAAGTATTTAGTAATGGTGTCTGAGAAGTAAAGACACATGGACCAAAAAATAAATAATTTTACTACATTTACTAACTTCCTTTCAACTTATTCATTATAAAATCCCTCTTTTTTTCTTTACTCCTACGGCAGAGAGATTTAGCAAAACTATTTACCATGATGGCTTCATATAGTAAAAACATTCAGATTTCTACTAAACAGTGGCTGTTTTGTTGCTTGTTTTTGGAATTTTGTAGCACTAACAGTTCTATTTATGCCAAAATTAATAATCAACAGTTGTAAATATATTTCAAACAACTGGAGGCTGAAGAGGAAACAGATCATATCAACAGATTTCTTTGTGAATAGACCTGAATGCAACCATTGTGCGTGGATTATAATTCAGAGGTCAGATTTTCTGTTAGTTATGTTCTGAAAAACCATAAATAATGTATTAATTTTAAAGAATTACATAAATTGACTGAATCCCCAATAAACATCTAGAAGTTTTCTTTAAGTGAGTACAAAGCACCATTCCTTTGAAGTTCATTCATATTTTACAGGATGATTTTCAACAATATTTCCTTGACAACAGAACATGAAAAATGCACTTCTAGAATTCTCAGTTCAGGTACTATATGGAAAACAGATTAACGTTCTGTGAAAAATCCGTGCTTATGATGGAATTTACAACTGTGATGTATAATCTGATTATCAGCAATTCATCTACTACCCTCATTCAGAAGTGCATTGCATAATTTCAAAATAACAGAGATGATTGGACTTCTGTCACTTTAGTCCACACAATAATAAACAAAGAAATCACAAAAGGATTAGATGATACTGTTGCATCTATTAGTAGTGGATTAGATTTGATAAGCCAGAATATCCTCTTCCAACACAAGCTCTAGTTCAACCTCTGCCTTTATCAGCCTGTCCTAAATTGCCTCTTTCATGATAATCAAAGAGAAACTCTAATTATGGTTCATGAACACTCTACTCTTCCAGTACAGTTTACATGCTATGCCTTTTTTACTGAAATATATCCCACTGAGGCCTTCCCTCCCTGACATCCACCTCCTTCTATTGCTGTGTTCACTCTCCATTCATCCTTAAACATTCTTTCTTGTCTAGTCCTATTCATTAATTTGTAAACAACCTGGTAAAACATCTTCCCACTTCTCCTGCTGTACTTCCCTCTGAATTCTTCCTAACTAGTTCTTCAATCTGCTTATGTTATCAGTACCACAAACATATTAAAGAACTTCTGGATCCATGTTTCTTACCACTCCTGCTGGTGTCATATTTTCCTTGGATGACACTGCCAAGCCTAACTTCCTCCTCCATTACTTTTCATACTTGACTTCAACTTATGTCTTTGAAAGTAATTTTGAATTTTGTCAGTCGGGAACTCTCATCTCTTTTCAACTTCAGAGTTCTGATTCCCGATGAAAGAGCAATCACTCAGGGAAAAAATCAGCATGGTGAAAACTGCATGTATTAGATTTTATTCATCCAGTTTTAAATTCAAAAATCTGCAGTCAATTCCACTGTTTCTATCTTATGCTAGATTCAAATCCAATCTCTTAGAACTTAATATCTAAGAAGTCCCCAAACTCTATCTGTTCTTTCATCAGTGTTTCTAGAATACCCTGTGTTCACCTAAAACTTGGCAAGCAACTTCCCATATCTGCATCATATTTCATAGGAAGACAATTCTAGTGCTTCCAGGAAGACACTGCCTTACCACTTGATCTCATTCAAGAAAGTTTATGTTTTCTTCTTTCTGTCTCTTAAAACTCAAAGCTGCCACTTCTTTTACCCTTAAGTCTACACAGTACTTCCACAGAAGTTTATTTCTGAAATCATATTTTCTAACTCTCACTTCAGTACTTTCTTTTAATTCACTCACTGTGCTAGAAGCTTGTAAAGTCATCACAAAACTTCTAATCAAATCCCCACCTAAAATATCTCCTTATTTTGAGCCCATTGAAATACACAAAATTAAAATGAGGACAATTATATCACATTACCTGTAAGTGTACAAGAAACTACATTCCCTAAAAATCATATTTCTTTGGAGAACTATCCATGCGTCTTCCAGTCACGATTCTTTTCCATTTCATAATTACTTTTAATATCATCCTTACTGGTTAAGAAGCCTTAAAACTCTGAGCTACAGTGTTACAAAATATTTCCTTGCAAATCATATTTTTTAATTTGCAGATATAGATTTGTTTACAATTAAGCACACCTGATTTTTTCGTTATTGATCTACACCTAAGGCTGTAAGTTTCTGCCCATGTGTAAACTCCTTAACTTCCTCTACAGCATCACTTTAGCATTCCAGTGAGAAAAAAGTCTGTGATGAAATGGAAAAATGTAGTTCGTTTTCTAGAGGAAGTAAAAATACGGTGTCAGATAAGGATGCACCTCCAGTTACAGGAATTCTGTTAAAGGCCTAAGAATTAATACTGATGTCTGTAGAATATAAACAGTAAAGCCACACTATTTTTAGGCTACAGTTTCCCAAGCTGTATTCTACTTTCCTTCCTCTAAAAATAATAATCAAACAGTATTTTCTTACATTACCTGCATATCTCCAAAATTCAGTGGCACTCGCAAAACACAGGCAAATTTCTCAGAAAAATGTCCAAGCTTAGGCATTTATGCCAATAGTTCGCAAACCAGACAAAATCATCCTGATTAAAGAAGTGTTAGCAGCCACTCATCTCATTAATATCCAGAGAATCTAAATGCACTGTGCTTTTTAAAAAAACTCTATTCATTTTCATGAAGACGTCTAAAAAAATATGACAGGCCTAACTTCCAGCTGCTTAATATGAAAGCATATCTTAATATACTAATTAAGGGTCTGAATTCTGGAACGTGACGACAGGTTTGAAAAAACAAAGAGCCATGTAAATCTGGTCACACTTTCAATCACCTTTTATCTGAAAGGTAATCATGTGCATATATCAGATATCCAAGTACAATGTTTTCCACTGATTCTTTGAAGTTAAGATGTACTTCCAGTGATACTGAGATTTGACTCTGGGTTACAGTTATTGTCCATTTTCGCTAGACAAATGAAGAAACCCCACTTTTATTACAACTTCTAAAAATCGACTAACCTTTCAGTATTGAAGCTGGAATGACACAATTCAAGAATCCCATGAGTTTGAGATGAAATTAGTTGTTGGATTTAAACAGCTGGAGGGGGGAAAGTTGACATATTTGAAAGAATTATATTGACAGCAGCAAGACTCCCTTTAGGAAAGAAACAAAGAACAGTTAGTAAAAGGAAGCAGGTTAAATTATGTGAGAAGAACAGTGTCTATAAAATGAAAAGGAGATAACAAGAGAGAAAAAAGAGTTGAGAGCAGTAATAAGTCTTAATAGAAAGTGGAACAGAAAAGGCAAAGGGAAGCAAAGGACTGGAATCAATGATGCTCCGAGACTTCATGTAGAATCTTACCCCTAAAGCTGTAATTATCTGCCTTTGATTAAAGCGTAAAAAAAAAAGCATGAGAGGTATGTTATCACAGAATAAACTGAGATGGGGAATTCGTGAGTCTTATATAAGGCTGGTATAAAGGACCATTCCAACTAGCAACAGTGAATTCCTCAGGTGTTCTGACCACAGCTATCTTGACAAGCGTATATTCTCTAAAGCCTGCAATTGGACAGATATAATGAGAACTCAAAACACAAAGGATGGCAGGTACTGGTACTTTAGTCAGCATTACATATATGCATGTCTCATAGACTGAATCTACCAATATTAACATCATTTCAAATTCATACTGCAGTGTCATTCAGTTTCTTAAGATCAAATATCAAGAACTGTTTCAAGCACTCAATGAAGCACAGCTTTAGTCTCTCTCTGTATGGCACCTGTTTGGAAGCACTTCTTAAAAAGAAAGATTTTATAAAAATTAGATGCAAGCACTAGTTCCAAGGAAGCTACTACTTTCCAGCTAAAACATGAAGTTTAAATCCAAAATATGCACAGACACTAAATGCTAGGCTCATCTAGGACTTAGTCTTGATAATTTTGTCCTTTCATAACAAAAACTGTATTGCAGTTTGAGCTTGATAAAATGTGCTTTTATTTTATGCCCTATACAATGATGTGAAGATTTTCACACTTCTGTGGTTTACATCTCCTGGCACTCATTGTTTATGGGTTAGTATAGCTAATAAGAGTTGATTTGTCACCAAGGACAATAATGTTAGAATGAGAGTATCCTCATATTGGATAAAAGATAACCCAAAAGGAAAAGCATGTGCATTACCTATATACCAGGTGCAAAATAAAGACTAAGTAATTTCATTATTTGCGAAGCAGTATTATTGAAGTACTATCATCGCTACACCAAAACCCTTGAGTATAATTTCCATGTGGTTTTATGCGGGACCTAACTTACTTATTTGTTCTGCAACACTACTAAATACCTAGAAATTGTACAATATTAGCACTGCACAAGTCCTTCACAGGTCTGACTAATTCTTGAACTAGAAGTGCCAGGACAAAATCCTAACCAGATAGCTACAAAAGGCACTTGTCCACTTCTTTTCAATACTGGAAAAAAATAAGACTGGATTTGTGATGGTTAGGAAAAGTTTATGGTCACAGAGCTCTGAACAAAATGCCAACCAACCAACATCTGTCTTTGGAAAGGACACAGAGTTATTGTGGGAATTGTCATACCAACAAGTTGCAATTGTACTCAGAGCAATTGTATCATCACTCCATTTTTTCAGTGTACTTGCTGAGATGATTCTTGGACAATTCACTTCTAGAAATGTTCCCTTGCTATAGAGCGTTTACTGCAAGGTGGAATATAGAGGTACAGCTTATACAAATAGAAATTGTAATCATGCGTTCTAAAAAGGCTGGTCATGTCACTCTCATTGTCTCACTGAAACAAACAAATCACTACTGCATAATTTACTCTGAAGATAACAGGAGATTTTGATCCTTACTTCAACAGTGGATTTGCCACAATGGCTTGTTTAGTTTTCTTATAAAACACTATCATCATCTAGTGGTATATTTTGCTACCATGTGAACTGCATGTTATGCAGATGAAAGCATTTCTTAGCATTAAACGTTTAGAACAAGACATAGTTTTATCATCTTGCTGTTAAGCCAAACTATGTGGGGGTGGAAAATTAAGTAACATGGAATAAACTTGACAGAATTGTTGAGCATTTTGAGAACAAACAACACACCAACATTTCACATGAAGGGAATGTGAATAATTTTCTGTGCAAAAGTGAAGACAGAATAAAAAAATACATCTTGAGGATGATTAACATTCTCATTCATGCTATCCATAAAGTACAAAGGGACATGAGCAAATATTCTGAAAGTAAAACTCACAGGTTTTTCAAAGAAAAATTGTTTCCAGGTTGTTTTTCTTATATTTTTTAACAAAAAATTTCCCATTTACAAAAGTCCAGTATTTATTAGGAATATACAACCAGAATCTACATAAATAAGTTGTTGACTTACGTGGTAACTTTTCAGTCTAACAAAATCAACTTTCATGGAGATGAACCTTTCTGAATTTCTGCTGAGATTTTTAATGTGCTCCACAAGGTCAGCACAGAACTTGTAGCCACCTTTGAGGACACAGAGAACCACAATATCATTGTCTCCAATGTCTTGCACAATGTCTTTGGCCAATCGTTCCGTCCTAGGGCAAAGAAAATTAAGGATAAATAACATTAGATGCAAATTCTGTAAGTTCATGTCATGCTTTCAGTGTGGTTACAAACAAACTCTACGATGAGTATATAGGTTGACTGACAATCTGTTTCAGTGTCTCAGCTTAGCTTGACATGCTTTAGATCAAGTGCACAGTAGCTAGAGGCAGGGTAATGGATGTAAGATGCAAAGTGTGTGAATCAAACCGGTAAAAATTAAATGCATAAATTCCCCAATTATAGAGAAGAGAGTAAAACATCTCAGCATACATTGAATTCTAAGCATTTCAGAGACTTTGGAGTAAATAATGCAACTTAGCCTTTGGTTTTCACCTCACAGAAAATATCAACACAAAATATTCCCGTACAGTTGCCTAACTTGCCATGTTAGTTACTACCAAAGAACAATAAATTAAGAGAAAGATAGGGAAGAAAACTATTAGAAATTTTTCACACTGATAGGCTTTGGAGGACACCACCCCATAAACTTTAATAAAAATGTACACAAATGCTACAAAGAAGTAGGGAATCAATCAAAATTTTACAAAGAATGTAAGTGTACACTGTCACTATTTCACATAACAAAAAAAGAGGAGTGCAAAAAACTTAAATCATAGAATCATCAGGTTGGAGGAGATTCACCCAATCATCGAGTCCAACCATTCCCACCAATCTCTAAACCAAGCCCCTCAGTACCACATCCACCTGCACCTTAAACACCTCCAGGGAAGGTGAGTCAACCACCTCCCTGGGCAGACTGTTCCATTGACTAATGACCCTTTCTGTGAAGAATTTTTTCCTTATGTTGAGCCTGAACCTCCCCTGGCAGAACTTGAGGCCATTCCCTCTTGTCCTGCCCCCTGTCACTTGGGAGAAGAGGCCAGCTCCCTCCTCTCCACAACCTCCCTTCAGGTAGTTGTAGAGAGCAATGAGGTCTCCCCTCAGCCTCCTCTTCTCCAGGCTAAACAACCCCAGTGACTTGTTGAAGGTCTCACATATAAGAAAAATCAAAGTCATGCTGCAGTTAACCCAGAATTACAGGCTTTACATATCTCACTTCTCTTTGAGAATTCTGCATTGGAAATACAATGTGGCAGATGACCAAAACCCAAATGTACACGTTTATGCTATATATAAACTTTCAAGATAAAAATAATGAACATGAATGCTTAAGTATTTATGGCTTTTGTTTCTAAACAAGGTAGATGGCATTTCTAGACCTCAAATGGGGTACTAGGTCATTTCCAGATGCAAAGTAAGTACCACAGAACACCCAACAATGTCATCTGATGTTCTGAGGAAGAACACCTCGATGCATTATTTTCTGTAAATGCTTTCACTGGTAAATTCTTTAATAGCTCTCTGGATTAGCAGCTTCAATGAGACTGGACTTCTTGTCAGGATGCAATTCATTAATTAATCCTATAACCTACGCCATGTATTTCATGATTACTTTTTTTGTCTTTTTTTTCTCTACCCCCTGTAACATGGGAATCCATTTGCCACTACATTAGTGCCACTAACTTTAGTGAGATCTGCATGTGCACATGTGCCAGAAAAGAAAAAGTTCTACACTGAAGATAATGTTAGTTATGAGCAAGAGTTGTTGCTTCACTTTCACATCTTTGTACTTGCATTGCTCAAGTAAATTCCATATAGCAGTAATTTTTTGGATTCTGAAAAACAGAAGATATCAATAGATGACCTTGTCTAACCTCAAATATATAATTCCTTTTACCAATGTAAGAATGAAGATTAGTTAAAGACTTTCATTACTTTACTGAAGATTAATGAAACATCTTTTATCATCTTCTATCAAGTCTGAGAATAATGGGAAAAATTGCTCATTAAGAAGAAATACTTCACTAGTTATTTTCATCTTTTTTCAAGTTCTTCAGTAGTTCTTTGAGAAGATGAAATTTCCAAAAATTCCAAAGATTGCTTTCTATTTTAAAAGAGTACAAACTCCAGCATAGGTCAAAACCATACTGATTTCAATTTCTAAATAAAACATACCATTTTTAAAACCTATTTTTAATTGCTACCAACTGATAAGAGGATTTTCTCAAGTGCTGAGTGCCTTCCTCCTACATGAAAACTTTGCATCCTCTTCCATTAGAACAGAATCAGTATTTTCTGCTGGAGTACAAACACTACACTGGAGGTTCAATGCTTACTTCAAATAAATTTATATTGAATTCTATAATAAAATAAGTTGTAACATATTATTTTTTAAAAACAAAAGTAATTAAAAGTCAGTTGATCCTAACCAAGAGAGATGAAAAATTCAACACAATGTTAACCGAAAAGGCAATGAAAGAAAGCTTGTGTTTAAAAACATATACAGGAGTCATAGCTCTTCCTTATGATGGCAATTTACAATTTTCTTTCAATGAGTTACAACAATTTCAGTACTTGCAATTGGCTCCTTAAATATGGTAGGTACAAAGCTGCAGGCTGAAAAAGTCCTATGAAATTCCATTCAGATGTTTCCAATAAATACACTGTTGAAAATTACCATTTCCATCTTATAACTTTTTCATAAGATTTTTAGCAGTATGTCCAAACAGTAAATGTGCATGAATAATAAGCTGTACTGCCACAAATATTAAAGCAACACAAAATGCCTATACTGAGAGCATACAGGAACTGCTACAAGGTAGGGAATGAGGGATGATCAAACTTTTCCACTGCCACCCTCCAAACCTTGCATCTGGACTCAAACTGTCCATGACATTATTTTCAGTTGTGCTGAACAGTGGAAGTCAATGGTGCATTTGGGAACCATTAGGTTAATCAATATTAATGATTTGTATTAGGAAGTTGCCAATATTGCATATAACTGAATGTAGGTTTTCTCTTTTTTATATTAAAAACACAGGACAGTTATACTGCAAGTGGGACATTTAAGTATAACTAAATACAAAGCTTTGTACTTGCCCTTTCACCTTCAGTTCAGCTCTCACATCATTTACATACAAATGCCAATTTCACTACCTGATCACCGTCTCCTTTTAGTGGGACTCCTATCTCATTCCATGCCCAAATCAGAAAATAGGTGAAAGAAATCACACAAGGAGTTGCAAAGTCAGCTACAAGTCTAGCATGTTCTAACCTTCAAGCAATTTTTTATTTTTTCTAATTTCTAAATAAACAAAAGCATTTTCACAATTGCTAATGGAATATTTTAGGAGAAATGTTTTACACACACTTTCCATGGATGATAGACTTTATTAAAAAGAATACTACTACTGACCAAAGAATTGAATTAGTAACATTCAAACTACACATACCTGTCAACAATAATGCCATGAGGTATGAGCACATATTCCAGATCTCCATAGTAGTGCTGAGGGTAAGTAAACAAATCCAGACTGTACCCCGGCCAGTTGTCTGAAATCTGAATATCAAATAGTACTGTTGAGAATACTTCATGGTGTTTGACAACATGTAACTGATATAAAACCAGTGTGGTAGTACACTCTATTTGCTGAATTAATCACAGAATCACAGCTATAACATATTCTCTTCTACTTATAATCTACTACTTCACTCTTCCTATTAATTACTTTGCTTCTGAGTATATCTCAAAAAACAAATGCTACAACTGTTCTTTCCCATAGAATGTGGGAAATGTCACCTGAAATTACAAACAACTAGATAGAAAGAGGAAATATTTAATACTAAACTAGTGGTAAATCTAAGTTTCAAACTCAAAATACAAGCTTAATAATTATATGTGTAATTACACATAAAAACATGTCAAAATCACCATTCCCCAATGGTAAACTCAGATGGTGGGATTAAAAGTCAAATTAAATCATATATTAAAATTGTACATTTCTGGTTTACATGTATTTTAAAGTTGCACATAAATGAATTATGTGGTTCACGGATGGTATCTGTACAAATCAGTAGAAGATTGTGCTTCTTGCCAAGGATGAGGCTCTTAACATAGATAAGTCATCAAAGAGAAGTTACAAAATGTCCACATCTCATCTCACTATCAGCTAGTCTGTAACTCCATACATTTACAGAAAAAACATTTTATAGGATTAATATATGTTACTTTCATAAGTATTAGAATACAACAATTAGGAGATCCCACAGCACACAATGGCTGCAGAGATTAAGTAGGACAAAAATGAACCTACACATAAAGCCTTCAGAAAGCTATGAGGATGCAAAGTAGCTTGCACAAGAACTAAACAAACTCCAAAACAACAGTTTTCCTTACAATCACATTCCTCAAGTCACATATTGCCTTTCTTCTCTCTACAGCATGACCACATAAACCTTGAGCAAAAGGACAAACGTTGAGAAGCTTGTTTTCATGATGAAGTGCATGTCGTACTCACATCTCTGCTAAACATAGACTTTAAAGGACCACCACTGAAACTAACCTCTACTTACGAGTTCGCTTAGTGGAGCAATAAACCACATCTCAAAAATATCTATGCTATCACAACATACTTGATGTTGAGCTGTTCCCCTACATGATCTTCTTAAGTATAGCTCTGCCTCATATTTTAACGAAACAGTGCTCTGCCTTATGGATTTTTCTCTGGTTTGGGTTTTTTTCCTTTGCATATTCATTGACAGCTGCATGCACCTCAACTCTCCCGTGTTATTAACTCTGCCCAACAGTTTCTGTATCAAAACCAAGTTATTTGTTGTTAACTACTCCTGAACAGTTGCCCATAAAGAGGTATCTCCAAGACTACTGCAATCAACTAAAGCTTTTCCCCTGACTTACACAAGCCTTGAAACTACACAAAATAAAGCAGTTACTTAGTTATGATCCTCATTTCCATAGAAACAGGAGATTATAAATATACTCATGGGCAAGGTTTTTACCTAGAGGTACATCTTGCTCCAAAAACACTGCTGCAGAAGGCCTGGGAAGCCTATTTTCCCATCTTCATTTTCAGTACATATAGGGGTGGCTGACACTTTTTAAGCGTTTTGTAGCAATCAACCCTCTGGCATGTGCTCAAAAGCATTTTAACATAAAAGGAAGCAATTTCAGATAGTGCTCAAAATTGCTTAAGTACTATAAACAACCACTGAGAACTCTAGTTGGTATTGCTTACTTAGGCATTCTCATCAAATTGCATGTTTTTTGTGTGACGCAGAAGATCAAACTAAACGGACAGAAACTGCTTCAGAATTCATACCAATTCAAAGTTTTTACTTAGGTTACAATAAGCACTTCATGAAATAGGACCAGGACAACATTTTTATTCTCCTACTTATCCTTCTGGTTGTCTTGAATAAAAGACTATAAACTGCATCACTTTGCAATAATATAAAAGTTCTATTTATGCTCACTGGCATCTGACAAATGAGATTATATTTACATGTACTTTCTAATAAATCATTTTTCTAATATAAGAACCTTATTTCATAGTCTTCCTTTTAAAAAGGCACTTCCCAGCAATAAGGCCTAGAAATTCTCTTTTACCCTGCTATTTACAGTGTTATGCTACAGGACAATTTTCAAGTAACTGTAAATATAATGAGTCTTCTGCCTGTGAATGTAAGGGGAAAAAAATAGCAATTATCCTCTGCTTAATAGCTAAGTATCAAAAAATATCCACCCCAGATTAAACTCAACTACTTGTTTCTGGCTTTTAGCCCTTGAAAATATGAAGGAAACAGCTGCAATTTTTTCAATAAAAAGACAGTGTTCAACTGTATAAATAAACACATATAGTAACTACATTAGCGCACAAATGTGTAAAAAAAAGTCCTACAGTGAAAGAGTGAGCTGTTTTTCAAGTTCAGGGCTGGTGTGTTCAAGCAGCTCAGCAGAAATTCTTCAGATGGTCTTTAAGAAGTTGAAGTGAGTGTATACAAAAAGGATCACAAACACATGGCACTACAGGAAAGTGTTCCCTTCAGGCAGAAAAGAGAAGCTGGAGACATTCCATAGCAACACTTGACATTCCATAGCAACCCCTCTAGAGAAATATTGCTAGTTTTGTTGTCTGGCAAGGTGGGTACATGTGAGGTTTGAGCACTGTACTCGCTTCAAAGCAACAATGGATTTTGCTTTGGTATAAAACAAGGGAATGAGAATCAAGCAAAGTTCAGCTTTTGTAAACTTATATCAAACTGCACTGGTCTTACTTTTCACTGATTTTGGGGGGATTGGAGAGTGTGTGCACACATTTGCTTGTGGCAAGCAGAAGAAACCAGAACAGCAAAACATGGTTTTAAGTGTACACCTCCTCCTTTGCAATACCCTGCTCAATACAGTCAGTGAATCAACAGTTTGAGTTGGAAAGGACCTTAAAGATCATACAGTTCCAACCTCCCTGCCATGGGCATGGACACCTCCCATTCGAACAGGCTACCCTAGGCCTCATCCAACATGGCCTTGAACACCTCCAGGGATGGGGCAGCCACACTTTCCCTGGGCAACCTGTGTCAGTGTCTCACCACATTCATGGTTAAGAAATTCTTCCAGATGCCTAGTCTAAGTCTGCCTCTCTTCAGTTCATATCCATTGCCACTAGTCCTATCACTACAAGCCTTTGTAAACACTCCCTCCCTTCAGGTATCCAAAGGTTACTATAAGCTCTTCTTCATTTCTCTATGCTGAACAACCCCAAGGCTTTGAGCAGCCTGTCCTCATATGGAAGGTGCTCTGGCACTCGGATCATCTTTGTAGCCCTCCCCTGGACCTGTTCCAACAGCTCCACCTCCTTCTTATGTTGAGGATTCCAGAACTGGACACAGCACTCCAGATGAGGGCTCACAAGAAAAGAACAGAGGGACAAATTCATCTCCCTCGGCCTGCCTGCCATGCTTCTTTGGATGCATGCACTTTGAAAATGCCATTTATAGCTCAGGTGTCAGGAGAGGGGGTCGACGCGCGGTGGTTTTGGACAGAGCTCGGCGCCGGGTTTCTCTGAAGGACGACGGAGGGGATGCTGGAGGGGATGCTGGAGGGGTGCGGGCAGGGTGTGAGGCAGAGCCCTCGGCCCTGGGTCACACCAGCTCGGTTAAAACCCCAGTGCCACGACGGAATGCGAACGCGCTTAAGGCGGCGGCAGGGACAGGAGGATCTGGTTTGCCCCGCGGAACAAGGCGCACACGCTTTCGGCTCCGTGCGCCATCGCTCCGCTCCGCAGGCGCTGCCGCCGTTCGGTGCACACGGAGCAAGGGGCGGCGCTCCCGGGCCTCTCGGCGTTCCGCTGGGAGCCAGGCTCGGCCGCATCCCTGCGGACCCGACCCGGGACGCTCGAGCGACCGCGGCCCCTGCCGTCACTCGGCACAAGTCGAGACCGCGTTTCCAGCGTGGAAACAGCCCGGGGCGGCGCGGGGAGGGAGCGGCGGGGACCCCGGCCGGGCGGGAGGGACGCGGGGGGACGGAGTGGGGGCGGAGGGCCAGGCGGGGAGCGGCGCTGGGGGCGGGGAGGGACGGGGCGACGCTCGTTTACCACCACACCGCGGCCTCCGCCGGTCCCGGCCATCTTCTGCCCGCCCGAGGGGCTGCGCGGGGCGGGGCTGGCGGGGACCACGCTGCGCCTGCATGGGCGGGGGGGCTGGGGGCAGGAGCCCCCTCCCTGCTCCTGGGGCCGGGCCCTACGCTGGAGAGTCAGTCATCCGCTTGTCACAGAATCACAGAATCACCAGGTTGGAAAAGACACACAGGATCATCGAGTGCAACCATTCCTATCAAACACTAAACCATGTCCCTCAGCACCTCGTCCACCCGTCCTTTAAACACCTCCAGGGAAGATGACTCAGCCATCTCCCTGGGCAGCCTGTTCCACTGCCCAATGACCCTTTCCGTTAAAGGTTTTTTCCTAATGTTCATGCTGAATCTCCCCTGGAAGAGCTTGAGGCCATTCCCTCTCATCCTGTCCCCTGTCACTTGGGAGAAGAGGCCAGGAACCACTTCACTACAACCTCCTTAAAGGTAGTTGTAGAGAGCAATGAGGTCTCCTCTCAGCCTCCTCTTCTCCAGGCTAAACAACCCCAGCTCTCTCAGCCATTCCTCATAAGGCCTGTTCTCCAGCCCTTTCACCAGCTTTGTGGCTCTTCTCTAGACTCGCTCCAGAGCCTCAACATCCTTCTTGTGGTGAGGGGCCCAGAACTGAACACAGGATTCAAGGAGTGGCCTCACCAGTGCTGAGTACAGAGGGAGAGTAAGCTCCCTGGACCTGCTGGTCACACCATTTCTGATACCAGCCAGGATGCCATTGGTCTTCCTGGTCACCTGGGCACACTGCTGGCTCATGTTCAGTCGGCTGTCAACAACCAACACCCTCAGGTCCTTCTCCTCCAGGCAGCTTTCTGGCCATTCTTCTCCTAGTCTGTAGCACCACATAGTGCATTCCTTATGCGGATGAGACAGGCTCAATCACCACAGGTCTGTATTGAGGTGAGGGAATGTGGGCTGAACCGCTGAAATTGCACTGCAGACGAGGTCACGGGGTGCAGGGCTCAGCAGTGGTGAGAGCACTGGCCCTGGTGACAAGAGTGGTGGGATGGTGGGAAAGCTGTGACACAGCAAGGCCTTGGCTAAGGTAGTGGGACTTGGATGGGCTGGAGAGGAGAAATGGGCTGAAAGAGGAGAGATTTAGATTAGATATTAGGAAGAATTTTTTTACAGTGGGGATGGTGTTGCACTGGAACAGGTTGAGCAGAGAAGTCATGGATGCCTTTGGCCCTGGAGGTGTTCAAGTCCAGGTTGGATGGGGCTTTGAGCAACCTGGTCTAGTGGAAGGTGTTGCTGCTCACTGTGTGAAGATTGGTCTAGATGACCTTAAAAGGTCCCTTCTGACCCAAATTATTCTATGATTCTACAGGATTAAGCTGGTGTAGTTTAAACTGACATTTTAAGAGGCTTTCACTTTAGGGAGAAAAAAAGGATGCCAGAAAGGAAAGTTCCAATAGGTCTTCAATCTTCCTTTCCATCCTTGCTGACTTCTGAACTGGTGCTCCTTCTTCCCCACTGCTCTGTATGTGCTAGAGCAAGCTATGTCTTCCCAATGCCTTCAGCCCACTGCCATGTGGCTCATGCTGTTGGTGTGGTAGAAGGAAACCGATCAGAAACCATGCAGACTTCTGCCATCCTCCTTCCATTTCTGTAAAATTATTATTAATATTTTGCTTTCACACCCTCACAGATAAGATTTTTTTTTTCTTCTCTTAGGTTGCTCTGGTTGTTGTCTGTCTGTACATTCCCAAATAAGAAGTTCAGATTTGGACTTGCTCTATCCTTTTTTGTATCCTGCTTTTTGGGAAAAATGCTAACAGTCTTAGTCCACCGTGAATAAATTTACAGCTTTTCACTTTCTGAAAAATGAATGTTGGTTATGATTTCTGACATTTATTTGTGAAATGTACAACTGGTAGAATCCTTCCATTCCTATTAGAAATTACTAAAGGAAGAAAAAATTGTCTTGAGGGGATACCTGGGCATAATGAAATATCCAAGTATCCCTAGGGATACCTGAGGGGCTCTTACTGACCCAGTAGGAAGGCATTTCTGTTTGGTACACTACTTTTGCAAAATGTGGTCATTGAGACTTGTAGGACCCAAGTTGTAGTCATAACAGATTAATCCAGGGGACACTATGGGTGTGTCTGCACTAGAGTGTGCTGTCTAACATAGGCTGGTTTTTAGGTGCATCCTGTTAGTGCACTTACATTGGAACTAATAGGACAATAAATAGTTTAGGAATTTGGCATTAAGAAGGTTTCTATAAATGAATTCCAATTAAAGCCTGGCTAAGTACCAAAGCAATTGAAAATTATCTTGTGATAAATGCTTTGTTTCTTATATAAAGCCAGATCTGCTTGCTTTTTGGTGGATTAGGGAACTGCCCTTAGAATTCTCACTACAGGTGATAATACATCTGAAAGAACAGAAGACCAGGTTTATAAAGTGACAGAGGCCAACTCAAGAATATGTCTGCCTCAGAAGTAATGCCTGTGTATGAAGACTGAGGTATGCTGGGAAAAAATAGTACCTTTTCACAGTCCTTTACAATGCACTTAATAGAAAGCAGTCAATTTGATAAACAGTGTATGCAGATTTGTACAAACCTACATAAAAAGAAAATAAAAATATTTTTGTAAAACATACGGAAGATTTTCATAATGGGCAAAATCCCTAAATACTTTTGCATTTCAATTGCATGTCAACATTTTGTACAACTATTGAGAAAGAAAGTCTAATGTTTAATTTAAACTTTGGGATTAAATGGTATTGCTTTGTACCCACAATCACATTTCAGGATTTGAAGATTATCCTTGTTTGAAGGTGGGCAAGAACCCCTTCCAAAGACCACGTTCGCGCTAAAGCTGATGCTGTCTGATTCACTTACCACCATGTTACAGATAAAGCTGTTGTTGCACAAACATCACAGACATGGGCTTTCTCCATAGTTCTAAAGCTATTTGGAAATAGAAAATAGTTTCTGCTAGAAACTCAGACTGATTTTGCCACTGCTGTATGAGTACTGGTTTCTTCTACCTTTTGGACTGGTTGGGTTATTATTACAGTTTATTGGGGTTTTTTTGACCACATTCTTTATCAGACCACTGCAATACCAATACAAGAGAGAGTTCTAACTACACCACAAATGGAAGCTTAATGATTTAGAAAAGATTAATATGAACAAGATACTGCAAAATAAGTAACTCTAACATTGTGCTTAAAAAGTTAAGCAGGAGATGTTTGTTCTTCTCATCAAGGTTGGATGACTGCATTTTGTCAAGTCTTCCTTCTGGTATTCTTCTCTTCCAATAATTCCACAATGCTCATTTAAGAAAAATAAGGAAGTGTCATGTCTCACTAATAAAAATAAACAAAAGCATGGAAATCGAAAACTAGGTTTGTTTAGCTGGGGTACAGATTAAGGGATAGTGCTGGTATCAGCAGCTATTGGTCCAGTCCACAAAGGTGGTCTTCTTCATGCAAGATTTTTTTTCATTGGCATAAAATGTAATACATTTTTTTAGTTTTGTTGCAAGCAAGATAAATTCATAGTTCTGTAAACACACAGAATTAATAAAACTAGAATTAATGTGGTTCATCATGCATGATAGAAATGAAGTTGTTAAGGATTTTGCTACAGACATATGTGTACTTAATGAATGCTTCTATTTTTCTTTTATAGTATGAACTAGTGTAAAATGAATGAGTTTACAGCAGATTTTCAAAACCTTTTTTTAATTAGAATCAAAATATGATTATTTAAAACATTGTATTTGGGCAATAATTGTGAAGAAGACTAAGCTTTCTGAATAATGTTCCTTTTATCTTTGTTTAGCTGTTTGTTTATAAACTAAAAATAGGAGGAAAAGAATAAACACTTAGATATACAACCATGGGAAATGTTCAAAGGAGGAAAGAACAAAGAAAACAGGGTAAGTCATACTAACAAGTAGGTCTCTGTAGATCTGGACACATAGCCAACAGTCATAAAGGAGCAGATGGAAGAAGTGACATACAGAGCAACAAAGCAGAGTTAGGATTTATATGCAAATCCCTTGTGAATGTACTTATATCTTGGGCCTTTACAGAACAAGCTTTATAATTTCAGTTACACATTTTTCTTCTCTTACCCTCTTACTGATAAAAGCAGGACATGTACTGTCCACCCTTTTGCAACTGTCATGAAAAGAAATACTGAAAATACAAGGTTAGGAGCAGGGATATATCAAGAAAGCAGTCCAAGACACACAGTGACCTGTTAGTCTGTGCAACTCTATTATGTATTCTCCTCCCAAGAAGTTATACAAACATTTGGCAACTCAGTTTGATATGTAAACACAAAAAATAGACAAGAAAAGCATGAAAATCAGGAGGAATGACTTACCTAGGTAGAAGTTTGCCAATTAGGGGATGAGGTAAGAGCACTTATTCTGGTTCTGCCTGTTGTTGCAGCTGTAATGTGAACAGCAGAGCTGTAAACAATCTTATCAAGCATAAACCTGCATTTCTTAACAGTTAGAAGGTCAGTGACCCCCCCCACAGCTATTGCACTGGAAGACATATTTTGGGTTAAATGTTCACTGAAGAGAATATTAAAACAGAAGTCTTGCATACACAGTACTTTGAAAGCAATTCTAAATTGCTTTCATAACCACTTATAATATATTCCAGGATTTTGAGTTCTTTTACATTACCTGAGGCAGTTACCCAGTCCACAGTGTCTGCCAAAGACCCTGAGTGCAGCAGAACATATTTGCCAAACAGTGTTACAGACATCTGGGAGAACATGAAGCAGTATTTCAAACCATTCCCCTACATTCAAGAACCTTGCGGTAGGAAAAGCTATTCAATTAGGCAGACGTATATAGCATCCTATGGTGAACAGCAAAAATGCCGCACTTCCCCTTTGTGACTGCTGTGCTGCTGCAGGTGATGGAGTGGCACTGGAAGCTGTAATCTAACTTCTGTCCGCCTTCAGTTTCAGCAGGCTTGGCACCTTGAGGAATTGGAAAGTTCAGCTTTAAAGCAATTGCAGGATCTAGGATCCACAAGGGAAGCTTGGAGCATTTAGCTATTGCAGCTAACTTGTACTGAGCCTACAAGACTGACTTAGGCTTTGAAAATTAACTACAATAACTGTAATATCAAGAAAATGGCAGAAAGATGTTACTTTGGCTTTAATTTTTTTATGATCTTTATATCAGTGTTAGTCACTGCTTGACAGAACTCTGGGCTTTGACTTACTTAGTCCATGATAAGCATCTTTAATACAAAACTACAGTTTTGTTTGTTATTAATCTCACTGTGCCAGACTACAGCAGTGAGAGCTTCACTTTGCAATTTCCTGGCTCCTGAAGATATTGTTCCTGCTTTTCAGGTTCATGTTATTAGTATACAGTTTATAACTGAAATAAAAGCAAACAAAAATTACCTCTTGTCCTTCAATACTAGAATAAACTTTATTTCCCTCGTGATTTTATGCAAATATTTCCCCTAACCAATTACTGAGAAGTACTGACATTTGAATGATAAAGCATTATTTTCAAGAAATGCTGCTCACATCATATCCTATGACAAATTCATCACACATGGCCATGAAAACTAGTCAGGGAATTGTAAATATATAGTGGGTCACACCCAATGTAATGAATTTAACTGCTAGCATTTTCTCTCTTTTAAAGGGAGGCTGTTCACTTGGCTTCATGCCTCTTTTCTTTCTTTTTTTTTAAATAAATTACTGCAAATTTGGGAAAATCTGCAAAACTAAATAATTCTGAGTGTTCCAGAGAAATAAATGAATAAAAGTTGAAGGAATTTTTTCCCGAAAAATATCTTAGTTGTCTTTGATATAATTTTATATGCCTCACAACTTGCATAGAACAAACAGTGCAGTAACAAAAGTGTATTGAAATGCAGAATCCGGTCCAGCAAGTTCTCCTGTAGCGTAAGCACGCTAGATATTCATGGACACCAACCCCTGAGATCTGTTGTTGCACAGAATGACATGCTCCCTAAGGGTGCTGGAATGTTGGATTCAGACCATTTCCTAATTTTATTGTTTGTGTAAAAGATAGACCATTCCTCCTCAGCAAACAGCAAAATGTGGTTGTTCCTTGTGCAGCACTTGGTACCACGTGATGAACGCTACTGAGTTTTTCACTCTGAATAGAGAATTATTACATTGCTTCCTCAGCTTGTATATGACCCTCAAAACAATACAGGAAACAGTTTTAGAATACTTGTCTATCTTTACAGCAGCTCTAGGAATTAGTGGATTGAGTCACCTGAATTTTCCATATGGGGCTCTCACCTAACAAGAGCAAATTAAACGTTACTTTCATTAATTTTGAGTGACCAGTATGAGACAATAGCTTCCAAACCATGATATAGTACTGTCTAGGTTCAAAGCACAGCTTCTAGCTTTAGGCACACATACCTTGTATTTAAAATATATGGGCTCAAACTGCTGATGTCAGGAACCCCAAAAATGAGAAATGCAGTATTAATGGCTACCAGTGAAAAAGCCAAGTATAAGTCATTTACCATTGCATTTCAAAAGCATTATATGACAAAGACATAAATAAATCATACTGCTCCAGGGAGTAAGTTAAGTGCTTTAAATCTCATTTCTCTTCCTTCAACTCCTTTCCAGTACCTAAAACAAATGAGATGAGAGTTCTTGGAAAACAGATACTTTTAGTAAACAATTTAGATCTGTTCCCTTTATTGCATGGTCTAAATTCATCCCCAGATTGATCATTTATTATTACTGTTATCATCATCATCATCATCATGTAGAAGCTCTATTTACAGATTTTTTTTTTACGCTTAGCAAAGAGAAAAAAATATGATCAACATGACAGATAACTTATAATCTAAGCCTGAGACAAGAAACAACTGGCTACCATGCCATGGGAGCCCAAGGAAACTCCACAGGTCTGCAAGATTAGCTCTACTCTTAGCTCAGCAGCTCAGCTGT
Organism: Coccyzus lansbergi; assembly: GCA_033558105.1. Lineage (NCBI taxonomy): Eukaryota > Metazoa > Chordata > Aves > Cuculiformes > Coccyzidae > Coccyzus > Coccyzus lansbergi. Next base: position 818,318 of record JAUMJK010000420.1, on the reverse strand, counting down.
TGTTAGTTTTTTGATGGGTGCTATTGAAAAGAACATTAGAAGAAGAATTTGAAGACAAAGTTATTCCAGTGTTTGCATGCTTGTGGGAATTTCTCCACACTGTGGAGTCACTGTGGAGGCAAGCAAAGAATAACAAATTAGCAACACAAGATATACAATGACTGAATAGAAATTCATCCTCATAGGAGCATCAAGATGACCAGCTGACATGAATGCAGTCTACAATTTGGCTATGCATGCCATCTACAACCATTTGTTGGAGGTACAAGCTAGAAAAAAAAAAGTATGTTTTTTATAACATTGTGTATTGGAAGTCACATTAGCACCCTTCAAACAGTAAAGAACACAAACAAGAAACTCATCCCATTTTGGATTCCTACCATAGTGCCACTGCTTAGCCTGGAGGATGAAACCCCTGAATTTACTAGCATTTTACTTACAAAATATTACATAACAAAAAGGCACTGGAGCAAGATCAAGACAGAATGAAAAAAAATTACAATCTAGGCATTCAGCAGTTGCATGCACATCACTACTTCGGATGTCCATGGGAAGAAGTGGCCAGTCCTCCATGGCATGGTCAGGCTTAATATGCCTCTAGTTATTGGGGTGGATGATCCCCCACCAGCTGCCAGGCTCATCAGCTGCCTTCTGTGACTATGAGAATTGTCATGAGAACCTTAATAATAGGTTCTGCCACCTAATCTCTCCTCTTATTATGTAATTTATATGATTTACATTACAAGCATCATAAAGATGAGGATGAGAGCATTGACTAGTACTAGCATTTATCCAGGACTCCCATTGATCTGCATATATGTGAAATTTTCTTATCTGAAAGATGCCTGTCTTCATTAGGGCAGAAATCATTAGATACAATATTTTCCCTGAAAGGTAAGCCAGTGAAAGGACTTGATTGTAGTTTTGTGGCAGATCAATCACAGCAGCAGACTGTGATACCAGTTTTTCATGAAAATATCAAGGAGGCAGAACATGCCCCTAACAATAAAGCTCACCTACAGAGACTAAGGAAAATAAAATCAATGAGCAATTTCTCCCATGCTATTTTTCCCAAAGAATGTTGCCATTACTGTTTTGTGAGGAGAATGAGGTTACCCCACTGCAAAGCAGATTTTGAGGAACTGTCCCAAACGTACCCCCACCCCCCGGAATGCACATAGAGCCCAAGGGCTTTGAGACCAGACACATGGAACCCATATGCCCCTGACAGATCTGATGTTTGCTCGAGGCAGCTCTATCAGAGCCATACAATCAGGAACCTGTGTTTGTGATGATGCCATATCTGATCCCTTCCTTCCTGGACATAAATAGTTTCATTATGAAAAACAGCCAGTGAAATATTTATCATAATTTCATGTTGCTATTTTTAAAAAACACATACACAGTTTTGTCATGCACAACTTCCAAAAGGAAATATCTTCAGTTTGTGGCAACATGATTCTTGCTGACCGACAGAACATTCATACCCCACTTAGCAAGTGTTTTGTGACAGTTACCCAATTTAATATGGACCTTTACAAAGCATCAGTTTGATAAAATAATTCTGAAGTACTAGAAGCATTTTGATGACTTTTCTTTCTCATTATTTCATTGATTGGCAGTAATTGACTAGTAAATTTAGAGAGTATTTCAACTGGTAAATATTCTAGCCTTTGGACGTATTTGTTTCTGTTAATACTCTATGAAGGAAAAAATCTGTCAACCTTTTGCTTCAGATATACTGACAGTACACAGTAGTTGATTCATGAAGGTTACACTTTCAGTTACTGGCATTTCCTGAACATAGAAATACAGTCTGACATTCTTTGGCTTCTGTAAATTTATTTTGTCCAACTTCTCAGAGACAGTTAAAGCATAAGAATGATCTTTTTTGTGTGTATTTCCAATGGTTTTCATGATAATATATTTTTTCCATAATCAGAAGTGTTGGTAGGTCACATGAAGTATACATCAAAATAGATGGAAGGAGTTATTACCTCCCTGCCCACTGGGTGACAGAAGCAATTTGCGCGTATCGAGAGAGGACCTTCCCGTGTGGCAACACAGGTACCTGCAAAGCACTATAGGAGGTTTAAGCAAAACCAACCCCACAGCACTGTTGAAAGACCCAACAGCCCACTCAGCTACAGAAGCGCATCAGCTTTAGTCTTGCCATTTCCTGCTGAGCAGGAATACATTTCCACACCTTTCTGTTTACTTCCTTACTTCCCAATAATATACTAACATCCTTCTCATAGTTTAAAAAACAAATTATTACTACTGGTGAATGGCTCATATTTCCAAGTGCGGGCCCTTTGCGTGTCCCAAATTATGGGATAGGCTTTCCCCTACTTTGCATTTCCATAAAGTTAGCACTGATGAAAAATGGAAGAACCAAATCCAGATCCTCAACCTAACTCAGCCAAATGATGTACAGGTAACTAAAAGCTGAGAGCAAGGCAGTGGAACACACACCACTCTGGAGTAAAATCTATTTTTTTATTTTAAGCCACAAAAAATGGCCAAGTTTGATTGTACCACATTTATTAAGAAAGGCACCTTGTACTTTTCTAGGAGATAATGTGACATGTTATTAAGTGCATATGATTTGCGTGGCTCTGTTAAAATAAACAGTACAAGTCATTCTTTTGAGCAGACAATAAATGAAATAATTACTATTTTACAAATCCACAGCTTACATCTTCCAGCTTACATCTTTAAAAAATAAACATGGCTGCTTAATAACAAGTTATGAAGAACAAAATACACATTCCTGCTCACCCACACTTTTCTTGTGTATGTCATAGAGAACTTGAAGATGCATGAGAACTATAATCCAAATCAGTGTGAAGTCTTCAAAGCCGTTCCCAGATAAATTTATGAAAGGAACTCAATGCAGGGGGAAATTTAGCTTTTAATAGTTCATTTGAGATTTTTTACTTCATCCTCTGCTGATGTTAGATACTGATGTCACAACAGCTGGTGGTGGTAATGATTGATACCACACACAAAACCCCTCTGTTCTGAAGCAAAGGTTAAGTGGTAGGAAAGAAAAACAATTTTTCTTTTTACACAAATAATTGCAGTATAGTGTGCTGCTATGATTTCTGCCTAGGTCTTAACTCACATTCTAGTACATAGCTTTCATTCTAACATTACACACATAACAGCAAACAAAACTTGTTTTTCTACTTCAGCTGTAATTTTACTATAGTATTACAGAATTATTTATACATAAACACAAACAGAAAGCTACATGTGGTATTTGTATTGCGTGAAGTCTATATTATTACTGGCTTCCACTATAAAGGTTGGGTTCAGTAACAAAAAATGAGTACACAAAATGTTATGCAGAACCCAGGCTGTTTAGAAATACAATCGTTTGAGCTTTTAAGTAAAGTGCAAAGCTCTTTAATAACTAGTCCAGAAGCCATCCCCCCCTGAAGTTATATTTACCAAGCTGTCTTCAGCAGCCAATTATTTCACTTTGTTTTGGCTACGCAAGGAAAGAAGTGCTCCAAACACATGCAGGAGTATTTTTTATGCTTTTTGTATTGTGTTTATAGTAATCTTAGTAGTTAATAAAAATTACAAAGAATAATAGATTAAATTAATTGGTTTATACTCAAAGTTTAATGAAGGAATTTATTTCAAAACATTTAGTGAATTACATAGATGACAGCTATATTTAACAACTTTTCTAAGAAGCCACATACTTATATTAGTTGAATATTTCCTTCTGAATAGTTGACAGCATCAGTTTCTTCTGAGAATTTAGGGGCATGGCTCTTGGAGATGCAGAAACAGGGAGATTAAAAATGAGGCAAGAGCCCGTATCTGAAAATCAGTCCTTACTCATTTGCAATGTAGATAACTTTATGCTTCTCAATTACTTCTATGTCCTGCTCCAGTTGTCTCAGCTGTGATTCCAGCTTTTCTTTATAGAGCCTCTTGGGTATGGTGTCTATATGTAATGGAAGACGTTGAAATTCACAATACACTTCTTCCCAGTTCTTTTTCAGTCCCTAGCGCCACGACATCAAAAGGAAATATATCAGAAGAACTTACTTCATTAAGAATAATATGTATATAAATTACTTTGGGGTTTTGGTTAATATTATATGTGATAAGGGTCACTTAAATGTTAAAATAACAGGTAAATATATGGATAATGTTTAATCATATTAATTAAATGCTCAAAAGTCAAAATAGTTGCAACAGAAATAATTTTGACTCATTCTGATCCAATATAAGGAATGGTCTTTAAAAACTCTGTGCCTTGGAAAGGAAAAGAATATAGTCTTTAGGAAAGCAATAATTAAACTTGCCAATGAGGAATGAGCTACAAAAATGCTAAATTGAAAAAAACCTATGCCTTGGGAACTAAAGTTTTCGATTCTCCTTCATAACTAAAACTGGATTCAACCGACACACTAATTTTATGGCACACTGATTTCCAACCTCATGTTCTTCTTCTCCATTGCTGTTAAGCACATTTTCTCCCCAACTGATTGATTAATATATTAAATTTAGAGGAATTATTCTTAATACATATTCAGCTTTGAAGATTGTTGCTTCTGTTTCAGAAAAACTTGCCCAATTTTGTCCATCATATGAACTGATTTAACAGAAAAAAATATTTCTTTCTCCCAATACTAAGTAAAACATACTTTTTAATATGAACTAATACTTTACTGATTCAAAGCAGTGTATTTATTGCACAGTAATTTGTGTGTTTTGCCTATTCACATTAAGTATCTCAATGTTGTCCATGAAAGTTATTCCAACAATTCTTATAAACAAATATCTACATAAATTTTAAAAACCTATCTCAACATGTGAAACTGAGAGCAACAAGTCTATTTATTCGCTGTCTTGTAACGCTACTTGTCTTTGCAATCCAAAACTGTAGAGTACTTAAATGAAGCTCCGGGTCCACCAGGCATAAGATAATAGTTTACATGAAAATAAATTATGAAAATAAATACAGTATTTCCAAAACATTCATAGAAGAGTTATTAATATATTCTTTTAAATAATTCTCTTTTTCTTCTGTGTACATTACTAAAAACTGGTTTAGAAATTATTGAAAACAGTGAGTTTAGGGCATGTGCTCATCACAGTTTATTCTGTCCCTACAGAGTGGACAAAAGTCTCTACAACTACCTGAAAGGAGGTTGTGGAGAGGAGGGTAATGGCCTCGTCTCCCAAGTGACAGGGGACAGGACAAGAGGGAATGGCCTCAAGCTCCACCAGGGGAAATTTAGACTAGACATTAGGAGGAAGGCCAGACATTAGGCTAGACATTTTGGCTAGACATTAGGAGGAAGTTTTTCACACAAAGGGTCATTGGGCATTGGAATGGGCTGCCCAGGGAGGTGGTTGATTCACCTTCCCTGGAGGTGTTTAAGGTACGGGGTCCTGAGGGACATAGTTCAGTGTTTGATAGGAGTGGTTGGACTCAATGATCCAATGGGTCTCTTCCAACCTGGTAATTCTATGATTCTATGAAAGCAGATCATGACTCCCTGCATGAAAATCTCCCTCACAGCTCCTCCAACAGCATTGTAAAATGCTGATCAGTACTGGTATGGGCTAGGCCACAAACTGCATGTCTAAGTCTATATAAGGAATTCTATTACATGCTGGATCAGTGAGAAATATGTACTGCGTTTATCAACATACGCTTTATTCTTAGAAAATCCCAACCAAAGTAACCATAATGGAGAAAGAGTTCAAAAAATATTGGCAGAAATTATTCCTCTTTATTATTGTAAGTTCATGAGGTTTGATTTTGTTCTCAGACTTCCATTGCCATGTATTCTTTCAAATCATATAGGGCACATGTGTTCACTAGCAATGTCAATTATTTTAAGAGACAGGAATTCCCATATGTCTACAGCTGAGCACTGGGTAGAAGCCACATACCCCTGGGGACACCAATTCCTTCTGACAATATAACTGTATAAGTAATCTGGCCCGTGAAAGAGCAAACTTTTTGGGAAATTTGAAAGAAAAAATACTGAGTTAATACAAACAATCTAAAAACTTCTCTATTAAAAATATTTCAGTGCACTCTTGAATTTTAAAAATACAGAGCATAATTTTAATCAAACTAAATGCAGAACTATGAGCAGCTGAACTCGCATGCCTTTTTGCACGTTTTGTTGCACAGTTAACTTGTTGGATCATCAGCTTGTCCCATGCCTTTCCCACCATAAAAATATATTAATCTTCACCCTAGCTGTTATTTTCTTTATTTGTCAATGAATACCTTCACCTCTCTCCTATACTCCTTCCTTGCTTCTACTGCTTGCTGCATAAGGAAGAGACGCCATTGTGCTAGATTGGATTTTGCCAATTAACCGGTTAATCTTTGCAAGTGAGTTAGACACTGTTTCTCTTTAGATATTCTGATGGCTTTTTTTGTGGGAATTTAGCATCTTGGATTTGTCCATCCTTCCGCTAATTTGTTTCAGGTGGCTTCCAAGATCAAGTTATTAAGGGACAAATTGATAAACAGATATCACAGTAATGTAAGCCTCACTTTCATAGGAAATTTGCCTAAACTGTCATCATGAGAAATTCCAGTTGAAGGATGAGATATAATTTTAAAATTATTCTTTTCCACTCTACTTCATTTACGGTATTATTTATCTTCAGAAAATGTTGTGTTGTGCAATACAAACTGTGTGAAAGACAGTATCCAAACCACCTTGACAAAATACTTTTTTTTTCAGTCATAGTTCTATCAATACGTTGCAATTTAACTACGTTTTCTGATTTTGCTACATTTTAAAGCATGACCTTATGCTTTAGTCAGTGAGGTCACAATGTGAAGACAGAAACTGCCAATACATATGGCAATATTATACATCAGGAGAATAAAAAAGGCAATTTGTATTTTTCCACAATTCACAAGTGGAGAGTCAGAACTGTCAATAAAATCATATAGTCGATTATCTGCACTGTTTTGAAGTTTCACTAAAATTCCAAGTCATTTAGGCAAAAAAGATTCTAACAATTGAAGTACTACTGGACTAGAGTGGTAGCTAAATCAGCTCCCTGTAGTTCAGTTAACGTGTTCTACAGCTCCATCTAGTGAAAAAGTAGCTAACTCATTTGCCTCCCTTAAAAGAATCTAATATACTTTTATTATTTATATGGGCTTACATTACCTTATTAATCTTTCATACATGCTACACTAAATTAAAATGACACTAAATAAAAATATGCACCTGCAGAATACTTGTCCTTTCTTCGTCAGGTAGCTGTTTCATGGTTGCTTTCTGGATACTGGTCTCACATTCTTCCTGAGCACTCTTCTCTTTATTTCTCTGTGTCACATATTTTGGTGTAACACCATAATCCTATGGGTAAGGGAAGAATTTTCTTGTATGTCCTTTTATGAAGGAAACTAAGACATATCTGTCATCCATAGCCTATTACATTTGTAAATACAGGTTGACATGGAATATTGTGCCATCAAGCAATAAAATCTAAAACCACTATGTTCTTAGAAGTATCAAACATGATGATCTTTGTAGGCTAAACAAAACATATAAACAATTCCTTTCAACTTTTGTTTGCAGCTTTGGAAGATAACAGAATCCAAAAACCAAATTGTCTGCTTAGAAGAACTGATGGTTGAGTGAGGCATTTGAAACCTGTTAATGGCAGCAAGCTATTTTACATTCTTATATGGTGTCATATTCTATGTTCTGAAATACATTCCTTAGATTCCTTCTTTCTTTGTAAGGTCTTCCTGTATCCTGATTTTTGCTGATCATTGCATGCCACAGAAGAGAATGAATAGTGTTAACACATCCAAGGAACTAGTTAGGAATGATAAACTATCCCATCCGGGATGTGGCAGAATTGTGTTTCCGAGAGGAAAAGTAATTTCCAAATATTCCAGATGCAGGGGAAAACAAACATCTATTTTGCCTTATAATTTGTAAAATGTATCTAGCTCTGCTGGAAGGTACCAGAGTCTACCTTCTTTCTACCAAATGCAAAATTATTCACAGTTCTTTTCGTATTGGTAGCACTTTATATGCATTTCATTTATATGCAAGGTCTGACACAAAAGTACCTAGTAACCCTATAGCCTGGGAATCAGGTGTGGGAGGGGAATACACAGAGACACGTTTATAGATCGCGTTCTAACCTGGAAAGTGAGACAAGGTTCAACTCAAACACTTCACTCAGTATGAGTGGACATGTGTCAAAGTACAGATATTTTCTTACCCTTGGTTGCAAAACGTTGGTGTGTACCAGCCCATAACACTTTGCCTGTGAAGGGTTTTTTAGCTAATAATATCACTGTGCTTGAGCACCCACCCTATTCACCAGACCTGACTCTTCCCAAAAATCAAGTTGATGCTTAAAGGAACCCATTTTTTTTCGGCAGAAGATGTGAAAGCAAACAATGGAGATCCTCAAAAACCTTTTCAGTAAATGTTCTGTGGGGTTGCTTTGAACACTGGCAGCATTTTATGCAGCTGTGTATCAACTGAGAAGGGAACTATCTTTAAGCTGATCGTAGTTGATTTTCTTAATTTGTTAAATAAAAAGAGATATAGGCATGATCTCTGGTTTTGGATCTTTCGAGAGTCAGCTCTGCCTGACCTTGCATTTGAGATAAATATGGAAAACAGAGGTGAACGTTAAGAGAAAATTTTTCCTGGAAAGGGTCATTGGGCAGTGGCAGAGGCTGCTCAGGGAGGGGGTTGAGTCACCTTCCCTGGAGGGGTTTGGGGGACGGGTGGACGAGGTGCTGAGGGACATGGTTTGGTGATTGATGGGAATGGTTGGACTCGATGATCCGGTGGGTCTCTTCCAACCTGGTGATTCTATGATTCTATATGTTCAGCCATGTAAAGGTACAGTAAGGGCTGCAGGTTTACTTCTTTGCATCCTGTTAGCCTTCTTTGCTGCCGTAGTACACTATTCACTCACGATGTCCACCAAGACCCCCAGGTCCTTCTCCACAGTGCTGCTCTTCAGCCATGTGGAATCCAGTCTGAACTGCATACCAGGGTTACATATTCCCAAGTGCAAGGCCTTAATACTTAACTCCACTGAACATCATAAGGTTCCTGCTAGCCCACTCTTCCAGCCTATCCAGGTTTTCCTGGGGGGTAGCTCTTCCTTACGGAATGTCAACTTCCCTAGTTGCTGTCATCTGCAGACTTCATCAAAGTTCTCTTGATCCCAACATCCAGGCAGCTTATGAAGATACTAAACAGCGTCAAGCCCAATGTCAATCCCACGGGGACCCTGCCTGTGACAGGCTCCCAGTCTGAGAAAGAACTCCATCCTTTGAGTATGACCTGTCGGCCAGTTCCTCACCCACTGCACATCCAGTTGTCTAGGTTGTATTGCATCAGTTTCTCTAGAAGGAGGCTGTGAGGAACTATGTCAAAAGCCTTGGAAAAGTCCAGGTATACAAAGTCCACTGCTTGCCCCACATCAGCTGACTGGGTTACTTTGTCACAGAATGTGATCAGGTTTGTTAAGCTTTCTCCAATCACTTGCTTCAGTTCACTTGTGACAGTTGCTAGGAGGAATTATCACACCTCTGACCAGTTCTTTCTCATTTGTAAGTAGCAGAACCAGAACACTGATCACTTGTGGGCTCCTCCACGACCTGTCTTAAAAAGCTGTTGCAGACAAGCTCCAGGAAGCTTTTTGGATTGCTTTCATCCCCTTGTGTTGTCCTTTCAGCAGATATCAAGGAGGGTGAAGTCTTCCATAAGAAGCTGCACCATGATCTGAAGATTTCATCAAGTTTTTAAAAGGTCTTTCTTCTGATCCTGACCCACAAGCTCAACTAGCTTGTTGCCAGCTCCACAGAAGAGCTCCATATATTTGAACAGCTTCTTCATCCAAAAGGCCACTCCTCCTCTTCTTCCCTGCCTGTCTTCTCCAAAAAGCCAACATTTGTTGATCACAGAACTCCATTTGTCTCCCCATCAGACACTCTCTGGATTCCCAATGCAACACATATGCTATTGATTTAGCAGCATCATTCTACCAGTTCTTGCTGACAGTATAAGCAAGAAAATACAGAGCAAAGGCAAGACAACCACATCAGTGATTTCTCCTGGATGAATTTGAAGGTATACCAGAAACAGCAGTGATAGCTAAATGAAAAGAATCATTAACATTTCATAGGAGAATGCAATAGAGAACCTAAAATAGGCGTTGTTACCAGTATTTCTACTATAATTTAATAAGACTTACCTTTTTTTTAATATATTTTGGAACAAGTCCTGAAGTTCCAAGAAAATATTTATCTCCCTTTCTTGTATCGACACAAAAAGGTTGAGGCTTTTTAGGCAATGTTGTCACAGCAGCAACTACATTTGCGTTTATAAAATCCTTTTTACTCTGAGTTTCCATAACTGGGTTATTTGTCCTCTGTGGCACTGATAATGCAGGCAATTTCCTACTATCCTGTTCTTTCTTTCCTGCGAATTGAGCATGTAAAAAGAGCTTTGCAATTCAAAGTTACTGCATTTTTCAAAAGGTAAAAATTATGTACAAAATTACATAAAACCAGAAATCAACTGTATCTACAAAGAAAGAATTGACTGGTAATGTACTATGATGAAAATAAGTATGCTTGTTTGGTGTAATATAAGTTTCATAACCTAGGAAATACTATGTTGTTTGAGATGGGTCTTTTTTATAATATGATCCTCATTTCCTCTTAACTGCAGCAATAAGGGACTTTCTGTCAAATGTAATTAAAATTACTTTTACTAGAGATGCTTGTTGTCCGGGTTCGTAGGCATTTATGGCCCTAACCAGCTTCACCTGGGGCTCAGGAATCCCATTTCAGCTCAGCCCTGTCTGTCAGTGATTGGCTGAGCTCTCTCAGCTATGCCTGCCCCTATTCCTGTTCCTGGAGAGATGTGTGGAATCAGCAGATGGACCTGGTCTATTATCCCTTCTTCCCTGTTGGTCACTTGACGACTGATAGGATACATTTTCATCACTACTCCACTATGCTTGCCTGCCTCTGGTGTGGTGGGACTGCAGCCCTATTGGGTAGTGTCATTGCCCAGCTTGCATTGCGGTTGATATCAATTTTTGACTAACCTCCCCTTAGGGAAAAGGCCTGTTCCTGGTGCTGCCTAAAACGTGGAAACAATTTCTCACAATCCTTTCTGTATTCTCTGGAGAAATTATTCCTTTTTAGCGTAATCTTTTCCCCAAGGCATCAAAAGAAAGTCAGTACTCAGTTCAGGTGAGTGATGAAAAACAATTAATTTCCCACCATATTTCCCACTAGATATAACTAACAGTCATTACTAGAGATAATGATTTGATTCAGGTTGTCCAAGTTCATGTTCCTCTTTGGCAGAAAATAAATGCAGTGTCACAAGTGACAGAGCTCATTCCTACAACCACTGCTTTCCAGATACTGACCCCACAAACCAGTGCATTCCTGGGTTTTGTTTTTACAACCCAATAGCTTGCCATAACTTAGTACTGTAGGACACAGACTTAAATCTGTTTCTTTTAGCATATCTTTTTGGAAATAAGGTCTCTGAAGCTTCTCAGTGAGCACTGGTTCACCCTTAACTGCACTACACTGGTGCATATTTGCTAGTTTGGGACCCTCCATTCTTTCTGGAGCAGACAAACAAGCTTGGCTAAAATGAATGATGGAGTCCATAGAATCATAGAATCACAAACTCATAGAACAGTTTGGCTTGGAAGAGACCTTAAAGATCATCTAGTTCCAAACCCCCTGCCATGTGCAGGGCCATGTCCCACTAATCAGGCTGCCTGAGGCCCCATCCAACCTGGCCTTGAGCACCTCCAGGTATGGGGCAGCCACAGCTTCCCTTGGCAACCTGTGCCAGTGCCTCACCACTCTCATGGTGAAGGAACTCTTCCTTACGTCTAGTCTAAATCTGCCCCTCTCCAGTCCACTAATGCAACATGATTCATCTGAAGGTTAGGAAAGTTTTTGTAAGGAAGTGGTAAACGCTCTCCTAGACTTTACAGAAAAAGATTCAATCTTTCTGTTCTGTCCCTGCAGTCTATTTTTTAAACAGTGAGATCAAACCCAGTTCTGAAAGCAGCACACATACCACGAACACAATGCTATAGTCACATTTAGACAACTGATAACTGGATAAATTCCAAGTGATGGAAGTTCCATGATTTAAAGGAAGCAATTAAACAGTGTAACTTCAATGAGATAGGTCTGAAATTCCATCCAACAAAGGTATAAAAACTTTCTGAATTAATGATACAGTTCCTTCTCAAGATCTGCTAGGATCTAATCATGGCAATGAAATTATTAGTCTGGATTGAAACTATGATGTGTCATAGTAATTTCAAATATCCTGCTGATATTTCAATTTGGAATGATGTAGTTTAGATTTGAACATCATTCTTTTTTTTGCAACTGATCAGTAATATTATAGTAAATAATATGGATTTTTAGAACCTGAAGGTAATACACATCTTCAACATCAGAACAGTTGCAGCCAAAAGAGATATTTTTTCTTTATATTTCAGTTGGTTTGCACCACATGACAGTAAATACTTACTGTAATTTCTAATCACATATATAACCTCTTTGTTGCTTGTTTTAGGACTTTACACAATAAATCAGAAACATTTTTGTAAAATAGAGAAATAATTTTGGTGCAATAGATACTAGAAAAGAAACAATGGAAGCTGCCTCAGCATACAAGAAGGATTTAATTATTTTTTTAAAAAATATTTTCCTTAATTGTTACTTTCAACATTAATATTAAAGTTTAAAACTAAAAAATACATTACATTTCATACATTTCATGTCTACACTTACTTTCTGGTAGCTTGGGTTCCTTTGAATGTTTCTTCAGAAAATCTTTTGGAGATGGCACTGCAACTTTTGCTGGTCCCATAGTTTTACACTGAGCTTTATTCTTCTCTATGCCATGTTTCCTGGGTTGTCTAGCTGTGGATATATTCCTTAGAAGTTAAAACAAAACCAAAACCAATATGTTAGAGATCATAAAGTTACTAAAAATAGTTCTTCAAAGAATATACATTTTTGCAATAGTTCATCCCAAGAGCCTAAGCTGTTTTGTTTCCTACTCTCTCCCGAATAAATGCTGTCGTTCATACAACCTCCATACTAAGGCTAAGCACAGCACCGCTCTGACAAGTGGTTCTTCTGATTCTGAAGTTAGCTCGCTTCTTCACTTTTCTCTTGCATCTCCAAGATCAGTATTTTTACACTTCGGCAAATGCAGTGATCCTATAATTACTGAACACATTTTGAAACTCAACAAAGCCTAAGTTTTGGAAATAAAGTGCTTTGAGTATTGCTTATATGAATTAATTATTTTTATGAGGTGTAAAGCTCGACTGTGCTTGTTTCTTTGCCTTAAGCATTTTGTCTGAAGCCTGCCCATTTGTGTGTTCATTTTGTGGCGCTGGTGGTGAGTGATGGAGGCGGTGCAGCAGTGGACCTCCCCAGGGATGGAGCATGGGTTATCACACCATCACTTCAATCGGACCAGCCTGGACCACGCAGCATGGAAGAAGCTGCTGCTGAGACCACGTGTTCCTGAGGAACTGCTGCTGCCATAGATGTGGTGAGATTTCTTTCCTTCTCTTTCTCTCTGTCTCCCTCTTGTTACCTTATGCTGTGCATATCGTATCTTAGTGACCTGACTGCGTTCAGGGATCAGACTGGGATCTGAATAGCTTAGGATTTGTTTCTGTAACTTTTTTTTCCATCTGATTATGTTTGCTGGAGCCAGAATAAATATTGCTTTTGATTTTTGCCCTGGGAGTGATCTTGTTGGCCTCTGGACTGCCGCACAGATAAACAAACATCCCCCCCACCCCTGTCAGGCCTGGACGGGAGCATGTGGCTCATGGGTCCGGGCTGTGATGTGAGGTTCTGCATTACACATTCTAGACTTTATTGTTTTAATTAACTCCATTTTGGGAAGTTTTTTAAATGTGGCTGTTCTGTTCAAAATTATATTCAACATATGCAGCTATTGTGCATCTACAGGAAAACAGTAATCATTAACCTACTTTGCCAGATTTTCTATATTTTGGTAAGTGGCACATGTTTAAGCTTGTGTATTAGTCAATAGCAACTGTCTAAGTTAGTATGTCTTATAGTGGTACGTGTCTTGAGATTTTTTGTTTTTTTCCTAAAGAGGTCTTGGAACCTCTGTCCTTTGAATCAATATGAAAGTTTGTCATATGAGAAACATTGCATTTGCATCTTAGCTGTTTCAGAAGCTGTAGTTTCAGAAGCTGTAGTTGCAGTACATTTTTGGGCCTTATACAGCAAATAACACATCTAAGGACAACATATCAGATGAGATCTCTATTGATAACGAGAACATTAACTGTTTCATTATACGTGATGAAATATATCTTAGAGCTATGTAAAACTAATGCTTCAGAAAACATGTCAAACATAACTGAGAGCTGGACAGAATGCCCTTCATCATAAGTTTATCTTATTATCGTCCACTATATTATTGTCTCAGTGTTCCTGTTGAGCCATCAGTTACAGACTATTGTAAGAGATTAGATGAGATGGATGATTGCTCCAAAATCATCTGCTGGATGAGGGAAAGGCTGTGGATGTGGTCTTTCTGGACTTCAGTAAAGCCTTTGACACAGTTTCTCACAGCAGTCTGCTACAGAAACTGTCAGTCTCTGGCCTGGACAGATGCACACTCTCCTGGGTAGAAAACTGGCTGGATGGCCAGGCCCAGAGAGTGGTGGTAAATGGTGTTAAGTCCAGTTGGAGGCCAGTGACAAGTGGTGTTCCCCAGGGCTCAGTGCTGTTCAATGTCTTCATCAATGACCTGGATGAGGGCATTGAGGGTACCCTTAGCAAGTTTGCAGATGACACAAAGCTGTGTGCAAGTGTCGATCTGCTGTAGGGTAGGGAGGCTCTGCAAAGGGACCTAAACAGGCTGGACCGCTGGGCAGTGTCCAACGGCATGAGGTTTAACACGACCAAATGCCGGGTCCTGCACTTGGGACACAACAACCCTATGGAGAGCTACAGACTGGGAGAAGCCTGGCTGGAAAACTGCCAGGAGGAGAGGGACCTGGGGGTGTTGGTCGACAGCCGACTGAACATCAGCCTGCAGTGTGCCCAGGTGGCCAGGAAGGCCAATGGCATCCTGGCTTGTATCAGAAATGGTGTGACCAGCAGGTCCAGGGAGGTGATTCTCCCTCTGTACTCAGCACTGGTGAGGCTGCTCCTTGAATACTGTGACCAGTTCTGGGCCCCTCACCACAGGAAGGATGTTGAGGCTCTGGAGCAAGTCCAGAGAAGAGCAACAAAGCTGGTGAAGGGGCTGGAGAACAGACCCTATGAGGAGTGGCTGAGAGAGCTGGGGTTGTTTAGCCTGGAGAAGAGGAGGCTGAGAAGAGACCTCATTACTGTCTACAACTACCTGAAAGGAGGTTGTAGAGAGGAGGGAGCAGGCCTCTTCTCCCAAGTGACAGGGGACACGACAAGAGGGAATGGCCTCAAGCTCCGCCAGGGGAGATTTAGAATGGAAATTAGGAGGAGGTTTTTCACAGAAAGGGTCATTGGGCATTGGAATAGGCTGCCCAGGGAGGTGGTTGATTCACCTTCCCTGGAGGTGTTTAAGGCATGGGTGGATGAGGTCTTGAGGGACTTGGTTTAGTGTTAGATAGGAATGGTTGGACTAGAAGATCCGATGGGTCCCTTCCAACCTGGTTATTCTGTGATTCTGTGAAAATAGCATAGCCAACGGTGTATTTCTTATATTACACAAATCTGAATAATGATCCTGAACCATTATGGTTTGGGATTAACTTGGCATTAACTAAAATGGCTAATGCAAAAATCTGTAAGAGCTCAGACATGAAAAACTGTACGCACACAGTATGCACACACTTCCATTTTGGTATAATGTCACATACAGCACTGTAACTCCTGCTTTAATCAAAATATGCTAACGTTTTTTCCTAAGGAAGCCAAATGCTGATCATTAGCTGAATAACAGCATCTTGCTTCTACCTGAAGGACTGAGCTGTCACAGATGTTTTCCTGAGAGAGCAAAAATCCCTGCTCCTGAAGCTAAAGCTACCTCATTGAACACTTAAAATCTGCCCATCTTTATGAAATATGTCATACTAACTTATGGCAGACAAAAGCTGATGAATGGTTGTGCTCTTCTTTCACAGAAGAAATGTGTGTTAATGAAAAGACTATATCACATTTTCAGGTAAGGAAAAGAAGATCAAGAAAGATTACATAATGCAACCTATTTTACAGAAACACTGAAATAATATGAAAGTTATGTAATGCTAGGCCAATGAATAGGAATCACAGTAGCAACATCAAGAAAAGCCTTTGTATGTGAGCTGCAGATGTCCGATATGTGTATTTGCTCTTGATCATAACATTAGAACATATAAGAGGACTTCATTAAACTTATGGAGTTATTTTGTCTTCTGGAGATTTGATCTCCAAAATCATAAGGTGGATTAGGTACATAATATTGAATATATGATTCCAGAAATACTCTAAAGATAGGGAATGAGTTTTGTTGTTTGGAATTCTTTTTCTGTTAAATTCATGATGAACAGCCATTGACATAGACACAAACCCAATAAATTGTGTTCCTCACCTTTTGCGAGGAATGGCATTGTAGCCACACAGGTAGTGACCTCATGAGGAGTTTGACCTAGTAGGGTTCATACAGTCTTGGAATGAGAAAGCGAATGAGAAGGTATTGGCCTTATTCCATATTGGCATAAGGTAAAGACATCTTTTATATACACTTACAGGCATTCCTTTGGAAAAAGAGATGTGGCAGTTGTAGCTTTTCAGTGACTTTTCAGGCCAAGAAAATGGCTAAATGCTAAATGCTGATACACCAATATCACAGGGTCAGAGAGGGTTGCAAGGGAGAAAACATGGTTATGGGGGACTTATGGAAAGGACTCGACAAGGAGAAAGGAGACAATATATTTGTAAGAAGGAAGTTACTATTCCTTAAATGTCACCTTGGGATAGCAAACTTGGGGAAAAATGAGGATGCTTGCTGTGGTTTCATGTGTAGTACCTGGTCAGTTGAGAGTGAAATATATATGATGCAATTTGAAAAAAAGACCCTAGATTTTGTATGCATTAGTCAAAACTGGTCAGATAATGGTATTAATGAAGTTCTGGAACTGTTGTTACTAGCTGGCAGAGTACAGAACAAAGCAGGAAGTGGTATGGCAACAGAAATCAATGGGATCAGAAAGGGATTCATTCATGTTGCATCCAACCCAAGGAATCCCTTGCCTCCGTTGAACCCTATGGTCATGGAATATCCAAATCTCTGAATGGTATTAAGACAGGAAAGGATTTAGTGTGCTGTATGCCTTTCTATACTGTAATTTCACTGTCCCCTGTCTGCCAAAAGTAGCTTCATTCACACTGAAAACAAAAAATATGTCATCAATTTTTACATGGAAAAAGTTCAGAATTAGGACTCTTATGACCCTGACCCTTTTACCCGAAAAACCCACTTTGTTCAAATGAGTGTCACAGATATTTCTACTATTTTTAAAGCTGAGTTATAACCTAAATTAGCCTTTCACTGATAATAAAAACTGTAACAGCATCCTTTCATATAAAGTCATAGAATCATAGAATCACCAGGTTGGAAGAGACCCACAGTATCATTGAGTCCAACCATTCCTATCTAACACTAAACCAAGTCCCTCAATACCTCATCCACCCGTGCCTTAAACACCTCCAGGGAAGGTGAATCAACCACCTCCCTGGGCAGCCTATTCCAATGCCCAATGACCCTTTCTGTGAAAAACCTCCTCCTAATTTCCATTCTAAATCTCCCCTGGCGGAGCTTGAGGCCATTCCCTCTTGTCGTGTCCCCTGTCACTTGGGAGAAGAGGCCAGCTCCCTCCTCTCTACAACCTCCTTTCAGGTAGTTGTAGACAGTAATGAGGTCTCTTCTCAGCCTCCTCTTCTCCAGGCTCAACAACCCCAGCTCTCTCAGCCGCTCCTCATAAGGCCTGTTCTCCAGCCCCTTCACCAGCTTTGTTGCTCTCCTCTGGACTTGCTCCAGAGCCTCAACATCCTTCTTGTACTGAGGGGCCCAGACCTAAACACAGGATTCAAGGAGCAGCCTCACCAGTGCTGAGTACAGAGGGAGAATCACCTCCCTGGACCTGCTGGTCACACCATTTCTGATTCAAGCCAGGATGCCATTGGCCTTCTTGGCCACCTGGGCACACTGCAGGCTGATGTTCAGTTGGCTGTCAATCAACACCCCCAGGTCCTTCTCCTCCAGGCAGCTTTCTAGACAGATTTCTCCCAGTCCGTAGCACTGCATAGGGTTATTGTGCCCCAAGTGCAGTACCTGGCATTTGGCCGTGTTAAACCTCATGCCATTGGACTCTGCCCAGCGGTCCAGCCTGTTCAGATCCCTTTGCAGAGCCTCCCTACCCTACAGCAGATCGACACTTGCACACAGCTTTGTGTCATCTGCAAACTTGCTAAGGGAGCACTCAATGCCTTCATCCAGGTCATTGATGAAGACATTGAACAGGGCTGGACCCAACACTGAGCCCTGGGGAACCCCACTTGTAACTGGCCTCCATCTGGATTTAACACCATTTACCGCCACTCTCTGTTCCCAGTCATCCAACCAGTTTTCCACTCAGGAGAGTGTGCGCCTGTCCAGGTCAGGGGCTGACAGTGAGAAACTGTGTCAGAGGTTTTACTGAATTCCAAGTAGATTACATCCACAGCCTTTCCCTCATCCAGCTGCCGAGTCACTTTGTCATAGAAGGCGATCAGGTTAGTTTGGCAGGACCTGCCTTTTGTGAACCCATGTTGACTGGGCCTGATCACCTGGTTCTCTTGCATGTGCTTCATGATAGCACTCAAGATCACCTGTTCCATGACTTTCCCTGGCACTGAGGTCAGACTGACAGGCCTGTAGTTCCCTGGATCCTCCCTGCTACCCTTCTTGTAGATGGGCACTACATCAGCCAGTCTCCAGTCCAGTGGAACCTCCCCAGTCTTCCAGGACTGCTGGAAGATGATGGAAAGGGGTTTGGCCAATACATCCGCCAGCTCCCTCAAAACCCTAGGATGTATCCCATCTGGCCCCATAGACTTGTAGGTGTCTAGTTGGGCAAGCAAGGCTCTGACCACCTCCTCTCGGACCATGGGAGCCTTGTATTGCTCCTCTAGTTCCGGGGTTTGTACACAGAGGGAACAACTTTCTTTACGACGAAAGACTGAGGCAAAGAAGGCATTAAGTACCTCAGCCTTCTCCTCATCCCCTGTCACTGTTGTTCCTTCTGTGTCTAAAAGGGACTGTATGGTCTCCCTAGTTCTCCTTTTGTTATTTATATATTTATAGAAAGATTTTTTGTTATCTTTCACGGACTTTGCCAACCTGATTTCTAGTTCAGCCTTAGCCCCTCTGATTTTTACCCTACACAACCACACTTCCCTCCTGTAGTCCACCCAAGAGGCCAAGTAATAGGGACTTGAAAAAAACAACATAAGTTTCTGTAAATATCAAAGGTATTAGCAATGGGGGGAGGGGAGGAGCCTTTAAAAGTGTTTTTAAGGTAAGCAGTGAGGAGAAGCAAAATAAACTACATCATAAGACAAACCTGACATGTTAAAAAGCATAGCACTGAGAAAAAAATTTAAGTCCCCAAGCTTATCAGCTGCTCAATGAAAATTTGTTTTAAGTGCAAATAACAAAGATGTCATGTAATTCCTCTGCATGGAAACAGAATCATAGACTAGTATAGGTTGGAAGGGACCTTAAAGATCACATAGTTCCAACTCTTCAGCCATGGGCAGGGACATCCCACTAGATCATCCAACCTGACCTTGAACACCTCCAGGCATGGTGCAGCCACAACTTTCCTGGGTAACCTGTGCCAGTGCCTCACCACCCTCATGGTGAAGAAATGCTTTGTAAATTCTTTGTCAATGTACAAGATGGCTTTGAAGAAGCCAAACTGAATCATCATCTCGTGGAAGAAGAAGACTGCAGAACCTCCGATGTCAATCTCATTAGGAGGAGGAGGAACTACACCAAAACCGGACTTTTTAATATCTATTATCGGCTAGATGTATTGCCTTGACAGAACCAGCCACCGTGTCTGTGGGTGGCCCTGTCACAACCAGGTACCTGAGCGGCTCGACATGCTTCTCCGGCTTGAGCAGGAGGTTATAGATGTTCTCCTGGGAACATTGCGCCGCCATACTTTGGCCGAGGAGCCCTGGACACACATCGGGCAGCGCCCTCCTCACGGAGGGGTCCGGGCGCTCCTGCCGCTCGCCCTGACCCTGCTCAGCGACGGCCTTCTGCCAGGCCGCCATGCTGGGGAAACGTGTTGCTAGGCAACAGCGCCCCGGGGGCGCGCCGTGCGGCTGGGGCGGGGCCGAGCCGGGGGCTGCGCGTGCGCGGTGGGCGCTGTAGGTGAGGTTGGGGGCGCGCGGGGCGGGGGCAGCGACTGGGACGGGGGTAGGGGTTGGAACCGGAACTAGAACGGGAACTAGAGTTGGGGCCAGAACCGGGGCCACCGAGGGGAGGCAGAGGTTGCACTGGGCGTGCGCGGCTGAGCCTGCTCTGGGGGTCGCGTTGCCGCCGTCCACCGCGCTTTGGCACCTTCTGGGCGTCGAAAGGGCCAGGCGGGAGCTCGCTCGGTGTCTCGGTCACCGCGGGGAGGTGGAAGTTGAACGGTTTACTTTGGGGTTTATTCTTATTTTTGTTTTATTTTTGTTTCTTTGCATAAGAGCTCCCATAAAAGCCAGGTGGAAGCCGTCCTGTGTGAGCAGTTTTGGGATGCGATCATCATCAAATCATATCAATTATGATAACAGTTTTGGGATGCGATCATCATCAAATCATATCAATTATGATAACAGTTTTGGGATGCGATCATCATCAAATCATATCAATTATGATAACAGTTTTGGGATGCGATCATCATCAAATCATATCAATTATGATAATTCTCGTAGGTCTTTACCTACCTTGAGGTCTGTGACAGCACTAACTGCCGCTGGCCCGTTTGATTACTGACTTTTAACTTATGTTTTCTACTGTACTGGTAACAAACCCCCTTTTTTCACCCCACGGTCGTTAATATTGGATGTTTGCTGACAATATATGGGTGCTATCAGCAGCCCTAGTGAAGGGCTGAGGGATATTGTCAAAAGTTTACATTGCATCGAGGGACTGGTGAAAGCTTGGCTTTTAAGAAACTCATGTACTATTTTGGGAGAATTTGCTTTATCTAATGGTTGGATAGTTTGGTGTTCTAACTAGCCTGGTAAACTCCATGAGTTATAAAGTCTTAATTTGAGCTGGTTTTACAATGTGGCTTTGCCAAGTGAATAAAAAGTGATTTCAAAGAAACGGTTGAATTCTATGTTTGCAGGCTTCTATGTAAATGTTCTTTATATGAGTACAAAATTGATTTACACCAGAATAGGTTAAACTAGTTGAGCAGCTGAATGAACAAATTCCCTGCAAATTTTTGCATCAGATTAACCAAGTTGATTTCAAACAGTATCATAGACTGCTTATAACTTCATAAAATATGGAAAGCTTGTAACTAGAGAAATTTGGGTTTACTTCCTTACTGTTTTACACCTGTAATTTGGCAGGTTTTCAGTCCTGAAGGGCTAGATTCATAAAGAACTCAGATGTTATGTCCTGCAGCTGCGTAGTGGGTACTGAGTGTCTGCATTTCAGAGTGAATCTGTAGAGCAACTAGATACGGTAGACTGGCTGGTATGCTTTGCGTGATTTGTACTCACTTAGTTCATGCTTAATGCTCAAAGTAATTCTTAAGTTCAGGAAATAAAATCGCTGAAATATTGTCTCTAATATTTCTTTTTTAAATCCTGAACATAACTTATTTACATCTGGACATCTAAAAAATAACTCATAGAATCATAGAACAACCAGGTTGGAAGAGACCTGTCGGATCATCGAGTCCAACCATTCCTATCAAACACTAAAGCATGTCCCTCAGGATCTCATCTACCTGTGCCTTAAACACCTCCAGGGAACGGGAATCAACCACCTCCCTGGGCAGCCTATTCCAATGCCCAATGACGCTCTGTATGGGTCTGACTCCTTTTGTATGATTGTATTCTGTAGAGAGCATTGATTAGTACAGCTTTGTAATTATACTGAACATCACAAATATTCTGCACAGATTCATTTTAGTAACTGCTAGAAACTACTAGATCCTATAGAAACTAAAAAGTAATAATGTCTAAAAAATTGATTATTTTCTATATATTGCAAATACATGTATATAAAATATATTCTTTTTTTTTTTAATTGATGAGTAGGCACACGGTTGGATTTTAACTTCTAAAATATCATTAGTTTCAATTTTGCTTGTATTTAAGCATTTTTAGTTATGAAAAGTGGATAAATAACAGTAACAGTGATACCTGTTTGCCTACCTAAAATGAGAAATGAGTTTGTAGGGATTTTCTGTATAAATTTGTGTTGATTTCTGTGGCCCCCCACATCTGGAGATTTTGAGATTCCTTCTTCCTTTGCCCTGAACATCATTCAGAAATCATATGCTGCAATTTGTAGTGATACTGGTATTGATTTGTCTAAGCAAACAGAATACTATTCAGCTTCTTGCTTAATCTTTACTGGAAATCCAACTGACTTCATTTTTTGAGACTAGAGTGTCCTGATGATGTGTTCTTTATCTCACTTTACGCAAACTACACTCAATACAATTCTGTTATAGGAGTTCCTCACAAATCACTTACTTGGTTTGCCATCCCCTCAGAAGAGAACTGGATGCAAGTCTTCCATCCCTGCTGCATAAGTTTGTGAGTTTTCTGTGTGTTGAAGTCGGTCTTGCATCTGGTTTTTGTTTGTTTTTTTTAGGAAAGATAATACGAGAAATCAAAAGCATCTTGGGAGATGGGAAAAACACATATTTTGTTAACCTTAGTTAAAGTTCATTATTTGTAAATGTGTACTTAAAACTAGGTCTACTAGAGGAAAAAACTAATTGATTTTGAATTCCTTTAAAAAGTATTATTTGTAAATAGTATTGCAGTGTTAGGTTTGGATATCTGTGTTTACCTGGAGGATGTGGACTATGAGGTTGGACTTGCCAATGAAAGTGAGCTGGGCCTATGCAGGAGAGAACTTATGTCTTACTCTGAAAAATACCTCCCTGGCACTGATGAAGTCATAACTGAATTTATGTTTGAATTCTTGTTCTGAATTTCATATCCTTCAGGTTTCTTTTTTCCTAGGTGTTTTCTGAAGGACTAATTACTGGTTTGTTTTTTTTTTTCTTTTTTTTCTTTTTGGAGCAGTTAAATTGATTGTCAAGTTGGCTTGAAAAAACCTAAGAGGACCCAGCAGAAGATGTTTCACATTGTTCAGTATCGACCTTTAATAGCCCAAAAGACTCTTTCTAGAATGTGTTTAAAACTCATGTTTTCCAGACCTGTTGCATTTGCAGAGATATGGAAGTCCTGGTTCTCAAGCCATTCTCTTGTTGGAAACAAAAATATTATCCTGATGGGCCCTCCGGGTGCTGGGAAAACAACAGTTGGGAGAATAGTAGGTCAGAAACTAGATTGCCCTGTTATAGACATAGATGACAACGTCCTTGAAACAACCTGGAATATGACTGTGTCGGAAAAACTGCAGGATGTTGGTAACAAGCAATTTTTGGAGGAGGAAGGAAAAGCCCTGTTGAAGTTTTCAGCATCTGGAAGTGTCATTTCCCTTACTGGGTCCAATCCAATGCATTCTGCTGCCATGGAGCATATGAAGAAAAATGGAATAGTTGTATATCTGGATGTGCCCACACCAGTCATTTTGAGCAGGCTGAAATCAATGAAAGTGGATCGCATTGTAGGCCAGTCTCCTGGTATTTCCCTCAAGGACATACTTCAGTTTAGAAAGCAGTTCTACAAAAGGTGGTATGACATCCGTGTTCTTTGTGGAGGGGATATTGCAGCAGAGGTAGCAGAAAAGGTACTTGATGCTGTGAAGAAATACCAAAACTCAGAACTGGAAACTTTCATTTCAACTCGGTCTAGTACGTCTGGAAGGAGTGTGGAGAAAGACTCTCATAAATATTTCAGTGATGTTGTTACTGAGGGCTTAGCCCCTGATGGAGGACTCTTCGTTCCCAAGAGAGGACTTCCAAAATTTACTGCTGGAGAATGGCAAAGCCTAATAGAATCAACTTACATTGAAAGAGCGCAGGTGATATTAGAAAGATGCATACATCCTGCTGATATTCCTGCTTCTAAGCTGGCAGAAATTATTGGAACTGCTTATGGAGAAAACTTTACTTGCTCTAAAATTGCCCCAGTTAGGCATCTGGCAGGCAATCAGTTTCTCCTGGAGTTGTTTCATGGACCAACAGCATCATTTAAAGATTTTGCATTACAGATGATGCCACATATATTTGCATACTGCATTCCCAGAAGCTGTAATTACTTGGTTTTAGTAGCTACTTCTGGTGACACAGGGAGTGCTGTTTTAGATGGCTTTAGTCGTCTCTGTGATGCTGACAAACAGAGAATTGCTGTGATGAATTTTTTTCCTGAGGATGGAGTAAGCAAAATTCAAAAATCACAGATGATTGACTGTCAGAAAGAAAATGCCTGGTCAGTAGGTGTCAAATCTGATTTTGATTTTTGCCAGACAGCTATTAAGCAGATCTTTACTAATTCTGACTATACCGGCTTTCTTACAGTAGAATATGGAACAGCTTTAGCTGCAGCAAACTCCATAAACTGGGCACGACTGCTTCCTCAGATAGTTTATCATGCCTCTGCATACCTTGATCTGGTTCATCAAGATATTATTCCTTTTGGAAGCCCTGTAGATGTATGCATTCCTACAGGAAATTTCGGCAACATACTGGCAGCTTTGTATGCTAAAATGATGGGAATTCCTA
This sequence comes from Coccyzus lansbergi, assembly GCA_033558105.1. Lineage (NCBI taxonomy): Eukaryota > Metazoa > Chordata > Aves > Cuculiformes > Coccyzidae > Coccyzus > Coccyzus lansbergi. The sequence goes on along the minus strand of JAUMJK010000420.1, from coordinate 793,328 downwards.
TTAGGAAATGTATTTGTGCTTCCAATGAAAACAATGTTTTGACTGACTTCATAAGAACAGGTGTTTATGATTTGAGAGGAAGAAAAATAATTCCCACTTTTTCACCAGCAGTAGATATTTTGAAGTCCTCCAATCTTGAGCGATACTTGCATTTGATTGCTAATGAGGATGGTCAGCTGGTGACACAATTATATAACCAGCTGGAAAATCAGGGCCATTTCCAGCTACAGAAAGATCTTCTTGAAAAACTTCAGCAAGACTTGGTGGCTGGGTGGTGCTCAGAGGAGGACTGTCTGGCTGCCATTCACTCAGTATACAGTACTACAGGATATATTTTGGATACACACACAGCTGTTGCCAAAGTAGTTGCAGATCGATTACAAGACAGAACTTGCCCAGTTATTATTTCATCTACGGCTCATTATTCTAAGTTTGCACCTGCTATCTTGAGGGCCTTGAGGATTGCAGAAATAAACCAGAATCCATTAAGTCAGCTTCACTTGCTCAGTTCTTACAGCCCACTGCCTCCAGTCCACTGGGGCCTATTAGAGACCCTTAAAAAGACAGGGAATGAGGATCACCAGGTCTGTGCTGCAGATATGAGTATGCTGATGTCCCATATAGAAACCTTAATTCAAAATCATTTTATGAAAGTTTTCTGAGCAACTAGTCAGATGTCTATTGTGTCAATTGTGGTACCTTCTTAACAGTATGCATGTTGTAGTGAAGTCATCGTTCATCTGGCCTGTGTCTAGTCCACAGCCTAATGTCCATGGTTTTAGACTCAAATTGTCAAGTTTTCAACAGTGTTTGTAAGCAAGGCACCTGAGATTTCTAGGTGTAAGGTTGTGAACTAAGATTATAAAAGACTGGAATACTTATTTGTGGTCATGTGCAGTATAGATGGCAGTAGTGCTGGCTGATCTTGGTGTGCTGTCTCCACAAGCCTGAAGCATGGAGGAAGATAATGAAATTTGACCTTTCTGAAGCTATTGACTTTTGCTTTGTTGCAAGAATGGTATGATCATTTGGTCAGTGGGTGATTAGTTAAACATTAACTCATTTCACTTAGGACACACAAGCATTGTAAGATATTGTAATGATGTTTTTGTGTTACTAATGAGGGCTGATTTCTCTACAAAGATTGAAGTATACTTGTATTGTTAATCCTTGAACCATTCACTTTGGTGGCATGTTACCTTGTATAATAATTTTCTGTATTGTGAGACCAGCTTTTATGTAAAAAAAATTGGTTATTTTGTTTTATTTCAGGCGTTTTTTTTCCTCCCAGATGTTTTCCTGTTTAAAATAGCATCTTTTGTTAAATACTTTTAATAATTTTTTGAGATGTGATTCTTCCTCCACTGTGTTGTGTTCTCTTTCCTAGATCTTTTCTACTTGAACTTTCAACTTCAGAATCCTTTTCTAATGCTATGGCAGGATTTGCTAGTATTGGCAACAGTCTCCTTAAATAGGAACCAGACTAGACTATTTATTTACATTTTTTGGGGTATTTTGAGTTTTCAGAATAAATGTTTTATCTTAGAGGTCATATAGGTTTTTCTGTTCTGATTACTTCTGGTTTAATATCTTTCTTTAATTAATTTCCTTGACATTCTATTTTATTCATGCTTTGCATGAATGAGTACAAGGAAAAAGCAAAGCTTTGCAAAGTGCTTGGCATCTCATCAAGGAAAGTGATGTATTGAATTCCAGTGTCTGAAAGGTGTGATAGCATCAGAGATCTTCACTGTGTAACCTAAAATAGATCCATACTAGCAATCTGTTTTTTGCTAATGACAGTCTTTTTATTGGCTTTTTTCATCAAAAAGATAGAGCAGGTTGCCCTCGGAGATCATGTCATTATGGACAAACTTACTCTGCTAACTGTAGATTATATTTGGCGAGGGTATAAAATATAACCACATTTCACACTAAGAGAAATTGTGAAATGATATATTGACAAGTTTTGAGTGGTACGCACTTATAGGTAGAAAGCTAAGAGTCATCAGATGTGAGGAGGTGTACCTCTGGGAGGTTGTGGTTCCCCTGAAGATTGAGACAGGGAAACTATTGGCAAGAGAGGTGTTAACGTTTTTTGCCTTTTTGAGAGTCAGCATCTCCTAGATGTTGGGACTCATGTGGGGCTTTGAACTGTTCCCATATGCCCCAGTTTCCTCTGTGTGTCCACTTATAGTTTTTGCCCTAGTAGAGGTGAAGGTATCATCTGGAAAACTGTTTTAAAAAATGCTCATTTCTCCTGGTGTCAGGTTAAAGACGCAAGCATGTGCATTTGCTGCAGTGAATACATTATACAATGAAATTAAATGGAGCTAATAACAAAGGTGCAACAGAATAACTCTATATTTAGCTATTCTTAGATACCTTTTTAGGACCTTTGTAGTTCTTTTCCTGCTCAGTCCTCACTTTCTGAAGTAACATTGAATAATAATTTTTCATTTATATTTTCACAGAATCATAGAACAGTTCAAGTTGGAAGGGACCTCAAATCATCATCTGGTCCAGCCTTTCGTGGTAAAGGGAGCCTAGATGAGATTACCTAGCACCCTACTCAGTCATACCTTAAACACATCCAGTGATGGGGAGTCTATGGGGAGGTTGTTCCAGTGATTGAGTGTTCTCATTGTGAGAAATTTCTTTCTTGTATCAGGATGAAACTTCTGCTGCAACTGGTCCCCATTTCCTCTTATCATGGCTCCTTGTGAAGAGAAAGCTTCCGTCCTCTTTCTTGCCACCATTTGAATATTGGAAAACTGTAATGATGGGCCGGCTGAGCCTCCTCTTCTCTGGGGTGAAGATACCTAACTCATTCGGTCTCTTCTTATAGGGCAGAGGAGTTTTCGTCATTTTCTAGATACAACATGAGAAAGACCATAAATGTGTAATTAGAAAAACTAGTCCAAGTTCTGCAAGGAAAACTTGCATAAGCATGTTGCCAAAAACGAAGCATGGCTTGTGTAGGTGATAAGTGCACATCCACCTTGTGTTTCTGTATGTTTCAGTCTGATTCTCACAGTAGTTCCAAGTGGAAAAAATGTAATGCTTTCACTGATGGTGCTCAGTACAAGGGCAGAATTCTGAATCTTAAAAAAAAACCCCAAACCCCAAAGCCACGCAGACTCCAAACAAACCCAGCTACCTGAATTGAATTACTGGAATGGGAATTGGTTTCAGCATAGGGCTCCAGAAATCCTGCAGTACCTGGTTTTGTAGGGCTTAATGGAATTTGACATAGGGCAATTTGTCACACGTTGTTAAAATATGTTACAGAAACATGTACAAAGACCTTGTTTTCATAGAAAGTGCCTAAAACAGAAAAGCTGAGATTCTAAACGAGATTAGGCTAGAAGCCAATGTCCTTCCTCAAGATAGCTGATTATTAGATAAAACGGTCAGAACTAAACAGAGGATTTATATTAGCATGACTCAAATGATATCTGAAAGTTCATGACAGTAACTCAAGCTTGTTTTAAAGCAGAATGTATTAGTAAAATTCCTAGTTGCTATTTTGATATCATGAGCCATTGTAACAGTTGATATGATATGAATAAGTGAAAAAACAAGCAGTTGTGCTTGGTTATGGGCTTTCACTGTGTCATTAAGGTTTATAAAGGCAGTGATTGTAGAGCATGTATGTTATTAGTACATTTCTCAAAATTTCTGAAGGCTTCTACAACACAGTATTTACTAAATTTTAGAATAATTAGCATTTTTTTGAGCTTGCTTATAACTTCAGTGAATTATTTTTGTGCACCACATCTGCTGTTATGGACCCTATAAAATGCTGCAGTAGTGTTGTCATCCTGGATGTACACAGCATTTATGACTAGGTACTCATGCTGCTTTGTGGCAACTACAATGTACCATCTTCTGGCTTGCCTTGTCATGCTGGGCCTGGAGGAATGGAAGAGATTCCCCGTGTGCTCATTCCTATACCTGGCTGCAGGTGGCTAGGATATTGAGGGAAGCAGCCTAGCTTCTCTAAATGTCAATTGGCAAAATACAGTGGTTCAACAAACACTGTGCTACTGTTACTGCACTTTTTTCCCCCACTATCACTCTTACGAAAGATTCAAAGGGCGTTAATGATTAAGAGCAGGCACAAGCGCTGGGTTTTGTCTTTTGCAGACATTTCACATGTTATTTTAAATCAACTTAAGGTAAAAAGTGATGCACTGATGCATAAAAGTAGATCTACACTGTAATTTTAGCAGGATTCTTTAAGCTGTCTGGGCCTGGTGTATATGGAGTTTGTTCCTACTTGCCTAAAGATAGACCACTGCAGTCTAAATCAATACAAGTCATGTTTACAGAGCATGTGAGCACACACACATGCACATTTCCACTACCTTTGTTGACCTGGAGTAATAGCATAGCTTTAGTTAAGCTGCTAATGTTCTGTATAGATCAGTCTTTGCTGAACACTGATACTACATGAAAAACCATAACAAGAACACTGATACTGCATGAAAAACCTTAAGAACATATGTAATTAACTGGATTTGCATGACGAGGTTTTGGTAGTGAAGGGACTACAGGGGTGGCTTCTGTCAGAAGCTACTGGAAGCTTCCTTTGTGTCTGATACAGCCAATGCCAGCTGACTCTAGGGCACACCTGCCGCTGGCTACAGCTGAGCCCATCAGCAATGGTGGTAGCGCCTCTGGGATAACATAGTTAAGAAGGGAAGAAGAAGCCTTGCGTGACACCTGCTGCAACCAGAGAGAGGAGAGAGAATACATGAGAGAAGTAACTGCAGATGCCAAGGTCAGGGCAAAAGGAGGTGTGGGAGGTGCTCCAGGCACCAGAGCAGAAACTCCCCTGCAGCTCATGTTGAAGACCATGGTGAGGCTGGCTAACCCCTGCAGCCCATGGAGGTTGATGATGGAGTGAATATGTCTACCTGCAGCCCATGGAGGGCTTGATGCTGGAGCAGGTGGGTGCATGAAGGAGGCAATGACCCTGTGGGAAGCCTGGACTGGAGCAGGCTCCTGGAAGGACCTGGAGCAGTTTTTTTCAGCAGGTTTTGTGACCCTGTGGGGGATCCACATAGAAGCTGTCTAGTCTGTTCCTGGAGGACTGCATCCTGTGGAAGGGGCATATGCTGCAACAGCTCATGAAGAGCTCACCTTGGAGAAATTCAGGGAGGACTTTGTCCCATGGGAAGGACCTTGTGGTGGAGCAAGGAAAGAATGTCCCTCTGAGGAGGGACTAGCAGCTGAGACCTGGTATGATAAACTGACCGCAATGCCCAGTCCCACTGTGCTGCTTGGGTGAGAAGGCTGAGAACACTGGGAGAAAATTTGAGCCTGGGAGGTAGGGGGGTTAGTGTGGTGTTTTAAGATTTAGTTTTATTTCTCATTATCCTACTCTAATTTCATTGCTAATAAATTAAACTACTTTCCCTAAGCTGAGTCTGTTTTACCTGTGATGATAATTGCTGAGTGATCTATCCCTGTCCTTATCTTGACCTGAAAACCTTTTGCTATATTTTCTCTCCCCTGTCCAGCAGAAAAGGGGAACTGATGGAGCAGCTTTAGTGGACATCTGGAGTCCATCCAGGGTCAACCCACCACACGGATGTGAGGATAAATGTGATATCTATATTTAAGCTTTTTATTGTAAGAATACAAATGCTTCAGTTTGCTTACAGACTTGCCAGCTGCTCGTTATTTGCCTTTAGTCACAGTCCTTCTCAGGGTGACAGAGTCATTTGAGGTAAAGGGTGAATAGAACATATAGGGATGGCTTCAGAAGATAATTCTGTTTTCTTATTATCTTATAATTTAGAAAGAACTGCTATTTATGTTTTTGAGGTGATGGAATTTTTAGCAGATAGAACTCTGAAGGGAAAATTATTGTTTTTCAAGAGGTCAACTTTGCTCTTCAAGGACATCAAGAAGACACATTGTTATTAGGTATATAATATTTGGCATGCCTGAAAATATACATTAGTAATTTGTATTCACTGTATTTTTTCTAAACAGTGTGGGATCCACTCTGTAGCATTTTCTTTGCATGTATGTTCTTAAATCCTTATCAATGTTATGTAAAGAAAATCCACTAAAAGAAGTGGGTTTTTTAAAATTTTATATTAAATCTTGAAAGACATGTTCTGTTCTGTTTACTTGAAAATTAGGTGTGTAGTAAATTAACTTCATTTTGCTCAGAATGGCAAATGTTAGTGAGATAATTTGCATTATCCTGGAAGGAAAGCATGTATAAAAAGAAACTCACATTAAAAATAGCAAAGATCTAACCACTCTATGTTGCACTGCAGACTTGTCTGGTGCTGCATGGGAAGTCTGTATTCTGAGGAATTAATATGGAAGAAGAAATCTGCGACAGTTTAATCTTTCTTATTTGCACTTAGTTCATTGGAGGGATGCACTGGTTGTTAACAGTTACAGGGAAACTTCAGTTCACTTGCAATATGATTTCAGGATCACAGGCTTAAAAATCACTTGAATAGTTAAAGCAGCAATAAGACATCAGTAGTTAATTTGAGTGAATTAATGTGAACAAGCAGTTAATTCTGAGCATATATTAGCAGCTTGAGAAGCATTTAAACATTACTGTATTTTTTGTGGTAGTCAGAGATGTGCTGAGCACACTTTTCAGAACTGGGAAGCTGTTGCTTCGATGTTGATTTATATTTTTTTTTTTCCAGAATGAATCAATCTAAAATATCTCAACCTTAGTTTTGCTCTCCAGCTTCTGAAGGACTCGTCATGGGGGTAGTTCTAAGCTTCTTTTGTGCCTTTTGAGAAGACTATTCCCTGGTAGCTGTTTAAGATGGCCTGTGGCTACTTTCTTGCCAGCACAAGGAAATAAAATGTTTACTAGGAAAAATATTTAGCAGAATTTAGAGAATACCTGTTTTCCTTGCTTAACAATATCTTGTAAAATTTAACCAAGTAGAGAAACAACAGCATATTCCCTTTACAACATAGGAACAGGTTTTTTATAAAAACTGTATCTCAAACTTCACAAAATCATTTACATAGCACAAGAATTGTTGCATTTTCTTTAGATAGTTCATTGCTGGTATTTGGAATGCCCTTAGATTGTCAAATAATTTATTTTAAAGAAGTTGTTGTTATTGAAATGAAATATCACCCCAGATTTAAAATTTGTCATAACAGTAATTGAGTCCAAACCTAAAAGATCTCAGAATGTAAATCTGAAAGGACAGCTGTAACTGAACAGATTATTTATGAGTGTTTACATAGGATTTGCCTCTTATCCATAAGTTTGTTAAGAACACAGAAGGAAATGGAATAATGACTGCTCAGATTTACAGATACCACAAAACTTATACTGAGGAGCTACTTGAACAGACTAAGATGAATTACTTGGTTGGGAGCTGTAAGCAAACTGCAGTTCTGTGCCTGTGGCCTAAAGTAGATCTGTGTGTCAGGGGGGATAACTTACCAAACAGAACAATACACTGTAGGAAACAGTAACTTTGCACAGTGTCTGGAGGGGATGTGCATGCTCATGAAACGTGAATTTTCAGTGTGGCTTGTGGCCAGGAGGACCACCAAGATTCTCAGGTTTAGATATGTAAATACTGTCAGGGAAGTAATATTGCTTTGTATATTTGACTTTGGTGTAACCTTTTAGAAGAATGCTATGCCCAATGGCAATAGTCACAATTTCCAGTAATGCTGTAACATTGGACAGAAAAGAGTTGTGAGATTAATGGGTTAAAGAGAAGCACTAGCATGACACTCTCAACAAGGAGAATCTGCTAAGTTTAGTGAATGGTGAGTTAGCCTGGAAGAACCATCTTTGGAGCAAAAATTTGATAATAAAATAATATCTGTTCTATCTAGCAGAGAAAGGATGATCCAGTAGAAGCTGGACACATTACTTGAAGAGATAAAGGCACGTAACAGATTCTAGATATGTTCTCTACTCTGAATGAGTTACATGTTTTCCTGAAAATACGTGATTTGGTAGAAAGAGGACTAATTCAGGCAAGTCAGATCCATGTTACGCAAGAGGTCAAAGTATATAATCACAGTAGTCCCTTTTTGACTCCCCCACAGGTAACCTGCATACTAGCAAAAGTATGAGCAGTATTTCACAGAGGTTTGAGTGCTAGAGATTGTGAACTCATTTCAATTCTGCTATAGTGTTATCAGTACACAGAACAAGTTGTGCACTAAATAGGCAACTGGATATGTTTAGCCTTGTTTTTACTGTCTCTAGAGTACTGCAAATGGATTACTAATGCACACTCTGACTTGACTTATGACTGGTAGGATATGGCTCATTAGTTTTAAATTTCATTATACAATATGTGTTGTGATAGTCTGGGGCAAAATATACTTTCATTATGAAAATGAGGTGGACATACATAGTAGGAAAGTGCCTATGCAAACGTCAGCTGTATTGTATGTGGCTAATTATTATTAATTTTTCAAAGCTTTTAGAAGACAGACATCTTCTAATGCTTATTAAATGTTTTTGGTACCCTTCTTTCCACTCTTGTTTACTTGTAATTTCTTTCTGCTTTCATGAGCAAGTGACGATCTGATGGCTATTTTCCATTCATTTTCTGCTCACAACATTTATTTAAGACAATTGAAAAATTCAGTGTTTCCTTTTTAAAGGCAAACTTGACCTTTTATATATCAACCAAAGATGCTCCATGGAGTTTAGAGAAGGTAAAGTGTGCTCATAGGGTTCTGCTTTAGAAGCATATTTGGAGAAAAATGTGTGTATTTTCTATACACTTTAGACTAATTCACTAAACTATAGCTAAATAGACTAGGCATTTAGAGGACTTTTTAAGTAAATTCACATGGCAATCTGGTTCTGTTTAAAATGCTAATAAATGCATCCCATCTCATGAAACTAGTTCTCCCTGCATAATTAATTAGCATTGTGTAAAAATAAGGGCAGGAAAGCCATACTCACAGTCATTTTCATCTAGAATGGTCTATAAAAGATTACTATACAGTTCTGAAAGGTCATATATGAATAGCTCATTTCTTCAAAAACGGTATTTTGCAAGTAGAAATTTAGTTAAGATTACCTGGACTCATTGTTACATACAGCTTTTAACCACGAGATGGCATTCCTAACAGAACTTTGCTAGACGTCATAATTTCTTGCAGATTTTAAAGGGGCTACCTGAAATGTTTTCCTAAGCATTTGTAATGTTAGATGCACTTTTTATATTTTCATTTCTATAAAATGTAATTAACATAAATTTAAATAAGAAACCTTAATGATAATTAGGCTGATACTCATTTATATGTGGAGTACCCAGGCATATGTGATGGTTCCAGGTCAGAGAAACACTTTGTTAATTCACAGCTTTATGTGCTGCTGGAGACTTTTTAACTGTAAATCTTGAATCCATTTTGCTTTAATATAAGAATCTAAAAGAAAAAAAATCTCAATTCTTAAATATTTAACTCAAAAGCATAAAAAATTACCATGTTCTGACATGCAAAACCCAAGCATCTGGGGTTTTGAATGTCATGTAGCATATAAGGCTTGTAGTGAGTTTTGGGAGAAAGAAGAGCAAATAATGTGTTCACAGAAGAAAATAGTGTAAATAATATTGCTTGCTGTGCAGGGGAAGATTTTGCATAGCTTAATGTTAAAATGATCAAGCAACGTATTTTCAAGTGCCTGTCATCTGTGATGATAACAGAGCCTACAGACAGCCCTCCTTTCTTCCATGCTTTATATCTTTTTCAGTTTCTGGTAACCTTTGCATGTGAAAATCAAATATTTCATAATTATTTTTCCTTAAATACAAGCAATTTGCTAAACCAATACAAGTGAGGTATATTTTGTGTAACACAAAGACATACATATTATACTTCCTTTCTTGCACCCCATGGTTAAGGTCCTGATTTACTTTACTTATTTTTCTGACTTTTTAAGATCAGACCTTAGCTAATCCATTATATTTCCATTCTAGCTACCTCCCTAGTTGCATTTTGGTCCAAACAAAAGACATTACCTTAAGTCTGTGCTTAAACTGGAAATCAATGTAAGCTGAGGATTTTTTTTTTCAATTCTATTTGAAGTCAGCAGAAAGGATTATCACAGACAATCTTTTTGATTGTTTTGTGGTAGTGAAACTTACATCACATCTTTTCTAATGCATGTGTACATATCCTGCTAGTCCCCCTGCTGATGCTTCAGCCCTCTGGTTTTGGTTCCTATCATTTAACACAGCTGAGAGGACAGAGTCGTGGTTGCAGCTGCTGCTGACACTAATGACACACTTTGCGGACTGAGTGCATACTACCTTGACATTAAGCAGATGTTCTTTTTCCTAACATGCTGTTATACCTCTATCATCTCTCAAAGGTGACTATGCAAAACAAAATATTAATTTTTGTTTACTGAGAACAATTGTCAGTCATAGAATCACAGAATAGTTTGGGCTGGAAGGAACTTTAAAGACCATCTAGTTCCAACTCCCCTGCCACAGACAGGTACCACTTCCACTAGATTGGGTTGCTCAAAGACCCATCCAACCTGGTCTTGAACATCTCCAGGGGTAGGGCTTTCATGGCTTCTCTGGACGACGTGTTCCAGTGCCTCACCACCCAGACAGTAAAAAAATTTCTTCCTAGTATCTGCTACTTGAATCTGACAGAAGGTCTGCAGAGGCAAACCTTTGGAGCTAACTGTATCTCTTGTTGACTACTAGTAGAATTTGAGGGCCTGAACATCTCTCGCTTGTTACAAATTTTAAAGTGAAAATGACTATTGCAAGGATGTGGAAATGACAGTACAAAGAAAGTTATATGTAATAATTATGAAGTGTTGATGGAGAAGTATATGGTTTGTAGCTCTTACCTTTCAAGTTAAGTTATACACTGAATTTTCTTTGTAGTAATGAGGCATAACACTACGTGAGTAGATGAGGACACAATTCCACTGAGAAGAGCGAAGAGCCTGTCTCACGGAGGATGCAGGCTGATGGTTGGCATGTACAGAGGGCTTATCCTGGAGGATAGTTTGTAAGTAGAAATATGCACAGCTAAACAAGTGAAACAGGTTAGTCAAGGCAATGACAGGGTCAGTGCCTTGCAAAGTGCCTTAATAAGTAGGATGTGATGGACACCATTAATGGAAATCAATAGTCTCAACTATTGCTGATGTTGCATCTGGGATATCTAATAATGTTGAATCAGATTAATATGTACTCCAACTCCCAGAAATGGGAGCAATAAATGACACTGGATTCATCCTTTTGCCTGAGGGACTCTCAGTTACATGACAGCCATAAGCTCACGTAAACGAGCTGTTGCAGGTAACACTGTCAGAAATTATGGCCATACTGAGTGCAGACAAGTAATAGTACTGATACTTCATGACAGATCTGCAAACTGCTTTGCTAGTACAAAGGCCATCAGGGGCTAATTTGATGCAGTTTATATTTTATAAGAGGTGGATTATAAACATTTGGAATTGCTTCTTATGTAACTGCTGCTGGATAAGCATAGCTAAGAGTAAATGTGAACTGCAAAAGGGAAATGTGAAACTGGGAACCGTAACCGCAAGTATAATCACTTCCTATATATAACAAACTTATGCCTAGGGCAAGCAAGCACAATTACCAACAGAAGCCGCGTTTGTTCATTCAAATGATTTTTCTGTTCTAGTTTATTTATCACTCTGGATTACACTTTTTTCATTAAATTTTTCTGGAATAATTTAACTCCAAAGGAAATTAGTTGTTTACCTTCAATAGATGACCAGGTTTGTCTATTGAAAAGGAGTTAGATTTATAAAGCACTTTCATGAGGTTTTTAAATAAGTGGGATATAAAGGATCATTATGCAACATGTAGATTTTTCTTCCCCAGGCTAGTAACGTAATTAATCTCTTTCATTTTCCTCCTTTCATTTCCTCAGTCTCAGAAATCTAGAAATATACATTTTAGAAAATTATCAGTTACTTAAATATTTAACATACTTCCAAATTGTATATCTGATCAAAACAATATATTGCTTTCTCTGAAGATGCTGAAGATACACTGATGATCTCTGGAAACAAAATAACAGCTCTCGTTTGCTTTACAAAAAGCAAAAAATGTTTTATTTTGTTAAAATTAGCTTTCAAGTCTAGATTCAAGGATGTGTGCAGAACCTGAATTGCCAACATATCTGTTCCTTGTGCTTCTAGGTCACTGATAGTAAAGCTCTTACTTTCTTGTTCATTATATTATTGTGAAAAGAAACGGTTATAAATAGACGTACCTTTCTTTTCAATGGCATCTGGATATAAAACAGACTCAATTATCTGCTGTGTTACTATTGCCTGACACTAGAATTGCTTTACTAAAGACTAATCAAACCTAATATGCAGACAAGCCCTTTTAAAAATTCAGAGTGGTGAAGCTGAGCTGGAAGATCTTGAGTGCAAAGTGAATTTTCCAATGCTGTATGGAACTAGTACAAAAGCTAGATTAAAAACTACTTCACAAACTACTAAGATCTCTGTAATGCCCAGCTTTGCAGATAGTTACTCATTTCCTTAAGGCACAGCTGACAGCTGACAGAGAAATGGAGAAATATAAACTACATTTTTTTTTTTTTTAGAAATCCATTCAGGACAAAATTTGCCTTCTATGTGCTAAACCTATGGGGTGAAGAGTGGATCTCCCACCTCTGATGGTGGTGGCTGTTCAGTCAGTTCAGGGACAGCAGATGCATCATCTTTAGTGATGAGTTCCTTGTATTGATTGCATGATCTGCTTCATAAATCAGATTACATATAAACGGAACAGCTTAAAAGTAATTGTACAGCTGAGAAGCTAATGAGTTATTGTGCCTTATGGCTACTGTGAATGTGTAGGTAAAGACCAAGAAGATAAAAATTGGTCTCTTTAACCTCCTGTGTCTCTTAACTTTACCCCCCCATGAGTTTTCTGTCACTTTAATTTAGGATGGTTTTTGATCAACCTATGAAAGTGATTTTATTATGTGTTTGTCTCCAGTTCCCTAGAAACAATTGTCCAGTCCCATGTTCCTAAATTCCCTTCTGTATGCACTGTGTTTGCTTTGCTTTTTCTTTTGTTTCATTTTTGACAGCTGCAATAGGTGTATTTAGTGATGATGTGGTTTGTAGATCTGTTTTTACAGGGCAAACAGAAGAAATAAGCCACTTAACAGTAGCATTTGGAGTTTTGTTGGGACTACCTTAGTAATTTTTTTTTTACTTACAAAGCAGATGTATGTATAGTGTGCTCAAACTCTTCACCAGTGCCCATTACCATAAAATCATTTCAGCGTAACTATTTTTCTAATTTTCTAATCCTTTTCACAGGATAATTTAAAAATGGTCTTTGTAGAGTAAATTTAACACTATATTACAACTCAAAATACCAGAATCATAAAATAAAATAAAATAAAAAATCTTGCAATAAGCATTTTGTAGTCAATACAAGTTCCTTTCAGGCTGATGCCTGGGCTGCAAATCAAGAGTTTCATTATTCTTCTGGAATAAGCTACCCATTGATATGTTCTTGGTTAAATTCTGTGAACTGTGTTGTCATTAACTCTACATTTGATGGCTATCAGACAGCACAAATTTACAAAGTGCTATGAGTTCTGAACAGAAGAAAAACTGTGTACACAACAACGTGCAGTGAAGAGGAAAATCGGAAGATATTATTTTGTTATTATACCTTCATCTAAGAGTAGAAAAGGCCTGTATGGATGGATATGTGTAAGTGTGTTGATATTTGGCAAGCTGTTACCTTTCTCAGAAAGCTTGAAAGTGATGACTTTTGCAACATTTCTTTTTGTTCACATTGATTAGGGGCTGTTGGTTTTTTTTCTGTGCCTTCCTCCTCCTCAAATTCATAAATGAATGACACAAAAATTGGGAGTTATTTTTAAAATCAGACTTCAATATGAAGAAGTAAAAAAAGGATGGAAAATCAACAGCAAAAATCAGGTTTGGTGAATAGGTAGGGACTGAACACAGCTCTGCTAAGTGTCTGTGAATTAATGCCCAATGCTGAAATTTTGATCCCTTTAAACACAGTCACACTAAAACAGGCAACCTGTAGCCTTAAAATTTTACTATAAAAATTGAGCTGCGGTTTTCTTGAGAGATTTGTGTAAAATCCTGTAGCAGTGAGTCTAGATAACAGGGAAACACCTTCTGGGAGGGCAGGTGGGGAGATTGGTTCTACTTTTTGTCTGGCAATTATTCTAAGGTAAAGGAAGAAGAAAGTATTGATATATTTTTGGAACCTCAAAAATTCTGTTTCACATGAGATGAGTTTGACTAATTTAGTAGTCTGTTTAACTGAATTTATATGACCTCTTCCCAGTTATGAAAGTTTCCAGGGTATCTGGACCAGTTTACTGTATGTTTTAAGAGACAGAAAATGCAAGAGAATTTACATGTTTTTACATGAATATATAAAGTATATGCATGTAGATTGTGTGTGTGTTTCAGTTTATTGTGTGCACAGAATATCATGTTCACAGTACATCTGTTAACATCATCTTGACTGATGCATCTCAGGTCATGTGTAGAAAGAGATCTGCATCCCTGGGAGTGCCAGTTTGCCACATCAGCAAGTCCAGGTAGGATCTGGCCCATGCTGTTGTCCTTCTTAGGCAGTGTGAGATACCACAAACGGACCGCACAATCATCCTGAGCAATGCAGTCAAGCTCAGGAATGCAGTGTTGCCTATTGTCCAGGACTCTGTCTGGCTGTGACCCTTGGCTGGCTTTGTGCAGCATCGCTGCCTTACGTGACTTCACGTTGAGAATTCTGTCACTGAGCTGCAAGAGTGTGTGAACTGAAACTGTGCCTGGTAAGAAGAGTAAAACCAGGCAGAACTGAAAGTGCTGAGCTGATAAGAGTGTCTCGGGGACTAGGGACAAAACAGTGGCATGGGATCTTTAAAACCTAAGGGAGAAAGCAGAGGCTTAGAGAATGGCTTCTCTGCAACTGTGAGGATGTGTACTGATTTACTGGGATATTTCAATATGACAGAGATAGTTTTCTTACAAAGTATAAAGTCTGCAACACTAATAAAAAGCAGCAGAAACTACCTCATATGGTTTTCTTTCCCCCTCTCCCTTTTCCTTTTCCACATTTTTTCTGCACTGTTCCTCATTTCCTCTTCTCTGCTCCCTTCTGACCTATCTGAGCGATGCATTTCCAATCAACCTCTGGTCAAAGTGCCTCTTGATACCCTTTATGCCTTTGCTTTGTTTTCACTTGGAGAAATCACTTGAATCGTACAACCCCCAAGGCCCACTTAACATGTGGTACTGTGCTCTCACTACTCTTGGTTCCAGTTTCTACACCAGCACAGAGTGCTGGCCCTGGAGGTCTGTGGTGACCAACTAGACCTCTGGTCACTCATGTGGATGCCTAGCTTGGCATCAGGGCTGTAGGAATGAGAACAAAACATTCCCAGCCCAAGTGAAGGTGTCCAGTGTTGGGGTAGGGATTAATGGCAAGAGAGAATCCGCAGTATTGCTTATGCAAGTGCACAGATGAAAATACCTTTGTTTTCCATTCACAGGGATCACTGGGCTGCTAGACCCTTGCACAGGTCCATCCTTTCTATCCAGCCCAAGCCAGCACCTGTCTCCAGAAGCACACCATGTTTCATAGGTGGCAGGAGTAGACTGTCAGTTGCCTTTGTATCCCTCTGATTAAAGAAATAATCTCATTTTGTGAGTGTCTCATGGCCTTTATAAGCTTAATGTTTGGATGTGCTATGGATATGAATAGATGGCATTCAGATACAGCAAAGTCTTATTGAACTTGGGTTGGTTTTCACTTGTTTTGGACATGGTAGAATGTGTGTGCCATCTGGCACATGCTCTGCAACTCCTGAAGCCTAACTGGAGATGCTGTGTCCCCCTGTCTCTGCATGTCTCTCCTGTCAGGCTCATTCCTGCCAGCACCATTTCTTGTTACCAGTCTCCTCATTTCACCTCTCAAACCAAGTCATTAAGCAAGAAGAGCATTGGCCTAAAATAGACTACCAGGATAATTTAAACTGGACTATAAGTGCACATTGGTTCCATCCATTTTAATTTTTTTTTTAAGGAAGATGCAAGGAAAAAATGGTTAGCAACTTAGCTGCCTCTGAAATGTCAGTTCTGAGGACCAGGTTTGAAACAGGATTTATCTCTGATTTTGCTTGGAGTATCCATTTTAGCATACAGTGAAAGTTACATTTGATTCACTAGTTTAAATCAGAACAATCAATACATTTTTATTATAGAATAATGCCACTGTGTGGATTTCAACTGTAACTTCAAATGCATGAATGATGCTTGCTGCTTGGCAACTGGTATTTGAAGAAAAACTTTAAAGGTCTGAAAATAGAAACAGTCCAGGAAATTAGAGATATTAATTGGGTATTTGAAGTGGATAAGAAATTACTTCAGCATATTTTTAACTAAAGAGAAGAATAAACAAGTGATAGAAAACCAATCACAAGACAGGAGCAGAAGACAGGAAAGTAATTATAGTGTTAGGAAGAAAGGTTATAACTCATTAATGCAGTGGAATTGTTTGAAGGTATTAATGTTATGGCATACAAAGGGAGTGCAATGGCTTTTTAGAGCATCTGGCAAAGTTTCAGACCAGGGTACAATGTCTTTGAGGTAGAGTAATGGAATAAGTAGAAAGTTGGCTCATTAGGCTGATAATTGGGGAAAAAAAAAAGAAAACAAAAGATAAAAAAGGAGATTTTTTTTTTTTTGTCTGTAAAAAGGAGAATTTTTTTTATCTGGGGAGGAATGAGGTAGTTATGTTGGAAGGCTGTTTATTATAGAGAAAGGTATGACCTCAGTTTGGCCTATAAGTTTTGGTCTTGGATGATCTTCCCTCTACAACTGTGCCACAAAACCTGTTAACTGCGAAGTAGCAGTGATAGCGGTGAGAGGTCTCCAGAGCTACATACTGTGAACTACATTTAGGCAGGAAAATATATCCCCATGAGCTAACCTGCCAACAGGATTAAATCACTCAGGAACCTGGAGTAGTGGGACTTCATACAGAAGGAAGAAAGGCTTCCTAGTCATACTGTGAGGTTCTGCTCTGTAGCAGCTGCTGCTGCCTAAGCTCCCTCCTCTAAACAAATCAGTGAACAGTGTAAGCTGAAGCCAGAAAAGTGGTTGCACAGTGCACAGCAGCATTCACTTGTGGGCATTTGCTAAGCAGACAAAGGATACATTTTGAGAGAGAGACTTGCAGCAGTCTGGAAACTGGAAAATAAATAAATGTCTTCTACAGCCCACTCCATTACACCCCACTGTCCTCAGTTTCCCCCTCCGAACATGGATTCACTAGATTTCCAGACATGTCTGCACTTGGAAAACACATTATCTAGCACAAGGGAGAGCAGGTGGTCCTGTGCAGCCCTGTTTGCATTCAACCTAGTCCAAGAAATTGTTTTTTGGAGGAGGGTCAGTCAGCTGGGGGCACGTATGTGCATCATCAGTATTTTCAACTGACTGGGAGAAACTGCTACCTCTGCTGCTTTTCTTCAGATGTGCTTTGAAATATAGGCTGAAGGATGTATAAGTTTTGCTTTCATGATAACAAAAATAACCACTTTGTTCTAGTATCTGTAAAGTTAAGGCAGTTCCCTACCAGCAATGATAATTTAAGAACACTTTCTGCCTGGCGATTGATACATAAATGAGAAGAATATTTTTTAAAATCCTGGTTGCTTTTATTATTTAAAAAAAAAAGAAATCGCTGCTAATTTTCAGTTTGCTAAGTCTTTTAATATCTAGTTTCCACCAGAAACACTTTGAGTTATCAGGCGAAGGGGATATAATTGTGATACAAAATCAGCAGTCCTTACCACGGAGTAACTACCGGAAATCTTGCTCTTGGAAGGAATACAGGTGCCATTATGCCACAAGAAGTCCAAATAATGTTCAGCTGAGAACCAAGGCCCAGAACAATGATGCAGAGCAAATGCCCATTGCTTTATACAGCCTGTCCAAGGGGAG
The DNA here is from genome assembly GCA_033558105.1 of Coccyzus lansbergi. NCBI lineage: Eukaryota > Metazoa > Chordata > Aves > Cuculiformes > Coccyzidae > Coccyzus > Coccyzus lansbergi. Next base: position 775,315 of record JAUMJK010000420.1, on the reverse strand, counting down.
GAAGAGTGCTAGAGGGCTGGGAAGATGCCTGAATCCTAACTGTTGGTATGGGTGTGCTGGTGGGAAAAAGACCTAATAAACAGTAGCTCAGAGTCTGTGTTGGAAAATGCAGCTGTCAAGGCACTTCGAGAGAAAACTAGGAAGATTCACTCCTGGTTCCTCAAGACTTTTGCAAATCTGCAGATAATAAGCCTGACTTCGGGCCATATGCTGCCGATAGAGACTGTTGCAGGGTATTGAAGGAGCTGGTGGATGTACTGGCCAAACCCCTTTCCATCATCTTCCAACAGTCCTGGAAGACTGGGGAGGTTCCACTGGACTGGAGGCTGGTTGATGTAGTGCCTATCTACAAGAAGGGTTGCAGGGAGGATCCGGGGAACTACAGGCTTGTCAGTCTGACCTCAGTGCCAGGGAAAGTCATGGAACAGGTGATCTTGAGTGCTATCATGAAGCACATGCAAAAGAACCGGGTGATCAGGCCCAGCCAACATGGGTTCACAAAAGGCAGGTCTTGCCAAACTAACCTGATCGCCTTCTATGACAAAGTGACTCGGCAGCTGGATGAGGGAAAGGCTGTGGATGTGGTCTTCCTGGAGTTCAGCAAAGCGTTTGACACAGTTTCTCACAGCATTCTGCTACGGAAACTGTCAGCCTCTGGCCTGGACAGGCGCACACTCTCCTGGGTAGAAAACTGGCTGGATGGCCGGGCCCAGAGAGTGGTGGGAAATGGTGTTTACTCCAGCTGAAGGCCAGTTACAACTGGGGTTCACTAGGGCTCAATGCTGGGTCCAGTCCTGTTCAATGTCTTCATCAATGACATGGATGAAGGCACTGAGGGTACCCTTAGCAAGTTTGCAGATGACACAAAGCTACGTGGAAGTGTCGATCTGCTGGAGGGTAGGGAGGCTCTGCAAAGGGACCTAAACAGGCTGGACCACTGGGCTGAGTCCAATGGCATGAGGTTTAACAAGACCAAACGCCTTGGGTCCTGCACTTGGGGCACAACAACCCTATGGAGAGCTACAGACTGGGAGAAGTCTGTCTAGAAAGCTGCCTGGAGGAGAAGGACCTGGGGGTGTTGATTGACAACTGACTGAACATGAGCCAGCAGTGTGTCCAGGTGGCCAAGAAGGCCAATGGCATCTTGGCTTGGATCAGAAATGGTGTGACCAGCAGGTGCAGGGAGGTTCTTCTCCCTCTGTACTTGGTACTGGTGAGACTGCTCCTTGAATCCTGTGTTCAGTTCTGGGCCCCTCACCACAAGAAGGATGTTGAGGCTCTGGAGTGAGTCCAGAGAAGAACAAGAAAGCTGGTGAAGGGGCTGGAGAACAGGCCTTATGAGGAACGGCTGAGAGAGCTGGAGTTGTTTAGCCTGGAGAAGAGGAGGCTGAGAGGAAACCTCATTGCTCTCTACAACTACCTGAAAGGAGGTTGTAGAGAGGAGGGTGCTGACCTCTTCTCCAGAGTGACAGGGGATAGGACAAGAGGGAATGGCCTCAAGCTCTGCCAGGGGAAATTTAGGCCAGAGATTAGGAGGAAGTTTTTCACGGAAAGGGTCATTGGGCATTGGAATAGGCTACCCAGGGAGGTGGTTGATTCACCTTCCCTGGAGGTGTTTAAGGCATGGGTAGATGAGGTCCTGACGGACATGGTTTAGTGTTTCATAGGAACGGTTGGACTCGATGATCCAGTGGGTCTCTTCCAACCTGGTGATTCTATGATTCTATGAAATGCAGCCTCCTCAAAGCATCACCAGTGTGGGAGCTGGGGAACCTCACTGTCCTGCCATGGGGAGTAGGTGGGTCCTGCTTCCCAGTGCTGCCAGTGGCAGCTGCCCCATCCTGCCCCAGCCCCCAAGGCTCTCTGCTCTTGCTGTCATGCTGCCACTGCCTGTAGCTACTGTCCTTCCCCAAAGTGAGTGGTTTTACCTGCACTGCTGAGAGCCCTTGAGCTACTTTGGATAGTTAGGGGGAGCTACCAGCTATCCTAACAGTTAATAGATAAGGTAGTATTTTATTTTGGAATAAATATTTGGAATATAGTTCCCAAACTGCATTTAAAAACAGTTCACAAGAAGAAGCAGTATTTCCCTTGTAGATACTGGAATAAAAAGGGTGAGTTATCCATTGGAAATAAAATCTGTAGCTTCACTGAAGCTTGTTATTTAAGAAAACTATCAATTACTCTTTTCTGGTCCATCACCTGACCATCTGAGTGACCCTGTAACATCAGCGTCTACATCTGTATAATGGGAGTAACAAAGCTATGCATCGCTGGAGAAATCCCTGGAATTTCAGAGTAAATAGTTTATTTAAGTGCTTGATTTTACCTTGCGTGATAGCTCTCCTCCCTAATTCGTTTAAAGTGAATCACAAAACTACCATGGTGTTCTGTGGGAGTGGGATTAAATTACTATAAAATGGTGACTGGAAATTCATTACATATTTATTAATGTTAAAATAATTATCTATGATGTTCCTTGTTAAATCTTTCATTATTGTTTTACACTGGCTAAAACCCAGATACCTCTATAAGTGGCTCTAAATTTGAACATGAACAGACATAATTCTTTCCAAAGCAATTAAAAATCTAATTCACTTTTTCAATCTCCCTCATGCTTGCCATGTGTAATGAAGCTGAAAGACAACAAGGGACACAGTCACTAGAGATACTTGTCAAGTCTTTGACTGAAGCTGCTGAAGTCCTCTATTAATATGACATGTGAAAACTTGGGTAAAGAAATGTTGCTGTTTAAAGGTCAAACATTCAGCTGCTAGGAAACAAACAAGTCATAACCTGTCAGGCAGCCTTAGCTCAGTTTTCTCATAAATATGCTTTAGAATACAGTATTTAACTACATTGTCACAGATAAGTTCCTCCAGAAATTTCCTTCTAATTTCAACTCTGAGCATACATGTATTTATGTAGTTCTGTAAGTTGAGTCTTCATCTTTGTGTCTCACACAGAGCATTGCATTAGAACCCGGTGCAGAGAGATTTGATCTAGAGTTTTGATTTCCTGAAGTTTGAAAGATGAAGACGATCTCACCTGACAGCTTGGGTGAGGATAGCTGTGGGGATGCAAAGAAGAGAGAGGGGAGCCACGTGTCTGTCCCATGTGCTTCTCCCTGGAAACACAGTGACCAAAGTGGTGGTCCAGTGACTCCCCAGTAATACTGCCCCACCACTCACTGATTAACCTCATCCTTGCTAGATGAGGCTAAGGATTTTATTCTGCTCCAGAGGCAGCAAAAATGCAATGTGGTTTTAAATCCTGTCACAGAGGTATGTTACAGAGCAGGTGGCTAGATGTGCTAAGAAGGGTTTTGAACTTGGGCTGTGACTGGTCTGAGACACCTTGCAAGTCACTAGGAACAACAGTGGATGAGCAGCTCTGCAAGTTCTCCTTCTTCCTTTTGGCAGTGGCTAATTAGTCCTTGTGTAGGGAACAGGTTCATGATGAAAAGCAAAGCTCTGCACTGGTTGACACCAAGCAATTACATCTACCTTAGGGACAGCAGCTACTTTCTTATTTGGGAAACACAGGGGATGACTTTCCAGTAAGAAGTCTGTCTAGTTTACAGGAAAATACACAAATAAATAATAGAAATAATCTACTGAGGCAAAATGGTAACTGTCTGATTTTCAAGTGAAAAACCTAAGTGAAGCTACTGATGTAGAATTTTTTTTTTGCTCTACCCAGGGAAAAGGCAAGGAAAAAACTTATCATTTAAGGCCTTTTCTGTAAAAGATTGACCTTATATTTTCAAAAATAATGATAACCTTTCCACATAGGTAGAAAAATGTCACTGCTCACAGGTTTGTGGGGGAATGAAGGGTTTGCATACCTTTCCTTTCAAACATTTAATTGATTTCAAGTGTTCTAGTTCCCAATTATTTGAAAGGGAAAGGATGAATGTATCTGTCTGATGTCCTGATGACACTCAGGTTGGTCCTGGCTGCATGCACTTGTCAGGATCACTGAAGGCCTATATTAAAAACCACATCAATAGCAGCAATGTTGCACATTCAGCATTACATAGAGCTGTCTGCAGTTTAACAGTATTTCTTTATCTGGATGTAAGCACCGTACATGCCTAGGTCTCCTTTATGCTTAGTTTTGGGCTTTCTTACAGGACGCTGATTTATAAAAGGCTGGTTAGAAATAATGAATAGGATCAAATGGAAATGAAGAGCACCATGGTGGGAGGATCTATCCTTTTAACAAGCAGTGGCAGTAACAGATGAAGTGGCCTTCCCTGGCTCCACAGCTTGGCTAGGAAATTGTGCTCATGAGGAGGCCAACCTCACAATAGCATGGCAGTGCAATTACTCGAAAAACTAAATATGCTGCTCTCTGGGGGGGGGGGAGGGGGGGGTCTTGCAAGGCGCATTGTGGTGCAGAGCTGAGGAAATAATGTGCGCATTGTTCTTTCAGACTTATAAAGGTATGATTAGGCTTTTCCATGAGTTTTGCTGACTTATCATAACATACTTTTTTAACCTAAAAGAGGATCAAGGCCATGAAGATGCTGCAGCGTCCTGTGTTCTGCTTGGAAGAGCAAAGACAGCTCTAGTGCTGGCACTGCCCGGGGTAGGAGAACTCCTGCAGCAAGCTGGGCTTGGGGACTGAGCGGTGATGGGTTTGTCATTAAGAGATCAGCTGTGCTTGGGGGCACGTTTTTTTCATTCCCAGTTTTCCAGACAGAAAGGCATTCCCAGCAGCCATCTGCTGTCCCTCAGCCCCTCGCTGGCCAGGTGTAACCACTCCCTGGGGAAGCATCTGATTCATTTACCCTGGGCTACTAACATATTGCAGTTATTTTGCAGAAGACAGCTGAATTTCTTGATGTCCCCCGATGCTGAGTGTTTTGTTCCTTTTGCCTTCACTGTACGTGCTGGTTCCTCCACTGTGTTTTTGAGGGCAGAACCTGTCAGGCCACAAGGCATTGCTTGCTTTTGTACATCTGCCTCATTGGAGAGCACTGGGATGTGGGTCCTTCTGAAGATATCAGAAAACAGTCTTTTAAAGGGACACTATTGCTTAAATAATTTTTTGTTCACCTAAGTATATGACCTGCTATATATGTTCATAAAACTTTGGATTAATGCCTGAAAATTACTTAACATTTTATTTTAGTTTTATTTTAATTTATTTTATTTTTTATCCTTCAGTTTGCTCTTTTTATTCTTCAGCTTGCTCCAATTTAGCCCTTACTCACACATTACTACTTGCATATCAGAATCTAAGAAAGAAAGAAAGAAACTCTGTTGCTGTCTCTTCATCCTCCCTTGAGGATGCTGCAACTTAGTCTCTAATCTGGAGAGAATAATGCCAAGTCCATTGGCATTATTGACTGAAATTGCTTATTAAAATTCTTTCCCAAGTTAATGCACAGTGTTTGCTGTGGGCTCTACTGTTATTTGACTGTCTGTGTCAATACTGCCTGGTCACTCAGCATGTCTGGGCTGGGAGGGCCTCCTTATCCCTTTTCTGACCATCAAGATACTTGCAGAATTGCATTTGGATGCCTTCCAAGTTTCAGCATCTTCCGTTTATGTATTTAAAGGCCTCACCAATTTTATCTAATTATTTTTTTTTATTTTCAGGCCACTTATCTTAGTTACATTTAGTTAATTGATAATAAAGTTTTGTTGAAAAATCTCCCTCTCAGTCCCCAAGCTGAGCCTTTGAAGTGAATAGATTTGGGTAAAAATTTGTAAATGACCTATTAATATCAGCACGGCAAAGATGCTCTCTTTTCACCCATTGTTTCCACACTGGCCTGGAGAGGATTCTCTCTCCTGGACTAATAGTCAGATAGTTGCCAGGATAAATTTCCACTTTAGCAATCTTACTTTGAAGGTGAGGCTGTCTTACATTAGATTTTATCCCAAAAGAGGGGAAAATACATTTTTTTCTACAACTTCTTAATATCATTCTATAAATGAATATGAATCCTTATTTGGCTCTTAAGTTTGACTATTACCAGATAGAGAATGGGAGCAAGAGGCAGAAGTGGTAACGTGTTAAACTAGAACCGCCATTACCTGCATTACTTAAAAATGTGTGAAGCTGTGATGAGCTGCTTGACAGATCCCCATCACTGTGTCCAGCCGTAGCTTCCTGAGTAACCATTTCACCAACAGGGAAGCGCATAGTGGTCCCTATGAAGCTTGTCTATCCTCTTGCTTACAGAATGATCTGCAGTTTTCTCGCATGTATGGGCCTAATGTTGCAAAGTGCATTAAGGTGTAGGAGTGGGTTTTGGCATTCCTTCAAAGTAGAGTGAGCCTGGGTTTGTCTTGACCCTAGATACCCTTGGCTGAGGATGCCTCCACTCTCTCCCTCTCCAGATTGGGTACTGTGATATGCACTTTGCCAGGACCCCGTGGTCCAGTCACTGTGAGGGCTGGCTGCTCAGCTGCTCTACAGCTGCAGCGCTCCACTGTTCAGCTGGAAAAATGCCATTTTTTACCAGCTGAAGGTCTTCCTCAAATTGTTAGGTGCCACATCTTTCACAGCTTCTGCTCATTTTTGATTCCTGAATGACGTATGAGTGGACAATTAGATAAAAATAGCAAGATATTTGGAAAAAGTTGGATCTACACCCTACAAAAGGAAGAAAAACGTCATAATGTTTAGTCTTACATATGACTGAGAAACTGGTCATAATTTCAAAGTTACAGATCAAGTGAAAACCAAATCCTCTCATTTCCTAAAATTGGTAAGGAACTTAAGAGACAGCTTCATCTCAAACCAACAAGTCATTTTATTCAGGGAGAACAAGGAGACAGAGCCAGTCCAGAAGAAGAACAATCTCTTCTGTGTGTCAGTCCATGACCATGCAGCACTGCTGAGGTGAGGCACAAGTCTCTCCCTAGCCAGGAAGCAGGAGTAACAGTAGCATCATGGTCCTGAGCAGAGGAGGCAGATGGGATTTTTTCCCTGCAAAGTAGGTATGGAAACATCTCACCTCTGAATTCCTGGGGCAGCATTTCAGTGGACTACAGAGGTTAATATCATATCCAGAGACCTGGAGCCTAACAATCACAATGAGAGTGACCAGGCTGGAGGTGAGTTTTCTGCTCCTCATGCTTCTTCCTCTGCAAAGATACATTAACTGACAGTGAGGCATTTCTAATAGCTGCTTTCTGCAGTATGTTTCCAGCCCCACAGTCCACTTAACATTTACAGCAGCTATCATGAAAATGAGTGCAATACATCTTCAGTCTCTTAGTCTGCTCCAGGATGGATGGGATGCAGAGGTCTTTAGGAGCAAAGCAAGGAAAGGGAGAATGTTTCTCCTAGAGAACCTAGTGCACTGCGGCAATGTAGCATGTGCTGAAATTAGTCACACAGGTTGTATCATTGAAAATTAATGCTTCCAGGTGGGAAGGTAAACACATGCTTCAGAGCAAGCCTAGGTTAGGGGCTAAATAAACATCCCTGATACTAAAGGCGGTTTAATGGGAAATGTTGATTGTGTTATAGAAGGGTTGGATTTGGCAGGATAAAAAAGACCAGCCATCATTTGTAGAACCCAGAGGCAAGAAAATAACAAGTATTTTACTCTGTTATAATCGATGGATTATCATCTTAATGACATTGAATTACTCCTAATGAGGCTAATATGTGGCATGGAGTTATGGAACACTGCATTGTGCACGTGTGTACAGCAGAAGTGCACCCTACCATCTACTGCAGAACTTGTGCTGAGTGAGGAAGTTAACACCACACTTGCTGGCACAGGTGAAAAGTCTCTGGGAAGGCAAAACACTTTTCTTTCCCTTTGGAAAGTGGTTTCTTCAAAAGCACTGCTTTGCTTTAAAGCCAGAAAATTGACTTCGTGTTGCTACCAGTTGGTGCTGAGTGAAAAGGGTGGGACAACCAGGTTATTACTATGTATCGGTATGTATCAATACATGTGTGTATTGGTATGATATTTATCAAGTAATATTATATGATATGATAATAGTACTAAGAAAGCTCAGGCTGCTGCTCCCTGGTCTTGCCTTCCCATGTCAGTAATCCTATGAATGACATGTGAAAGAAAATAAATCTCAATGTTTCCATAAGTAACTTGCATTCTGAAAAAGATTTGGGTTTTGGTACCCAAAATTAGACATCACAGAGAGACTGACTATTTTGAAATTGTTGATCATGTTCCAGCTCTGAACATAAAAGACCCTGGCAATTCAGCCATGATGAGTATGCACAGCTCTGTATTTAGGTATCTGAATGTGAAAACCCTGGCCATGATATCCAAGCTGACTTCATGAAAGCATGTATAGATGCTGAAGCTCATCTCATCCCTGCTGTTTTCACAGCCTTTCATGCTCTGTAGGTGTACTTCTAAACAAAAGGATAACAGCCCTGTTTTATGGGAATCTCAGGAGTAAGATAGCATTTCTTGACTATTATATTTTTAATTTAAAGCTGAAAAGACCACTCAAGTGTTTGGCCTCCAAAAATACACAATCAAGTCTTGGCTCATTACTTAGGAATTTCAGCATTGTGAGTGAAGAGGAGTTATTTATGACCTATCAAAAAAAAAAAAAAAAAAAAAACCGACAGGTTGGGAGAAAGGAATTTAAAGAATGTCATTGCATTAGCAGAACAGGAACAACAAAAGATTGTACGAATCCTTGGCACCTCCCCAAGGCTGTTCCATTTGCAGAATCCTGCCCCCTGCACAGGTCTTTACCTTGGTGCTATTATTGAAGGGGAAGGAATAGTGACAAAGCTCTACACGGTAGTTCTAATTGGAGTGGTTTCTACATTTAAGGGTTCAAACAAACAGTAAAAGTTGTCCCTTGAGGGCAGAAGTAACACCGATGCCTATACAGGCTTTCTTCATACTGGGACAATATATAGTAACATTTAGAACATAGAACATAGAATCATAGAACAACCAGGTTGGAAGAGACCCATCTGATCCTTGAGTCCAACCATTCCTATCAAATCACGCCCCTCAGCACCTTGTCCACCCAACCCGTAAACACCTCCAGGGAAGGTGACTCAACCACCTCCCTGGGAAGCCTGTTCCAGTGACCAGTGACCCTTTCTGTAAAAAAGTGGTTTCTAATGTCCAGCCTAAATCTCCTCTGGTGGAGCTTGAGGCCATTCCTTCTCATCCTGTTCCCTGTCACCTGGGAGAAGAGGCCAGCACCCTCCTCTCCGCAACTTCCTTTCAGGTAGTTGTAGAGAGCAATGGGGTCTCCTCTCAGCCTCCTCTTCTCCAGGCTAAACAACCCCAGCTCTCTCAACCGTTCCTCATAAGGCCTGTTCTCCAGTCCCCTCACCAGCTTTGTTGCTCTTCTCTGGACTCACTCCAGAGCCTCAACATCCTTCTTGTGGTGAGGGGCCCAGAACTGAACACAGGATTCAAGGAGCGGCCTCACCAGTGCCAAGTACAGAGGGAGAAGAACCTCCTTGGACCTGCTGGTCACACCATTTCTGATCCAAGCCAAGATGCCATTGGCCTTCTTGGCCACTGGGCACACTGCTGGCTCATGTTCAGTTGGCTGTCAACAACTAACAACCCCATGTCCTTCTCCTCCAGGCAGCTTTCTAGACAGAATTCTCCCAGTCTATAGCACTGCACAGAGTTGTTGTGCCCCAAGTGCAGGACACAAGGTATTTGGCCTTGTTGAACCTCGTGCCATTGGACTCAGCCCAGTGGTCCAGCTTGTTCAGATCCCTTTGCAGAGCCTCCCTACCCTCTAGCAGATCGACAGTTCCACCCACCTTAGTGTCATCTGCAAACTTGCTAAGGGTACGCTCAATGCCTTCATCCATGTCATTGATGAAGACATTGAACAGGGCTGGACCCAGCACTAAACCCTGGGGAACCCCACTTGTAACTGGCCTCCAGCTGGAGTAAACTCCATTTACCACCACAATCTGGGCCTGGTCATCCAGCCAGTTTTCTACCCAGGAGAGTATGCACCTGTCCAGGCCAGAGGCTGACAGTTTCTGAAGCAGAATGCTATTAGGAACTGTGTCAAAAGCTTTACTGAAGTCCAGGAAGGCCACATCCACAGCCTTTCCCTCATCCAGCAGCCGAGTCACTTTGTCATAGAAGGCGATCAGGTTAGTTTGGCAAGACCTGCCTTTTGAGAACCCATGTTAGCTGGGCCTGATCAGCCGGTTCTCTTGCATGTGCTTCATGATAGCACTCAAGATCACCTGTTCCATGACTTTCCCTGGTGCTGAGGTCAGACTGACAGGCCTGTAGTTCCCCGGATCCTCCCTGCTACCCTTCTTGCAGATGGGCACAACATCAGCCAGTCTCCAGTCCATGTTACCTAAATATTTGCATGAACCTATTTTAAACACAGCATATTTTGTAGATGATAATGGCAGCAAGGAGAAATCATAATAGAAAACTTACTCTTTTCTCATAATTAAGTTTGATGGTAGGTGGAAGGAAGGTCCTCCTCAGCTGCAGTGCAGGCTCACATACCCCATCCTGACCTACTTCTGGCTCTTGCTCTTCCCTTTTACATCAGGGCAAGTTCATCAGGATGTGTGCTGGAGAGCAAGGATGCTCTGTCGCTGCTTTGTTAGCAGTCTCAGGGATGTGTCCAGCCTGCCTAGAGGCTGTCAGCATCCTGCGTGCCTGCAGGATGAGCCCTGTAAACCACTGTCCTTGCCTGCCAGTACACCAAGTGTTAATATTGGAGAAGAGGCTGACCTATTGAAAGGACAGTAGCAACCCACAAATCAGCATACAGAGAGGACATAGACTGTATCCAAAATCAGATAGTTTCTACCCACCTAGGCAGTGAGGTTTTGCAATAAATTCTTTAAACTATTTACAGAACAAATGCTTTGCTATTTTGCCAAAGAAAAGTGGCTGGTGTCTAGAGGAGGTGACACCATCTGGGCTGTGTGACAGCAGGGGACAGGACTTAGTGACCTGGCTGTCTGTTCTAGGTCTCTGTTCATGTCTGCCTTCAAAGAAAGCCTTCCTCTCTGTCCCTCTTAGTAATGCATTTTCAAATATTCATAATTTCTAAACTTGCCTATCCTCAAGTGAGCATAAATCCCACACCATTTTTATAAAAAGTAAAAGCATTATCCTTATCAAAACCAAATAAATTAGTATCTCACTGCAGCACAGTAACCTAAACTCTGACTTAGACAGTCATTTATGTTAACTTGGTGTTTTGGAGCTCAGTGGGAAACAGCCACTCTATTAAGCTACTTCTGTTGAAACCAGGATCTCATGCATTGAAGACACTTGGTGGTGCCTTAGGGACATACTTCCCAACCCAAGCTCCTCCATGCTCTGGATGATCATTTGTGGGCAGCTGGGAAAAGTGGTAGCTGAGTACAGAAATCAGTTCTGCAAACTCTGAAGTCCTGTTGTAGAGCTGGGTGGAGAAAAGAGGACTCTGTCAAAAGAACTGGTTATTGCATAAGTTATCTAGCAAAGGTTAACAGCAGTAGAAGACAAAGATCAACCTTAGGAAGTGGTGCAGTGCCTGAATTTTGAGTTTGTTTTACCAAGGATGGCACTTCTTCCTTTCTGAGTGAGAAGTCAAGAACTAGGAAAAGGGCTTGAACTCCAACTGATTTCCTGTAAGCCAGGGAGATGTACTGGAGCTACACGCTGTTGAGAAATCTTACCAGACTGAGGGGACTGAGGAGCTATTTCTTTAAGGGTATAAAAAGATCAGTGTCTGAAAGAACCGATTTCCTGACACTATAGGGATGACATTGCATGAACTTTAAGATAATTAAGTGTGAGGTCTCCACTTGGCTTTTATACTTCACCTGCGCAGCCGTTGCTCAGGTCACTCCAGTTGGACACGAGGGGCATTGCCAGGGTCCCTGCTGTGCACTCACAGCTGACAAAAGTCATAAGCACTTTACAGATTTCCTGCCTTAAACTAACCTGAATTTATCACCTGACAAACTCAGCAGCAAAATCTAGTTTTTATCTGTCATGGAGCAGACAGCAAGGGAAATGAAGGTTCATTACTTTTTCCCCAGGACTGCAGGAGCTGCTCTGTTTCACCTGCTGATCACTGACCGATGGACCAGACATTCTGTCTTCATAGCTGTCAAGTACTGTTGCAGGCACTGTCTCATCACTGATTTGATTGCGTCGAGATGAGGGAGGATGTGGTTTTGAAACCTTGAACGCCCTTCACTCTCACACTGCTCTGCTGTTCAGCAGCTGCTGTGCAGTGCAGGCTCTTCAGTTATCTGCTAGATGCAGTTATCTGCATCTCATTAGCTCATTTCAAAGAGCTGGATGGAGCAGAGCCACCTGCTTTCTCAGAAAGAGACTCGCATCAGCTTTCCTGGAATTGATAAAGCACATATGAAAGGGATGAAGAGATGTCTGCATCCCCTGAAAACCTTACTTTAAAGACTTGGCTCCAAGATTTCTCAGTTTGGAGAGAAGTTAAATGAACCAACCCTTTGACTCCTGCTCCTTCTCCTACCTTCCCTTTCCATTCCTTTTTCCCCAGCTTTTTTGTCTTCTTTATAGTTCCAAACATCTTAGGCATATTTACCAATATGTTTATTCTAATACATGTCTAGGGACAGGAGTCTTGGGTGGACTACAGTAGAGAAGTGAGATCGTGCAGGGAAAAAAGGCCCAACTAGAAATCAGATTGGCAAAGACTGTGAAAGGTAATAAAAAAAATCTTTCTATAGATATATTAACAATAAAAGGAGGACTAGGGAGATTATACAGTCCCTATGGATGCAGAAGGAACAACAGTGACAGGGGATGAGGAAAAGGCTGAGGTACTTAATGCCTTCTTTGCCTCAGTCTTTAACTGTAAGGAAAGTTTTTCCCTCTGTGTACAAACCCAGGAGTTAGAGGAGCAGAATTAGGCTCCCATGATCCAAGAGAGGCAGTTGGAGACTTACTTGCCCAGATAGACACCAACAAGTTTATGGGGCTGGACGGGTTTCACCCAAGGGTATTGAAGGAGCTGGCGGATGTGCTGGCCAAACCCCTTTCCATCATCTTCCTGATTGACTGAGGAAGTTCCACTGGACTGGAGACTGGCTGATGTAGTGCCCATCTACAAGAAGGGTAGCAGGGAGGATCCAGGGAACTACAGGCCTGTCAGTCTGACCTCAGCGCCAGGGAAAGTCATGGAACAGGTGATCTTGAGTGCTATCATGAAGCACATGCAAGAGAACCGGTTGATCAGGCCCAGTCAACATGGGTTCACAAAAGGCAGGTCCTGCCAAACTAACCTGATCGCCTTCTATGACAAAGTGACTTGGCTGCTGGATGAGGGAAAAATTGTGGATGTGGTCTTCCTGGACTTCAGTAAAGCCTTTGGCACAGTTCCTAATGGCATTCTGCTTCAGAAACTGTCAGCCTCTGGCCTGGACAGGTGCACACTCTCCTGGGTAGAAAACTGGTTGGATGACCAGGCCCAGATTGTGGTGGTAAATGGAGTTTACTCCAGCTGGAGGCCAGGGCTCAGTGCTTGGTCCAGCCCTCTTCAATGTCTTCATCAATGCTGCCTGGAGGAGAAGGACATGGGGTTGTTGATTGACAGCCAACTGAACATGAGCCAGCAGTGTGCCCAGGTGGCCAAGAAGGCCAATGGCATCTTGGCTTGGATCAGAAACGATGTGACCAGTAGGTCCAAAGAGGTTCTTCTCCCTCTGTACTTGGCACTGGTGAGGCCGCTCCTTGAATCCTGTGTCTAGTTCTGGGCCCCTCACCACAAGAAGGATGTTGAGGCTCTGGAGTGAGTCCAGAGAAGAGCAACAAAGCTGGTGAGGGGACTGGAGAACAGGCTTTATGAGGAACGGCTGAGAGAGCTGGGGTTGTTTAACCTGGAGAAGAGGAGGCTGAGGGGAGACCTCATTGCTCTCTACAACTACCTGAAAGGAAGTTGTGGAGAGGAGGGTGCTAGCCTCTTCTCCCCGGTGACAGGGAACAGGATGAGAAGGAATGGCCTCAAGCTCCACCAGAGGAGATTTAGGCTGGACATTAGAAACCACTTTTTTACAGAAAGGGTCACTGGTCACTGGAACAGGCTTCCCAGGGAGGTGGTTGAGTCACCTTCCCTGGAGGTGTTTACGGGTTGGGTGGACAAGGTGCTGAGGGGCGTGATTTGATAGGAATGGTTGGACTCAAGGATCAGGTGGGTCTCTTCCAACCTGGTTGTTCTATGATTCTATGTAGGCCATGCACATGTATAAATCCTTATGGGGAACCCCCACCTCTGGAATAACAGGGAATTTTTGTTTTCTAGTCCATAGTAGTAAAGTTAAGGAAAAAGACCTTGATCCTGGAATAAGTCTATCTCTAGACAAATTTTATTAACATGGCTGTTATGGTTTGTAGTGCTGGATTAGCATGTGCTGGTACAACTATTTCACCTACAATAGCTGCTGCCTGGGCAGAAGTGCTACCCTGAGATCCCAGAAAGGCAAATGCCTCTGCCTGCCTGCCAGGCAGCACAGAGGCGGTGTCCAAGGATTGTAGCTTGGGCATCTGCATCCATGCCTGTCTGTACACTGCACAGGACTGTTTCTGGGATTGGACAGAGGCTGGTGACTGAATTGCCTCTGGTAAGAAAGATGATAGCATTGGTGATTATTTTTCTACTGCCTCCAAAAGTGGAATCATTACCAGCTCATTTCATACAGATCATTATGTAGCTACCTAATCTGCCTTGAAATGATGGCCTGCCTGGTTTTGTGTTTCAGGACTGTTCTGCAATCCTTCTTCTGTTCCAGTAAAACAAGCAGTATTAGAGCCATAACTGTAGCTATCAATTGTGGGGTGGGCTATTATGTTTTCAATAAACACCATATACTGTTTGCTTGGCTTACAATTGACATTTTTTTCATCCCCATCCTTTTAAACATAATCTGTATGCTGGAAAGCCAGGCTAGTTTTCTGCAGTGTGTGCACATCAGCAGCGGAAAGTTAGAAGGCAGCACTCAGTTTTCCCAATGATGCAAAGGGCAGACAGACTGTGCTGCACTCATCTTGTGCTATTGCCCTTGTGGGGCTGGTGTATTATTTTTTTGGTAGGAAATGTGGCTGAGTAAAGCAGGAGAGAGCATGTACTTTCAGAATGAAAGTGCCATTTCATGAGGGTTTTTTTATTGTCTTAATTGAATTTTTAGAATTACATTTTGTTTAATCCTTTATATTACTTTCACTCAAAAGCTGAATTGTTGCTAGATAGATTATGGAAAATATGCAGTCTCATGAGATGTCTTTTTAAGACATTCTCAGAGTTATAAGAAAATACCCTTTCCTCACAGCATCAAAAATTTAGTCTGTTGTCTCCTCCTGTGATCTTCAGAACGGTTACTGTTTAATTATTGATATCTACAACATGGCAGTAGTTAAAAGAAGCTACAGTTCCACAGGTAATTTTTATGTGACTACATTCAGCAAGGAAAATACTTGTCTTATAATGAGTCACCGGAACTGATTTAAAATGCTGTAAAAAATGCTCACCTATGTGACCTCTACCTGCAGCCCCAAATTCTCAGCCTAAGCAATGGTTGCCAACTGAAGTCTACAGGGTTGAATCTGTTATTTCCCTTTGCTGACATGCAGGGAATGAGCATGCTTGTTCCTATCTCTCCTCACTTAGCAGTGGCTATACCTGGATCACTGTGCTTTGGTAGCATGCCTTGCAGCCATACCACCCTACTTTCTTTACCAGACACATCCAGCGCTGTGTTATGGTTGAACAGACCCTCTTCGCTTTTGTGCCTTTAGACTTTGTCATTGCTTCCCTGAGAAATTAATTTGCAGCAAGAGTTCTCTGCAGCAACAGCAAAAGCACTGGTTTCCTGCTGACAGGCAACCCCAGCCTTTGCTGCTAAGATTTCTCTGGGTGCGTGAACCTCCCCTATTATATGCATTAACAGCAGCACTGGGGAATGGCAGCTGAATGCACCAAAGGGTTAAAAAGTACAGCTATGTTGCTGTGTGGAGTAAGCATTTAGGGAAATGCCAGTGACAGCGGCTGAGATGCTGCTTCTACCAGGTTGCAGGCAGTGGGCTTTGAGATGAAGATGCTTTTGCCTTCGCTTCTTCCAGCCAGCATGCTGGCTCTGGCTAGTGGCAGCCAACCTTCCTCTGGCTGAGCCTCATCAATGGGAGGTTTAGCTTTTATTATAGTAAAAACTGGACTGAAGCACCCACTGCAACAATCTCACATCAGGGTTCAGGAGTCTCTCTTGCAGGCAGGTCAGTTAGGATTTTGTGTTGGTGGAAGGATGAGGATCCGTACTCTGAAAATGCTGGTGGTAACAGTGCACTCCAGCTCACACTTCAGCAGAAGCAGGTTTTCATGCAAAGCCAGAGTGACCTCCGCTGATCAGCTGCTCTGGGGACTGGCTGAGGGGGATTAATTGATTCATCTTAGGCCACCAACCTTCTCAGCTGGCTACAGCTCCCTGGGAAACATTATTTTCTTCAGTCAGACTTGACTAATTGTAAGCCTTTGAGAATGGCACTCCTAAAAAAGCGGGGCCTGCTGAGTGAGTTATTAGTCATCCTTATCTGGGAGGGAAGTGACGGCTGCTCTAACAGCTTCTTTATCTCTGCAGCACTGTGTTCTCCAGAGGGGAGACTGTGGGCACATGGTACAGCAGGGAGCTGCCAGCCACCTTCCTTCAAGGAGACCAAAGGGCACAATGGTTTGTTTCTGAAGCACTAGTTCTGTGCTCTCTGAATCATGGCTTTGTTTTGAAAGCTATTTATTTTTAACACGTTGTAACTAATAGCACTCCCCACCCCCCTGTATTTTTCTAATGAAGCCTGACACATATGTCTTCTTTTTTTTGGCAAATAGATGGAGCACAGTGTTTCCCCTGACAGATGATCCAGTTCTGTGTCTGAGAGAGCTTTGCAGCAGGCTCTGTATGTCTGGTAGGAGTTATCCTCACTCTGCAAAAGCGTGTTCCTCTCTGTTTGTGGGCATGACAGGCCCCAGAACACATTTTGAAGAATGTCATGGTCAAGTTTGCTTTGGCAGTTGCATTTTGCTCTCTGGAGCACTTCCTCTCAAGTTTCAATGTGGTTTCTCACATTCTTTCCCAACTTGACTGTATTGTGGCTCCTTTTCCCTGGTGATGAGGAAGCCTTCAGTGTCTTGCACATGTCATGTGTTTCACAGATGTACAAACCACAGAGGTGCTAGGGCTGTACAAAACCAGTCTTGTCAGAAGAGATGCCCTACATGGAAATCTAAGAGCATCACTGTGACTTCTCCCTTTAATTCTCACGTATCCCCTGGAAGAAGAAAAAAGCTTTTCTCCGAATCTCTCTTAGCAAAAAAAGTATACTATCATCTTGTGTTTCAGTGTCACTTATAG
The DNA here is from genome assembly GCA_033558105.1 of Coccyzus lansbergi. Taxonomy (NCBI): domain Eukaryota; kingdom Metazoa; phylum Chordata; class Aves; order Cuculiformes; family Coccyzidae; genus Coccyzus; species Coccyzus lansbergi. Next base: position 757,972 of record JAUMJK010000420.1, on the reverse strand, counting down.
GTCTCTTCAATCAGAGTTTTGAGTGTGCTCTGTGGTTCATAGGCTCCTTCATTGGCATTTTCTGTCAATTAGCAAAATATTTGTCCTCCAGAAAAACTGGAAGTGATGTGCTTGTCCAAAGTAAAGGAGTAGCTGCCAAACTGCCCGTCTTGCTCCTCCTTTGCATAATGCACTCTGCTACAGTGCCTTGTTTAATATAGCAGCATTGTCTAGAAAATGACATTTGGCTTTTGCCTTGACAAGTGTTTGACAGTACCTCACCACCTTTCCCATTATTTCCCCATCACAAGTTTTATCTCTAATGAGGCTGAGAACAGGGACTGTTTTGCACTTATCACAGAGATTGTCACAAATGTATTTCTCCCCAGGTTCCTGGAAGGACCCATCAGCACCCAGTTTATGTGACTATCACTGATTAGTCTCTCTAGGACTGTGGGACTCTAATCATCATCAGAGCTCTCTGGTGCAGCGGGAAGATGCATCTCTGCAGAGCTCTGGCTTCTGCACTCTGAAGAGCTGCTCTGTTATTTGCATTTAGCTATATTATCCACACAGGCATTAATGGCTCGTGTTTCGCTCCTTTATCTGTGGTCTTCAGTCCTGCTTGTTAGGACATGTGTGTGATAAAAGGGCATGTACTTGCATACTAAACATGTATTATATGCAAAAATAAAAATAATTTTAAATTTAATGTCAATTTGTCTTATTCCAGGCAAATTCTGTGTAAAAAAGTAATTACAATTTCTGTTTAAGAATTTTTCTGTTTCTTCTTCCATTAACAGGATTGACCTTATATAGGCACACAGAAGGGAAGATGTCAGTGTCAGTGTTGAAATTAACATCAGGTTCCTTAGAGCGCCTTCCTGTATGTTTGTTTTCCGTGAAAGAAAACCAGAAAAGAGTGCATTAAAACCTTTTAGAAGCCAGAGCATTTACTCCAATCCCATCAAATTTCTCACTACAAGAAAGACGTTGAGGTGCTGGAGTGTGCCCAAAGAAGGACAGCAAAATTGGAGATGGATCTGGAGCAAAAGTCTTATAAGGAGCAGCTGAGGGAACTGGAACTGTTTGGTCTGGAGAAGAGGAGGCTGAGGGGAGACCTGATCACCCTCTCAATTGCCTAAAAGGAGGTTGTAGCTAGGTGGGTGTTGGTGTTTTCTCCCAAGTAACAGGTGACAGGATAACAGGAAATGGTCTCAAGTTGTAAGAGGTATCATCAACCTCTTACATCATCAGAGTAAGTTTAAACTGGGTATTAGGAAATATGACTTCACTGAAAGGGTTGTCAATCATTGCAACAGACTGCCCAGGGAATGGTTGAGTCACCATCCCTGGTGGTATTTAATAGCTGTGTAGATATGGTGCTTAGAGACATAGACTTGACTGTGTTAGGTTAACAGTTGGACTCAATGGTGTTATGGATCTTTTCTAGCCTGAATGATTCTATGGTTCTATGAAAGATCTTCTAATTCAGAATGCACCAACTACTTATTAGTTGTAAAGTTTATAATTTTCTATACATTCTAAAAAGATGTGGATAACTGGTGATGTAAGAAATATTACTTCAGTTTGTGCTGTTTAAAGTTGTACATGAAAGGGTTCATAGCTTCTGTTATGATTTATAAAATAGGACAAGAAGTGTAATGGAAAATTTCTATTCAGTTTTCTCAGAATTTAGTTAGGTTAAGAAGCTGCTGAAACAATGCCTTTTTAATTTACACACATACCCATTTAGAAAGATTTCCCTTTTAATGGTAGACCAGACATGTGTCATCGTGATGACAGATAGCTAAGTCTGTTGGCTGATACAATATTGTTTGTCAAACAAACGGCATGGAGAGCGGGTTGCAGTAGACTCAGTCAACAAAATGCCTGCTGCCAGCACTGTAGGTGGCTGACTGAGGGCCCCTGCAAAATGGGGACAGTTGTATAATAATAAGTCCTCTCTGAGTCAGTGATGATGCTAATGCATGCAAATGCTGCTATAATGAGTCCAATTAGGTTTCTTTGTACACAGAAATATGCCACACTACCTGTATCTAACCTCACAATAAGAGGAGAGAAGAGGATTTCAGCCTTGGAGATGCTGCTTTCTCTGCTGCTGGAGTTGCTCTGCTCAGGTCTGGGGTGCCAGCTTGCTGCAAAACTCAGCTACTTGCAAAGCTCTGGCTGCTGCTGCTGCTGCTGCCTGGTAAAGAGAGATGGTGTAGCCAAGGGGACTCCAAAGTTGCCCTCACCCTGTTTACCAGGCTGCAGAGACTTCAGAGGTACAGTTACTGAAAGCCAACAGGGAAACAGACCTGTGGGATCATCTTTACATCTTCAGAAACTCATGTTCACTTTTACTATATAGTCATAGGATAGTACAGGTTGGAAGAGGTCTCAAATGATCAGCTGTAAAAGAGAGCCTGGAGATTATCTAGCACCCTAGAATTGGTCCATCTTGAAAACCTCTAGCCCCAGGGACACTACCACGTCCTTGGGAAGGTTGTTCCAGTGAATGTTTGTTCTTACTGTAAAAAAAATAAATTGTTTTTATATCAAGGTTAGGTTAGTGCTTTTTCTTGGGACAGGCAATCAGTGCATGAGAAATCTCTGTTGCTGTTTCTGAGTATTCTCTGCAGATTTCCTCAGCATGATAGTGAACACACTCTGCTTGTACAAGGAGGCTGGAGGGGAAGCTGCTAACTCAGTAGTCATGAATGAGACACTTCCAGACATCATGAAAGGGGGAATGTCATTTATTAAAGAAATTTTACTTTAGGACTTCCTGAATATTCATGATATGCTGGTTCCTGCTGATCAGTGTTTCTGTTGTCTCAATTAATCAGCTGGTCTTGTGAAGAATTTAAATCAGCTCAATGTTGCCAGAAACTAGCCCCACTTCAAGTGAAGCAAACGTGACTGTCAGGAGCTGACAGGATACCCAGCTGCATGTCAGGCCTGGAAACTGAATGCTTGGGGTAGTACACAGGCTGGCTCCAGAACAAGAGAAGAAGACCTATCTGTTATGCTTTTGCTTTGTATAACATAACCAAACTGGTTTAAAATCAAGCAAGATAAGAAAACATGTAATGCCAATGTGACAGAGCTGTCGAGAAGGATGAACAAGAGAGGGAAGGTTGGGAAAGAAAAAAAAAAGATGGGAAAAAAAAATCACAGGAGGCCGTTGCTGTAAGCAGTGACTGTGGAGAAGACAGAGGCACTACGAGCGCTGCTGCATGCACTTGGCCAGAGAGGTGGTCAGAGCTTATGGCTCATCCTGATCCCCAGAGAACAGTCTGACTTAAAATCACAAGATTTTCCATGTAGTATTGTTGTAGTTTGAGGTAAATCTTGGTCAGATTTGTGACTAATTCACTAACTTCATTCCTGAAAGCTAACTGCATCTTTTTGAGACAGCATTCTTCACTAAAGTGGCATTTGCAGAGCATTGGTAAGCAAAAAGGCCAGTGCTTATACTTAGCCAAGGCCATCCTCAGGCTTAAGGAAAATGAGCCACATCTGTGAGGACAGGTGAACAGGGCAGAGGATCCTAAACTGACCAACAAAGTATTCCATCACATATACATCATTCTCAGTATAAATTGAGAGATCGTGAGGGTCTTGCTCTCTTCTGTAATAGCTGATGTCACGTGAGGACTCTGTCTGTCTGGTTGTTCCCAATTCCAGGTCTGTGCATTCCTGAATCCAGCTCCCTCTTGGCTGTGGACCCATTCCCTCATATCTGCTCTGCAGCATTTGTGGTCACATATAATCAACGAGATGTGCAATCTCATATTTGTAGATATTTTATTACTTTCTAATAACTTTCATTGTTGTCATTAGCATTGCATTAAAGCTGTAGTTCTATTTTCCAACATGTAAATATTTTTCCTCTCCTATCTCTCTCTCCTTTCCCTGGGGTTGAAGGGAGGGAAGAGATTTTGGAGGCTCAACTGCAGGGCTTTAGCTGCCAAATATGGCCGGGTGGGGCTAAATCATGACAAGTATGATTGTCTTCATTTTTGTTTGTCTCACAAGTTGTGATTCACTCTATTTGTATGCTAAAGCTTTTCCTTGCAAAAACGAGGACTACAGCTTCAAGGGCTATGGCTGTTTGAGTTTGACCAGCAGTTAAAAATTCAATGAGTCTGTGGGCACTGCTGCAGAGAGACAGGTCATGCAGCCACAGCCATCGCAGCAAGGCAGCCAGCTCAGATGTCGCAGTTGGTGAGCCAGGGCTCTGCCATGCCACACAGCCACAGGGAGGCCAAAGCAGTTAAAGGGGAAGCAGCTTAATGATGCATATGCACCTTTAGATGGGTGCCACAGCAGTGGTTCATGACAAATTCCTGCTTTCCAGCCCCCCCAACACAGACATCAGACTTTATTAGAACTAGTCAATTCCACAAAGACACCTATTAGTTTTCTTGCTCAAATAGAGCACAATGTAAACGAGATAAAGCCATCCATGTCCAAGCTGCACCATGCAAGCTGCTTTGAACTGCTGGGAATGCTTGCTCAGATTTCCACAGCAGGAGGGATTTCTGCAGTGCTTTCCAGGGCAAACTGGAGCAGCACCCCTGCTCTCCTGCAGCCACCAGACATTCACACACCATCAAACAGCCCTCTCTAAGTACCCTGTGCAGGCACTGACCCCATGGCTGTGTTTCAGGCCCATATTGGGATTTGCCTTCCCTGCACCAGCAGAGCAGCTCTAGCCTGATGTTTGCTTGGCCTGGCTGTGGTTTGGACCAGGTCAAACTCTCCATCTCACACATTTCATAGCATAGCTCTTCTCAGAACTCCCACTTCTGAGTGGTTCGGTTTGCCTTCACAGCGACATTGGAAATGTGTACCTGGTTGCTGAGTACCAGCTCAGGAGAGGAAGGAGCATCTTTCATAATCTTGAGTGTTGAATGCCCCTTCCAGCCTGACTCCCCTATCAGCCGCTGGTGATGGTGAACGCTGGTCACCATGAGCACTGCTCACCCACAGGGCACTAGCAGATGTGCCAAAACCTGCTCTAAAGTCATCTCTTTGTAAGACCAAACTCCCTCTCCCTCCCTCCCTTCATCCTGACTATGGATTTGTTATGCAGGTTTCTTTACCTGGTGTGAACAGAAAGCTCGTCATTCTCAAGGTGCAGCCAAAGATCATCCTTTATACAATTCATTTGCTTCCCTATACATTGTAGCATTGTGTTAGTTTTCCTATCCCCACAATGCATTTTTCTAATGGCATAATTATTTTATCCGTATGCTAAGCATGTGCTAAAGGGGATCCTTTCACTAGCAGCTGTTGATCTGTAAACCAGAGCTGAAAGGAAGAAAATCCAAGGAAATAACTGCAGGGATGATGCACTCACTGTTGTGGATGGCAGAGAGCTGTAATTTTGAATATGTGAAAAAAGAGTAGCAAAAGGACAACACGATATTAGTAAAGCAAAAAAAAAAAAGTTTCTATATGGCTTCAGTACTGAATTTCTGATAGCAGACACAAGAATGGGCGTTATAGTTGAAAATTCTAAGCCTTCCCTTAAAGATCAGTCACTGATAAGGTGGTCAATTCTCCAGCAGGGGAAAAATCTTACCTAAATTTACCTGAGCCCTAAGGAAGCTCCCAAGCCATCTGCAGACGGGAATCTTTCCTTGAACATGAGCTCAGATATGGATCGAGCTCTTCCTTAAGTAGAATATTATCTGTCCTTTTAAGGCCAGCAGATAAACTTCCTCACTGTTTGCAGTCCAGCTTCTTTCTGTTGATCCAGTTGATAGGACATCACAGCTTATCACTCACATCTAACACTCCTCTTTGCTAATGCTTTCCTGTTACTTTATTACCTAGTAGCCTAAATTAGCATGATTGGAGTCAGGCTGTGGCTTGTGGTAACATCCAGTTATGTTCTTCTGCCTCTCTTGCTTTAAACTACTTCCAGATTATTTTATAATACTTAACACAGTAAGATACATAATAATATTGAATTCTGAAATATGGTGAATAATTAAGGTTATTCAAGAAGCTTATGCAACGGCATGTGCAGCTCATGCCACACATTTTTCATGCCACACAGACATTTCCTGGTTTGTATGTCCTGCTCAGGGCAGCACCACGGTTGGTTTTCTTTGACCTTTGTCAGCTCTTTGAGGGATCACAGATAGGCGTAACATCTGACGGCTTGCCTCTCACACAGTCAAGCATGCCACTACTTCATTTATACAGTTACAGTAATAAGTTTTCACAGTTTTAGAGCTCTGGGTTATCACTTCCACTTACCCTGTTACCCTTGACCAACATCACCAGGAGTTTGAAGACTTCACAATGGGAATCTTTTGATTAGACACTAGCTAGCTTTCTTCACTTGGACACCTTCTCTGCTGAAGAAGGATTTCTTTTGAGTAGGAGACACATTAGCTTTGGCAAATCTTAAAATTTGTCTTTTGTTCTCAGCGTTGGCATGTACTCCCCAGCAGAACTGGAAAGACAGTGCCAAGAAAGGCAGATTAGCATTGCAAAATCAAGTTTGCAATTTAATATATAGTTGCTATTGCATACTGAGAGTTTGTAATAGAAGTCTTTGATTGGAATTTATAAATTGCTGATAGATTTCCCAGATGTTTACTATTCCACTTACCATCAATCTGCCAGTATAAATGACTGACTAAGCTACATGGACAGTTGGTATAAAAATCAATCTTATATCCCTTTTACAAGGCTTGGCTACATAAATCTGTCAATTTTCCACAGAAAATCAATAGCAATAATAGCTGTCTCATTAGCGGCCACCAGCATCACCAAAATGGCTTCTTTTGTAGGGCTAAAACATTGGTCAGAGTATTTTTCTTCTTCTACATGGACTGTCTTGGGATACAGAAAAACCAGAGACAAGCTAATTATTCAAATTACATTCAGAAGATTTCTTCAAAAGAAGCCCCAGCCTTCTTTAGATGGGAATGGTTGGACTTGATGATCTGGTGGGTCTTTTCCAACCTGGTTGTTCTATGATTCTTTTTGAGGACCTGCCTTCATTGTCCAGAGCCCAGTTTTGCAGCTCAGCATGTGTTTTCCTGCAGAAATAATTTTCTGGCATTGCAATTCTCTGGAGCTTTTGCAAGGAAATTGATGATAAAATGAAGTAAATTATTTTTTCCTATTTAATCTCTTAAATATCTACTCAGCTGCATTCACTAAGGTTTCTTCTAAACTAAAAAAGACCAAATCAAGCCTTTTTTCTGACTGCCTAGCAAGTTGGGCAGGGAAGTGTTCAGTTAGAAATGTGTACCCTGAAGTTTTCAGTCATTCGTCTTCCTTGAAGTGGGATTTATTCCTTCAGGCCCTGGTGCTGCAGGAGCACTCTGTCCTGCCACCAACCTCCACCAGAATGTCCTTTATCTTGGTCCATGATGCACATCGTTAGGGAACATTGTTATGCAGGGGTAGTTTAACCATGCTGTACCTACACTACCTCAGTTATCATCTGCTCTCACTGTCAGCAGCTGCCGGTAAGGCAGGATTTGACTTAATTTCAGTGGTGTGATGAGAGCGACCAGCGATGGGGCCCCTTGTATTCAGGATTGATCTGCCATGGGAATCATGTCTCACTACCTCAGTCTGATCCCTGCAAGTGCCCTTAGCCTTCACAGGGCTGGAGACCCCAGACTACAGGAACTATTTGAGTTTCGCTATCATGACCCCAGACTACAGGAACTATTTGAGTTTCACAATCATGACGAACCCCACCACAAGCAAGTCATCTTAACTCTCAGTGCTCAAATCCATTTTTCCTTTTCCCATTTCTTTATGATTAGGCAGAACTGCACCAAAGGGCGGTTTTGATTGTGTTTATGTGACACTATTTGATGCTTTGAAGTGTGTTTCATACTCCTCAAATTAAATACTGCTCCATTCCAAGGAAAGACCATTTTTTTTTTACCATTTATCGTCTTGCTTTTTTATAAACAGAATCTGTGTTAGTGTTAAATAGAATAGGATCAGTAGAGAAGAAACATCTATCCTCATGAGTCTGAGATCCCTCTGTATGTGGGCACTAGAAAACCCAGGTGTCTCTGGACAGTAAGCAGTTGTGCTTTGTGCAACATTTAATCTCCAAACACTTGTACCTTGTGCTGCCTCTCAGTGATGCTGGTGCTTCTGAGCATCACACATCACCATGTGTGTGTAAACCCGTGGAGCTGCTCAGTAACTGCCTCATTTTCACCCCATGCTGGTGCATATCTGTGGTCACCAAAATACTGCCTAGCACTATAAGGCTATGCTATGTTTTCCCAGTCAAGGGCAGAGGTTTACAGCTGACTGGCTACTGATACAGAATGGCTTCCTTGTCTTTTTCTCTGGCAGTTCATGAACAGAAAACACATAACAAGAGATTTCCTGGGAGAACAAACAAAAGAACACCCCACTTTCCTCTTTGCCTGTCCAGCTCCTGCCCATAACTATTTTTTAAGGGGGTTGGACTCAGCAAAGGAGTTTTGGAGCATGTGATTTCTGCAACGGCAACAGAGCTGCTGGAGGAGACTGGCAGTCTCCAGAATCACAGAATCACAGAACAACCAGGTTGGAAGGGACCCATCGGATCTTCTAGTCCAACCATTCCTATCTAACACTAAACCAAGTCCCTCAAGACCTCATCCAATCACCTCTCTGGACCTGCTGGTCACACCGTTTCTGATACAAGCCAGGAAGGGGAGGTGTGGAGCAGCAGGACCTCTGTGTTGCTGTCCCATGGCTATATTTTTCTCCTTATTTCTGCAGATGCTATGGGTACCAGTGGTGGCTGATTTTCCTGCTCTGTTGTTGGAAAGTAAAGAGATAAATCCATCTTAGCTGGAGTAGGAAGAGAGGACAGGGCACTGTGAAGGGAAACTTGCTAACTGAAACGTACTGAACAGGAGGAGCTGGGGAAGGAAAGTCATTATGGTTTACATTTACAGACCAAGCAATAATTTATAAAGCATTTGTAGATCTTTCAGTTCCAAAGTGTCAAGCAAATGTGACACCAAGTCAAATTGTGCAAATAATTGAGAAGGCGAAACACGTAGTTTTGGTAATTTTTTTAGTAACGATAATAACAACCTTAATTTCATCCTAACAGCTCTGAGGTTAATCCTGCTATTTTACTTCTGAGCATTCTTGAGTGTGACTTTTAAAATCTCTTAGACTAATTCACTGCCTTCTATTTCAGGAAAGCTTTGAGGCGTGCTGCTAATGAAGACAAATGAAGGAAAAGGAACTTGATCCAGGAGTATGAAATTTTGCTCATTACCTTGTGCTTCCAATTGACTGATTGATATTTTTTGGATGTAGATGGGGTAATTAATGACAGAAAGTAATGCAGCAGGATGTGAGTTGTACAGAATGCACTTCAGTAAATTTATCTTTTATTATGTCTTAGTTTATTTATGTGTGCTATATTTGTTTTGCCACTGCCTGATGTAGTTACCACCTTCATTTGGAATTTCCTTAACTTGATTGTTTTTCTCATTCTTTTATGCTATTTTGGGAAATTTTTGTTTATGTTTTTGTATGTAATAATTTCCTAGTCTGTTTTTAGTAGCACAAGGATGAATTTTCATGGCCATAAGGAACATTTTAGTATGTGAAACATTTCTCACAATAGCAATTGCCATTGAGATGGACTATACTTCCTTCCTACTTCATTGTACAGATTACGGGTATTGCCAGTAAATCAAAGGTCACAAATATCCTATGTACTCTCACTTATATTATTTCACAGACCCAGAAGGAAAAGAGCAAAATATTTTTTTTTTTTTTTACATTTTTTTGGGGTAAGTGTTGAAAGAGAGGGTATGCCAGAACTATTTTAAATGACACATCCTCCTGAGAAGGAAATTATCCTACAGTTTGAGCCAAAGGGTTTTTCAACCAGTAAAATATCACTGTGCTTCTGATTCAGCTTCTTGATGTGTGAATAATATAGATCAACAAATTAAAAGATGAGCTTAAAATACTGAGTGAAGTGAAATGACCCCGGAAAGATTCTGTTTATGCTTATGAATAATTTTACAAAAACTTACTGAGATGATAGGAGAATATGCCCCAGCAAAGTTATTGACCTGACTGTTTGTTTGAAGGATTGAGCCGTTGCTATGAATATTTTTACTCAGGTCTCTTAAACATACCGTGTTTGTCTGTCCCCCGGTCTTTTGCCACCCAAACCCCTCTGATTCCTTTGACATTAACCTCGTACTTACACCTGAGGCTGTACAATGAAACCTCTTATCTAGTACACGGTTCATAAAATAAAAATGTTTAAACAAAAAATTACATTCTTTTGCACAAGATGCAAAGCAGCAGATGGAAGAAAGTGCTGGGGCATATTAAGAAACTGAAATGAAGGGCTAATTCCTATGTAAATGGAGCTGGTATGCTTATTGGCACAGATTCTTAGGAGGCAGACCAAATAGGAGCTACAGCCTTTGGCTTCATGGCAATTTCCTGTCTGTACCTCTCCAGATCAAGGGGACTGAGACTGCTTATCTAGGAGTAAAAAAGGGGAAAATGACCTCCCGTGTTCTGCAAGGAAGAACATTCAGACAAGCAATTATAAAACAATAGCTGGTGCTTTGGGATTTCCTCTCGTAACAGCAATTTGATTACTTGCATATCCTCACAGACATTAAAAGAAAGGCAGGGAGAATCAGGTACTCCAACAATCATAATAGCACCCATGATTTTATTCATAAGACACTGAGATAAAAATTCAAACTGGTGTTACAGTGTTGCATTCCTACTGAGGGTGACAGTGTGGTTCAGGTTTGTGTTGTTTTTAGATTAGAGAAGTATCTTTCCCCATGCCAGACTGCTCCATCATGCTCACTTCAGACATGAACATCTGGACGGCCATGGATGATAAGCATCCTCTGACAATGGCTGTGGATGACGAGCACCCTGTGAGGATGTTCATGGACGATAAGCATCCTCCAAGACATAAAACTGATATCTTGACTCCTAAAGACAACCAGTGTTGGTTACAGGGTCTTTCCTGGATACAGAGTAATTGAGTGATGGTACTCATCATTCTCATGTACCTAGGTAAAGCATTTGCTTGCTGTCTTGGACCTTTATGCAGTGAAAATAGTGCAGCATTTTTGTTTCATCCCAGAACTGTCTGCATTCCTCATTTTGTATAAATGAAACATCTTAGGAAGGAAAACCTCTCTTTAAAATTACTTCATTGATTGGAACATCCTTGGAATAGTTAAGGTATAGGGATCTTTAAGTGATCTTGTTCTTTAACCTACTTCAAAGAGCTAATAACCCCCTTTAAAGTTCATAATGTAGTACCCTAATAATGAGAATTACTCCACGTGGTCTATTTTCATGAGATAATAACAATTTGAAGGGGAAGTTCATCTTGCTGGAAATATGTAATATAGTCATGAGTTAAAAAAGTGTCTCACCCTCTCCAGTGAGAAATGTAAAAAAGGAAAAAGCAGACTTTTATCATTCAAAATTTACTGAAAACATGTTGAATGTTTATTTAAAATGAGAGGAATGGCCAGCCAGCTGGCAGCCTTCTGAAAGTCTGTGTCTCCTCTCACCAGATGGTGCACACAGAACCTGAACACAAAGCCTCCTCCTTTTGTCTTAGGTGCTTAAAAATGTGCTTCAGGGCATAACTGTGGACTGCTGTGCAAGCATTGCCACCGCTTTCAGTGGACTGGTAAGGATAGAAAGCATTTTAAGATGGGTAAACAACCATTTAGTACAAAGCATTTTGGTTTTTTCCTGTTGAAATAAGCCTAGAGTTGATCTTCATGTCCCAATATTAAAAAAAAATAAATAAAGAGAATAATAATCCCTCTGGTAGTATCATGTAGATTTTGTTGCCTCTTTCAGTTTCTCCTGTTCTCCTCCACCCTCTTAGAGTACTCATGTTTTTCCTTCCTCAAAACTTCTATGCCATGATCTACCCATATTTATTCTTTGCAACTCAAATTCATCCCATCTCCTTTGAATCAGAAGTTTTAGTTTTTCTCCATTTCTTCTCTAATGTTTATTTATGAATTGAGTTATGCACATTAGAGCTTATACAACAATAACAGATGTTCTGGTGTAATTACTGCAATAAACTGTCTGGGTCATAAGCCCTAAACTTGCAGAGAAACTGCCAATCCATTTCATTGTATTGGTAATACAATCCAGCAGCATGAAGTTCCCATGGCTGATCATTAATCTCATTATCTAATTGGTCTGCAGATGTAAAGACTATAGGTAAAAGTAACTCTGTGGCATTTCTGACTTGCTGTTGCAAACGATAAAAGCATTGTTGATAAACTGGCCATTTTTAAGAGTGAAGTTAGCTAGAAGCCAATTTTTCTAATAGGAAACTATTTGTAATGAACCTGACCTTACTACTGGCCAGTGCTTGTTACTCTTGCACAGCAGCCTGAAACTGAATAGAAAGACAAGAATTTCCCTAAAACTGAAGCCACTGCTCCGCCACCGGCACAAACACTCACTCTTCTGAAAACCGGACTAGGTAACAGAGCTCCCCCTAATGTTATTTCTCTGTTATGTTACACATCCCCCGGGCTGCTGGCTCCTGCAGCCCCCGGCTTGGGAGGATAGCCTGGGGTGGGTGCACGGTGAGTGCTGCTGTGGGTACCCACCTACTTGCCCATTTTTGCCCACTGAGCCCCGACAACTGTTAGGATGGATGCTCAAAGTGCCGTACCTGAATAAGGAGCCCTCTCCAAAGTAGTTAGCTGGCTCCACTCTTAATCTTGGGCCAAATAAAAGCTTAATGACTGTTCCTGCCTCCTAGGAAAAGCTCTTCATAGCTATTCAGGTTGCTAACTCTAAAATAAGAGCAAAGTGAAAGATGAATTTCTAGCCCACCTTTAAACATTAAAGGCAAATTCTATTCACTGATACGTCAGAGGATTGCCTTTTACCACTGCTGGTCCCAAGGTATTGGCTCAGGTAGAATTATTTGGCTGCTCTGTTAGTCATTGAATATGGCTGTATGTAATGTTTTTAATTGGCCTTGAGGATCTTGGACATGATGGATGCTTCTATTATAGTCACAGATCCCTGTGGCAGATCCTATGAATAATGTAGTAAAAAGAAACATATATTTTTTTCCCTTTAAACTTGATTCTACAATAGGAAAGGTTGTTTACAGAAGGTAGAATTCAGCCTATTTTACATGTACTCAAGCATCTCTTCTCTAAAGTCCAACGCACAGCCTTGAAGTGCACAAGCCTCTCACAGATAAGGACTATCATATGAAATATCAGTTGCTAAGGGCTATTGTATGCAATATTTCTGTGTCCATACAGAGATCTAGAAGCCTGCAAAAGTCTCTAAGCTATGCCTGGCACAACTGCATTTAAGAAATTAGCATGACTCAGGCTGGTGGGCTATCCCGGGTGATGTTTGAGGCATGATTAGGCAAATGATCTGACCTATGCTGCTTGCTGTCAGGGCCTGATCTAGATATTGTAGAGGATTTGAGGAAAGTTTAGCACGGGACCACTACATGCCCAAGTACAATTGCTACTGCATCAAAGCCCCATGTAGGAAAAGGTAGCTGGAACAGATACAAGGCGAAAAATATCCTTCCCCCCCCCCCCCCCCCCCCCAAGTTCTGGTCTTGAAAATGCACACGAATGCCCTCAGCAAAAGATGGAGACAGGGCAGACACAGCATGTAAAGGCTGAAATGCTATCTAGCACTCCTCATTCAGGCACAATGCATTGACTGAAACGTGGAGGTGGAATAAAGCTGCCAGGGGAACTGCAGGTTAACGTGTCAGCTTTGGCTGCTGTAGGCAGGACAACATGCATTTAAGAAGGGATACTGTCAGGCTCATTTATTGCAATCCATCTACCAGGATAAAGCATTTGCAATTACAGAAAGTATACAACAAATTCTGGATGCTAATCTTAGCATTAATGGCTTGAATAAACATAAGGCTACTTGAACTACTGGAAGAAGAGAATCAGACAAGCTTTAGAAACACTTCTCCTGCTTTGTATGACTTGAGAACAAAACTTGAACCAAAGATAAATATGAAGGAAACTTGAGTGAAAGAACTGGTGTTGCTTATTCTCTTGGATTTATGCATCGAAAAGTGGTATTTCAGCATTTATAATTCTGTTGGTTTAACCAGTTTTAGAAAGTAGAAAGTACTTTTCAGTGAGATTTGCCATAAACATTAGGACAAAAGTCCTCACTGTGACCACAATTCAGTCTGTGTTTCTGTGCATGTCTGTGGGTGGACATCCACCACCAATAGGTATTAGTTATCACTCAGAGCAAATTCTCACAGTTCATTTTACTGTGTTACCCTTTGGGGCATTCTCATCTCCGATAATTCTGTCAAGAGCTACAAAGTTTTTGTAGGGAAATTACAGACTTAACATGAACTGCGACCTTTGTCAAAGGAAAAACGTAGGCAGGACTCTCAGAAAGACCTATCACAGGTAACAAGCATCTCATTTGAGAAAAAATCTGACCAAATGAAATTTTTTTATGGAGAAGTTTGAGCACTTTGGCCTAAGGGTAGATGCATAATGTATGAATAAATCAAAGGGTAAAATAACTGCTATAAAATCTTGTCTTGGAAATATTACACCAGGGATCACAGATATTACTTTTTCCTAACACTTGTATTTTTCATCCATGAGAGTTTTTCCAATATGATCTAATGCTGCAAATCCGGAAAGGTCACTGGTTGTAGGTGGATTTATATCCTACTGTTATTTCAAATAGAAATACAGCACTGAACTTTGTGTATTTGGCCCTTTATATGTCTTCAGGAAATTCTAGAAATGAAATATTGATGAATAACACAAACCCTGCAATTAACTCCTGCTATTTTAGGGAGAAAGAAAACTGCTAGTAAAAATGAAATGAGCTACTCAGAAGTAAAATCTTGTAAAGCAGAGGAACTGAGAGTGAAACCAAGCATGCCCTCAGACCAAAGATAACTACTCAGGGAATTTAGAGAATAATTACTTGGAAAAGACAATATATCCTGTGGTGCAAGGATGACAGAGGACTGAAGCAAATGTGTGCTACGTGCTATCAGAATTATTGCAGATGCTTCTGTATGTATTAAGAAGCAGATATCCATATGTTTGGGTCATCTATGAACCGCAGATCTGCACATGAAGACTTCCTCTGCAATGCAAGAAGAGTATAAGGATAAACTTTACTGGGGAATAAGTAGAGTAATGGAGAGGCAAACACTTCTCTTCAGTAAAGCAGTGGCAGTACGAGTAATCTGGCAGGGAGAGAGAGATCCTGAGAGACCTGAGGAAAGAACACAAGAATGATCAGAACTCTGGAAAATATGACCCAGAAAAAAAAGATTGAAAACCCTTGGTAACTCCCCACAGAGAAGGGAAGGCTAAAAGCAGAAATGTGCAAAATCTAAAATGCACCTGCAAAGAAAGAGGAGTGGATAGTTCACCATGTCCACTGTGTTGGCACAAGAAAAATAGGATGATGTGCAAGGGAACAAGAAAAGCAGGGCAAGGGTCAGGTTGCTTGGTAAGGCAGTGGGAGATCCACCACTAAGCAATTTTGATAAATTATTTAATCCTGGCACGAGAAGTATGTTTTTGCTGTACAATTTAGTGACAGAAGTGAGTGACTGAGAATGGCAGGGTAAGGTTTTAGGAAAATAATGATTTTCAAAACTGTGATAGAGGTACAGACATGGAAAAAGAGATGAACTGGGAGCTAAAACCTCAGGGCTAGGAAAAAAATGATTGGCACTAAAACCATGGATGAATAAGAAATATTAGGGCATAAATCTTTTTCCAGTGCTATAACTCACTAGGATCTAGAGAGCTGTGCACTAATTTTAACAGAGTTTGCAATCTGGTATTCTTTGATGTTTAAAGAAAATTTCCTACGAAACAGAACTAGCTAACAGGGCCCTTCTGCCTCTGAGATAAAAAGGAAGGGAGAAGCAGTACAGAAAAGATTAAAAACTATGTGGAGAAAGCTATAAAAGACACCAGGAAACCCAGCTGAAGACTAGACTATGCAAATGCAGACCAGATGTAAAATGAGAAGCTGGGACTCAGAAGATGACAGGTGTTGCACAGAGATTAATAGTTCCTGCAAAGATTAAGGGTTGCCTCTGCCTTTAAAGAAGAAAAAGGGAAAATCGAAGGGAAAAAAAAAAGCTTGTAAAACTGCAGAAGGAATAGCAGGGTGCTGGTGAATTCTAGAGATGTTAGAAATGAATATGAAATGACATGGAAGGAAAGCAAATGGAGATGACCAGGAGAAAAATGAATGAGAGAGAAGGTGAGGAACTATGAGATTTAAAACCTTTACTACCCTATGTTATCACTTCTCAGTAAAAAGTGCTGTTACCAGGATGCTGGCACCAGAATCAATGAAAGAAAGGAGAAGAAGGGAAACAGCAAAAAAGGAAGAGCGCCAGGGATTTGGAGAAGATTTGAAGGATAGATTATTCAGATGATAAGAAATGGAAGACTGTAAGAGGTGGCAGGCTGGTAAAACTGAATGCAGGAAAGAGATTGAAGAAAGAACATCCTACAGTTGGTTGCAAATGACAATGCAGAGAGGGAGAGGGAGCAAGCAGGTCTGTTCAGAACGATGCAGTTGAGCTTGAAATGTCTGAATCTATAGGAAAGATAGTAGCAAAGTCAGACAAGAGTCGTAGGCTATGTCTGCAAAATGGCCGAGGGACTGCTTAGATGCTTACTGTCCTCAATGCAGCTAGCACCCTTGCAGCTAAATGCTTTGAGACCACTGAACAGGGTGGTTGTGTCCTCAGAGCCTGGTAGGAATGGTCACAGGTTGGCATTAATGGCCAAACATTGCCATGGAAGCGGTGCTAGGTAGGGCCAGCAGCCTCCCAGAATCCACACTAGCGGTGCAGGCTGGATGCTGCTGCTCAGGGCTGTGTCCTTGCTCCCTGTGTCACAGATGGCCCCCCACGGGGGGCAAACTCCAAGAGACACAGACTGTGAGGGGTCCTCTACCGTTGCTATTGATAAGATGACATCAGCTTCCACATCCTAATTCAAAATAAGGTGGCTTGAAGCAGAATAAGTTAAGCTGATGAGTAGGGTCATGAGTTAAAATCTTGTTCAGGTAAATACAGCATCATCATGCCACTGCCAAAACCAAAGGTAATCATTTCAGCTAACAGGAAGATGCAGAACTGAGTCCAACTGGCATAAATGTAAAATATATGCATAATGTGTATTCCTGGGGTAGCCGAAATGGTAATAGACTTGGTATCATTCCACTTTTCTAAACATGGAGCTTATCTTCTGTTTGCAACAGAAATTTATCAAGTCTGATGGCCTAAAGCAAAGAGATAGGTGACCATCTGCAGCACAGTGAGCAGCAGTGGAAAGCACAAAAGAGCTGGATAGCAGCTACACACATTTGCAGAGCTCACAGGATGCAGAAAAAAAAAAAAGAAGGTATTACAAAGCTCAGGCAGAATATGTACCCTGGACCTCAGCTGACTTAACCCTTACATCTCAGCCCGTAGTCCTTGTTATAGCCAGCAGCCACACGTCCTGGGCATAATGGGAATGCTGAAAGAAATCTTCCACCTGTCTTCTACCTTCTGCTCCTTCCCAGGTGTGTGAGCCAGCCACTCCTTCCTCTTCTTGCCCTCACAAACAAACGGTTGCTGTGACGTTGCCACAGCTGAGAAATGGAGTCTTCCAGGGCTAAAAATGTAGGTAAAATAAGGGTCTGGAGTAGAAAGGGAACATGGCTAGGACAGTAACTTAGGGTTCCAAGTGTGTTGATGTATATGTGTGTATACAAACACAGATGAATACTTAGGAGTGCAATGGAAGAGAAAAGGTGAGAACTTAATTAGTATCAGAGGATCACAATGACTAAAGAGAATATGAACATATGGGAAAGAAAGGGATTTTCTTTTCAGTGTTGTATTATTTTTGCAGCATTTGATAATTTGATGGAGGTATCTGGTGTGTTTGGTATGTGGCATTTCTTTAGTACAAAATCACTGTTGTTGATAGCAAAGAAAAACGCAGCGGGAGATACACCCACAAGACTGCTCCCAGACACAAGTCACAAGGTGTTACCTCCTCCTTTGACGGTGCCTGGGTCTCAGGCAGACCTCGGTAAACCCCAGCCCTAAGTATACAACCTTGTGCCAGTGTCGGGGTGGGGCTGCTGGGATATATGATTCCAAAAGAGAGGTTCCTCCTCGCTGAGTCTGTGGCAGGTTGAAAGGTAACCCTGACTCTGGGACACTGAGAGAGCATGCAAAGAGCAGGTCTGAGAGACTTTAAGCAGATGATGTGAATTTTACCCAACAGGCATCTAACCCAAAATGACAAGTGAAAATTTTTCATTCGACAGAGGCAGAGAAAGAAGGCTCCTGCTGCCTTAAATTGCAGAGATGGTGGGACCTGAGCCAGCTGCAGGCAGCTGATTTTTTTCATTTTTATGTATCATAAGCTACAGCACTTTGCAGGCTCTGAAGACATGCTTCCTTTCTCTTCCCATTTTTAGTGTAATGGAGCCCTAAAGCCAGCTAGCCTTTATTCTCCAGTCTCCATTTGTTGTCATTGTTTCTACATGGCCTTTGTGGAGATTAAGGTGCCAAAGTTATAGAATGTTTTTTTTTCCTGGAGTTAGAAGGAAAGCTACTACAGCTGATTTTAGCTTTAGGGAAAGAATGAACTCACAAAGTATTGCATCTGTTTTTTACAGAGAGACGTTTCTTCACAAACTAATTGAGCATGTTTAATTAAAAAAAAAAATTAAACCTCCTTAGTACTATATGCTTTCCTTAAATAAAATTACAGAAATTCAGATGGAAAGTCTGGAAGAGGAAAAGATTATCAAGTCTGATATTTGTTTTCCCTTACTGCTTCTTGGTTTACTGAGCCCATTCACTTTTTCATCAAAACGGTCACCAGAATTTTGTTCTGCTCTGTTTGTTACAGAGCATCACAGACACTGCAGATCTCGGGAAAAATCTTTTTTTTCCTCCTCCTCCCGATGTGTTAAACTGCCATCTTGTAAAATGAACTAACCTTGCAATATGGTATTAAAATAAACCATTTTTACAGCAGGAACAAAATTTAAGAAATGAATGCTGATACGCCCACACAAATACACATACATGCATGCACTCCCACACACAACCATCCAAAGCGAAGACTGAGTTCCAGCTTCTATATAAATTTGATCTGAGTTGTGCTCATTTTGGATGAGGAAATCTGTAGGTTTTGTGGAAAATGCCTTAGAACAGTGTGCAGGGCAGTGATAACACATTTACAGAAGGGCAGTATAAATAGCAGATCTGAGATAAGATGTCTGATAAATTCTGGCTTACCAAATAGAAGATGCCTCCCCTTTTTCTGGAAGAGAACGGACGCTTTACATATCTTTCAACATAATTCCTTGAGATCTGTGAGGTAAAAAAAGCAAAATGCTGTGAATTGCCCAAGTCTGAAGAGTCTAAGCGTCCTTATCCAAAATGATTTTTAACCAAAACATCACGATTCAAAAGAATCAGTAGCATATAGGCTGCTTACAATTGCTGAAAATATTAGCAGTGAATGATTGATGCTGAAAGCAAAGCTGAAGGTTATTTATTTTCTAATCACAGTAGGGTAAACTGGAAGACATTCTCTTGCAAGTAAATAGAAAGACATTGATCTGAATTGTTTGTCCTCTGCATAGTCACACATGAAGGGTGCCTTCTTTCCCCAAATCCTGTCCAGCAGCATGGCATGGATGTACTTGAGCTGCCTTTAGTGACCTAGCTCACAATTCTCTTTCTGGAGCACAGTAGGGAATAAAAAGCAAAGCAATTTCTGGAGAGATGGTATTTTAACATACATTAGCAAGAGGGACACACTGTTAAGTTTTGCGCTGGACTGATGTTGTCCCTTGCGCACAATAAATGAAAGAGAGTGGAAGAAACAGATAACATGGTTCTTGACACTGTAAGTTCCAGGTCCTCCCTAGCTCTAAGGCCTGTCCTCCCTAGCTCTAAGCCCTGTCCTCCCTAGGTGCACGTTACATAGATTGAAACAGCAGCTGGATAATGCTGTAAAAACAGCTCAAGTACATCCATCCCATGCTGCTGGACAGGATTTTGGACATTAGGCACCCTTCACAAACTACGATTTGTAATAAGCAAATATCAACAGTCCCTTAGCTGAAAAATGTATATAAGCAAAAATATCCTCGAAGCTATAACTTAACATGTAACTCACATAACTTTGTTTTTACTTTATTATATGAATTGTCTTAGAAAAGGAATTGAGAGAATTGGTGAAAAACTGAACCACTGACTATAAAATGTCTTAGGGAGAGGAACTGCAGAATGATGTTAAGTGTGGAAAACCAGTTATCCTTCTTTTCTATTTCCGTGAAGTAGATTTTTTTTTATTCCTACAGGAAATCATCACTCTTTCTAGTGAAGGGTAACAGAAATATTCCTCTGAAATAGCTTTCCTCTTCACAATAACAGTTGAATCCTCCCTCCACCTCATCTGCATTAGCTTCTAATCTTTTTGGAAGTCATTGATTTGTTGAATCAGTGCGGGACAAACACTTCCTCCTGAGAATCATTTTTGCTCAGTTGAACCATAGATTCAAGTATTTCCAGTTTGACAGAAATGTACAGAAATTCTCTTCTGCTCTTGAGCTGACATTCATTTTGAAGAGGATGCTAGGGGAGTGCGGGATTGGCTGAAGAGATTTCTTCATCTAAGGAGATTTTTTTTTTGAGTTCAAAGACCATAAGCTCTTATCCCCACAAGACCTCTTTACCATCTGTATGAAGGATGTAGCTCTGCATATCATTATTCACTACAAGTACTGGTGACCAGTTATTCACGTTGGGAAATATGAATACTACAATTGCAAATAAAGGGCACTAATGATAACGCACTTAGGGGAAATCTGAAAGTGTATTTGCTAGTCTGTTCCTATTCATAGTCTGGCTTAGTTTTTCATGTCATACCTCCCTCTCTAGTGCCCTCCTGACTCTGGATCAACCTTTTCCACCCCAACACTGCTGTGGCAAATGGGTGTGTAATCTTGCTTGTCTGCTGTCCCTCCTTTCTGTACGACTGTTGAAGACATTGCCCTGAGGTTATCCTGCTGTGTGCCTGCTTGTCCATTAAAACTGATTTTGTAAATAAAAAAGATGGGTGTTTTGGAGCCTTGTACATGTGCCAAAAGGCTGTTTCACTATTTTCCTTTCTTCCCCTGTACTGCCTCTAGCACATTAGCTTTCTCCTCCAGAGTATAGTCTAGCTGATGTATAGTCAAGAAAGCCTCTCTTTCCACAAGTTATTTAAAAAAGACAGTAAGAAACTGAAATTTCATTAGCTCCTTTTTCTCTTTCCCTCTCTGATATTGTCAGTATTTCCCACTTATTCACTGATAAACAGGAGCCAAAAGTATCACATTTCAGCTCTGGCTTCACTGTTGAATACGGCATGGGGCATAAGAAAAGGAGCAAAGAGAGGGTGATCTGTTTTTCTTTGGGAAAAAATAAAAAGCAGCATCTTAACCAAGAGTTTATTTTGAGTGCTTCATCACCATGTAAGCGAGAACTGCCTCAGACTTCAAGGTCCACTATTTACCTTTTATTTCAAGTAGACAGCTTTGCATTAAACAGCAGAGCTGTTAAAAGGCTAATACTTAACTACACAGTATACAGCAACAATTTAAAACATAACTCACTTTGAGATTGTGGTTTAACTCCTAATTAACTAAAATGATTCTTCCCTTTGAAGTTTATTTTCATTAGCTGACATCTGCAGATTCTTAGAACAAAATGTAACAGGATGTAGATTTTTGAAATCCAGGAATTATGGATTTTTCTTTTTATATGTAAGGCATGTGGGCAAACAATTATCCATATAAATTCATATAATTTCATTGACTTTAGTAAAGATATGCTAATTTACATCAGATGATAGTTTGTTCTATTTTATGTAACTGAAAACAAATGCATGATGACTTTAGTTTTGAAAAGTATTTGGAAAAAAGTCATTGGTAGAATAGTTGGGAAGAACAATATTGAATCTAGACATATAGTTAAAACTGAAATAATTACCATGCTATCATATTGTGGGTAACACCTCTGAAGGTTTGAAAAGGTTTACAATGCCCTGTGGGGAATTGTCTCTAATTGTCTCTGCCTGGCCAGGGCGGAGTCCCAAGGTCACAAAAGTTTTAAATGATGCTGTTATGTTATGTTATGTTAATGAAGAAAGCCTGCAGGTGGGAGAAATAGGTGTTACCTAGTGTGGGATGGCCAATTGCCAGATATAGGCATGTTACAAGGACAAAGTGACCAATCAATGTTTGCCTGAGATTCTGGCCTGCTGGCCCTATATAAGAAAGTGTTTGATACTTAATAAAGGTCTCCATTTTGAAATCACATTGATTTGTATGTGGAGTCCATTTGGCCCCTGCACCAATATATGGCGCCCAAGAACAGGGACACAAATAGGGGACCCTCAGTTTTGGCTGGAAGACAGCTGGAGATTAAATTGATTTTGCTAGGGAAAGTTTATTGGATATGAGAATAGTTTTTGGATAGGAGAAAATAGTTTTTGGATATGAGAAAATAGTTTTTGGATATGAGAAAGGTTTTTTGGACGTGGATAAGGTTTTGTGAAATGTGGAAAAAGTTTTTGGAAGTGAAAGGAAAAAGTTTTTGGATAGCTGCAGCTTATAGGAAATAGGAATAGGAATAGGAAATAGAAATGGGAAATTTGATGGTACCACAGAAGACGGCCATGAAGGAGATGGGCTGCTCGACCAAGGCTGGCCCTTGGATCGAGGCTGCACTGAAACTCCTTGTTGAAGTTCTTTCTATGAAAGAAATTGACTATGAAGAAACTGCGTTGAAGTCTTTGATAAGATGGGCTGATAAAAGAAGCATTATTCCGCGTGCTGATGCTGTGATGGAAGAAGAAGTTTGGAAGAAGATAGGACAGAAGTTATTTGATGAGTGTATGCTGGGAAACGAGAGACTACCAATATCTGCCTCTTTGGAGAATAGTTAAAGAAACTTTAAGTGAATTGAGAGCTTAGAGAGAAGCCTGCGCCAGTCAAGATAATACCAGCACACCTGCAGAGCTTGGAGAAACCTCAGACAGAGAAGAAGAAAGTGAATATCTAGAAGCAAGTGAAAATCTACACGCACTGGAGAATCAACCAGCTACAAAGCCGGAAGACTTGTGTATTGAAATCCACGAGCATTCTACATCACCTGAAGATTCTACGTGGCAACAGAAGCGGCAAGATTTTGAAAACTGGATGCCAGAACTGCTACCTGAAAAACATCCCTCCCCAGATCTGACCATGCTTCTCCAATCGCCATGAGTGTTTGATTCCTTGGGGTCTGTCGGGGGGACGATGAGGTTGTGGGAGCTGGGAGAGCACTGGCAGGAGATCACGGCAGAAGTCTATCCTGTTTTACTTAATATACAAACAGGAGAGCGTGAATGGGTTTGGCTTTGTGGGGTGCCGTGCAATGCAGGGAATTTTCAGGGTGCTGTGGGTATTGCTTTTGGGTGCAGGGGAGTTCTATGCTGGGAGATGGGTTTCTCGAGTTCTAATTGCTTTGGGGGAAAAGGGATTATAACATCTGAGCCCATTCCTGACCTTGATCCCAAAATTCAACCCCCAATATTAATTGATAAGGAGAAGTCTAAAACCTTTGCTGTGGGGAGGACAAATGTGAGTGCCCCGGGACAGCTAGTTGGTTTGCAAGGGCTTGGGATGGTGTGGTACTTGGTGGTTCTGGTGCGGTCTTACTGGGGTGGAGTAGCATCTAGCCTGCTCCTCTCTAAGCCCCCAGGCAAAAGCTGCCGTGCAGCGCCACTGGGGCAGCCCCACGAGGGGCAAGGTGGCAGCCGCGTGTGTCCTGCTCCTGCCGTGGTACGGTGGTGCCGGCAGTGCTTGCAGCGTGTGGAGATAGAACCACCAGGTTGGAAGAGACCCATCGGATCATCGAGTCCAATCACTCCTATCAAACACTAAACCATGTCCCTCAGGACCTCATCTACCCGTGCCTTAAACACCTTCAGGGAAGGTGACTCAACTACCTCCCTGGGCAGCCTGTTCCAATGCCCAATGACCCTTTCTGTGAAAAACCTCCTCCTAATCTCCCCTGGCGGAGCTTGAGGCCATTCCCTCTTGTCCTTTCCCTTGTCACTTGGGAGAAGAGGCCAGCTCCCTCCTCTCTACAACCTCCTTTCAGGTAGTTGTATGTATATAGCTTCATTGACAGGAAATTAGAAGTGTTCACTTAGACATCTTTATAGGAAGTTATACTTTTTTTATTTTTCTTTTCCCCACTTCCCTTTCCCACCTGAAAAATCACCTGATGTCAAGGTGTGCAGCTGTTTCCCTCACATAAGCAACCTACTCCTATAAAATAGTCTTGCACAGAAATAGTCAACAGGATTATTGAGTGGTTCAGTAAATGGTAATGACTGAAGGAGGTATGACTTTCATAGAATCATAGAACAACCAGGTTGGAAGGGACCCATCAGATCATCGAGTCCAACCATTCCTATCAAACACTAAACCGAGTCCCTCAAGACCTCATCCACCTGTGCCTTAAACACCTCCAGGGAAGGTGAATCAACCACCTCCATGGGAAGCCTATTCCAATGCCCAATGACCCTTTTTGTGAAAAGCCTCCTCCTAATCTCCAGCCTAAATCTCCCCCGGCAGAGCTTGAGGCCATTCCCTCTTGTCCTGTCCCCTGTCACTTGGGAGAAGAGGCCAGCTCCCTCCTCTCTACCACCTCCCTTCAGGTAGTTGTAGAGAGTAATGACGTCTCCTGTCAGCCTCCTCTTCTCCAGGCTAAACAACCCCAGCTCTCTCAGCTGCTCCTCATAGGTTCTGTTCTCCAGCCCCTTCACCAGCCTCGTTGCTCTTCTCTGGACTTGCTCCAGAGCCTCAACATCCTTCTTGTGGTGAGGGGGCCAAAACTGGACACAGTATTCAAGGAGTGGCCTCACCAGTGCTGAATACAGAGGGAGAAGAACCTCCCTGGACCTGCTGGTCACACCGTTTCTGATACAAGCCAGGATGCCATTGGCCTTCTTGGCCACCTGGGCACACTGCTGGCTCATGTTCAGTCGGCTGTCGACCAACACCCCCAGGTCCCTCTCCTCCTGGCAATTTTCCAGCCAGGCTTCTCCCAGTCTGTAGCTCTCCATAGGGTTGTTGTGCCCCAAGTGCAGGACCCGGCATTTGGCCGTGTTAAACCTCATGCCATTGGCCACTGCCCAGCGGTCCAGCCTGTTTAGGTCCTTTTGCAGAGCCTCCCTACCCTCCAGCAGATACTGTGACAATTTCCACACTGACTGAGCAGCAGTATAATTACTTTCTCAGCTTCGTGAAGTATACACGTTATCAGTGTTCTAAGCAGATGTAAGACACTAACTAACTAAATCCTCTACCGCTTTCATACGGTGAGATGGCGCTGAACCTGCCTGGACAGGAAGGCTGGGGCGCATTGCTCGGAGCGTGGCTCAGAGTGCGGTGCGGCTTGCGGGGGAAGGTGACGGCTCCCTGCGACCGGAGAGAGCCCTCAGCGGCTGCTCGAGATTTAGAGACATCCCTCATGTTATCGGGGTTTTCCTTGTTTTTGAAGTGGTTTTGTTAGCATCGGCGTGACAATAAACACATAACGCTCTGGGAAGGGTTATCTGTTGGTGCTTTACTGGGGGGGGCCCCCCAGGGATCAGGGAATAGTTTCGCAAATCTGATCCCCCAACACTGTTATAACTCGACCGATATTTATTCTCGTGAGGTTTCACAATCTAATGTATATTCAACAGGTTACGTCATTGTCCAATGCATATGTATGTTTCGATGACCTCATCAGCAAGTTTTTTTATCAGCTCTTACTGCGCTTGTGTACCTCCTTCTGGTGGTCGTGAAGAGGAAGGTTCCCTCATCATCCTCAGAGGAAAAAATAATTTTTTATTGTGAACTTTTTACCTTTCTTCTTTTGGGCAAATGTCCAACGTGAATTTACTGTCAGTTTCCTTCTATCTCTAATTAACTCTAGTTTGGTAGACTCCATTCTTATCTTGCTACTTGAGTGATTTACGGTCTCCTGTTTTAACGAAGTGCTGTTAGTGTTATCTTGTTAGCATTCCTAAGTAACTAACACTTTTTCCTACACCGTTAGGTTTTAAGATTTCTCGTAACTTTTAAAACTACTACATACATTTAAATAATTTCTTTTCTTGATTTGCAACTAATTCAAACTACTGAATATAATAAAGTTTTAGATTCTTGCTCCAACAGTTTGGGCATTTATTCATTGTATATTGTGGGCACAGCTTGCAAAATAGAACAAGTCATAAGAAAAGAAGTAAAAAATGTGGCTTTTGTATATTTCACCATCATAGCTGATACACTTATTGGAACAAAGAGCCATCAACCTAATTTCAGCCTGGAAAATTGGAAATAATTGTGTAAATTGTGCAAAATGCTTTGTTGCTGAAGTTTGAAATGACCCCCAAACAAATCTTTCTGTCTGATGCACAAAGTATCAAGGTACATGTTTTAATAACTATGGCTTTAGGAGCCACAGCTTAGACCAGGGAGTTGGCAAAACACGTGATAAAACACATGTTTGCAGCTATAATGAATGATAAGATAATGATAAGAAGCCAATTTATGTTTATTAAAAAATTAAACACCTTGTGTTCAATGGAGAATTTGTCATCACACAGGCTTCCCACATTCCCATGCAACTGTGAAGTCACTTGTGCAAAAACAAAAGGAGGGGAGGAGAGAGGTTACCCCCTAGGAACAATGCATCACTTTTTCTATTACAAAAATTTATATTGCTAAAATTTTTTTTTATGTTTAACTGGAATCAGGATTATGAAGACGACAGAGCAAGACAACAACCAACAGAACAACAACTTGAGATGGTTTATCAATACAACATGGGACATTTTTGGAACTTTAAAAAAAAATATTCTTTTACTCTTCAGTTTGTCTCTCCCAGGAGCTGGCTGGCTATGGTTTGTCTTAATCACTATGCAGTTTAATGAGAAAACGGGGGAATTGTGGGGAATTGTCTCTAAGTGTTCTGGCCAGGGCGGAGTCCCAAGGTCACAAAAGTTTTAAATGATGCTGTTATGTTATGTTATGTTATGTTATGTTATGTTATGTTATGTTATGTTATGTTATGTTATGTTATGTTATGTTATGTTATGTTATGTTAATGAAGAAAGCCTGCAGGTGGGAGGGATAGGTGTTACCTAGTGTGGGATGGCCAATTGCCAGATATAGGCATGTTACAAGGACAAAGTGACCAATCAATGTTTGCCTGAGATTCTGGTCTGCTGGCCCTATATAAGAAAGTGTTTGATATTTAATAAAGGTCTCCATTTTGAAATCACATTGATTTGCATGTGGAGTCCATTTGGCCCCTGCACCATTAATGCCCTAAATCCCAAGCAGAGAGAAATAAAGGAAGAAAACAACAAATAGCATCTTAATTACTGCACAGACTGGGTTAGGACAGGAAGGTATGATTTTGACAGAGTAGTGTGCCTTCATGGATTAGTTTTGTTGAGTTGTTGTTGGAAGTACTATGAATGTTATTCTTGCTGTAAGAGAACAAAGAAACCCACCAGAAAGGTTAAGACTGTTAAAAGCTGTTAAAAAGTACTGTATTGTTCAGGATGGTCATTGTAGTCAATCCGTTCATTACTAAAGGCAAGGTGCTCGTATGAAACAGCTTCTCTATATGAAATTACATAGTTGAGATTTAATTTTATTGATACTTATCATTTTTTAAAAACTTTGCTTTTCAGGTGATTCCTCCTTTACCCGGTATTAGTGCATTTACCTTTTATTCATTTATTGTCTGCTCCATTTTGGCCCTGACAAACTGCCATTCTGCTGTTGGGCTGTCTCCCCCAAGTTGCAGTTTTGAAGGTCTTGTTGAGAAGGGCTTCTATCTCTCACTTGCCACACAAATGTTCTAGGCACGGGCTATTGATCTAAAGATGAGTGATACCATCACCTCTGCCTGTGCTTTAGCAGACATCCATTAATCTATAGCCAAGTACACGACTTAAGCAGCCAAGCACAAGAAGTATTTTTACCCTGAATGGGAGGCTGCAGTCAAATGCTGCTCCTGCTTCAGCAAAAACAGATTAAAAGGGAAGTGAGCAATCCTCCTTCATGTGTGTGACTGCTCTTCCAGGGATGGCTGAGGGGCTGAACTCAGCTGCCCACTCTGTGGCTAGGGCCAGGGATTTCGGCTAGCTTTTAGGCTTCATAAAATTGGGCTTGAAAAGAGCAACAATATCTCCTGATATCTCCTTTTGGATACAGCACCAAATCATCTTTTGCCATTATTAGGGGTGTTGCTTACTTAAGGGCCTTATTTAGCATAATGTTCATCCTGGAAATTACGGGAAACAGGATTCACTCTGTGAAGGCAGCCCTGGTACTGTACTAGTAATTTATTCCGTGTGCTGCACTCTACATTTATTGCCACAGACATTTCTGGTTTAAATCTTTGTTTAAATTTAAAATAAATAAACTCATGGAAGCTGGTGCAGGGATCTGACTTCTTTTGGTATGTGTCCTGAGTTGCAGTTTTGTATTCTTAGTGTATTCTTGCAATAGAATGAGGGCACCAACAATTCTCAGTGTGAGTGCACAATGTTTTCCAGCATTCAACTCATGTCTGTGAAGTACAAGGAGCAGAAATAGTGTTTGCAACCTTAACTTCATCAGCCTCTTATCTTTTACCAATTGTGTGTAAGTTTATAAAGCCTTTGAATAGTGTTTATTCAAAACACAGAGCCTGCATCTGCATATTTGACACATCTGCATATCAGTTGCAAGTTCACCATAAACACTTAAGAGTCAAAGTGGTCAATATGTTGTCTGACAGCCAATTTTCTCCTAATTTAGAATAACATTTTCTGTTGGAGGTGTGAGAATTGATGGGTTTTTGCTGCAGCTCCTTTGTGTGCTTTTGTGATATGTATCTGTCAGGAGACAGATCTACCTGTCGGGAGATGTTCTGTAGACAATCTTACCTAAATGAATATTCTTTTGACCATTCTTTGCCTGAAACTAGTATGCAAATCCTGGTCCAAGGAGAGAGGTGATTGTAACAGGAATTTCGCTTGTTTAACAGGGCAGACTTGAACTCATTGGGAGGAGACAGAGGGGAAGGAAATAAGATAGAGACACAAAGGACTGTGATAATGGGTGGTCTCAAATTCTGTTGAAAATGTATATTCATACAAGTATAAAACTTGCGTGGCCAGCCTTTGCAGTATGCCTTTTTTAGAAGGGCATCCGATTCAGTGCTGAATTGTAAAATAAAAATAGTGTCCAATGGCATGAGGTTTAACATGGCCAAATGCTGGGTCCTGCACTTGGGGCACAACAACCCTATGCAGAGCTACAGACTGGGAGAAGCCTGGCTGGAAAACTGCCAGGAGGAGAGGGACCTGGGGGTGTTGGTCGACAGCCGACTGAACATGAGCCAGCAGTGTGCCCAGGTGGCCAAGAAGGCCAATGGCATCCTGGCTTGTATCAGAAACGGTGTGACCAGCAAGTCCAGGGAGGTTATTCTCCCTCTGTATTCAGCACTGGTGAGGCCGCTCCTTGAATATTGTGTCCAGTTCTGGGCCCCTCACCACAAGAAGGATGTTGAGGCTCTGGAGCAAGTCCAGAGAAGAGCGATGAGGCTGGTGAAGGGGCTGGAGAACAGAACCTATGAGGAGCGGCTGAGAGAGCTGGGGTTGTTTAGGCTGGAGAAGAGGAGGCTGAGAGGAGACCTCATTACTCTCTACAAGTACCTGAAAGGTGGTTGTGGAGAAGAGGGAGCTGGCCTCTTCTCCCAAGTGACAGGGGACAGGACGAGAGGGAATGGCCTCAAGCTCCGCCAGGGTAGGTTTAGGATGGAGATTAGGAGGAGGTTTTTCATGCAGAGTGTCATTGGGCATTGGAATAGGCTGCCCAGGGAGGTGGTTGAGTCACCTTCCCTGGAGGTGTTTAAGACACGGGTGGATGAGGTCTTGAGGGACTTGGTTTAGTGTTAGATAGGAATGGTTGGACTAGAAGATCCGATGGGTCCCTTCCAACCTGGTTGTTCTGTGATTCTGTGATTCTGTGACTTTGTCCTTTTTCATATTTTAGCAGTGAAAGAGTGTTTCTCACAGAGGTAGTGTAATCTTTCAAATATATACCACCACTTGCCATTTCAAATGTTTGGAAAGGTGATCCTAAAGTTGGAAGAAAATCATACTATGTATTTTCAGAAAAAGAAATGATAGAAATTGTGAAGAATCTCATAAAATAAGTATCACCAGGAAGACTCAGAAAATAACTGTTAATCTACTTTTTAGTAATCATCAAAAAAATGACAAGTTGGTTAAAAATAGCTAATGTGGGATTGTTAAGAAAACTCTATATAAAACAAACTGAATTTTCTTCTTTGTCTCATAACTGACCTCATGGATAGTGATGAAGCAGTAGATGTCCTATATGTCTGCAACAGCAACATTCATTACATCCTTCGTGTGAAGTCCTCATCAGCAAGCTAAAGAAATATTGTACAGGTGGGTCATGAGTGGGTAAGCAATTGCCTTTAAAGTAGTTCTCAAAACACAAGTATCAGTGACACGTGGAATCAAGACTCCATAACTTATAGAGTAGGTATGTTTATTCAGCGCTGAGACACATGGGAGAATGATTTCTCCAAAACATCATGCGTACCCATCATGGCAACTCCTCATAGCTTTATACAGTGAACTGTTACATATTCCTAAAATGTTTATACATATTAATGAATTTGAGAAAAGACCTCTTCCTGGTTTTTTTTCCAGGGATAGGGGCAGTTATCTTCCTTCTGCATCCGTGCTCTCAGGCCGCTCTTATCACAGGTCCAGATGACTTGTCCTGCTTCTCAGAAGTCTTTTAACAATAGGCTCCCTTCCTACATAAGGCTTATAGAGATATGTTGTTTTAGCTAAACAACTGTCATCTATCCTTCAAGTGTCAGTTGCTTTGCTAAAATATTACTCTGCAGTGTTAAGTCCTTTCTTTGTTTTCATCTGGGGCTGCTAAACAATGGTTATCCTGTTAGTACTTCCCCTAGGCCCCAAATCATCAGTTGTGTACAATCAAACCAGGAGGATGTTTCAAGCAGGTTCTTGAAGGGTTCTGATCTCAGCTATACTCTATTAAATAGGTTAATGAACAAATTGGGTAAGGAAATAAAAGGTCATAAAATTGGCAAATGAGCACAAGGAACTTGGAGACAGTTAAAAGCATTTTGAAGAACAGAATAGGAATTACACTTGAAAAATCAGAGACATGGCCTAAAATCAGTAAGGTAAAATTCAACAAAGACAAGTGCAAAGTACTACTTGAATGAAGCAGAGCTCAAATCCTCAAACAAAAGTAGATAATGGATAACTAGAAAGCAATATGAAAGCTTATGAGGATTACACAGCATTACAGACTTAAGCAGTGGTCAGTACTATGGTGAAGGTGAAAAAGCAGGCAGATTTCAGTGTGGGGTGTGTTAACAAAGAATTTTACATAGCCTGTAGATGATGCATAGTAGGAGGCCTTGTCTGGGACACCTAGAGAAACAGGGTAACAAAGCGGACAGTGAAGAAGAGAACAGCAGGGTCAATAACAGCTATAGAAAGCATGGCCTGTTAAAAATTTCATTAATTTAGAAAAAAGGAGTAAATCAAAGTGGTCTTTTGCAGACAGATACTGGCTTATGATGACTGCAGTCTGAGAAGAAAGCAAAGAAACAAAGAAAGTAAAAAAGAGTTTGACTTTATCAGGCAATCCCCTCAACTCACACTTTGTACTGAGATAATGAAAGCTGGAACAAGACAGTTAGGGTGGCAATGTAGTCCACCTAACTGTAAGTTCTCTGAGAGAAGATGGACAAACTCCTGCCAGAGATGGTCGTGCTGTACATAATCCTGCTGCAGTGCAGGAGTGCTATACTAGGTTAACCTCTGAAAGATTCCTTCCTTTCTAAGAAAATATCCAGTGGCTTTGAGATGCTCACTACAAGTGAACATTAACTGACAGGCAAGCTCTTGCCTCTTCCATCAGTTTCCAAGTAAGAACTTCAGTATTCCGCATTTTGGCTATTTCATATATATTTTTTCCTTTCAAATATTTAGGTGGTAGTTTAAATTTATTTGAGAGGAAACGAGAACTAATGAAGCCTGGTTACTAATGGATCACTATCTCTTTCATCTTCTGCTGCAATAAACCCAGCACTTGTTCTGGCCCCATGTACTGTTTGCATCATAAATTAAAGCCTTGTGGCACTGTGTCCACCATCAACAGTACCTCCAGTTCCCCCTTGTCTTTTTAAGCTTCACCCTGCCAGCCCCCTTGTCTGTTCCCTTGTCTGTTGGGTAAGGAGACTGACCTGCATGCACCAAAAAGACTGTGTAACTGACGAACTCACTCTGCAGCTTGTCCCCTAGCACAAAAGTGAACATGGGTTGCTTTCTTTGGTCTGGCTGTGAATTCCACAACATTTGTAGAAGCTCACAGAAAATTTGAGGCCTTCACACTGCTGTCAAACTTAGCTGAAATGAACTAATGGGATCAGAATTTATTGGCAGACAGAAGGGGCTCATCAAACAGACCAAAAAAAATCATAAAATCACTTGGTTGAAATAGACCTTTGAGATGATCAGGTCCAACCATACCTGTCCACTACTAAATCATATCCCTAAGCACTTCATCTACCCATCTTTTAAATAGCTCTAGTCACTCAACCACCGTCCTGGGCAGCCGATTCCAGTGCCAGATAACCATTTTGGGTTACTGAAGAATTTTTTTCCTAATGTCCAGTCTGAACCTCCGGTGGTGCAACTTGAGGCCATTTCATCTAGTCCTATCATCTATCATTTGGGAGAAGAAACCAATACCCACCTATTAAGTTAAAAGTTAAGAGTACTTGTATTCTAAAACTACTTAATTTTTCAAGTCTTTTTATATGCCATAAGCAATGTTTTTGATAAACATTATGTTTCTGTTTTGTGAGAGAAATGCAATGCATCATTCTCAAAGTTATAGCATTTACTCTTAGTTTACTCTGTATATCACCTAGTCAGTTTAGAACAAATATTTATAAATAGCTGAGTCTTTAAGTATATTTCACAGCTACTACATTCTTTCCTTTGTTCCAATTGGTTTTAGCAATGTAATTATTCAGATGCTTCTAGAATTTAAATTAGTTCAGATAAACCAAGATCTTTTTGTACAGGCAATATCTGGAGAAAGTAGGTTACACTTACTCTAGCTCGTTAAAAATTGCTAACATTTTGCACTGCTATTTTTTCTACACTGTAATTAGACTCAGGTTGAGCTTATGCAACATCTAAGTGCAGACTTCTAGCCTCATAGGTACTACAATGAATTGAGACCCTTCATGTAAAGGTACTTTGCAAGCAGCAATTGTGATACTTGTAGCAACTCAGAAATATGCAGGACAATGGTCAGATGCCTCCCAATTCCTTGTTGGTGGATGGCTTGATGCTGCACCTCTGGCAGAACTGAGGCAGAAGCAGAGGAAACATTCAGTCACTGTAATCTTGACCCAGGGACTCTCACTCCATTTTCACATTGTACTGGTCACAGCTGAACAGATTTCTCACACAGTCAACTGATTACAAATGACAGGCTAGAATCACCAATACATTTCAACAGTAAAGTGTAAATACAATGATCAAATGTTCCTAAATATCTTCCAGTCCTTAGTAAACTCATGTAAATGAAACACTTGGATGATTTCTCTAATCTGATGATAATGTCTTTCCTTATTGCCAGTTTCCTGGATCTGAGCAATGGATGGTAGGCTATAGGTCCTGCAGCATAGTTTTTACAAAGCCATAAGGAGATGCACATTTGCAACAGCTTAAAATCTGTTTCTGTCTCATTTTGGACCTGGCTGTATACAACAGCTGTTTGGAAGGAGGTCTGAACTGACTGCACGAGGGAGTCCTAGAGGATGGGTCTTTGAACCCTCTGGGGTGCTGCTGTACAAGACTGAACAACAATCCTGGCAACCTTCATGAGAAAGTCCTCCAGCTAACCTCTCATCCTCTCCCTCTGACAGAATAGTGCAAAGAGCACAAAGAGTAAACTGGTAAGACATAAAAAAGGGAGCCTTCTAACTCTGAGATAAGGGAGACACTTCCAGCAGCTGGAATTGTGCCCTGATCTATTTGTGACTTTGCTCCTAGCAAACCTTTGTGTTAGGAACAACAGTTTCTGGGGGTGTTAGTGAAGGACAAGGGCATAGGGGAGTAGTGTGTGCTATTGGAAAAGGGTATTTGGAAGGACTATGAGAAGATCAGGAAATAGAAGGAACTTATATGCAAGTACATTAAAGGGATATTTGATTATCTCAAGAATGTGTGAACATGGCCATTTAGCATGCCTAGGATAATTTATACAGATATTAAAAGGAAGGCTACAGTATGGAGACTAAATCCCCATCAGGGAAGTGACCTTTCCTTTAGAGTAGTCTGTGACAGCCAGTGAAGAGAGTCAGCACAGACACATCACTAAAAAAATTGCTTATTTATGTTGCCATTGATATCTCCCCATGTGACAGATCCCATGTTAGTTTAGCTCAGTCCTGACAGCTGCTCCTGTCAAAAGCCCGGGTTCTCATTTATCCACAGCGAACGATGCATCTTTAGGTATTTGTTCAGTGTAAAGTTGGAAGCACAGATTCCCTGTGCTTTGCTAAATTGTAAATACCAGCTTCTGAGCTGCTCAGTACATGCAGTTTCTAAATAATCTCACAGGCTATTTACTTGAGGGAAAAGTTCAGCATAAGCAAATTATTCTAAAGTGGTGAATATGCTCTTCCACTGCATGCAATGAGGAAAGAAAAAAAGTATTTATAACTTCCTCTCTTATCCTCATGGGATATTATTAAAGGTGACCATAGGCAAAGATAAAGTGTATTACATCACTA
Source organism: Coccyzus lansbergi (assembly GCA_033558105.1). Classification (NCBI taxonomy): domain Eukaryota; kingdom Metazoa; phylum Chordata; class Aves; order Cuculiformes; family Coccyzidae; genus Coccyzus; species Coccyzus lansbergi. The sequence continues at coordinate 722,937 of JAUMJK010000420.1, read as the reverse complement.
GTATATGTGGACTGTGAATGTAGTTTATGCTTAGCTGTATTAGAATGACTATTCCTTTATGTATAGTTTCAAATAATTCTAAAATAACCGTCTGCTTTGAGGAGCAGATATATCTTGTTGGTGATTTAAAATTAGATCATATATTCTGCATGATTGAAATCTGCTCCTTATAGGATGTGCATGCACGTGTGTGTGGGAGAAAGAAAAAAAAAAAGAGAAAAAAGGATTCTCTTTTTGTGTCTCTCTTCATCTGCACTTTTGAATTAAAAAATGAGGTTTTATATTAAACCAGAATGGAATTATTTGTAGTTAGGAGCTCTTGCTGTGGACTACCTCCTTTAAAATTCACCCCTTGCTAACTGCCCCATCACAAACCTCTCATCCAAGAATAAAACATCAAGCAGGTGAATACTTCTGCCAAAGAAAATGCACAAAATTTAAGCATATGTTTAAACACATTGCTAAACTAGATCCATATTACTGATTACAGTGCCCGCATAACAAACGGCTAATCTGGAAAACCCTAACTACACCTTCTAGGCATTTGTGTTTTCCCAAGGGCAGTTTCAGGAGGGCAGGAGGAAAGGAAGGTGATCGGCCAGCATTTGGCTCCACGCAGGTGATCTGCAGGTCAGCGTTTAAAGCCACTGGATTAAGTGGCTGACTTCGAAAACACCAGTAGGCTTTAGTCTCTTAGAGATAATACACCAAGGGGAAAAAAGGAGGCACAATTATGAATACAGAAATGCAACCAGCCCGCCACTATATCGGAGGGAGAGGGAAGAGCTCAGTTCCCATCCCCGCAGGACGCCCTCCGTGTCCGGCCCGTCCCGAGACACGCGGCTCACCGGAGGAGCAGCCCCCGCAGACGGTGAGGGTGTCCCGGCTGGGGACCCGCAGGCCCAGAAGGCGAAGCTGCCCGTTCCCACCGAAACGCCGAGCCGTCTGCCCACCGCCTCCCGCCGGCCCTCCCGGGGCAGCCCGGCTGGTCCCGCGCGCCCCAGGGATGCCGGCGGCTGGTTCTGCGCGTCCTCGGGAAGCCGAAGGGCTCGAGCGCCCAAGGGAAGCCGAGCGGCCGGTGCCCGCCTGCTTGAGGCGAGAGCGCCTCCCTCCCCGCGGCCGGCAGCCCCGCCGGGAACCAGCCCCCGCCCTGCGGATCTGGCCGCACCTGCCTCCGCGCGGAGCGCCCGACTCCTCTCGTCCTCTCCCGGGCGGGGCGGAGGCGGAGAGAACCGAGCAAACAGCGGCCCCCCCGGCCCCGCGCACGGCCGGCAGGTGTCGCTCCCGCCCTCGCCGCGCACGGGCCGGGGCGCAGCCCCCGCCGCTCGGTTCCCCGCCCGCGCCCCCCGCCCCTCGCCGAGGGCAGCGGCTCCCCCGCCCGCGGGCCCGACCGGCGGCAGGCGAAGCGCGGAGCCTCGACGCCTCTCCGCGGCGGGGGTGCCGCCTCTCGCAGCGCCGCACGGCGCCGTCCTCCCGCCCCGTGAGTGGTCGCCGGCTGACTGACAGGCGAGGCGGCCACACGGGGCGGCGGATGCCCGGCGTACACCTATAAGGGCCGGCGGCGAAGGGGCGCGGAGCGGTGCGGGGCCGCCCGGTGAGCAGCCACCCGCGACCTCCCCGGCGGCGGTAGCGCCGAGCGTCCCCCGCAGCGCCGCGCGTCCCCGCATCCTCCGCAGCGAGCGGCGGCGGCGCTGCGCGTCCCCCCTCCCCCCGCCCTGCGGCGGCGGCGGCGGCTCCCGGAGGATGCGGAGCGGCGGAGCGCGGGCGGCGGCGCGGCGCTGCGGGGGGACCGGGCGCGGGCGCCGCCGCCCCTGCGCGCTGGGCCGGGCGGCGGCTCAGTGAGCGCGGCGGCAGGAGCGCGGGCGCTGCCGGGCGCGGGGCCGCTCCGCCACAGGTGACTCCGGGGCCGGGGGCTCGGCCGCGGGACATGGCTCCGCCGCGGCGGCTGCTGCTGTTGCTGCTGCTCCTACTCGGCCAGCGCGGGCTCGGCGCCTCCGGCCGAGGGCGAGAGCGGGCGCTCCGGGGGAGGCAGCCCGTTTACAACCACGTCGAGAGCCGGGAGCCGGCGCCGCGGAACCGCTCTCCGGAGAGCAGCGTCTTGGCGCAGCGGCTCGCCGAGGAGGTGCCCCGGGACGTGGTCTCGTTCCTCTACACGGGCGATTCCCGGGAGCTGCGCCGCGCCAACTGCTCCGGGCGCTACGAGCTGGCCGGCCTCGCCGGGAAGTCCCGCTTCGCCTCGCACCCGTCCCTGCACGGCGCCCTGGACACGCTCACCCACGCCACCAACTTCCTCAACGTGGTCCTCCAGAGCAATAAGTCGCGGGAGCAGAACTTGCAGGAGGACCTGGAGTGGTACCGCGCCTTGATCCGAAGCCTCTTGGAGGGGGACCCGAACATCTCCAGGGCGGCTATCACGTTCAGCACGGAGCCGTTCTCCTCCACCCCCCAGGTTTTTCTCCAGGCGAGCAGGCACGAAAGTCAGGTCCTCTTGCAGGACTTGTCCTCCTCGGCTCACCGCCTGGCCAACACCTCCGTGGAGATGGAGTGGTTCCATAGCTTGAAGCGCAAGTGGAGGCCTCATCTGCACAGGAAGGTCTTAAACACAGGCCACAAAACTTTGGAGAACAGCTGGAAGAAGCGGGAGAGCTTCACTACCGATAAGAACCACGTCAGGTGGTCCTCGCCTTACCTGGAGTGTGAGAATGGGAATTACAAACCTGGCTGGCTAGTGACTCTCTCTGCTGCTTTCTATGGGCTGCGGCCAAACCTCCCCGAGTTCAGGTAGGAGGAGGGGGGCTGTGCTCGCTTTCTGTCGAGAAAAGGGTAGGATGAGGTTTTGGCCCTTCCCTTCCCCTAGGGGAGGGCGCACTGTGACTCTGGAGTGACCTAAACAACCATTGCCAGGTGGGCTGCTCGGTCACACCAAGGTGACCTCGGGCCTTCCTGTTGAGCTCTACCTTTGCCTGCCTTATGGAGCTGTTGCTCAGCAGGAGAACCGCTTTCATCTCTGCCTGTGTGACAGTTGCATCACCTGTTCCCACAGAAATGGGTGTTGATGTGAGTCCCTGGCACCCTTCTGGGTGGGGAGGATGAGAACAGCGTTTGCCAGTCATAGTTTATTTCTGACTGCAAGGAGAAGATGATGTTTGCAGAGTTGTTATTTCTTACTGCATGGCATAGCTAAAACTGGCTTGCCCTCAGCTATGATTTTTAACCCGCTGGGAAACAATATTTTTATAGTGGTAAACTGCTGTTTCTGGTCTCCAGAGTGCATCCCTGTGGGATGCTCAAGCTTGGTCAGTGCTAAATACATTTGTAGGTGAATAAGCATTTGTGCCTGCAGTTCTGCCATAGTACATGTAGCTATGACCTGACCTGGCAGTAGGAAAGCTTTTCTTAGGATAAACTGTTACATAGCTGTGTAGCTGAAACCTGGCATATGTAAAGAATTGTTTGTATTTTTAATGCCATTTCCTCCAGAACTTTGCAACTGGACTGTGACCAGCAGAGGGTATGGTATAAAAAGATGGCATTCTTGTGTCATCTTATTTTGACAGCAGAGAGGGATGTACCCCAGGACTGAGAACAACCTGTGGGGTGTAGGATGTCAGATTTTTCCTGCTGGCATTTCTGTCATGGTGCTCAGGGGCAACTGTCCCTTAGGGAACAACCACTGCCCAGAAGCAGCTGGCATTTCTCAGAAGGTGAGAGAGGATCATGGGATTTCCTTTCTGCTGCAGTTGGATAGTAGGTAAAGATAAACAAAAACATAGGAGATGCCGAAGAAATTTTGGCTCACCTAGGTGGTCAGGCAGTTGTGTATGTGAACGCTGGTTTTCTTGGCTTAGTCATAGGGATCAAACAGGTATGAATGCAGTTGTGCATGCATGGGGTATATGTGTGGGGTGTGGGAGAGGGGGAATAAAAATCAGCTGAATAGAAAGTGGCTGGCTTTCTCTGTGGAATTACTTTTTGCCCTGAAATCTTCACAGTTATGAGGCTGGTAAGGTTAAGAGCTCATCTGCACGGTGATTGTTGCTAAATTCCTTTCAGGACCAAGAACAGCTCCACTGCCAGAGCTCTTCTGGACTCCAGCAGATACGTGGTGTGTGTTCCCAGAAAAGCTCAAGATTCTTGTATGTCACTGAAATGCAGTATTTCACACTTGATGAACTTCAGGATGCAGAAGAAAGCAAGTGTAGGCTGCTCCCTTGTTGGGAATAGAGGTTCACATAGTAATAAGAAGCACCAGGCTGGAGATTGGGTGACAGATGCTAACTGTCTCCAAATCTAGTTCTTGATATCAAGCTTAATTCAAAGAAACTGCGGTCTTGACTTCAGTTAAAAGAAAAACAGATCTATTGAACAACAGTCTAAAGCTTCAACTTCGTCTCTGTGCCAAGATCCTGTGATGCCAAGAAGCATCTTGGTATTGTAGATTTCTGCTGTGGTAGGTCTGGTGTGGAGAACAGACCAGATCCATTTTGGAGTAATCCTGGCCAATGAAAGCAACCAGTACAGGTCCTTCTGGGTGCAGTACAAAGCACTGCCTTCAATTTAGTGATGGAATAACCTATTTTAACTCTGATACTTCAGAGGGCACACAGTAAGCACATTTAAGCTTGGAGAACCTCTTCATATTTAGACGATAGTGTCATTGGATGTCCTATGCAAATTCGAAGTGTTGTATTGCTGTTGTACTGAACAGTTAGGACAAAACTAACAAAATGTTGTATTGCCAAAACAAATGGGTCAGTATATTTTGGTAACTATAGAAGGAAGCGAGTGGAACAAGTGTGTGTATATATATTCACATGCATTCATGCACATATTCTGGCAAGGCTAAATAATGGTTCCTATGTTTCTAGTTTGACTTATGTTATATGAAAGATGGGATTCTGATAAAACCTTAGTTTTTCAATATTTCAAGTAATAACTCTACACAACAGCTACAAAGGAAGTTCTATAAACAAAATACACTGCTGCCCAAACTTGTGGAATGTCTTAATGCTGCACAGTATTTTCTATACTTGGTAGTCATGCCTCAGCATGAGTTCTTAAGAGAAGAAGTGGTTTAAAGTATAAGCATGTAATACAAAAATGTAAATTCTGATGTAGTTGTTAGAGCATTAGTATTAGTCACTATAAGGTGCCTCTTGAAATAAACTTTATTTCCCTTCACCATCTGTTTTTGAGTGACATAATAGTTTAACTTTAAATTCCCGTTTAAAGCATGTATGGTAAGAAGCAATTATATTAATCTCCATCTTTGAGAAAGTTACATTGCAAACTATTCAGTATCTATGAAATATCTGTTAGGAACATGTTAATGGATCAGTTTATGCACTCCTTCCATTTAATAGTCTGACATGAGGTCATTGATAGTAATTTATTGTCTTCCCCTTTAATATTCTTCTAAGAGTTTGTGTACTTTCTTCTTTGCTGACATTAGGTTTATGGCATGGTACATTAGAATAAGAGGCGTTCAAGAACACATTATCTCTGTGGAAGAGAATTGTTTCAAATTACAGAAGGAAAAGCTGTTGCTCCTGCTTCTTTGTCTCTTCTGTTGCAGTAACAGATGGATTTGTCACATGGTGTAGCAAGGGGAAGAGTTTAATGAAGGCAATACTAATGATTACTACGGGTTACGTTCAGTACATGCTACTATTGCAGTGCTGTTGTCAATGGCATTCTGAAAGTGCACAAAAAAAAAAAAAATCTTTGTTCTTCATGTTGTGAAGGTTTATAGTGCCTTCTGCCAGAGGAAGTGAGTGCTGTTGGCATGCAGTTCTTGTGAACAGCTTGCTATTTGTCTTTAATTTCACCTCCCACCGCCTCCCCTGACCCCTTCCCAAGAGCTGATAACCAAACTATCTGAAGTGAAGGCCAAGGTTGGTGAGAGAATATGGTGGTTTTTCTTGTCAAGGCTGACACTATAGGCTAGTACTAACATGGAGAAAACAAAGTTGACTTGATTGTGCTGATAAATGTACCAGAGGCTGTCCAGTTCCACATTTACAGCTTCCTAGCAGTGCTTGCTGGTGCTTCGTCTGCATTCATTGTCTTTTTCTCTCCCTGCACTTTAGGTGGACCGAATTCCCACCTGCTTACACATTACAGTGTAGGCTGTCATTCAGAAGTGAGGATCCACAGAGACCAGAAGTAATCACTTTGTGATATTAACCATTCCCTTCTCCTTTCTTAAAGAGTCTGAGCTGACACAGCTTGCAGCTGGAATTCACCATTGAATGTGTTTGATTGCTCTCCAGCTCCAGGGTAGGGCATGATGGCACTTGTCACTGATCTTCTGTGATCTCTGTTACTTTCTGTTACATGATGAGACTGAACCATGTTCTGCAGCACATGGTGATTCAGCTGGTCTCTTTTCGGCTCTACAGTGGAAGTGGAAAGATGTGAGAAGCTGCAAGTTGTGACTGTATTTCATTCTCTAAAAGTGCTTGCTTGGTCTTTGAAAGAGGAGATGAGATGTTTTCAGTGCTTCAGTGGTCTATGAGGCCAATGGGGAGGATCACTCTGATCTGAAAGAAAGGTGTGCAGGTAGTGAACTACTAGGATCATAGGAGGTTTTTTTTTAAAAAAAGTCCTCCTGGGTCACTGAGTTGGTCCATTGTCACAAGCCCCCTTTAAGCTCCTCAGTTTACTGATCTCCATCTTAAAGTAGGGGGGCTTCTCTAGACTCTCCAGTCTGCTGGCATGCCAGGCCTATTGGTAGGAATAGCTGCTTCTTATTTCTGATCTAGGTTTATTCACAGTCAGTTCTCATCCATTTATTTCTCTTCCAGAATTGCCTTCTGTCTAAAATAGCACTCTGCTGATGTTTACTGCCCTGACCTATTTATAGGCAGCAGTCCCATCTCCACCTTTGTTTACTAGACTACACAAACGAGCTTTCTTTAGCCTCCTGTTAAGCTCTCTGTTGCCATGGTCCCTCTTCTCAAGTCTTGTTCCAGTATTTCTTGAACGCGATTAGTCAGATCCATGTGCAGTGTTTCAGTTTTGTGCAATGACATCAATTATCCCCAAACTCTGATGAATGAATTGCTGCTTTTGCAGTTCAAAATGTTCTCTTGCATGCTGTTCTCATTTTCTTTAATGCCGTATTGCAATATGTCAACATTTTGGGAACTGGTCATTGATATCACACTATTTTTCATCAAGGAGGTCAGAATACCTTTAGGATACAGGGACAATTTTTTCCCTCCCAGATGGCCAGGCAGGTTTTTTTGCCAAATCCAGGGCAGTATTTGCAGTATTTTTTAAGAACTGTTGGGAGAATGCAATGGAATAATGGCTGTCTTAGCAGAAAGCTATACAATCATCAAGTAGAGTAAGGTGACTTTTTTTGTTTGTTGGTTTGGGGTGTTTGTTTTGTTGTTTTTGTTAATTTGTTTTGAATGATGATGCATTCTGGAGCATTTGCAGATAACTTCATTCTGAAGTCTGGCTGAAACAAGTGTTGCCTCTTAAGATTTTCTGTCTTCCTGACATTTGCTATTTCTCTGTTAATTATTAGAGAGGTATTCCTTAGTGCAAAGTTTGCACAGTTAAACTTAGCTGTGTTTTCTCTAAAGGCAGTGTAACATAGTGATTTCCACTGTGCTATTACAATGACTCAGATCACTCCAGTGTTAGGCCATAAGGGAACTCTTAGTTAAGAAAGTGTTATTGAAGGGAAATTAAAACATGGAGATAGAAGTACATATGACAAGTAATTTTTTAGGGAATATACGTGTTTTCATATTTTGCTAAATACTTCACAGCTATTAAATTGTTTGAGAAAACAACCAGAAATATAGACAGAAAAAGAGAGATTGTAAACATTAGTAACTTTTTTCTTTTACATATGGTTTAATTTCTTCCTTTAGCCATCTTATTTTTTTTTCCCTAGTTTATCTCTAATCTCTCTTTAGTCTCACTGTGAAAGAAAGAAAATTAATTTTAACACTTTAAGGAGGTTTTCTCGGTTTTTTGTGATATAATACATTAGTTTTATAATCCTGAAAATATTTTGAAATTATGAGACTTAACATTTTTTCTGTAACATCTCCTGGCCTATGGAATATGATGGAAGACATGAGTAGATTAGGAACAGGTTTTAAAAATGAAAAGGAATTATTTATTTCCTAGAACTTCTGAAAGTCTTGGATTTGTATTCCTGAAAAAGAATTGAGAACAAAGAAATGTCTTCCTTTGATTTACTGTCTGCTTATAGAAACCCCCAGTATGTTTTAAGTGTTCTTTGAGGAATCAATGATGTCTGTCTTTTTTTTTTTTTTATGAGGTTATTAATAAGGGTAGAAAACTAGATGGTGATGAAACAAAAAGAACAATAAATAGGGGGTTCTGGTTTAGAAGTATGATTCAGCTTTCTTCACGAGTGGAGAAACAGAGAGTGAAATAAGTTAAGTATGGCTGGGAGAGGAATGAAACACATACTGTGTTTATGTCCACAATTGTGTAGCACTTGGTAAGTTGCAATAAAAGGAATTAGCTTTTTGGGGTCAAACTGCTGTTTACACTCCTCTGTTCTCTATCCCTTGGGCAAGACTTCCATCACAGCAGGTTATCAAAGCTCTTTTAAAGGGAATGAATGTATGATAGATCTTACTATCTGAGATTCAGCTCCAGTACTGTTGTCACCTCCTATTCTATCTATTCATGAATCTGGGCTGAGATAGAGGAATGTTCCTAAAGGTAAGAATAAAAATATGGCAGTGTTAGGTCACATGAAAGGTGTACCTAACCCTCTCTCCAAAAGCAGCTTCTGGGACATACTTGGGGAAAAATGTTAGAGTGGTGGAAGTAACAAATTCTATCTTGATTATATCCCATTTACAAATAATAAATAATAACCCCTCCCCACCCCTTCTCTAACCTGCTTTTCAGATGCTATCTTAATGAATATTGATAGCAGGTGTGAATTAAACTGACCTCCATGGTTTTAATTCACTTTTTGACCCATCTTTCTCTTCTGCAATGCAGTTTGGCACTGGATTCCATAATATAGTTATGAATTGCTTGGAGAAAAAAAAATTATATTCAATTTTAAAATTTGCTCTGTGTATCTAGATTTGCTGGGAAATCCCAGATTCTTATGATAAGAAAACACTTCGGAAAACATTCATTCATGTCCTCTCTGCCAATCACATCTAGTTCTGGGTTATACTAAGTATCGTTATCACCTGCAGACTGTCTCTGTTCACTCATTTGTGGTTGTCTGTGAATGTGTTGAAACAAAGCAGGGATATCTGTGGTGCCCAGCTTGTCATCATCCCCGCATGTGTAAGCTGATTTTTGTCACATTGATGCACTTGAGAGTGGCTCAAAGGTTAGAGCCTTCTTGGCTTTTAAGTATACAGTGATGAAAATAATTTGTTTTCTGCAAAGACTTCGAGCAATTTTCATACCTTGTTTGCCTCTTGGCCTTAGAGCTTCTACTTCAGACTTCCTTTTCCTGAGATGTTAGAAAAAATTTTAATTATTAGAGCCTGTGCTTTTAATGTGCAGCTTTTGAAAATGTCTTTTGGTCTTGCAGATTCATATCTTCCTGGCCCAGGTTTATCCCTCTCAGTTTTGTGTTTGGGTTTTTTTTTTTTATGTTGGCTTCCACGTGCTTTTCATTTTTAAAATTCCCTTATTACCTTCAGTGTCAGAAGATTTGGTGTTGCTGGGCTGAGGCCATCTCACCTGTGTGGGATCCTTCTAATTCAAAAACTCTTGTTGTTCCTAAACCTATTTTTACTTAGATCATTTCTATACTGTTCTTTGAGGCATGCTCTTTCCATCTGTGTCTTTGACCCCATGGATGGTAGTGGGAGCTTTAAAAAAATGCTGTCTTCTTACTAAATAGATCGAATGGGGGACTTGGTTTAGTGTTTGATAGGAATGGTTGGACTAGAAGATCCGATGGGTCCCTTCCAACCTGGTTGTTCTATGATTCTATGAATTTGATTCCAAGCCCCTTTTTTTTTTAATAGGGAGAATCCAATATAAGTGGTGCATCACAGTCATTGATACTTCTGCATTCCTATACAAGATGATGCTTTGTGACAGAGCAAGCAGGAGCTTAAACATCCTCAAGCATAAAAAATGCCACCACTCTTGAAGTATTAGAAAGCTGACTAACCTGTAGGGAAATTCCCAGAGAGGCAGCACTGTATGCCATATATTTCAAATAATTCTTCAGACAGCAAAGGATTCAGCTTAAAGCATTTCACCCTTGTAGTAGTGTTCCAAATGGTCTAGAGGGATTTTCTTTGCAGGTGGATCCTAATATGTGTGCCTGCACTGCTATACCTTACTTTTCAGTTATTTTTAGTGAAATCTGATTCTCTAGTGAAAATTTGTGCTAAAAAGCAGCAGTTGTGCTATGGCTGAGGAATGATATAAGGCTGTCTCTGTCCTGTTAGTAAGATATCAGTGGTAACTCCTTGACCGGATCAAAAGGAGGATATATGTAATGTCCCAGAAGTCTTTTGTGAATTCTGGCTGGATATGTGAAGAAAGTAGTGTTAAAAACATCTGAGATGCAGAATCCCAAATCTTAACTTTCAAAAGCAACATGAACCTGTAGAAGCTCTTGATTACCAGTACAACTTATGGCTGAAAGCCACTTGCAGATTTGATACCCAGGTGCCAAATGCCAGGTCCTGAACTTGGGGTACCACAAACCTGTGCAGTGCTATAGACTAGGGGAAGAGTGACTAGAAAGCTGCCTGGAGGAGAAGTACCTGGGGGTGTTGGTTGACAGCCGACTGAACATGAGCCAGCAGTGTGCCCAGGTGGCCAAGAAGGCCAATGGTAACTTTGCTTGTATCAGAAATGGTGTGACCAACTGGTCCAGGGAGGTTATTCTACCCTGTACTCAGCACTGGCGAGACTGCACTTTGAATACTGTGTTCAGTTCTGGGCCCCTCACCACAAGAAGGATGTTGAGGCTCTGAAGTGTGTCCAGAGAAGAGTGATGAAGCTGGTGAGGGGACTGGAGAACAGGCCTTATGAGAAATGGCTGAGAGAGCTGGAGTTGTTTAGCCTGGAGAAGAGGAGGCTGAGGGGAGACCTCATTGCTCTCTACAACTACCTGAAAGGAAGTTGTGGAGAGGAGGGTGTTGGCCTCTCCTCCCAAGTGACAGGGATCAGGACAAGGGGGAGTGGCTTCAAGCTGTGCCAGGGGAGATTCAGACTGGATATCAGGAAAAAAAATATTAATGGAAAAAGTCATTGGGCACTGGCACAGGCTTCTCGGGGAGGTGGTTGAGTCACCATCTCTGAAGGTGTTTAAAAGACGGGTAGACAAGGTGCTCAGGGGCATGGTTTGGTGTTTGATAGGAATCGTTGGACTCAGTGATCCAAGAGGTTTTTTCCAGCATGGTGATTTTATGGTTCTATGGTTATTCTTGTATGCTCCATTAGAGGTACATTGAAGGAGCCTCAGGTGTTGAGTAGTGTGCACTGTTTGAAAATTAATATTTTTGGAAGCATCAGCCTCTGAAATAAGGATGGTTTGAAGAGATGACTGCCCTGAAAACATTGGCCATAGTAATTACAGTATCTAGAGATGTGGATATTTATAGATTTGAGATAGATGTAGAGAATTTGTTTTTCTTACCTCCTTATTTTGTGGTAAGAAGAACTTATGAATGACAGCGTGTAGGGGTGAATGAATATGTTAGCAAGAATCTAGGCGGGGATTTAAGTCTGATGGTGGTCTACTTGAGCTTTTGATAACTGTGCCTTACACCTTAGTTATGGCTGCTTAGAATGCTTACAGGTACAAAAATAGGTGTACAAACTTAGAAGACAAACTTTGAATACCTGTTTATCTGAGCTATGATGACCTCAGTGCCAAAAATCTTTTGAAGATCTAGAGGACAAAGCTATTGTTTATAACCATTTGAATGTCACCAGGCTGTCATTCTCTGCAGCTCTGGCTTAAGCTGGCTGGGAGAAAGAGGACATACTATGTTGCTTTTTTATGATGTTGCAGTACAGGCAAAAAAAATTCTTCTGTAGACAGAGGTTTTACAACATGTTGTTACAATGAAATATTACAACTACTGAAACTATCAGGATAGCTAGGAGGTTAGGAAAATAAGCTTAAATCAATTTCTGGCACAGATTTCAATGCAAACAGCATGCCAACAAACTGGTACTGGAAATTAAGACAGACATGAAAGCCTCTTAAATCAAACATCTGACCAGATAGAAAGTCCTTGATGACATCGTTCTTTGATGATTATCTATAATGAACAATTCAACTAATTCTTTTTATCTACATGTTAAATATGAATGTGTAATCCTTAGGTATCTTTTTTTTTTATAAAGACTGTAAAATTGTGTCAAACCCGAAATATTTATTGTTATAAGGAGATTAACAAAATATACTTACTTGCCAGATGGTCCGCAATTACCAGTAATATTGTTATTAATGTATCACTGTGGCTTGGGTTTATCCAGGCAACATTGTCTGTGTTGATGAATGTATTATGCTGGCAAGTGGACTATATTCTTATACAGTTGATATTTGTCTTGATTGCTTCTATCAAGATAGCAGAGCTGCACTTATTCCCCATTAATTCAATAAATATATTACTGTATGCATTCTAGGAGGATGTGTTCTTCCATAAGTTCCATTTTCCGAATGCTGAATCAAAAATAACTGAAAATGTGGGTGGCTAACCAGGATGTGCCAGCTACTTTATTAATCACAGATGAATTACAGAAATGAATCTTCAACTACATTTCTATGTACTCTGTGTAATAATGACAGGGTACAAGTCTGAGATGTTTTAAAGTGGCAAAGCATCCAAAATAAATTCAGTAAGTCTTGATGCTTTCTGTAAATGCCCCATGTATACTTAAACTTATCTTTTGAAAGCATTGTATCCTCAAGTAGTTGCTGACCCTCTTACGTAACTGTAATGTTACCATGAAGCTTGAACATATATTGCAAAGGTCTATTCTAAAGAATAATATGCTATGTGGGGAAAAATGGAAAGCTTTTTGTAGATCATGGAGGGAAAGGAGAGTTTCCTCTCATAACAGTTGAAAGCAAAATGTACACAAGAGAAAAGCTATCCATGTAAAGGAAGTAAAGACCTACTTTCCTGAAGTGCTTGGAGTCTCCCAGACAAATCTGTTGCAGTCCTAATAAAGATGAATCATCAGTGATTGATTCTAACAGTGCTAGCATTCAACAGACCCTTGCCAAAGTGCTTAGTGTATAGCATAGTATTGGTCCTGGTCCTGCTGTCTCCTTCATGTCTCTATGTAGTAACGGTAAGGTTATTCACTTGCAGAACAGGCCTTGTCTCAAGCCTACACGCTAATATTTATGCTCAGAAAAGTCCAGAAAACTTACCTACTGGCTTCTATATGTGACCAGATAAGGAATTAATTCTGTGAGCATCTGAGATGGACACCTTGTCACCAGGTTAAAATAAGCTGGTAGTCCACTGATATCACCATCTTGCAAAGAGTTAGTCTGGACAGTATGGCATTTTTCCCTTGAGGTCATTGGTCACCTGCAGCATGGAAAAAGCAGTTGAGTGTAGTGTGTGCAGTTTTAAATTGAACTTGCAAGAGACAACACTTAAATACTTTAGGTCATTTCTAAGTGTCCTTGGTATTAGACTGTTTAGATTCTAGGCAGGAGAAGGAGGAGGATGAAGCATATCTATACTAACTTCCTACTGATTGTACTACGTAATTTCCTAAAGAGTTCTTCAGATCACTTAAATTATATGTTTGTGTTTCTGTAATGACTTACTAGTATGTCTGAAGATGAATGTCCAGTTATAGCTGTTGTGGATGCTGGCACAGGTTGCCCAGGGAAGTGGTGGATACCCCTACGCTGGAGGTATTCAAGGCCAGATTGGTTGGGGCCTTGAACAGCTTGATCTAAGGGGGAGATGTCCCGGCACATGGCAGGGGGATCAGAATTAGATGATATTTAAGGTACCTTCCAACTCAAACAGTTTTTTGATTTAAGAAATAGCATGAGGAGTTATATCCTGGCATTTTTGCTAAGTATGCACAGCAGCAAAGCAGTTGTAGATATGTACTCTCACAAGATTATGCTTGCAAAGTAATTCTGGCGGTTACTTTAGAGAGAATAAGGACATTTTTGAAGGCTTTTTTAGAAGACATGCAACTTAAGTCTTACGGCTTTTTTTTTCTTCTGGTGATTTCAGTGTTGTGTGTAAAGTAAAGCATTGTTTTTGAGATTGGGATGCTAGCTTTTCATTCAAAAAATTCTGAGGGAAACTGTTAAACACTTGAGTGTTCTTGGTATAGAACTGATACAGTTCAGACAGCCCTTGAGGACCGATGTGTAGGAAACATTTATCTTGGTTTCATAGACATCTGTGGCCTTTTCCTGGCTCGTGTTGCCCTTCTGATGCTATATGGGGTATTATACCAGCACTGACTGGCAGAAGTGGGGAGAGAGGGGTTTGGGTGCCTGCTGGAGTTGGACACTGAGCCATGGGAGACAGGGTTGAAGTCACTGAAGGTCAAGTGATAGGTGACAGGACAAGCATGAATGGCCGTAAGCTGCGCCAGGGAAAGTTCTAATTAGACATTAGGAAAAATTTCTTCACTGAAAGGGTTATCTGGCACTGGAACAGGCTGCCCAGAGAGGTGCTGAAGTCATCATTCCTGGCGGTAAGATGAGTAGATGAAGAGCTTAGTGATATGATTTAGTAGTAGACAGGTATGGTTGGGCTTGATGATCATAAAGATCATCTTTTCCAACCTTGGGTTTTTATGATTCTATGATTTAATAAAATTCTTTATTTAGAAGAAAGATACAGTTCTGCTTTGCAGGCTGCAGTATCACAATGAAGTTTAGCCTGTTTGTGTAGTCACTGTGTTTAAGATTGTTTTTCTCTTTTCAGAGGTGTTGTCAAAGTTGATATCAATCTGCAGAAGGTGGACATTGACCAGTGTTCGAGCGAGGGATGGTTCTCAGGGACACACAGGTGTCATCTCAACAATTCTGAGGTAAGTCTGTCCCCAGTGGACTGAGCTACACTTCAGCTACACTATGAATAATTTTCTGTAGCATAAGTACTATCTTACAGACTTCAGATGTTGTTTGTATGCTGAAAAGATCTTGTTATACAAGGTAATAAGGTATGCATGAGTTTCAGGAACGCTTGCATCTCAGGAATATTAGCATTAAATAAAAGAGAAGCTAAGTCATTGTGCAGAAATAGCAGCTATATGGAAAAAGAATACTACTAGTGAAATGATTTATGAAGTTCTGCTTGCAAGTCAAACAATTCTTTTACGCTTAAAATAGGCATTTAATGTCAGTGTCACATTTGACTGGACAGCCTTGCAAAATACTGTGCAAGTGGCTCAAATGTTAGTGCTAGTTATTCAGAAAAGCATGGACTTTCAGTGGAATGATACAGACTACAGATACAGGCAGAATTGGATACTGTAATTCTTTCATAACCAAATGCCAACATTTTGACAGAGTTGACTAAATGTTTCTGTTCAGCTCCTTCCTGCTTCCCCTTCCTTCCAAAGGTCTGTGTCTGACACTGCCTGTTAGCATGCAGTAGATCATTCAGCCTGGCCAGTTTGTGTGTTCCATGAAACTTTAAATCAGAATGTATTAATTTTTTTTTCTTTTTATTGTGGCATATGATGTTGTTTTCAAAGGCCAGTATTTATTTTCTGTGAGAGTAGGTACCTCATGCACTTTGTGCTTTCAGAAAAGACAATTAAAATATGGGGAAAGTTGACAGTTGTCTACCAGAATCAAGGAGATGTTTGCCTAATTTGTAATAAAATGCCAGTTTATTGAAGCCAAACATAAATTTAGGTAAAGAGTTGGTTCTGATGGATTTATCTACTGACACTTTTGAGCAAGAAAAACTCAGAATTTTGGTAAATATATTTTTTGGTATTTTTCAGCCTTTTTTTTTTTTCTTAAAATAAACCTGAAATAAGAAATCAAGTAGTCTTTGAAAGACTAATTTTAAATAAAATATTTCTGCTAGTGGAAAAAGATGCTTTTTTTCTTTAAGTACTTTTTAATTTCTGAATTCAAGGGAGTACTTTTATAATAATTTTATTTCTTCGTGGAAGAAAGTGTTGCTTACTATGAGATCTGGTAAACTGTGGTTTTTAATATATACTAATTACCCAGAATGTGATTATATGTTTTGGCAAGCGTTCCTCCTTTTCCTAATGTTTTGTGAGCAGAAATGTCAGCAGAGGGATGGGATTGTAAGTTGCATCTTTTTGTGCAGTGGAGAAGAAAAGGGGAAAATAAAACTTATGAGAAGGCGAAGTGAAAAACAGTCAAAATCAAAATGGAGAAAAATGAAGAAATATCAATGGAGGACTTTAACACACCTTTGGTCTGGTTCAGAACCCACTGTTCACTGTAATGGGGTCTGAATCATGCTCCGTATTTTGAATGTTTAGGAAAACAGAATCTAGATATAATTCCACAATTACACTTCCCTTTCAAATCTTCCATTAAGAGTGTGTCCTGGAGAGAATAATGCAAAAACATACTCTCTCTGGAAGAATTTGTTGGAGAAGGGGGGGAAATAAAAGGACTTATTTTCACTCCTCTCGATTAATTTTTGTGGGAGTAAAAAGTAGGTTTTATTCCTCTACAGAATTCACTCTGATTATGAAAAGGGGTTTTCTTCATGAACATGACATTCAGTAAGATCTCCCTTCCATTTTATTCTCACATGAGGCAAGAGGAGTGACATTTAGGAAACCAAATGCAGAGTGAAATTCTGCATGGAAGATGACCTCAAAGGTCTCAAATTTTTCTGCGTATTGAGAAGAGCATTCCTCAGACTTTAGTGTCTGTCTGGGCAGGCTGGAAAATCTCACCTCTGTGATTTGGTCTCTTAGTGTGTGTGAGTAACTTGGAGTAGCTCTCATGGACCACTGATGTAGAGAACAGCTCCACCATCTCTGAGTCAGGAGTGGGTTCTCAGCATTCTGGGCTTCACTCTCCTGTTGAGAGGGTGATGGGTGTCTGCTGTCTGCTGAAGGAGGGAATAACATTTCTTTCACTTCAAATGTACATTACAGATCAGTTCTTCATGTTGGGGTTCTGGGGTGTGATGTTGTAAAGCTGGCAGTGCTCAAGTAGGTTTTTGCAGAGCTTTTATCTTCCTGACTCACTTGGTTTTGCTTCTTATTTTTTATTTTATTTTAAATTTTTTTCCTCGCTCTGCTTATTCTACATAGTGTTTTCCATGTTCTTTAGAGCCAACAAAGGCTGCTCTACATAGTTTACAATAATCTTTCTTCCTGTACAGCACTTCGGCTACCCTTGAGTCCAACCTGATGTACCAATATAAAGCCAAAACTGCTTTGTGCTGTTTTGAGGATAAGAAGTACTGTGTTTGCTGATGTTACAAAGGATGCTTTATTTTTTATACCAGACAGTTAAATGTTTTTGTTTTAGTAAGCCTACTGGTGCTACAGTCCATAAATGAGTTTCTGTGGTGCAAAAGGGGATTGAAATGGACATTCTAGGACAGAAGTTCTTTAATGAGTGATGCTGTATATGTAAGAGTGGCTCATGTTCACACCTTAAGGTGTTAATAATGTGAGAGAGGAAATGAATGCCACTGCATGAGTGGTTTTTCAACTTGTATGTAAAGCAGAAAACTGCCAGCTATTTGTTCTTTTCCGTGGCACTTATTACAGTGTTAAATCAACAACAGTGTCATGGCTAAAAGAAAGATACATGGGTAATACAAAACTCCCCCAGAATGAAACTTGCCAGCAGGGAGTGGTTTTCCTTGTTGAGCTTGTAGAGTATGAGACTCCTTGCTTAGTGACAGTGACCCTGGGGAGGAGGACTTGCTGGAAATAATCCATGGAGGAGCTTTCTCTCCCTTTACCTTATGGTCATCCCTTTAGGAGAGTTCAACTCTTTCTTTATGAGCAGGTCCCATATGCTGCTTGTTGCACTTCATTTCACAGGAATCTGTGGAATAGGGTAAATGACATAGTTGTGCAGCAATGCTTTCCACACAGTTTGTCTTACGTGCCATCCTCTCTTTTATCTTTTTAAAGGCAGAAACAGAAATACCTGCTGATGCTGGAATGCTTTGTCCCAGATTGCAAAGTCAGTCTCGAGTAGAGTAAGGAAGAGAGCAGGGATCTCTGGACTTCCAGTTCCAGTTCGACCTTCCTTCCTCTCTTTAGTTTTATTAGGTCACTTGAGTATTCAGAGCAGCTTAGCCTTTGTGCAGACCATTTGGTGAGCCTTTGCCATGGTGAATGTCTGACTTGGCTTTGAAAACCGGCTTACTTCATAGCCGGTATTACTCAGTGGGGCTACCAGCACCATTACATCTAAGGCATACAGCTCAGAATTTCAGAGATAGAACTCCCCCAGTGCTATGAAAATATAGCAAATGACAGAGAAGGGGAGGAGATGACTTTAGGGAAGAGACAAAAGGAAGGGAAAACCCCAACTTATGGTTTACTAACATGTTTCTGTCTTATATTACAGTTTATTTTCTGGTGGCTATAATGTGCTAGATAACATCGCAGAGAAATTTTCCTTCTTTCCTTGCCGTTCTGAAATGTTCATCTTCTAAATAAAAAGCAATTGAAAGGAGGGAGCTCAAGGTGTATTACAGGGAAAGTAAACACGCTGTAAACCGGTGGTTTGTATGTGCTTGACAAAAAGGAGGAATGGGACCCATCTTCTACCAAAATATAGAGAGGTACTGTGTTGTGTTCATGTGGCTGGCATGGAATCAGTAGATGATGCTAACCTATCTGTGACACTGGGATTTGGTTTTGGGAGGTCATCAAGAGTAACCTGTTTATATGACGGAATAATGGTATTGGTAGTCCTTGCTTGAAAGAAAAACCAGAGTGTAGTTGGGGAATTAAAGAATGTTGTGACTCACATATATGGAATCTTTAGACATCCTATTTCTCCTTTAACTGCCATCCTTAACTTAATTGTTCCTCGATGGAGGGGGTTGGCTCTTAGATATCTTTTTTTATGTATGATGCCCTCAAACTGAATACAAGACAAAAGCAAGTTCTGGGAAGTCAGACAGAAACTTTAGATCCACCATTTTCAAGTTGACTTCTTAGTGTACAGTCATATGTTTTTCCCAATTTGTTCCTATTTGTGCACAGGGAACAAATAGCAGCTTAGGTGGACTGGAAGAACAGGAGTGCCCTCTTTCAACCTCAGAATGCCCCAGAAACTGCCCAGTCTGATTAAGCAGGAAGTAATGTTTGGCTTTGCACAGGGAAACCTAACTGCTGCAGTTGCTGGAGTCTGTTTCAGTTGTGATTTTTTTTTCTGTCTCTTTAATTGTACCAGCCAAAAAGGAAGGGGGCTGTGGTTATGGCTACGTGTTCTTCTCTTGACCTGGGGGAAGAAGGGATAACTTCTGGTGAAGCACAGAGAGCTATGTTCTCCTTCCTGGCCTATACATTTAATTAATTTAATACCTTTAATTAATCAATTGGGTAGAGAACAAAATTTTGCAGTTAATTCTGAAATAAACAAACATAAAGTATAGCTACCCAGTAACAAATCCAAAGTAATTTCATTATACAAGCAAGGCTGGTAAAAACCCATGCATTTTTACCCTGTAGAAACCTTTTAGAATTTTTATCTTAATAGATGGTATATTTTTTTCCCCCATACATGCTGGCAGCAGCTGCTGGCATTTTTAGTAACGACTATAGGGTCCTTATTGAGACACCACCAACAAAATCAAGACTGAAGAAATCAGCTGGCATAGCCCATTAAGCTCGGCCAAACACTTCCAACAGCAGCATCCATCTGTGAAAAATAGCAGTGGTCTCCATGCTGTTCTCCCATCCTTAATGAGACTGCCAGCAGCTTGCAATGCAAGACAAGCTCTGCTGATATCCCTTTGGGTTTCAACAGTATTCCACAAATGACAGCGTGCAAAAATATCCAGAGGGAATGAGAGTCAGAGTAAACAAGAAAGCTGCAGTGCTGTCTGTATATAGTATGTGTATATCTATGTTTGTAGAAGGAAGCACAGGCCTACTATGTGTGTATTTATTCTGCACAAACACACAACTAGTTGTGAAAGGAAAATAAATGAGCAGTACAGCCAAATTTTTTTTCCTATTCTTTAGCAAGACATTTAGGACCATTGCATTTTATTATACAGTACGTAGTGGTTTGGGCAACCAAGAAGAAAAAGGAGGAGACAGAGGCTGATTGAAAATAAAATTGTAATGGGGACTGAGTTGTGTGAAAGGAAAAAATAAATGCTTTCAGCGTTTTTCAAACTGATGCTTTCCAGTGCCCTTGTCAAACTGGGAAAAGGCAATTGATGCATATACTCTGCGGGAGGGGAGTCTGATGAGATAAGCATCCAAAGTCATAGCCCGTTGGGTCATACAGAGTAGCGTCAGTTTTCCCTATTACTTGCATGCAGTCAGAATGAGAAACATTCAAACAGAAAGTTGTTTGTTGGTGATTCAGTCTGAGTAAACGGAGTTTATGGAATGCAGTTAACTTCTAATTTGGAAATAATCATCATCCTCAGAGTTAGTGATTGCATCCAAGAGAAGTACCCAAACCAGGGTAGAAAATATATATCAAGATACATTTCTTCTTAGAAGAAAACAAGATCCTTAGTGATGGAATACAAATAGTAAAAACTATATCAAACTATATCACATCCTGGGCTAAAGCAGAAATCTTGTACAGTAAAGGGGAGCAGCTTGGTTCAGTACCCAAATAAAGAAAACATTAGCCACCACTTCTTCGATCCCAAACCAGAAAGGCATATCTGTGCTCTTGGGCTCTGTGTATGTGAAGAGCATGCAGCAGACACAAAGTACATTTTGGATGCTATTTTAAAAATAACTTTGCATCATCTGCATTCACAGGAAAAGTCCCTCTATGACAGCATACCAGATCTCATCTGACACTCCCCCAGACATGATTACATAAAATAAGGTGGAGGTTTGTCAGAGCTTCCTGTCATAAACAAGGTGCTGTGAAAACCAACTTTCAGTTTAAGGAAGAGCCAGGTTGCTTAGCTACAGCATCTTTGCCTTTTTAGAACAAATTTTAAGTACTCCATTTTGCATGGGCTAATCTTGGTTGTGTTGCAACAATTCCTTTCATCCTAGTTAGCGGTGTTAACTTCAGCATTTAAATTCACCCAGGTCACTTCTATTTGCTCCTTTTTCCTTCCCCCAGAATTAAAAAGTGAAAAGCAGTAGATGGTTGGCTCAATGATGCTATCTGAGAAAAATGAAAATGACAGGGGAGGTATTTGGTTTCTCTTGGAGTTGACAGGTGATGACAACATTGCATCAGCTACTGGTTCTTTCAGATCTATGGCTACTGCTTTTGGATCTCATTTGTTATCTTTGCATTCTGAACACTGTATAGTATTTGAAAAAGCGTCTCTAGTAGCATTAAGCACAATTAGATATATGCAGTTAGATAAATATACAGCATTTCAGTATCGAAGCATCTGGCCCATCCTGTGTGAGATTTGATATGCTTATCTTGGAAGATGAATAAGTACTCCTGTATTTTGTGAAATAGTATAAAGGCTGTTACACAGCTGGGACACAGAACGATTATATCTAAACTGATAGGAAGCCTGACTCAAACTGAAGTGGGATCTCCAGGCATTCAAATTACCATCTCTAGAGTTCTGTTACTGCAGAAATGCTTACTGAGAGTGTGAGCTATAAGGGAGTCCTGATGTACTTTAGCCAGGACCCAATCTGGATTGTCTCCATAGTGGCATTTTGGGATGTATTACAGTGTGCATCCACCTCACGCTTCAGGAGAGTTAAGCATGCCAGGAAGAGTTAATCCTGATATATTTTTGAAACTGGTGTCTGACCAGCACTGTGGTTTTCTTAGTGATCTTGACTGGTGATAATGTTCTGGTCAAGAATGAAGCCACCCAGTCTCCCCTTAGCTACTCACACTGTTGCTGCACTTGCTGTCATTGTGAAGGACACTGACTTCCCATGAACTGTGCAGACTCTGTTCCTGATTTGCATACTTAGCCATTTGCTTACTCAGTCAATAAACTGCAGAGGGTTTTTTAGTTGTTAAAATCTGAAAATTCTGCTTATGCATGTATTCTACAGGTAACTGTTGAAAAAATATGGGCTTGAGAAACAATGAACCAGTGGATAAAACTCGTTGTCTGCTTTATTTTAAAAAGGCTTTTATTAAATGTAGCAACCGTTTCTCCTGCTTTTTTTAAATAATTCATGATACCTGCACAAGAGACAAATCTAATTTAGCCTAGAGAAGAAAGTTCATTCCTCTTTTTCTATAACAAATTAAAATTAGATTGAAAACACATTGAAGATCCCAAGATGAAAAACTAGAGAGAATAGCTGCTGAATCTTCATATTCAAAGCAATGTACTGAGTCATAGTAATAGCCTTAATGGAAACAAACTCATTTAGTTTTATTTTTGGAGCACCATTTTGCAGCACTAGACATTCAAATACCATACATTTTCTTGGAGACGTCTGGTAGGAGGTGAATGTTTGTTTGCAAATATAAAAGAACTGCTTTTGGTCTGCTTGTGCTTTTGTTTAGAACCTAGTAGTTCACATGATTTGTGCTTCTAGTTCTGTTCTTCTAGTACTGTTAAACTGGTTGCTCAGTACTGTAAAGTGACTATCAAATCATCCATTCACTGAGCAGGGGCTGGTCTCTGAGAAATGTCTCAGTCTTTACTAGTCTACTTAATATCTTATTTTGTGTTTCTTCATTGGTCTGTTGCCCTGTGCTGCTTTAGATCGTGAATATGTTAAGCACCTGTACTAACATGAGAATGCAAAATATTTGATTTTTAATCTTTATATTTTTGAGTATTTCTTCTTTTTTTTTTCTTTGTTTTAAGTAGTTTATAAGCCATTAACTGACCTTCATTGTATTCCTGCTTTTCTGTCTCATTCATCTTTAAAAGTTTTATTCTTCTTAAGTAGTGAAAGAAAAAAACACTTCTTCCCAACATCTTATGCATGTAAACCTCTTAAGATAAATATTTACTGTCTGATGACTCCTTTACATGAAAGAAGTGGTGAGGAAAAGTAGATATTACTGTAGAGACAAAAAAGACAATTTTATATTTGTAATACAGCACTGGTTTTGTGCAGTAGGATCAAAATTCCTCTGCAGTTAAATTTAATCCCTCAGTTTACCACAACTGTTGTTCACAAGGTAATCAGTTTCCATTTACTTGCATAAGATAGATAGTAGGATTTTTACTGTTACATTTGAAAATAAGGGTAACTAGGTTGGCCAGACCTGAAAAACAAACGGAGCTTTCTCTATATCTGATAAACTGAATTATTTGCAACCCTTAAATGGTGTTTTTTTGTGTGTAGAGTTTTTATAGATACACAGATTAGCTGTAGATAAATGTATGTTTGTGCATGGGTATGAACATTATATAAATGCACATGCATGCATACTTATATATACATATATAGGGAACAGTGAATGACTTGGTTCTTTGTACACAGGCATTCTGCTTGACTGTTCTGTGATGAGATGTTACAGAGGCTAGAGGAGATAGATGTCCTTGTCTTGCCCATAACCCCATGTACCAGTACAGGCTGTGAGGTGGAACAGCTGGAAAGCAGCTTTGAAGGAATGGCTCTGGGGATCCTGGTGGACTTAAAGTTGACCATGAGCCAGCAATGCACCCTAGTGGCAAAGGCAACCACTAGCCTCCTGGGCTGTGTTAGGTTGAGAACTACCAGCTGCTAGAGGGAGGTGATTTTTTTCTTCTTTTCCTAGCCTGATGAGGCAGCATCTGGAGGACTGTGCCCAGTTTTGGACTCCACAGTTCAAAAGATGTGCATGCACTGGAATGAGTTCAGTGAAAGGCCACCAGAATGATTAAAGGTTTGGACCACCTGTTGAATGAGGAGAGACTGAGTGAGCTGGGACTGTTCAGCCTGGAGAAGAGAAGGTTGGGGGATTTTATCAGTGTGTGTATATGCCTGATGGAAAGATGTAAAGGATGCAGAGACAGACTGTTGTCAGGGGTCATCAGTGACAGGACAAGAGGCAATGGGTGCAAACTGAGACAGAAAGAAAGCTTCTTTATTTAAACACTGTGAGGGCAAACACTAAAACAGATTGCCCAGAGATATTGTGGCTCTCTATTGTTGAAGATATTCAGAAGCTAAATGTTCATGGCCCTACGTGACCCATTCTAGCTGAGTCTGCTCTGAGCAGGGTTTGGGACTGGATCATCTTCAGAGGTGCCTTCCAGCCATGTGATTCTGTCATCAGCTCTTCTTTATTTTTTTGTGTGATTTGTTTTTCCTTTCTGATTTATATATGGAGAATATTGTATCTCTTTTGAGCTTTGTATTTCCACTTTGTTTTATTTCTCCTTAAGACTCTCTTACAATGCTGACTGCTTTTGCTCACCAGTTGTTTTCTTTAAGCTTCTCGTAAGTGTGTGAAGAGTTCAACTCTTCATTTTCCTAGTACATTAAAAGAAATGGAATAAGTATACTCTGACTCTTATTTTTGGTTAATAGCTGCACACATATCTACTTATTTACTTTCAGAACTTCAAAAGATGATTTAGTCGAGATACTGCTAAGATTTTGAATGATGATACTGGCTCGCTGCTTGAAATAGAGTTGAAATATTTTTGTTCCTCCATATATATCATCTAAGTACATAACAGTTAAAAGTTTGAAAGGGCGGAAGATCTGTAATATACATGTTATTGAGATTTATTTGGGTAACATACTCTGCATTATAAAATGTGCATTGTCTAATCAGAATAAATTAGTGGAGGAATTGCTAGAGCTTTCAGTAAATTGTTATTTGCTTGTTTGAAATGATGTTTTGATACTTGTTTTCATCCTGATATGGAATGAAACCAGCACCAGAGTGTGTTTTCCTGAATTGATGTTTTTTAAAAGTATTACTTTGGAAACATAAAAGACTGGTAAAACTCAATAAAAAATGTGCATTAGTTTTAATCCTTTTATATGGGGGGAAAATGTAGAAAAAACATTTTGAGAAATTCCTTTTGTATGGTAATGGAAAATGACTTGGTGATGACATTTTGAGCAATTCTAGAAACACCTCCACCAGTCACCATGAAAAACATGTCTCTTTTTCCTTCTGGAAAGGTTTAGAAACTTCTGAAACCATTTATCCAGTTCCATCACTAGCTGCATCTGTCATATGCTGTTGGATAGTCATTGTGGTTTTTAGCTTAGCCAAACCATCTTGTCTCTCTTGCAAGGAAGGAGGTCAAACAAAGCAGCACTCCATAACTGTGAACTTTTACCACACATGATAAAACATTTTTATGTTCCTATATGTATAAGACATGGCACAAATCGGTTTTAAGCCCTCATGGGCTCCCTTGCCTTTAAGTACTGTCTCCCATGAGACTTTGCCAACCAGCCTTCTGTAGAGTTCAGAGTCTGCCCTCTGGAAATTTAATGCTACTGTCCTGCTAGCCACCCTCTTCACTTCACCTAGAACAGAAAACCCTATCATCTCGTGATTGCTTAGTCCTAGGCGTCCTTCTACTGCCACATCCCCCACAAGGCCTTCTGTGTTCACAAACAGCAGGTCCAGGAGGGCACCTTCCCTCGTTGGTTCATTCACTAGCTGTGCAAGGAAGTTGTCTTCCACACACTTCAGGAACCTCCTAGACTGCTTCCTTTCTGCTCTATTGTACTTCCAGCAGATATCAGGGAGATTGAAGTCTCCCACAAGAACGAGAGGCATGGATGTAGAGGTTAACCCCAGCTGTTTAAAGAAGAGCTCATCAGCTGCTTCTCCTTGGCTGGGTGGCCTGTAACAGACTCCCATCACAAAATCTAGCTTTTTATGGGCTCCTCTGATTTTAACCCACAGGCACTCAATCTCCTCATCACCACAATCCATCTCAACAGTGTCCAGGTCCTCCCTTACAAAGAGGGCTATCCCACCTGAAGAGTTTGTACCCCACCATATCTGTATTCCAGTTATATAAGTCATCCTACCACGTTTCCGTGATGGCAACAACATCATAGCCTCCTTGTCCTACGATAGCTTCCAGCTCTTCCTTCTTATTCCCCATGCTGCATGCATTGGCGTAAATGCACTTTAGCTGAGCTGCCGAGCCTTTAGCCCTCTTAGAGAGAACAGTGTTTGTTCCCAATTGCCTGGTAACTGGAGTAGCTTGTACCAGAGTGTCCCTATCTCCTTTACCACCCCCAGGTGCGTTCTCCCCCGCTTTCTGTGTGGTGATGTACTGGTGGTCCTCACCAGCACACCCTCTCTGAATCCCTAGTGCCCCACATCCAGGCTCACTCCTGTCTAACCTGGTCTCAATCTGTTCCCTCTTCACATCTAGTTTAAAGCTCGATTTATGAGCTTAGCTAGATTTTTAGCAAGGGCCTTAGCCCCGCTAGGAGACCCATGTGTCCCAACCTTAGCAACAATATCAGGGGGTGTGTGAGCCACCCCATGATCAAAGAAGCCAAAGCCCCTTTCCTCACACCAGGCTCGGAGCCAGGCATTAATTGAGTTGTTCTTCCTGACTTCCAGGTCCTCTCTGTTTAGCCTTGGGATGGAGCAGAATACTATTTGTGCCCCAGCGCCCTCCATCCCAATGGCCCTAAAGTCTGTCTTGATGACTTTAGTCTTTCTGTTTACTAAGTCATCATTACCAGTTTGGACTATTGTCAGAGGATAGTAGTCTCTCTCATGGACCAGGAAAGGAAGTTTTCTAGCTACCTCCTTCACTGATGCCCCCAGTAAGCAGCTCTCAGTGGAGGGGGTCAAATGGGTCCCTCCATTCCTTTTAGGAGGGAGTCCCCTAGAACAATCACCCTCCTCTTCTTCTTAATGGAGGATGTTATTATCTTTTTCTGATGGTGTGGCCTAGGGAAAGATTCCAGGCTGTGGGAGCCATCATCCTCAGGATTAGATTCCTCCTGCAGCACCTGGTACTTGTTCAGCAGGGGGATCTCAGGTTTTTTGGTCTGGTTGAGGGGAGCAGGTTTCCCTCTTCTGGCAGGAACTTGCTGCCATTCCCCATCTCTTATTACCCCAACCTTGCAGATGTGTATGTGAATGATCCCCCATGTATTGGTGGGATCCTTCAGCCATAGAAGTCTCCCCTTAAACTACAGCTACATGCTTAACTGTCCTGTCGAGAAGAGTGGAAAAGGATAAATTCTATACTGAATGCTGAACACTTACCTTCTTAGCAAGAGCTACATGACAATAATAGCACTGTTAACATGAACTCTTTATTTACAGTGAAATAGCATCTCACTTGTTGATTGCAAACTTAAAACATTTGGCTTAATCTGTGGTCTTACTCCACTTCGTTTTCTCCAAAGATATACACACACACTCACAGAACACATCTAAAGGACAGTTCTTGGTCTTATTCCCTGTTATTTCTTGCCTTGATTAGATCCAAAATAATTTTGAGTTGCAAGTGTAAGTATGTTTATATTTGTCTGTTTGAGTGTTCCGTAGCTGTATGATTTCATAGCAGGAGCTTTACTTTGAGAATTTGTGTTTCAGCCTGGAGAATGCAGGCAGTTCTCACTAATATGGTTTTAATCCTCGTTTGATCCTGAAGAACCAAGAGGTAGTTATCTGTGATGTCCACAAAGATGAGTGGAGCCACTGTTGCACTGGCCCTCAGAGCCCCGGCTGTATCTTATTCTATGACCAGCCTTTTTGGAGTATCCTCTGTAATTGAGGCTTTCTAGATCATAGAGGGAGAATGAAAGCAAATGGGATATGTTCTTCCATCTTGCAACAGAGGCTAATCAGCTCACAATTCAGTGAATCGTTCTCCATTTATCACCTTCTCAGTTACTATTGATCTTCTTCAGTTTAACCATCAGTCCAAGCAATATACTCTTAATAAGTACAGCTCTGTGGACATGGTCCAAATCATTGAGGTCAGATCGGTGTCAGACAGGCATTCAGCCTGACTTCTGGAGCACCTCTGTCTGGGTTAAAAAGTCTTTCATTCCTGCTTCCCTTTTTGGAAATGGGAGCCCTTTTATTTTCTCAAATAAGATAACCACTTACCTTACTAGCAGCATTTCCCTTCATTTTCAGAATGACTTTAGACATCACAGTGGTCATATTTTACCTTTCAAGAAGCAGCTTTGTATTGATAGCTACCCCTGTAGTGATGTGTTTTTTGTATTTTCTTTCATTGGCAATTTATTTGAGTGGAGGCGAGATCTGTCTAGTGCCTGGTACAGTGGGGCCCTGGGGCTATTTGGCCCCTATAATTATTTTCACTTTTTGATACAGTGTTGTAATTGGGACAATCGGACCCTTTCCCTTTAACCCTCTCACCCCACCAATTCCCATACCACACTTGGCCTTTTTGGAGAAAAACAACCCCAAACAATTGTACAAATTTGTGCTCTTAAGTCTGCAGTCTTTTTATAAATGGGTATCTCTAGCTTACTGTAGCTTAGTTTTAGGTTGTATTCTTGGTTTTGGGAATTATGTAGAGGTAAATGAAATCCTTTCTGTATACCTCTTTGCCTTAAATCTGTTTCAGACTTTCTCCGTTCTAGTTTGTATATACAATTAAATGCTTTGGAGTTTCAACTTTTCTGTCTAATTGTATTTCTGATCTATTATTTTCTTCCTATTTTTGTTTTCCTACAAGCTTGTATATTGCCTCTAGTAAATATGCTGAAATGTGTTAGGTTGAAGTGAGTTTTGAAACCAGCAGAAACTTAGAATCATAGAATAACCAGGTTGGAAGAGATCCACTGGATCATCGAGTCCAACCGTTCCTATGAAACACTAAACCATACCCCTCAGCACCTCGTCCACCTGTGCCTTAAACACCTCCAGGGAAGGTGACTCAAACTTGTACAAGTGTGTGAGTATTTACGGGTGTGGTGAGCAGTGGGTTGCTGCATCCTCCCTCAGACCTCTGGTCCCCCCTCGTCTCTGATCCACACAAAATCTCTTCTGCTGTCTGATGGACATCAAGGTAAAATAAACATTGCAAACAAATGCATAATTATACCTTCACACACCCCGTCAGTGGGCTTAGCTATAGTAGAGTCATAGAATCACCAGGCTGGAAAAGACCTCTTGGATCATCAAGTCCAACCATTCCCATCTGCCACTAAACCACGTCCCTGAGCACCTCATCTACCCTTGACTACCCTCCAAGAGTTCTTTTCCAACTTGGTGATTCTGTGATTTTATGATAGCTGAGCCACTGTGGGGGTATGTGTGTGAAGGTATGATTATGCATTTGTTTGTGGTGTTTATTTTGCCTTGATGACTGGTAGCACGAATCCATTGTAGGCTGCTGATATTTGCACTATTAACCAGGAAAATGAAGTTCAAGAATGATCCAACCTCTTCTTTCTCTGGGTTTCAAATGCAGACTAGGAAGATCCTAATCAGCCATTCAGACACTACTGGGAGCCAGGCAGAAGTGTTTCGTTTGAAACAGTGTTCCATGTTATATAGTTGGTGAGATTATATTATCTAATACTCCCCTTCAGCTTAAAATATAATCAATAAATAACAGAAGTACTAAATCATTTAATCATATGCACTTTTGCTCTTGTTACTTTTTCAGTTGCTGAGGGCTTTTGAAGTATAGTAAATGTTTTCCGTCCTCTTTTATGTGTTTGCTAAACTAAATTGTCTGAGTCTTCCAAACCCAGACGATTATACAACAGTCTGGAATAATTTTACTCAGTCTAACCCCATTAGAGAGTTTTTGACTTCAGAGTTGGTTCCTTTTTTGCTTCAGCCACTCATGTTTGTGAAGTTTTGCCATTAACAGCCTAATGCATATGAAAAAAAATAACGCCAAAACTTCTTTAAAACTTTAAAATGCTGCTACTCTCTAATGAATTTCAAGAAGATGGAAATTAATATGGTTGCTGTAAAGCTCCTTGTTGCTGGATGTGGAGCAAAATTTTGCTCATATGTATGAAAACTTTTCTCAGTACAGCCAAACAAAGAAACTTTTTCCCCCTTTTGTGTATCTTCCTGAGACTTGTTAACTTGGACAATTAATAGGCTAATTCCTATTAAGCTTGTCTCTGTAAGGAAAATCAAGGAAAGACATCCAGTGGGCCTCCAACAATATTCATTGTGCCTTCTTAAATATCTCCACTATGTTTTGATGTATGAATTAGTCTTGTTTATTTGCTGCATCACATCTTATTGAGAAAAATGAAGCAATGCTTTGGGGTGCTGTGTCAGTCTAAGAGCCTTATGGGGAGCACCACGGGACTGGTCACAGCTCTCCCTCCCTAAAAAAAATCTGTAAGAATTGGTATTGGTATTGGATGCTTGCCTGAGATTGCCAGAGTAGCTTTTGGAGAGGAAAAGCTACAGAGGTGAACTGAGTGAATCCTGTTCAGAATATTAGATATTAAGTGTGGAGCCTCAGAATAACAGTCCTAGGCAATCTTTATGCAGAACATAACTGGGTTTTAAAGAAACAGCAGAGGTTTTTGAAGCAACATTCACAGTTTGCACATTAACCTCAAAAAAAACTTTGGCCAGATGTCTGTAAGGAAAAAGTCCAGGTTCAGATCAGTAGTGAGTAGACTTCTTTAACTGTCTTTTTTTAATTCCCAATTGTATAAAGTGGGTTCTTCCATAAACCATGGCTAGCACAGATCTTGTAGGAGTTGCCTGAAGAAACTGCTCTGACTGAAGGGTTAAGATTACACATTGGAGTGATTGTTAGGCACCTTGGACCCTAAAACCAGCACCTGGAGCTACTATGGGATCGAAGGGCTGTAGGAGCCCCTCTGAACTGCAGAAGCCCCCCTCAGAAGCCTTCTGAGTCCCTCCAGGAGCCTCCCCTTTAGTTTCCCCTTAGTTTCCCGTTAGGCTCACATTTCCAAAAGTAAGCAATTAGACCAGATCAAAGAAACCAGCTGCAAACATAAGGCAGTTTAGAGAGGACTGCAGGCAGTTAAGGGAGGTTTCCAGGCAATAAATCCCTGGCCTTGAAGATCACCGAACTAAGACAACTATGTAAACTTAATTGATTTATTATCTAGCATGTTAAAGTCTGTACGTTAATTGTATGTGTTCTTGTGGATATAAATGTCCCCCAGTGCCTCGGTTCAGGGTCCTCCTCCTTTGACTGGGGGACCCTGACCGGTCAGCTTTCCGATTTCCTATTCACATTTAATCATTTAATAAACATTTACATTGCTAGCACCTCTGTCTTATATCTTAGCATTTCGGACCCTAACAGTGATGATGAGTTGTTGAAACATCTAGAGATATTTACAATATAGATTCCAAAATGAATATTTTTTCCAGCACTCCTTCAGAATACTATTGGTTTTATCTGTGCCCCTTTGTCACGAAGAATTGTTTTTTCTTGTCTCTGTCAAAATGGCATTTACTGACATTTCAGGTGTGATGGTCCTGAATGTTGAGACACAATCCGATCCTCACAGGAAGGGCCTGTGGTGTAGCCTCTTCAGGAGAGAAGACATTGAGGAAGTGTTCTGCAATGTGATACTATGTGCCAGAGTTGCTCTAGTTCCTATGGAGACAAATGTTAAGAACTTTTCCACAGAAAACCCATTTGTGATGGAAAATGTGTGATGATATAAGGAATATAGACATGTTTATCATCATGTATATAAATATTCCTAAAAGCAGATGTAAATCAGACTTGAAGAGTTTGCAATCAAGAAGACTTTATTCAAGCCACAGAAAAGGTATCCATGTGATTCAGAAAACAAGCCACTTTGTGGGAAAAGCCTGTGTTTTTTCTGTTTTTCTCCTTTCCCAATATGTTTTTAATATCTTTTGATAAATTGGGTTATGAATAGCAAAGAAAGTTTTTAGGGCAGTAATTAGCAATACTGGGATGGATTTAGACCTGACCGGGCAATTTTGGATGATCCCTTTCCTCATGCTTGATAGGAAGACAGAGATGTTGTATAGGAAGCTTGGGAACAGACTGCCCTTTCTTATGACTTGCACTGAAAATATTTAACTGAAGTGAAAAATTGTTGAACTACTTTATTAACCTCTGTCCATGAAAACCATGTTGCTTAGTTTTTATATAAGGACAGTAATTTTAAACAGTCATGTTTGAAGTGATAAAGCTTCAATGCTTAGTTTGCCAGTGCACCCAAACATATTCCTCTTACCAGAAAGGATCTTTCTGTATTCAGAAGTGCCTTTGAATTCCTGATATGTTTCTGCATAAATACTGTCTTACTTTATATGAAAACAGAGTAACTTTAGTTGAGAAACTGAAAATCCCTTCCCATCTACAGAATGTCCTAGCAGAATATTACTGCAGAAGACCAAAAGACAAAGTTTGTCTTTGGATTTTGAGGTGAATGTCATCCTTTCAAGAGTAGTTTAAAAGAATTTTTTTTTAAAAAAACCAAACAAACCAAACAAAAAAATCCCAGACACAACAGTCTTCGGGACTGTTTTTGTGGTGAGGGCTTTGCTTTCAGCATTGGAGTTTCTTTGAAAGTAACACATATTATTTATCTTGGGGTGATGGTGGAAACAGGGAATGCTTTTTTTCAGCAAGGAAATCAATGTTCGCCATCCTACTTAGCCCTCCACAGCCCAAAGCAGATTTCAGGATTGTTTTGGTTTGGACACTGGAGTGAAAAAGTGTTTGGAGAAATCTGATTGCAGGACCTGTAAGACCTCTAGCTTTAAAACCATTTGAATTGTGTGAAAGTTGCATGAAGACCGTAGGAGTTGGCAGTACCATGTGTACATAAACAAGAATGGCTACTAATGTAAAGTCAACAGAAACTGTTCTGTTATAGGTCTTACACGGTCAGCTTTGCTCCTTATTGGATAGTGCTGCTGTTGACTTCAGTTTAGGACCAAAGTTTTAACTGCAGAACCTAGCCCTACAAATGATTGAAACTCAACAGATGACCTTTGGATTTAGAAAGTAATGTTTAAGACTTCTGAGAGCATTTAGAAGTTTGCGGAGCTTTCTAAAATCCCTATTTGGGGAGAAACTACTCCGTTAAAAGTTTGTGAGTATGGGTTGTTTCCAGGTAAGAGGACCCTGAATCTATTAAAAATAAGCTCTCTGAAGTACCTTTATTCTCCACCTCCCTGTACAAACTTTCTTCTTGCCATCTGAGCACAAATAGACATATGTCTGCCACATTATGCATGAATGCTTGAGCTTCTTTCATTAAATCAGGCAGGTGCCCAGTGGTTGGCATCTTCCCAATGCAAGCTGCAAAATTTGCTATGCTATTTTACAGGTATCCCCACAACAGCTATGGCATACTGTAGCCTTTGGCATGAGTTGCTGAGGACTTTCTTGGAAGAAGGTGGGAAAACCATTACTTTTTGCTTTTGATCTGCCTGAGAAGTCAAAGTAGATCAAATAACTCCATTATGCAAACAAGTAACAGATACATTATTCATCTCTGTTGCTCCCAGTTCATGCATTTTGTATGTGATGTATTTCCTTCTGTTTAATGAAGAAGCTAAAAACCTCTTGATCTTGCACTAAGTAGCTCTTTTTTTATTCATTTTTTTAAACGATGTTCTTGCCAGGGATGGCTTGTAAGAAGCCAGATCAGGGTCAGGGTGTTCAGTCTACCCAAAGTTAAAACACTGGACCTAGTTTTAAAGTTGGAAATTCCAACAGTGGGCATTTTGAGACTTGTCTTACCGCTACAGTTGGTAACTGAGTTTGCTTTTATATACTTCTCTGCCTGGATGGGATGAGAAAAACTTCTGATTTGAGAACTTGATGTTTTAAGAAATAGTATGTAGTAAGGAGCATATTTTGCTGCTTGTTTCGTGTCTCACTCTTGCCCTGAGAGGGGGAAATAGAATAATTGAAGTTTTTTGAAGATTAATACTGACATATTAATAAAGGATTACTTATTCCTCTTGATTACACAGGGTTTGTTTGAATGTGATTGCATAGACTCTAAGGAACTGCTGCTGAGTTAGGGTGTGAAATCATCACAGAACCTTGTGTTTCTGAGCAGTATCAACCCGAGTCATTGCACAAGCAGCTGTCACGTGCAAGGTGTTCATTCCCCCTCAAAAGTCTCAAAATATGACTTCTTTTTTTTTAATTGTTCCTTCCTTTCCTTTCTGTTTTACAGTTATGGCTACTTCAGAATTCCTGTATTTGCACTTATTTACTGATGTTTTCACTTTAACTTCCACCCACACAAACTCAACTTTACATCGCAAAATTAACATGCTCTTGCTTCTTTATAAAAGACAACATCAGGTTCATGTTAGTTAACTGACCATGTTAGTGTGTCATATAGATAGATACCAATGGTAGAATTCAGAAATAAAAATGAAATTCTTTTATCCATTTGAAAATAATTTATTTGGTCTATAAAATGATACCTCTCTGCCTGACCAGGTCTATAGTGGGGCCACACTTAAGAACAATATGAGCAATTCAGTGTTGTCTCTAACACTGAGTTTTAAATCCAAGTATCTAAACAGTTTCTGGTCCAGTGTTTTAATGTTTCAGGTTTAAATGTTTGACCTTGCTTTACCCAAGTATTTATATGCACTTTGTCTACAATATTTGTCAGTTAATCAGTAGGTAGCCATGCCACTGATGAGTCTGAAAAGACTTCCAGACCTTACCCTGGATGGTTGACTGTACCAAAATGGGATTTTTATTTATGAATCATTATTATAATTAAATTCAAATTTTTTTTAGGTTATGTACTCCCACTGGAAAGTAAGAGAAGTAGGTCAAAAAGCATGCTTGTAAATGCACATCTGTTTCTGGAAGCAGAGCTCAGCTCTTGGAGACTTTGAAAGTTCAGTTCTCTTGTGACTGATAGGTGCTGAACACTAGAAGTTTTTTTTTTTTTTCTGGAGAATGTAGTGAAAAAATGAGGAATTATATTTCTCAGGAATTTAGTGGCAATGTCTGTTTTGTCTTTAGTGGCTATAGGGTTGTTAGACCTTAATGACCTTGTTTAAAAGAAAACCCTCAGTGCTAGAAATAAAGGCTTGAGAGCCTTGTTTCCATATAGCACTGCAAACAACAGTAAGAGAATCAACAGTAGAAGAACCAGCAATAAAGGAGTCTGTTTCAAGTCTTTTACCTTCAACTGAAGACTAACCTTCATCTGTTTACATATTGATTCAAAGCCCTAGATTAGGAAAACATCAGGAATGGGATAGAAGGGCATAAACCTTAATAGTACTGAACTGCCGCCTCAGTTTTCAGTACAAGCTTAAGTGCGTTCCTGATATAAAGTCTCACTTGTAACCTACTGAGTAAATGAGGTCAATACATTGTAAAACTTTTCTTCAATCACAAAAAGGTACAAGACCACTCTTTCCATGTGTGGCTACCAGTGTTTGTAGTGAAATTTTTTGCATGCCCCTGGGACAAAACTCATAATACTGAAAAAGGATTGTTTGATAGGTCTATCTTGTTTCACTTTTCTGGCCAAGGTATTTTCCACAAGGCAGCTTTCAGAAGACAACTTTCAACTGCCTGTCCCAGGTAGCAGCAGTAGTGAAGATGGGTAACAGAGTTTGGAACAGATTATACCAAACTACACTTCTGTATGTTGGCTGATTAGGTACAGGTAGCTCAACTGTTTCCTCTTCATGCTGAAGACATTTACCGAGTGTTGCATAAATACTATGGGACACCATACCATGAAGGTAATGTCAAAAGGTATGAATTATATGAGGAGAAAAAAAGGGTGAGAAAAATGCCATGACAGATGGCATAAACTCGCCTGTGGTAATCAAAAGTTTGTGTCAGCATTTCTCCTAGTAATTGAACAGTAGAAACCTCTCTGGTCTGATAGACGCAAAGCAAACCATTTTTATTTGAAGACTAACAAAGGCATACAAAGAGTGCTAAGGGTGCTCATGTATCATCTCAATATGTGAGCTTGTTGAGATTCCCCAGGCAAAGAAAACAGCATGTGTAGGGGCTCATGTCATGGTGGGGAGGGACAATTTGGTTATTACTGAGAATGTCTTCAGTTTCAGTTCTCTTGCAAAAATGATAATTTCCCTACTGACTAAAATTCACATTTTTAAACTTGTCAGTATTGTCATAGCAGTGGAACTGATTATTAGTTTTAATAGTCTAGAAAGAAATTCTGGAAATCTCTTGTTGATGTGGACTGCTGTGTGGGTCCTTACCAATGCTTAGTAGAAATCGGGAAAACTTTTTATGTCAGTAGAAAGATAAAATGATGTGCACATTGTATCAATACTCTGTTGTTAGAGACATGATGAATATAAATGTAATGAATACAGGACCATTCCCATTGCATTCTCTGAGAAAGATGATTGTTACCCTTCTGTGTTTCATTTACACCTCAACTCACAAGCAGCTCTACTGGATATAGTGAGGTGATGTTAGAAATAAAGTTCATTTTAAAGTAAGAGCTGCAAAATCTAGGAATCCTCATTTTTTTATCCTTCACTCTAAAGTATCAATTTTTTTATTTAATCAGACATTTTTAAAAGCTATTTTCAAGCATTTTTTTGCATTTGTCTTTCCACCTTCAGTCTCTGTCTTGGCAGTCTCCAGGTTACTTACAATATAGAAACAGTTCAAGCTCAACAGTCCTTTTTACAAGGTCTGGTATTAGCTGATTCCAAGGGGTTCCTTGCTCAGAAGGGAAACAGTAATGTTTACTGGATGGTAAACACAGATAAGAGTTATCACCCTCTGCATCCCCAGGTTGGTCTGATTAAGATCAGTTGGTTTACAACTGGATAAAGATACAGTTTTCATTAAGACTTCATAACTTCATAAATGCAAGAAAATTATATGTGTAACATTTTGGCATCTAAAATGTTGTATTTCTTTCCATTGTTTAAATGAACAGTGATGTGGAATAATTCTGTATTTCTTAGGAGAAATTATTCTTGCTGTCACCATAGTCCCAACTAGCCCTATCTACCTTGAAGAGCACAGTCAAGTTTGTCATGACTTAGCTCAAAAAAAGCGAAGGGATTCATCTGTTTATACAGAAGGAACAACCATATTCCTTTAGTCTAGATAGTATTATTATTATTACATATCATTTTTCTCTTGCTTTCAGGAAAGCCTTTGTGGTTGTTCACTGTACTGTCATTGTAGTAGACTGCAGCTGCTCTTTCACAGTCATCTACCTTTGCAGAATGCCAAGATTGTATTAGATTGGTGCAAAAATAATGGCCATTTCCCCCCGTCTATGTTCATACAGTATATCTCAGCTTAGAGTAAATTTAATAAGAACCATTGGAATCTACGCATTTTTACCAACAAGTAACAAGTCTATTCCAGTAACACAGAATTCTGGAGTTCTGGAGCTGATTAATTCTTTGAAGGGGGTTTGAGATGCTGCTTGGTTGTGCAAAACCTCTTGCAGGAAGTTCTTGAGGTGCTTGAAGATTTAGTAGTTGATGGGAGAGAGGTCTGGTGAGTAAGCTGGGCAAAGTAGAGTTTCGTAGCACAGTTGTGCAGCTTCTGCAGAATGACTTGCAAAACATGGTTGGATGTTGTCATTGAGAGGAACTGGTCTTTTGACCAATGTTGGACACAAATGTTGCAGTTCTTGACGCATTTTATTTATTTGCTGGCAATACTTATCTACTGTGGTGGTTTTAGTAGTGTTCAAGAAGTTGCAGTAGATGGTTCCACTTGCTGACTGCCAGAAAATGACAATACCACCTTCTGATGCAGCTTTGGTTTGGGAAAATGTTTTGGTGTTTCACCTTGGTCCAGACACTGTGTGAAATGCTGTTGTTGTATAGAATCCATTTTCTAATTTGATGCAAATGCTGAACAACTGTTGAATGGTCAATGTTTAGCTCTACTTCAACCTCTTGACTTGCAGAAAAAAAACAAACCAAACCCTTGTGCAGGACAATCTATGTAGAGTTACCTATGAATTCCTGCATGAAATTGGTAGACCACAAGGAGACGATTTGGAGAGGAAGATCCTCTCCTATTTTGTTCTTTTTTCTTTTCTTAAACATCTTAGATGGTAAACAATCTGTTCAGTGGTACAATAGGTTTTCTGGTTAAATTAAGTCTTATGTGCTGCACTTGCATTTGTCTGGCTTCAGTTTGTTTTTCTTTATAAATGTGATATGAAGATTTAGAGACAATGTGTAAATATCATTATGCCGTACATCTGAAGATCTCCTTTACTACTGATTACCTTCTTCCACCATTCCACTTAGAATCCATTATTGGGATGATAATCAAATAAAATCTGCCCTTTGCAAAAATGCGTTTCAATTGGAACAACTCAGTCTTTTCTAAAATGAAGAAGTCTTCCTGTAAACCCCATTTTCTGGTGCTCAGCTCATTTTTATGCATCTCTTTCTGAATTTACTCCAGCGTACCATTGATCCTTCACAAAATACATAAACTAGGAGTGGGTACATATACCAGAATGTGCTCCACCATTGCTGAATTTGGAGATTATATAATCTCCCTACTTCACTATTTGATAATTTTTCTGGCATTATATTTAAAGATTATTTTCCCTTTTAGTCTTTCAGGTGACTGGAATCACAGAATCACCAGATTGGAAAAGACCTCTTGAATCATCGAGTCCAACCATTCCTATCTGCTAATAAACCATGCCCCTGAACACCTCATCTGCCCATCTTTCAAACACCTCCAGGGATGGTGACTCAACCAGCTCCCTGGGCAACTTGTTCCAGTGCCCAATAAACCCTTTCTGTGAAAAATTTCTTTCTGATATCTAGTCTGAACCTTCCCTGGCATAGCTTGATGCCATTCCCCCTTGTCCTGTCCCCTTCACTTGGGAGAAGAGGCCAGCTCCCTACTCTCTACAACCTCCTTTCAGGTAGTTGTAGAGAGCAATGAGGTCTCCCCTCAGCCTCCTCTCTCCAGGCTAAACAACCCCAACTCCCTCAGCCGCTCTTTGTAAGACTTGTTCTCCAGCTCCTTCACCAGCTTCATTGCTCTTCTCTGGACTCACTCCAGAGCCTCAACATCCTTCTTGTAGCAAGGGGCACAGAACTGAACATAGTATTCGAGGTGTGATCTCACCACTGCCGAGTACAGAGGAAGAATAATCTGCCTGGACCAGCAGGTTGTGCCTTTTCTGATGCAAGCCAGGATGCCACTGGCCTTCTTGGCCACCTGGGCACACTGCTGACTCCTGTTCAGTTGGCTGTCAACCAACACCCCCAGCACCTCTCCTCCAGGCAGCTTTCTAGACAGACCTCTGCATGTGGTTGTTGTGCCCCAAGTGCAGGACCCGGCATTTGGCCTTGTTAAACCTCATATCATTGGTCTCAGCCCAGTGATCCAGTCTGTTTAGATTCCTTTGCAGAGCCTCCCTACCCTCAGGCAGATCAACACTACCTCCCAGTTTAGTGTTTTAAACTTTCAATGCTTAAAACATGTTACTGACAATAGCAGATGGCATAATACCGAATGGTATTAATAAAGAGAAAACACTTTTTGGAGGCCATAGTCAACAATATAGCATGCCTATGTATATTCCAAATATGTTTACTTCAGTTTGAATGTTGTAATCTTTGGTATGTTCCCAGAGTCACTATGCCAGGGCTTAATGTCAGCTGTATTGAAGTGAGTCTTGGAGAAACTGAAATTTGAAAATCTGAAATCAATGAGTTGTCCATATGCACTGAAATCTGAAACTTCTAAAATAACTTTGTCAGCTAGGGATGGGAGGAGCCGCTGTCTTTGTGTAATTCTGGCTAAACAATTTCACTTGTCTCTACATCATATTTGTAGTTACTCATTCAGTTTCAACAAAGTTTCTGTAAAGGTATTTGATCTTGATTTAATTTCTTCCAATGGTCCATAACCAAACATTTGAGATGACAAACTGTTACAAAAGTCTGTGACTTCAATTGGCAAAAAAACCCTTATTTCCATTTTGAGGTTTCAGTTTCTAATAATTGGAATGAGTCAGGCCACTTTGTTGGACTAAGAGGCAACTAAGGCAAGAAGTCTGGCAGGAAAATATTTATGAAATGAATTCAGTATTATTTTATTTTTTAATAAATTAGACTATCATTGTGTATATTTCACAACCTTTGACTCCCTCCTATAGCTGTTTTTGACTTCCTTCTTTTATGTGTCCATGTCTTGCCTGAAATTTGGGTGCTAAGTCAGGACACTGCCTTTTATATATGGCCTCATGAATGCCGTAGTATATTAATGTTGTCTCTTCACTCTTACAGTATCCTGATCCTGGTATATGTCAGGATCAACTATGCTGTCTTAGGAGTAAAGAGTAAATGGTGATGAATTTTGATCATTAATTTGTAATCCTTCAGAAACTGTTGAGAGTTTCCTTTCCCTAACTTCAAGTTCAGTGGTTATCAGACTCCTAAGATTTTCAGATGATCTGAACTTCAGTCACGTTCTGCATAGCTGCTTTCTCTGACACTGTCCTTCATCTGACTTAGGTCCTTGCTCCTTTAACTATAAAATTTCAGGTAGAAGTATGTTAAACTGCATGTTCTGTGAACCTTCTTAACTGGCTGTGAAATTCCTTTTCCCCCTATATAATCTTAGTAGCACTTGTTCTTGTTTATGGCTTCCTTTTAAACACTGGTTTTCTGAGTTTGGCTTTTCATTTCCTAGGACATCAGGAGCAGTTTCTTAAATGCTAAAAAGGGAGAAGTGACTGCTATTCCTTCTTAGTGAATGCTTTTTTACATTAACTGCTTATGCATTTGATATTCGGAGAAAGTGGTACCTGAGTTACTGCACTCAGATTAGGTATCTTCCACATACAATTTGAGTTACTTGCCTAAGTTTGATTTAGTTTAAGTGTCAAAAGACTCAACCCTACCCAGACTGTTGGCCCTGGCTTTGTTGTGATTATGAGTTAATGTTTTTTGTTATCCAGAACTGAAGCATTTTGCGTCATCATATTGGGTAAATTTTTGTTCTACTTATTTAAATGAGAAATCTGTGCATATGTTTCTGCAGCATAAGGACAGCATAGCCTTTTAAACATAACACACTTTGCTTTGTAGCTTCAGTAGCAGCTTGGCTGCATGAACAACTGGGATATAGATGAAACTTCAGGTCTATAGTTACTATATAAGGTGTCTGGGCATCCCTGTCTGGTTGGACCAGTTCTGAAAGAGAATGTCCTAGCATCCTAATGGAAATAGTCAGCATGTTTTTGTCCTGATGTCTTCTCCAAGCACAAGATTTTCTTTCTACAAACTCCCGCCTCCGGCCTCAGCCTGCAGCTC
This sequence comes from Coccyzus lansbergi, assembly GCA_033558105.1. Taxonomy (NCBI): domain Eukaryota; kingdom Metazoa; phylum Chordata; class Aves; order Cuculiformes; family Coccyzidae; genus Coccyzus; species Coccyzus lansbergi. Next base: position 681,659 of record JAUMJK010000420.1, on the reverse strand, counting down.
TAGGAATGAAGCTTCTTTCTGAGCCTTTTCTGTGAAATGTGATCACTACATTGAGTTATGGAACCTGATACAGAGTTGGTACCTGTCAAATGCACTAAATGGCCACACAGAACATAGGAAAAAAATATCTATGATAATCCTAAGCAGGAAAAAAGCATCATGTATTTAGAAACAGAAGAAATATGTATTCCTATTGAAATTTTTGAACGTTATTCACTGAAGTCTTGAATTGCCTCTAGCTATTATTTGTTAATATTAATTATACATTTATCTTGATAAAACTGATTACCATGTGTTCTGTGACCTTTTCAAATTTACAGCACTTAATTTTTGAAGACCTACAAATTAATAAAGTCTAGCCAAAATGAATGATCAATTAAAGATTGTGGCATCACAGCAAGACCGAATTGGCTTGTTTCTGTGCTTTGCAGCCTTTCTTAAAACACCTGGATTCTGTTGGATACGTCCATAGGCACCAGTGTGCAGTGCCTGTGTTTTTTCTGCAGTCAGTGTTTTGGAGTGTAGAGATCACGTTGTGGTTGAAACTTCCACAATTTGAACCGTTCACGGTCGGCAGTAGGAATGATAAGGGTTGGTTAGGACTACATCTTTTCCAGTGACTTTTCTAGGTGTCTTGGGCCAGCATACTCCAAATAGATTACCTGGAGATCTGTTGCCCTGAAGGTGCTGGCCCTGAGCTATTGTTGACATCCAACTAAAAAGTAAAATGATTCCTTTCTTCTCCATGATATAGTTCTATATTATCAGAGGGCTAACTTGGTGGATCAAAAATCCTTTTAAAAAGTAAAAAATTCATGAAAAATGGTGAATCCTTTTCTGCCTATACAGTTAGGACAGTTCTTTGTGCCAGTGTGACTGTTGGCCTGGGAGAAGCAGGTCTTCCACTGTTAGCACAGGAAAAGTAGATCTGTGATTTCCAGAAGTATTCTCAGCTTTTTAAACCAAGTTCTGGAGTTTACTTTTATCATATATAGTATAATAATTTGCTTTGAGTAAGTGACTGCTGCCCATGTAGAGCAAGCATCGGCATTTATTGAAAACTGGATATGTTTCCTATAACTGTATTTCAGTTATATCTGGAAACTTGCTCACTGATATTTTTAGCCTATTCTTGTCTTAGCATATTTCTAATTTTTGCTCTTTTGCTTGTGTCTGAGCATTTGTGTTATTTCCTGCTGGCTAATGGCTTCTAGTGGGAATGGCTGCTGCTGTGGTAATGGGTTTTGGTAGACACCTTCCAAAGCTTCAGAGAAATGAAATATGATCTACTTAGGCTGTTGCTAATGTAGCAGAAAGAAGATAATTCTGCAGAACAAATAAAAGACCTTTAGTCTTGTGAAGTTTCCTTTCTGCTTTTCTGGAGAAGTCCTCCTGGAATTGATATTCTGCTATCTTGAAAACAAGAAAACCACTGACTTCTCTTGTGATTTATACCTATGATTTCTCTGTGAGAGCCAGAGCATACAAAATCCAATCAGAATTAAATTCTGACCTGACTGGGGTAAAATGTTTCTACTCCTTGCCCCTGCTTAGTATAGCATGTTTTGTGGGGAAAAAAGTAGTTTTATTCTGCCTCTACCTGTGTTATAAGAAATTGCAAACTGTTCCTCCCTGTTTACATTCACTGTGCCTGTCATTTTATAAGCTTTGATCATACCTCTAGTGAAGCATGTTTTTTCCAAGCTGGAGAGTTCAACTCAGTTCAGTTCCTCACACTCATACATTTTCTCCCTAACTTCCTTTTTGCTTGGTCAGTGTTGTTTTTGGCACAAGAGAGGTGTTAGCTGCAGGTCCCGTGAAAAACACAGGTCAGAAATGTGCTTGACTTTCTCTATCAGGAGTGGTGCCTAGAGTTTCTTGGGCCACAGGGACCGCAGTGTTTCCATCCCTTTCTTCTTTGGACTTGGATGCATGATTGCTTCTCACCTAAGAAGATATGGGGAGCCTGTGGTGATCGCTTGCCTTCTGTAGAGCATTTTCTCTGTATTTATGAAGACCAGGAACTGTAGAGTTTCAGCGACAATTGGTACCAGTTTCCTTGATGCCTGTGTTGTTATTCAGGGTATATGTCAATATACTATATTCTACTGTAGGAATATGGACTACAGCATAGAGAAGCAAGACCCATCCTTATGGTAACTCATGGCTTTCTTTAAAGTAGCTGACATGTAGTTCACTTCAATTTTGAAATACAATCTGAACTGTAAACTGTTTCTGATTTGAGGATAAATGTTTGTATCCTTAGCCAAGTACCAAACCATGGATGTATGAAAAAAACAAGATAAAAAGGGTTGTAACCTCCTCCCCTGGCTTCCTTGAAAGCATTGCCAGGAGTGTGCTCTTCATCAGGTGGTGCGGCGATTGCTGGTTAGTCCTGAAGTCCGTTTTGATCCTTTCACCCTATTCAACTGTGGCAGTATACAGCACTGAGTAGATCTCCCTTGTTTACCTTTGAATTAATGTTTAAAAGGACTTATAATATAAAGGCTGGTACTTTAGAACTATTTTTAAATTAAATTTTTCAGATAATGATCTTTCTGTTTAAAAAGAAGTCAATGAAAACAGTACTTGGGACACACGTCTGGGATGGGAAACACCAGCAGAACCCATGGGTATAATGTGTCAGCATTATTGCCAAATTCAAATAGCTACTAAAAAAGTAAACAGTAATTGGAAGTAAATCATATGGAAAAAAGTTCAGAATGAAAAATTTGAAGTTGTTCTATTTATGAATGGTTATCGTTATTTCTTATTTAAGCATTAAATTAAATTCCATGTTGATGAAGTATGTAGTGTGATGTACTCAATACATTAGTAGCTGAGTTGGATGGTGTATAGGAGGAGAAGGAAGATATCTTGGATTCCTTGTAAATATATCTGTGTTCTTCTTTGTGTTAGTGAAAACAACCTGTTTATCATTAAATGGATACAATATTGAAATCAGCTTGGAAATTTGTCTGGTTTTGACTGAGTACTGTCTCTAAAACAGTGAATCTGAAAAGGTGCAGCTTTGTATGTTTAAGTATATGTACATAACATAGCTGATGAAAGTTTGCATTTTATTTTGGAGAAAGTTGTTCAAGGAAGGGTTAACAGAAAGGACATTCACTCCTATCCCTAAATAAGAGAACAGGAAAATGCAAAAAACATTAAAACTTAAAATGTGATATGCAGTAGATTCAAAGCAGTGCTTTCTGTTTAAGATAGGTGAATTCAGATGAGTTTTTTAAAGTAGTTCTTTACAGTATGGACAAGATGTCTATTAGAGATTTTCTGATCTGCCTTCAAACCTCAAGCGCCTTATCTGTTACCCGTGCCATCAGAGAAGAGACTGCTTTTCCCAGATGCTCTGGTATAGATTAGTTTGGCTCACTGTATGTTAATAGAGGCTGTTACTTCTAAACGAGGTCTGCAGTCTGTCTCCAGGATTATATGCCATATTGGAAACCCATGGTGACAAAACCTCTGCAATTTTGCTTTTTGTTGTAAGGTAGCTATTTCCTCATTACTTTCAGCTCTTTTCCTTAGGATGAGCTTTGTATTAGTTAGCTTTCCTAAGTCTGTGCTTATTGACCCTAGCAGATTTATTTAATTGCCTGCCTTGTCCACATGAGAAATGCAGTTTTAAGGAGTTTTCTTTGAAAATATGTTGTGTATTTCTGTTTCACTCGGGAATATTCTTTCAACATTTACATAAAAATCCTGTTAGATGGCTGGAACATGCACACAGCTACTTTGAATGCGACCAATTTTATTGATTAGTCTGTTGTGTGTTCAGTGTTGCCTCCCATCCCTCCCAAACAGGCTGGCAGACTTGGATACAATGCCAGTTCTTCACTGGCTACAATACTCGCAGCAGTGACTCAACTTCCTCACAGAAGTCCAGGGAGACAGAGCCCTCCAGTCTTTGCTACTGACAGCAGTTATAACCACCCACTTTAGTAGTCTGCTGTAGCCTTTGGAATACAGCTGTGCTGGAGAAGAGGGCTCTGGTTTCTCAGTTGCTAGGAGAGTGCCATCCTGTATCAACCTTCTCTTCTAACACTAGTTTGTTGCTGTATGCAAGGAGGTCAAAAGCTGTCTGATTTTATTTTAGTTTTATTCTTTCCTCTGTGAGTGGTGACTATGTACCAGATATTTTTTATCTTTCCGTAATAACGACATTTTGGGAAGAAAGATACCAAGTGCTTCAAGGAGGTGACGTAAAGAGGAATGAATTCCTTTGTGCGTAGTTGAGCACTGAAATTCCTTGTCAAAGCATCATGGAAGCTAGCAGTTCACATGTGTTCAAAAAATGTCTGGATGCGTGAAGAGAAACAAAGCCAAATGGGGATTATCAAATCCAATGATACCACCTTTTATCTCTGAGCTAGAAGTTGGGAGAGTGTTGTAGAGAATTATTACTGTGTATTTTTCCAGTCCTTACGTGCTTATACATTTGCTATTAGCTGTAATAGCAGACTTGATGCTAGGCACCATTAGTCTGGTTGATGTGGCTGTTCTGTGCTCTTGAGGGCTTTCTTCACAGGATGCTGATAATAGGAAAACCAGCTGAGGGCTCTGGCTGAATAGAACAGGAAGTTGGAGTGGTCACTTGCACCATGTTATGGAAGCTTTCTAGCTCTGTGGAGAATGGGAAGAGTTGAAAACAATAGTGAATTCCTCGCTTTTGAAAGCTTTCTGAAGTCTTCTATTGCTCTCTCTGTCTATCTCTTTACATTACTGAGTCCTAAACTCATGGGGTTTTTTTGTTTTTGTTTTTTGCCAAGAGATTCTCTTATGAGTGTTGTTTTGGGCAAGACACACACAACTGTACAGTGATCTCCTAGAAGCTGAAGAATGGGCAGCCTGATCTAGTGGGATGTGTAGCTGCCCATCACAGGGGGTTGAAACTGGATGATCTTTCAGGTCCTTTCCAAACCAAACAATTCTATGATACTATGAATTATAAGGATCTGTGTTAAAGTTGGAAATCTACACTGTTTACAGAAAAAAACAGCAAACAAAGAAACTGTATCCTATTGCTGAGTGTGGTTACATTTTTTTCTGCTAAGTCTACTTCATGTGTGATCATTTTTTTGATTGTGGAGGGCTAATGTCTTCTTGAGTTCAGCTATAGACAATTTATGCTGTTCCTCCAGTCTCTTTCTAGAGCTGGACAGTGACTCTGCATGATACAGCTTTCCATGGCAAGGTGTGAGCTTGCTCTTGTCTCCTAGCCTCCATGATTTCAGGGCTGTTAACCTATGAACGTGATTCAGTAGCAGAATTAATGCTCACACCTGCAGCACCTCAGGCAGCCTGGGCAGGTTCAATATAGCTGCCCAGCAACTTGATTTGTAGCTCCCTTATTATCCCGTACACATTGCAGTATAACAAATCATGCATTTGCTACTTTTTTAAACTGAGATTTTCATGCACTACATGCGTATCTGTGCACAGTGCAAAAAGGTGCAAAATTTGCTCCTTTCATTCCTTCACATTTTGTGTACACTGAAAATACAGAAGTCTGTAGTTGTTTCAAATAATTACAGTATATAAATAATTTGTACACTGATTCCAGATAGAGTTATTTTCAGTTGAAACCACAAGTATAACAATTGAATTGAAAGTGTCCTGTCGTTTTTTAGTTCTACTTGCTTACTTAACCCTGTCAGAAGTACTGGGGTCACCATTATTAATGTTTACCTCCTCTACAGGTTTGTGTGATTAGCGTAGTCTCTTTTCAGTGTAAAGAGATTTTGCCTGTTGGCAGATGTACTGTACGTTATTCTAGTGCATGTAATATCAAGGTGTCTGAGACCTTGCTGAGCTGCTACATAGCACAGCCAAGAATCCCACTGCTTGATATCTGTATTCTCAGCTGGCAACATCCCACAATCACTTATGGTGGTGAAATCCTAAGAACTTCAGTAGTCCTTGCAGGAATGTAAAACTGGTAACAAATCCTTTCTCTGCTGTGGAGAGATGCTCTGGGTTCTCCTGTGGTGTTGAGTTTGCTTTTTGTTGTGTTTGAGAGGAGACTTAAACATGATTTATTACAGTAGCTTGTATTGGATAGGAGCACTACAAAATTCAGGATATCTTTGTAGACTGCAGATGGAATAAAATGAAAATATTAAAAGTCAAATTGTTAAATGAAAAATTGTCCTATTTTGTTTTTTGAAATCTCTATAGGTACTGAAACACCAGAGACTTGAAATTTCATATGTAGCGATATCACTGGAAATTTGCTAAACTTTGTGTTGTTTCTATGAACTCTTAGAAAAGTTTCTAATCTTTTCCTTCAGTTTTGAGAATCCGAAGAATAAGACAAAGTAAGAAATTTTTTAACACCACCGGCTTCAATTTCCTCTAAATCAGGCCCAAACAGAGCCTCTTGTTTATCCCTTTTTGCTGCCACTGGAGTGTGATACTTATAGAAGAGCTGAGTTGGTCCCTGTTTACTTCCCCCTGTCAAGTTTAGCCTTAATGATATTTTTTCATTATACTGGTTACTGCACTGTAAAAAGCAATGAGACAAGGAATGCATTGCAATCAGTTGAGGATGCTTTATGGGACTGCTACTGAAAGAGATGATAAAGTACAAATAATGCTTGGAAATTCTTACGTAACCTTGTAATATTTATGCCTTTGCCAAAGTATTTACTTACTGTGAATTGTGAGATGTGACCTTTTGATGCTTCTAATCTTGCCTCCTCTCATTTCAGATATGATTTAAGAATCCAGTGTATAATACTTGTTTTTAACAGTTAAAGGAGAAGGTTAATGCTTCATGGCCTTTCAAATCTTTTTTTTTTTTTGGCTATTCTTGGATAGTACAAGGATCTGGTTTCTATTTCTGGCTGCTCTTGAAATATTGGTTGCTAGTATCACATCCAAATTGAAATGAGAGGGAAGGAAAGTAAAAATGTTATAAAAATTAAATTATGTGATTTTAATGTCTGGTATTTTGCCCCTTGCCAGGAATAGAATAAAGTACTTCTTATCATTTAGTAATAGGGAATTGCTGTGTTCCATTAGTGCAAGGGATGTTCTGTTAGTGATGGCCCCTGAGACGTTAACTTCCTCAACCTTGAATGATTTTCTGTGGGGAGCTGTGGAAATTTGACTTCATGGAGTCTTGCTCTAGTGTAATTTTTATTCTTTGAGTTCATCAAAGACATAAAATGAATGCAATAAAGATCACAAGACCACTCTGTATTCCTTTGTCTCAAAATTACTGCAAGTTAGCAGTGATAAGAGTTAATGTATTAATGTTACTGCAAGAAAATAGCAGTCTAAAACGGATCATTGCTTTAGGACTGTGGCTTGTGTGTACATGAAATGTTTCCTAACTTTGGATTTGGATTAAAACAAAGACAAGAAACATGTTTGTATCCAAGAATACTAAGAGCTGGAATCAGCCAGGACCTAGTAACTTGAACTGTGCCACCTTACAGTTGTTTTAGGCAGACACTAGTCTGTAAAGTGAAATATTCATTTAGAAAGTCTAGACCACATCAAATCAGATATTGTAGACTCAGCCGTAACTCCCTGATTTCAAGGCCACATAGAGAAGATACAAACAACTGGTCTGATCACCTGCATAATTCGAAGCACAAAATGTCACTTGGTAATTCCTCCTATGGAGGAAATTCATCTCTCTAGGATGTAAGAAAAAGCTGTGAAGTCTGATAAATTGGAGCTGAACTCAGGTATATCTTTGAGATAAACCTACAATCTGAAATTAAAGAGTCTAATCAATGAGAAATTCCCTAGTTTCTTTGGCAAGCTATTCCACTGTGTTACTCATGACTGTGAATAGCTCATACCCTGCTGTTGCACAGAACAAAGGTGTGATTCAAGTAGATTAAATGTACTAATGCTAGCCTTTCTCCATTTCTGCACTTCTCCTCGTGCACTTTTTTAAAATCTAATTCTCAACTTGATGAAAAATGTGCAAAGTGAAATGAAATGATTAAATTATAGTAGACTGAAGACAAGCAGGAAATAAAACTACCAGTGAAGAGACAATACAGTACAGTGAATATTGCTGCAGTTTTGCCAGTGGGCAGAAGTGATGCATATCAACTGAGATAATTAGGGTAGTAATGTTGAAATCATTGAAGTTGTTTAAGTTTGATTGAGAACAGAATTTGACCACTTACAATCCATTTTTAGCATATTACTCATATAAAACTACAAAGATTGATTTAGTTTTCAGAACAGATGTCTTTAATGTTTATTTGAGCATGCCCGTCCAAATGTTCTGGAACTTCTGCTCGTCATGCAGGGTATTTCTTGAAGCTCTGTTTGCAAACCTCTTGGATAGGGAGGAATATGTTAGTTGCAGATTAAGTGGGAATTTAAGACTGTACAGCTAACCTATATTTTGAACTGGAAAGGGTGATAGGAAGATACATAGCTTATCTCTTTATTAATTCAGGAAGGCTTAGCAAGGCTGGATTTTGAAAGGCATATCTCTGCCTCAGACAGGATTCTTCCTTGTCTGCTGTATTCAGTAAATTGTACTTTCTCCCTGATTCTTATTTGCCTGTTTGGTAATTCTGGAAAAAGCTGCAAACAATGTCTGGATACTGAACTCAGGAATGCTTTGCAATAGATAATACTTTGACAGATTTGCTTTTCCTAATGTTATCCATCTACTTCCAACCTCTCTCTCTAAAAATCTGGTTGCAAATGAATATTATGCTGCAATATGGTGGCACCATATTTGGTACTACCAACTACTTTGTTAAAATTAATAAACTGTACAAGTGGTTTTGTCACAATAATTTCTGAATTTGACATACTGCTGGTTTCCATGGCTCCTTCCAGTTGCAGTGCAGCCCTATATCTAGAATGTTTAGAGGAAAATTCAAATATGTTGCTCTTTTATCCACATAACTTCACATTATGTTTCAACTGGCTGTGTACACAAGAAAAAACACAACATAATCTACTTCTGCATCGTTATTCTTGTAGCAAATAGCATTTTATAAACAGTAACTTTTGTAAATTTTTTTTTTTAGCAGAACAAATGCTTAGAGTTATGGGTGTGTTATGTATACACCTGTTGTACAAACTTTTGTATTTGAACTGTATTCTTAACCAGTGAAAACTGAACAATTTACTTTTATTTCAAATGTCACATTATGCTGTTCTGGCACCTTAAAGTGTAGGTAGCTATCCCTAACAGAATCTAATTATTTTATTTTCTGTTCAAATATGATGACAAGAACAAAGTCAAGACTTGTGCAATTTGTTTTGAGAGCAACATTATTTTGGAGAAGCAATATGGGTTATCCTGATCCCTGAATGTGAGGGGGATCTTTAACATCCATGTGCTCGGCAACCACGGATAGGCAGAAGGGACTTAGTCTTATCCTCTTATCAATGCTATAAATAACTTTATAATTAAAATTTATAGCCTTTGTGCATTGAAATTCTAACTATTTTCAATGTCAAATAGTATCAGTACATTACCATTAGATGTACAGTCTGCTGATTATGTCTGATTTGGGCTGTTTGGAGTCTCCTGTAAGTGATGACCATGACTTTTGGACTTTGTTTCATTGAGGCTGTGAATTAATAGAGGAATTAAGGCTGCTCACAAATGAGCACAACACTCATTTCTGTTGTTGATGTAATTCATGACCTTAACAACTGCCTGCAGAATCACCTTGCAAAGGTGGTATGTGGTTCACGGGATAATAAGTACCCTCACTGTTCACTCAGCATCTCTGAGTGATTTTTCATAGAGGGAATCACAAAAGAGCAAGGGTGCTCGGGCACTGGAAGGCAAGGAGGCTCATGGGCTGAGCCAAGACTAAGGAAAAGCCTGAGGCTAATCTAGATTTTAGCTCTTGGAGCTACTGAAGTTCCTTTTATCCATACTCCTTAAGAAGATGAGTGTACATTTCTAAAATGTAAAAATGTTTTTTAGCTACAGTGTCTACATTGCTCCCAATTCCATTCTTACACTACCACAGCTTCTGAAGGCTCATGTAAATCATTCTGGGTGAGTGGGACTAATAGCAGCAAGATGTGCAGTGTCACTAGAAATGGTTAAATACATCAGAACTGGAGTTAGGGAAGAGTCAGTCTGTCTCAGAAAGCTGTTGTGCTTCTTGGAACAATCTGCACTTCAGTCCTGGGTGTGCAACCTGGCTCCCCAAGGCTTGCTGTGCTGGCTGGGAATGGCACCACTGCCACCTGCTTGAGCCTGCTCACATCCCATTTTGTTTGATTTTTAACACTACAGTCAGAGAGCCAGGGACAAAGGAAAAAAAAAAGGGTTGAGCAGTTAACATGCTAAGCTGGGAGGATGTGCTTGTCCAAACTCAAGCTCTGCACTGCACCAGCAGAACAGTTTCCCAGTACACAAGCCAGCCTGTTTAAAGATGGTATCTGTATGCTGCATTGCATCTTACAGCATCAACACACCCACTGTCTCCTGCTGTTTGATTCCTCCTGTGCTCAGGGAAGTAGGACTTTTATAAATATAAGCACAATTGTGTCAGAGGAGTTTTCAGATCTCTGATCAATTGCTTCTTTTTCTGAAGGCAGTTCCCAAACCACTGACTGTATGGGCGTGTGTCTGAAAAAATCATGAATGCCATAAAATCACATCTATGCACACAGACTAGTGAGTTACATTGGTTTGGTTTGTACTGCTATTTTGTGCTTTCTCTTCTAAGCCGCTTTTTCTTTCTGCCTCAAGGTAAGTACTCTGTTGTGTGACCTTAATCATAGAATCATAGAACAACCAGGTTGGAAGAGACTCACTGGATCATCGAGTCCAACCATTCCCACCAATCTCTAACCCATGTCCTTCAGTACCTCATCCACCTGTCCTTTAAACCCCTCCAGGGAAGGCGAGTCAACCTGGGCAGCCTCTGCCAGTGCCTAACGACCCTTTCTGTGAAGAATTTTTCCTTACATCCAGCCTAAACCTCCCCTGGTGGAGCTTAAGGCCATTTCCTCTCGTCCTGTCCCCTGTCCTTTGGGAGAAGAGCCCAGTGCCCTCCTCTCCACAACCTCTTCTCAGGTAGTTGGAGAGAGAAATGAGGTCTCCTTTCAGCCTCCTCTTCTCCAGGCTAAACAACCCCAGCTCTCTCAGCCATTCCTCATAAGGCCTGTTCTCCAGCCTTGTTGCTCTTCTCTAGACTCGCTCCAGAGCCTCAACATCCTTCTTGTGGTGAGGGGCCCAGAACTGAACACAGGACTCAAGGAACAGTCTCGCCAGTGCTGAGTATAGAGGGAGAATAACCTCCCTGCACCTGCTGGTCACGCTGTTTGTGATACAAGCCAAGATGCCATTGACCTTCTTGGCCACCTGGGCACACTGCTGGCTCATGTTCAGTCGGCTGTCAACCAACAACCCCAGGTCCCTCTCCTCCTGGCAGCTTTCTAGACAGACTTCTCCCAGTCTGTAGCTCTGCATAGGGTTGTTGTGCCCCAAGTGCAGGGCCTGGCATTTGACTGTGTTAAATGTCATGCCATTGGACTTGGCCCAGCAGTCCAGCCTGTTCAGATCCCTTAAGTCTCTTTTTAAAAAGGAGGTGACAAAAATATGGAAAATGGAGAGAAAACTGAAGGATAACATAATATGTCTGTGACAACTGAAGCAGAAAACTTGTACGAAAATGGTACTAAAATTTCTATTAGCCAGCAGGAATTTTGCTGATTCATGCCCACCATGGCTCTGGCCTGAAGAAGAGGATGAGTCAGGGAGGCGGATCAAGTGTTTTCGCTGCGCGGGGGAACCAGGGAGCTCAGTCTCCTCAGCATGACCTGCTTCTGGAGAGGACTGGTGATTGGTGTGTTTGGTAACTAAACATTTTCAGGTAAATTGAGCTGAGGCATCCTGAAATGAGAATACACACAAGAGCTGGCTCTTGTGGAAAATGTTGCCAAGATCTGCCTTTGAGGTAGTAATAGAAATGCGAGAGGGGAGTGTAGTTCCACCTACATATGTAGGAAGACAATTTTCTGAATTTAAGTCCAGGAAAATTCCCAGCTCTGGTAGATATTTGCTGGCAAACCTACACAGACACACTGCTGTCCCCAGCCCTCTGTGCATCTCTGCTGGAGACCTGCATCCTTGCTGCAGAGTGCTGATGAGAGATTGTGGGCAGGTACATTACCTACATCCGTTTTCCATCCTGAGTTTTAATGCAAACTTACCTTTACTAGCTGATGACGGTAAGGTCAGATTGTGAGCTGAGTGACACATCTATGATCTGTGGCACAGGGCAGCAGTGTCCTCAGCAGTGGCAGCTGGAGCCAGCTCTGCTGGCTGTTAGGCTAAATATTTAAAATAATTTACAACTGATTTCTCCAAGGAACCTGTCTGATTTGCATACTTATGTGCTTCCTCTCCTTATAAAGTATCTGTGCACTGGCAACCTTTTAAAGCAACTTTTTGAGTGACTGCCTATGTGGCAGGTATGCATGGTAAGCTGTGCCTTCGAATGGTGATGCGGTCTCAGACAAGTAGCTAAGTTATTGTGGGATAACAAACTACTACTCTTTATTTTTTATATTACTCTTTACTGTAAACATCAATCTGATAGACTCACAGTGAAATTCAGATTAGAACAGGCTTCAGGAGTTCATTTGCATGTTCCTAAACTTCCTGACTAAAATGTATTAGCTTAACCCATTTTGCTGAGGTTTTAAGTGAAGCTACATTAGTTAACTCTAAGATAAGTATGGCGAATTAAAAATCAAGGAAATGGAAAGCAGGTTGGAAAGAAGATATTTAAAGATAGCCATTGATTAGTCTAGTCCATGCAATAGTGTACTGAAAGGTTGTGGCCAGAACAGTCACGAGTAGGATGGTCAATTTGAAAAAATTAAAAACAGATTTCTAAAGCCAAATTTGACAGCAAAAACTGAAACTTGAAGGGTAAAGTGATTCTAATGCTCAAAAGACAGTTTACTCAACAGCAGTGCAGATCCTGTTGCCAGCAGAGAAAAAAAGAACAAAACTGTCTTCACAGAGTTTAGAAAAAGGAACTAAAAACTTTGAAGGTGAGATCACAGAAGAGACTACTGGAGAGTTGTTTAAGGACACAGGGAAGGAAGAAAAGAGAGTCAAAAAAGACAGAAAAAGAGTAAGAGGGAGTGGAGTGCTTTAATCAGGCGACAAAATGAATGATGAAATGTGCAACGCAGTTTAGTGTGCCCTCAGCTTTGGCACAAAGCTGTTTGTCCTGGCAATGTGGGTATGAGAGACCATTGTAAGGCACCTGCTTCAGCACCGGGTGGATAGGTTAACTGAAATGTGATGAGTCAAACCAGATAACTAGATGGAGTTTTCTAAATTAACCATCTCTGTAGTCAATGAAGATTTCTATTTAATAAGTTTTCTCCCTTCTGTAGCACTATGTAAGACCCTGAACAACAGCCTCGTAACCTGTGTAGACAATTCTTGTTTTGCCTTGTGGTTCAAGATGGAAATTTACATGATTTACCATCACATTTGGATGGTTGGTAATTTAGATCATTGCACAATTTTTGATAAGCAGAGTTATAATTTATAGTTAGTATATAAATTATGATGTGCGAACTTACAAGTTCATGCTGTTTGTTGTAGATGGTCCAATATGATATTTCTGCTACCATCAAGTGAAGTGTGATGGATAAATGCCTTATCACATTTACATTCAGAAACATTACAGTTTGTTATTCAGAGTGTCATATTTATGCACTTCTGCTGACAGCTTTAATGAACTATAGGTCTTCTAAGTTTCATTTTCACTGTGGTCACTCATGAAATCATTATTGAATGGTCAATGAAGTCAGGCAATCAAGCACTTCAACAAAAAGCCTAACACAATTTAATTTGCCAGAACAAGAAAAGAAGGATGTTATTTGTTAAATAGGGAGTCTAATAATGAAAATATGACAAGTCAAAATGTAGCTGTTGGTTTTGGCTTGTGCTATTAATATAGTTGTCCCTTTTCTTTTTAGTGAAGTAATTCTCCCCTCACACCTCTCCCAAAATCTAGCTGTATGGGAAGCTGCTCACTAAGCTGTATATTCGGAAAATCAGCATAGTTTCAGTTCTTCCTCCCAGAAAGATGCTTTCTCCTGAGGCTTCAAAGTCATCATGGCTGTGACTTACATGTGTTGCTTTCATGAAGATGAGTCACTTCAAATTTTTTGACATTAAGGCTATCATACTGTCTATCAGTGTGTTATCTGTCGTACACTGAGAAATGCTCTGAGCCCCACAGCTGCAAGAAGGCATTAGAGAGGAGCAACACAAGAAAGGGAAAACCTTTAAGTAAGTGATAGTTAGTTTGATTTATCCTTTTTTGAGAGAGAAGGAAAGGTGCAAGAAAGTGATGGTGATAAAGTATAGATTATTTTGGTGACATTAGCAGATGTTATTCCTTAGACTGCCAAGTTCTGTGGGCAGCAGTTTGGGAGACAGTGTTGAAGGGAGACTCTTTGCCAGTTAACTGTGAGAAAGAGAGAGAGAAGACTTTAAGAGGCTGAAAAAACAGATGTCTGAAAATAAGAATCCTTTCCTCCTTCTAATAACTAGAATTAGGAAAGCGTGTCAGCAGATGTAGCAAAAGCTGAAGAAGCTGGGTAGTGGTCACATGCTATCTGAAGTGCAAGAGTAAATATTCCCCCATTTTTTTCTGTGAGGAAATGTCCTGAATGGTTTCAGCCTCCTGCAATGCAAAGTCATGTTAAGCTGAGGAATCTTGGGTGGCTGAGTACTTTCAGCACCGAAAGCTGGGAGCTAGGAAAATGCAGCAGAATGGGCACTAGGTTAGGAGGCAGATATAGATTCAGTTCCCCACTTTGCTGCTGACCCGTTGTGTGACTTCTGGCAAGTCAGCAAAAGCAGCAGAGAGGGTTCTTTACATGCTACTGAGCCCTCCATGCATTGTGAGCAGCCTTTTTTATTTTTTCTGATGGAACTCACATGTAACTCACACGGAACTTACTCTTAATTTAAGCAACTGAAGGAGGAGCTGCTGCTGGTATCCTGATTCTGCAGTGGCTTAGTGATTAAAGCTCTCACTCAGGATGAAGGAGACCAGATTCAAATATTCTTTTTTTCTGAGTGCATACAAGCCCACTCAGCTAAGAGGAGTAACACGTCACTATTATTGCTGTTATTAGTTTGTATGCTCACTTCTTGTTGACTTGATGCTACTGTGTAACCAAGGATCCGAGATGAATTGCAGGGGAGCAAAGGGTTGAAGAATGCTCTGTTCTGTAGCCAGCTGGTGTGGGACCTCACTGGATAGGGAGGGGACTTGCTTTCTTCCTCCTGCATATGCAATTTTTTTGTCTCGTGCAATGAATCTTTGATTCTCTTTGATAATGCTTCAGTCAGATGGTTGAGGAGCACCCCCCACCTCTTCCTGCCCATTGTTTCCTTTCACATGCAGAAGGTCTGGAGGTTATGCCCATCCTTGGGATTTACAAGGTGTGGGTTTGAACCTTGTTCAAACAAGATGGACCTGTACCTACGTCTTTCCATGCAACTGCTCTAACCCTAAAAGTGTTGGAGATATGGGAGAGGGGGCAGATGCTTTAATAGATAGCTGCAGCAGCTGCAGCTGCCTTCTGCAGGGAGCCTGCTTCTTTTGGCACTTGCATGCCTAGGGTCAGGAGTACTTAGCTTCTGCAGCCTCCTCAGATTTCAGCATCTATTCAAAGAATGTAAAAACCTGGTTAGCTCTTGTTAAGGGTCCCTAACAACAGGCTTAGTGCTTTCAGTATTGTATGGTGCAAACTCTGCATGTTATTTGCAGAGGAAGGGTGGGTAGGTTATCAAGGCTAGCAATGGAAGAAGAGTTAAAGTTGAAGTCCACTTGCCATTTTTGAGAAGTTCCTGAGTGTTCCAAGATGTTTGAACTTCCCTGTGGTATTATCTTTACTGTAGAGCTCATCTTTTCAGAAGACAGCAGCAGTGGAATAGGCGAAGATCTTTGCTTGGGTTGTTTCTGCATAGTTTTTTAAAAACTATATTATTTCACTTATGTTACAGAGTTGGCAGAGTTCCTTCTCCTATATTCTTATTTTAACACAGTCATTTTTTAGAAGAAGCTTCACAACTTTATGGAAGATAATTTGAAAGAACTCAAACTATTCTCCATTAAAAAGATACTTGTTGCAACATACACTTCTTTAGGTATTGGACTTGTTTAGCATCCAACACTTCCAAATGCACCTCCTGAGTTTGAGACAAACCTTTTTTAAAGCATCAAACCAGTTGGCAGTGTCTCTTTAAATTTGCTATTGCACTGCCTTAATCAAACTAACCAGCACAATAGTCATTGCACAAAGAAGCTTCAAACATGCATATTTTATGAGTATTTCAGAGAACTACCACACAAAAGGAGAAGTAGGCTGTGTCTACAGTATTATCACTTCACCTATTGTAACCTTTCCAAGGATTGTTTTAGATAAAAGGAAAGTGGTGGCCTATGATCACTGCAGAACAGGGTCAGTGATCACAGGAAGGGGAGGAAAATGACAACTCAGGTGTCTGAGGACACTTCTTGTCACCTTGATGCATGCTATCTGATTGTTAAACCCTATTCAGAGCTTTATGCTAAGGTTATTGTTGGAGTCATTCAGAGCATATTAATCTACAGCACTTGCTTCTGATTTTTTTGGCTAAGTTATATAAAATGTTGGTTCAGTGGTTCCTATTTTTTTGTGAAACCTGAAGGCTTGTGAAAGCTGAAAGTTACTTAGCATTCATAAGTCCTATAGCATCCTTTAGTTAGTTTCTATCAGCCCCTGTGAAAACAGCTTTTCTCTTTAAAGAGAATGAAGAGAAAAGTTTGCTATAACAAAATGCAATAGTTGCCAGTTTAAAAATAAAACAGCACAGTCTGCATCTTTCTAGTGTTTTGACTCCTAGAATATTTACAGGTTAATTCAGTTATAAAGCACCACTGGGAATACTAGTTTAACTGGAGCATTATGCAAGTAAAACTGTGTGCAACACACCTTGCATTTGCAGGGCCATACAGAAATATGTGGAATATATTCTTGCATACAAATATGTAGGAGTAACTGCAGCAGTTTTTATCCATTGACAAAGGTGGCAGCCAGGGGCAAGGGTGACCTTCACACAAGATGTGAATGATGTGTGCAGGGTGTTTTTATGACTGAGCAGGCATGCAGTGAACCCAGTAGAGCTTGCTCCTGCTGCTGGGACTGAGCATTGTCAGGATCTTTGCCTCTTACTGTGCAGCTGAAACAGTAAACAAGCACCCTGTGAGCCTGTGTCCCCAAGGCTCAGCACACAGGGTGCTTCTGACCTGTGAATAGCTGCAAGGTACTGAGCACTGTAACTGTAGCATTTATTTCGGATTTATTGTGAGGTGATCATGGAAGACTATTTACACAGAAGTTTTAGAGTTACTATTAAGGCAGATCTTGCTGGAATTATTTTCCATTATTTGCTCATAGGCTTTGTTTTTATGCTGTCTTTTCTTCTTCCTGCTCCCATCTGGCTAAGCGTTGCAGTTGCTGATTGTACCATGTGTGGTTATCAGACTGCTTGAGCTGACTTCCCTCCCCAGCAATAAAAATATGTTAGTAGAATGTCATCTTCTGGGAGACTGTTTCTTTCTTCTGATCTCTGCTGCTTTGCATCTCTTGATTTTGGTTTAATCAAAGTTCATTGTGTCCAGGCTTGAGCAGATTTCTGTCTCTTGGAAAACTTTCTCTGCTTCCTGTCTGGATAGGATTGCCATGTGAAGAACTGAGGAGAGCTGCCTCAGCAGCACACTTTCCTTGCAGCAGCTGTTGAGACAGGACATGAGCACCCCCTGGATACGATGGGGTTCAACCAAATGGACTTTAGTAGAAAAACTCACATTCTTGTTTCTCTTCTTTAGTAAATATTTAATTTTACTAACATTGGGCACCTTACATGCAACTGAGTGTCTGGCTTTCTGCACAGGGCATATGAGCCTGGGATTTGTGCTGTAGATGTCCATGGTGTTGGATCAGCACACCAGCAGGGTAAACTTATGTTGACTTGGAGAAAGGGCAGGGTCAGCATTCAGAAATGCTGCTAATGACATGTCTATGAAAGGGCAGTCCAGGGAGTCTGCAACAGAGGTACATTTGGCTCACCAAGGTTGGAATGTCACCGGAAGCATCACATTGTGGTGATCAGGAATGGCTCCCACCCTCTGGCATGGTGTTGGCCTTGGTGAGCTCTGTTGGAAAAGTCAGAAAGCCAAAGGAACCACAATAGAGGACCAAAGCTGCAGTTTGTTCTCCCCAACTTTGCGTGGAGCAACGCTTCTGGATGCTGTGGCTGATAGGAAAGAGCTGTGATTGACCAAATGGACTCCTGGGAGCCATGGTACAGTGCAGGATGGGGGCTGAAAACTCATTCTGAATTGTTACTCCTTACCATTTGTCAGAAGCTGTCGCAGAGCTGGCCAAGACTTGGAGCAAACAGTTCACAATTTATACTGAAGTTCTTTGAAATGCAACCTATTGGATATATATTGTGTTTGAGCACATCTGCAAGGAAATTGTGAGCAAGATTTGAAGTATGGGAAGGTATTATTCAGTCTGGAAGTGGGGGCATGGAGACCACCAATCAATTGTCCTTCCAAGGTCCTTTTCTAATACTGTCCAGAACTCCAGAGCAGTGGATAGACCCAGATCACAGTCTCACTACGACTTCTGCTTCCTTGAATTACTGTGGGTAGAGAAAGTCAGGTTTCTTTTTCCTACAGAAAATACCTTGGTTACTAGGATGCAATATCATTGTATGGTTTCACCAAGCTGAACACTTGCATGTTTGTACCACAGAAACCTAAAAAGCCCCCCTCTTTTTCTTCTATTATTTTTTACTGTTACAAGAGTTGTAATCACTGACCTCTTTTCACCCAAATCTTTGCTGATAAATACAGAATGGTTTATACACATAATGTTACTCCTGATTACCTATTATATAGTTGATGGGATTGTGTGTGTTATGTCTATGAACAAAATAACTTGATTTATACCTTGTGTTGAAGTTTTCTACTAAAGTTATCTACCAAAGCAAAAAGAAAATGCAGTTAGAATGCTATGGACTATTTTTCTTCAGAAATCTATGCACTGTTTTCATGTTGATATATATTTAAAGCTTATTTCAAACACCATAATAAAACAAGAGGAATTTTCCCACTAACTTTAACAGTATTTGACCTGAAGTCTTTATTGCACAACTTTAGGGGTTTGTTTTGTTTTTTTGTTTGTTTGTTTTTAATTTCGTATATACTAGTTAGAATTGAGAGGACTGAAAAATGCATAGGTTGGGTTGTTTAGAAATGGACTTAATAGGTATGTTTTTTGTTGAGGTACTCATAAAATATTTTGGTAAATCTTAGTTTACCTGAATTTTTCTCCAAAATTTAATATTCCAAATTCAAGCCATCTCTTTTGGTTTTCTTGGAACATGTTTTGTTCTGTGCTGTTATTTATCATAGAACCATAGAACAACCAGGTTGGAAGAGACCCACTGGATCACCGAGTTCAACCATTCCCATCAAACACTAAACCATGTCCCTCAGCACCTTGTCCACCTATCTCTTAAACACCTCCAGGGAAGGTGACTCAACCACCTCCCTGGGCAGCCTCTTTCAGCGCCTGATGACCCTTTCTGTGAAACTTTTTTTCCTAATGTCTAACCTAAATCTCCCCTGGTGGCGCTTGAGGCCATTTCTTATATATGTTACATTAAGATGTGCAGCTATTAGGCATTTGTAATTTGGTTTTCATTATTTGCACCATTATTTCTGTTGGTAAACTGCCTGGCTGGCTATATGTGGGAGAAAATCAATATTTAAAACCAGAAATATGAATTCAATAAGCAGTTTACATTAGGGAAGATTCACTGAAACTTTAAATATTTTCAGAGTAATATGAAAAATATGATGAAGCGATATCAAAATGTGCATGTAACATTTTCAAACTATTCTTATGATACAGGTAATGTGTATTTGAAATGACAGTTATTTCTATTGCTAGATGGGTAAAGAAAGCATGATTTCTTATTTATGAAAGCAGTACAATGATCCTAAAATAAGCACTTCATTAATTTACAGATAAGTGCTTTTTTGAACTGAGCAACTGGAAATGAAGAAGGAATACGAAATTGAAATCCTCTTAAGAAAAGTCACTTTGAGAAAAGTATCAGCACAGTGTGCTTTCAGTCCACAGTCATTAAGAAATTAAATGAAAAAACATGTAATTCCCAGACAAAAAACCCATCCTTAATTTAGCCAAAAGTGTAAACACATATCTGCTAATTAAAAATCTTTAATTAGAGTATTATTAGAATTTCCCAATACACCAAAACCCAATTCTTAAATTCAGACATAAAGCTAAGGAGAAATGCAAATGTGTACCCATATCATCACTGGAAAAAGTAGCAGCACACAAATAAAAGACACTTTTATCTGTCAGTTACAATAATGACAAAACTTAATAGTGATTTACTTAACCTTGAACTTGATTTTATTTTTTTAAATGAAAAAATGACCTTGGTGAATTGACACTACAATTCCTGTATTTTCTAGCTATTTATGTATTTCTGTTCTGACACTGAACCTCCTTCTTAGACAAGGCATCTAATAATAATTTAGAACCTGGAAACTTACTAAGAGGGAAAAGAAAATAGGTGTTGCCCGTGTCCTAGACTCTGATGCATGTTTCTCCTAGAAATCTTTTCTAGCCATTGTTACACTGCTTAGGAGACAGCAAAGGGAAGACAGCAAAGACATGTTTCTGTTATATGGGTAAAGAATATGGGTTTCTTGCTAGGCACTTGCTTTTAAACACAGCAAATCACTGTGTCTTTAATGGGATCCATCAGGGAGAAGTTTAGAAAGTATTTTTTTCCCCATAAACAGTTCTCCATAGTCCATCCTCACATTATTATCTATAAACGTGCAGCTGAAGGCTTGGTGGAGACTGAAGACAGTCTGATTAATGATGTCTTTCTCAACAAGGTGTAGTGTGTACTTGGCTGGGAGGAAATTTCCAGTTATTCTCAAATGGGAATAATGGAGGTCAAGGCTGCCCAGCTTGCTATCAAGGCTGTAAACACGGCAGATGAATAACATACTGCTGTGTTTTCTGGCTGAGTGTAGGTTAGTGGGGCTCTATGAATTGATCAGGCAACTTTGTATATATTTGGACAATCGCTGCAGATTGGGATGGTCCATGGATAAACCACAATTTTCTTGCTTATGGCAATTACTAATTCTTTTTTTTTTTTTTTAAGGAGGGTGGGATAGAGTGTTTGATGGTGAGGCCACTGGGTATATTTTGCTCAGAAAGCTTGTTTATGCTGATAAGTTAACAGTTAGGATTATACTGTTATCTTTGTGTAATTGCTGCTTTGAACAAGACAGGGCCCATACTGGGAAGGGCATGAGTGTCTCCAGGTGCCGTGAAATAAAGCAGGTGATGTTTAACTGCTTGTAGTCAGTGGTCAGCTGGTGCTGTTGACTTTGTTATGGCTGACTGAGAAGAAAATAGTTAAAAATTATTTTATTATCCTCTTGCTCAGAAAGCATGATATGTTGGGCAGTAGTTCTTTGTCGTCTCAAGACACCTAGCAACCAGTGGGAGCCCATCTTCTCCCTTCAGCTGGTAGGTAGTTACAGAGGCTATTCCCATGCTAATGTTATGACTTCTATTTATTGTACTTGACCCAAATACTGATACTGGATGCAAGAGACATTCTTGAGAACTGCTGTAGTGATATTAGCCTATTATCTGCAGCTGTAGGTGGAAGCTATGGTGAAGATAAACAATTCTAAGGCAAAGAATGATTCTTCTGATGGTTTTTACTTTTAATCAGTAAAATCTTATATTTCTACAGTGACTTCTTTATCTGGGTCATACTGTTGTGACTGTAGAAATGTTCAAGCTCAGTGACTACAGAAAAGTACTGAAATTGAGTGCTCTCTAATGATGTTCAGTCCTGCCTTAGAAAAAAGAGAGTCGGGTTTTGGCAAATTTTTCAGCATACTCCAAGACCCCAATGTTGCTAAGCAGGGAGTCTGTTTGGAAGTGTTCTGAAGGCTTTGGAGGCCAGCTTCCCAGGTTAAATAGGGACAGCCTTGTAGCTTGGTGAATAATGAGCACAGAATGCAGGGTCTGTGAGTAACAGGAGCTGATGTGTGATAAATGTGTTACTGTTGGATACATTTCTATTGTAATTGTAGCCTGTTGTCCCATGAAAAAGATGTATTTGCGACTGTGTTGTGTGCTTGTCAGGTAATCTCACACAGAAAATTCTGAGGCAAATATGGCAGTGGGATGGAGGTCACAAATATGTTATGGTTCTGCATGTTTTGTGAAAAAAAAGGAGTGGAGGACAGTGAAAGCTCTCCATGAGGTGGAAGACATGGAGTGACTTCATCTGTTTCAGACAGGAGAAGTTGCACAAATGCAAGAGATGTTATAAGTGTCCCAGATACATGAGATGGTTCAAGTAGACCTCATAGTGAAACATGAGGTGCAGTTGTTAAGAAAGAAGTCTTCCTCCATTGTACTGCCTATAGAATTCTTTTATAGATGGTAGCAAAGGCATTCAGAGTAGCAAGAGAAATGTTAAATTCTGTTGTCACTTACCCTTCATGCACTCTAAGGTCTAAAAGCAAGGACTTTATATCCTATCAATACTATAAAGCACCACACAGTCTGGGCAAGCGTTTCTGAGAAAAGTAATTTCTAACAAAATTCAAGGGACAAAGCCTTGTGCCAACCCATGAGCTTGCCGAATCCTTGCCTACTAACCACAAAGGGTACCTCTGCAGATTGATTTGATGAGGCTCTGTTCCTCTGTGGCCTTTTAACTAGTTGCTATTCCTATAGCACAAAAATGGGTAGTAAAGTGTTACACAAAGCAGCATTTCAGTTGCCAGCTGCACCCCTGCTGTTGATGCTTCCCACTAGGGAGCTGTTGAGTTAAATGGTGCATAGTCAGCTGGCTGTGCTTTTCTTCTCTCCTATGCAACGACTTCACCTCATTACCTCTCAGGTGAAACTGGAGCTGTCTGCCTCAGCAGCCTGCTTCTGATTTCAAAGAATGAGTTGGGGTTTATGACTGTTGACTGTGGAAGGCAGGGGCACTGGAGCAGTAGCACGTTTTAAATCTATTATTTCCACTTTTTGTTGCAGTTGCTGCTTTTGGAATTAATTGCTGGGCTTTTTTGGTCATATTTGTTTTCAAATATTTCAGTAGGAAGTTGAAAAACAGGAAAGGGAAGGAGAGCAACACTGCAGATAAAAATATGTATTAAAAATATTCCATATGACTCCTGAGAAATGGCACAGTAATCTTGTGGCTCTCCATTTATCATTTTGAAAAGTGTATAGCTAAATATCTTAAGTATGCAGAACTTAAAAATTCATTAATAAAAGAAGGGGGAATAATACTGACTTGTTTGCTTCTCTGCTCTAGCAGCTTTTTAGATAAAGAAGGGGGAATGCTTTTAATTGTCTTTGTAAGATACATTTGAAAATTCATCAAACCCTTACCTATTATTCTAAGCCAGTTATTTAAAAAGATGTAAATCCTTCCATTTCTATGGAGATGAGCAGTGACAAACAATTACAAGTGTAAGCTAGGATCAACTGTATCTGCAAATAAAAGCCTGTGCTCTCCCAGGGCATCTGCAGCTCAAAAATGCCTGAATCCAAGCTGCCCAGTGAGAGGTTCCTTGGCATTCATCTCCTACTAGGCTAATCCTACACTGACAACACTTAAGAAGGATTCTTTTTTTATTCATTTTCACTCTGCATTCACTGTAACCTATTTAATACAGAGGCAACAACTAATGCAAAAAATCACAAGCTCAGCTTGTCCTGTTACACTAAAACCCAATGCAGAAACTGAGCAAGTTGGATCATGTGGAATAATGTCACATGTATTTAAGGCAGCTGCAGGCAAAGAATGAGCAGAGTGAAAAGACGTTCTCAGATTCTGTCCCCAGGCATAGTTTCATACTTCTGCATGAGGTGTTATTTGCAGCACTGTTTTTCACAGGTCCCAGGTGGGAGAAGTGCTTCCCACAAAGCCCTAGAGAGCTCTTGTTGTGATGGTGCTTTACCAGGTTGTGTGCTTTGTTTCTAATCCTCTAGGAGGTTACCAGCTTTCCATTAGCAACCGCTGCAAAACCACAAGAAGTACTGAAAATGTGGTAAAACAGATCACTTGAGAGGAAGTGCCTTGGGAAGCTGACAGAATAGTTCATAGGGAGCTGGTTCATCTTACCTGAGGATGCCCAGCTTCTCCAATCATCCCAAAGGTGCCTAAAAGTTGGTGTCCTTTTTCAATTGTGCAAGATTCTCTGAAAAAAAATAGTTAACTCACATTGATCTGCTTGATGACTTCTTAATTCCTAAGCATTTCATGTGTCCTGTGTTACAGGGGAAAGTAGTGTGAGTGGGTTTGCTTTTAGTTGTGTCAAACTGAGCTAACAAAGGAATGGAAAAGGAGAAAAAAGCATGAAACAGAAAAAGACACTGAAAGAAACGGGGAAAAGAAGGGGAAGAGGAAGAGCAGCAGAGCAATTCTTGCAGGTGCGTCTCCTGGAGCTAAAAATGCCTCCCAAAAAGTGAGGGCTGATAGGAGAGAAGCCAGCATTAGGTGGGGAAGCCCAAGAGGAGCATCTCCCAGAGCTCAGTAACTGTGACAACAAACTGCCTCACCCTTGCCTGCTTCTCAGGGCTGTGAGTTCTTTGGACAGGGATCATGTGTCTGCCATCCAGCGCTCTTGTGAGTGCTATAAAATATTTCAGTGCTGTAGTGAAACTTGTGAAAACCTAGAAGGCACCTTTAACAAGAGAGAAGTTTATGAACAAAAAAAAATAAGAATAAAAGGGAGGTATTTTGGTGTAAGAAAATGGGGAGTAAATGTTATACTTGAACTCCATCCCACTAGTATCACTTAATAAATCACCTAAATAAAGTGCTGCCATGAGGCATGGAAACACCAAGGAGGTGCGAACAGGTTGGTGCCTGCTAGCTAAAGGGTACATCTGAGGGGTGTGATGCTTTCTCTAAAGTATATTCAGGGACTTGAACTAAAATGACCACAGATCTGTATCTTGCAGTGTTCTGGCCAAGTCTGAGAGAAATCACTGTCAGAACACTTTTGAGTGCTAGAACAGTCTCTGGGAATGTGAGATTCAAGTTTGAGTCCTTTGACACAAGGGAAGGACCAGATTAGTGACACTGTACCACAGTGGGTATAAGTAGTCCTGTTTTTTCGGTGCCCAGCAGGAGACTACCATTTCTGCAAACTTTTTTGAACCTATGTTTTAATCATAAAGAAGTTAAGCTCTCTCTTTCCTCACCAGTATTTCTCACTGGAGTGGATTCATATGACTAAGTGGTTTGAATATGACCTAAACAATACTTATTTTGCAAACAATTGTTGGAAAGTATTTGCTCAGGCTTGCCTGTGGTAGTGCAAGAGCTTTCCTTCATCCCATATCTTGTTGCTGTAGCTTAGCAAAATAGGAATGGCCCCATATTTTCAATGGAAGTGCTAGATGTGCTCTTCTCAATTGAGGTTCAAGTCTTTGTGATATGTCCATGACATGACATAAATTTTAAGGGAAAAAGTGTTGTTGCAGCTGTGTAGCTGCTGGCAGTGCTCACAGGCAGAGCTGATGCACTTGCCTAGGAGAGAGAGCAGGAGAACAAGGCAAGGAGTGTGAGGAGGGACTTAGTTTGATCTGCTGGTTAAGATGACTGCAAAAATTATGCGTGGATAGCTGGAGACGGTCCTTCCCTCTTGAAGAAGAATGGTCATGGTGCCGGTGGGGTTGACAGGGACCCCTGCATGTCTAGCAGCTGGAGTGTGAAGGCAGGCACCCAAAACCTCTACTGGGCAGAAGGGGAAACACAGGGAAGGTCAGGAGCAGCCATTGCTTTGGCTTCTTGTGTACAAGTTTGGCTTCTCTTTGAAACGGAACATTTTCCTCTTGCTTGTGTTGAAAAAAATATTACTCAAGTCTCCTGGGCATGCTTTTTAGCCAGGATTTTGTCGGTTAGAAGTGAGGAGGATGATGGACCACAGCCTTTGCCACTGGATGAGTCTGATGCTTTCAGGCCACTTTGTACCTCCTTATGATCCATATTAAGTAGGGCAGAAAATAAATTTGTGCTGTGCTAGGTATTTTTTGGCAGAAAAAATGTGTTTCTCTAATGGCCTTTCCCCAGTTAGAAGCTGTAGAACTTCATTCTTGTAATTAATATTTCATTAGACACTAATAGCACTTTATGCAGAATTCAGATGTGCTGGTGAGACCTTGCTGCATCTCAGAGCTTTGGGCCATTGTGCTGCTTGGAGAACAGTTTTATGTGTGTTTTAAAGTGATACATTGTCAGATAGCTCTGCTTGCATCTCTGCAGTCAATATGGAGGAAATATATCAAAATATAAGAAAACATGACCACAAGTTGTTTTGCTCTATGAACTTTTACAATGCTAACAGCAAAATAAGACCTTTTGAGGCCACAGTTCCCTCAGAACACTGGACAGTATATTTAAGAAAATATCATGATTATTGGAGTGGAACTGGCACTTACTCTTTCTTTTTAAAATTTTACCTACAAAATTGAAGGGTTATAAAAATTACAGTGAGTCTCTCTTCCTTTTCTCCCTTCTCTGACCACTGAATCTCTTAACTGTGCCCTCAGGTGATGTGCCTTGATCTGTTGAGTTCTTCAGAATAAAACTATGGACTGCACCATTAAAAAGAAAACCTTAAAGCCAAGCCACGATTAAAATCCTCGATGAGATTAAATTGAAAGCTACACATGTATAATTAAGAATAATAATGGGGAAAGTCAATCTTCCTGGTGAAACAAGTGTTGACATACTAGATATTGCCTTTCAGGTTTGAATGAAAATGCTTACAATGTTTTTCTTCAGTTGTCATTCAACTCAATGCTAATTACGCTGTAGGGTTTCCCCAATGACATGTTTGTTGAGCTGCATGTAAGTGACAAGATGATTATGTCTAAATGATTGGTAAATGTGTTGGCTTTGAGGACTTCAATATTTGTATGAATGATTCTTTCAAGAACTGAGGAGCATTTCACATCTCCACAGATAACAGGATGACAGCTTTGTTATATACCTCATTTTAGGGCTATATTTTGATTGTCATGCTCATTTTGGTAGTTTCCTACTTCAGCAAAGCAACCATGAAAATCCAAAGGGCTGTTTCAGAGTAAGAAGCAAACCAGTATTGCAGAGAAGATGACAGACTCTCTCTTGCAAAGAAAGGATTTCTATTGTAATTTTAAGACATACGAAGTATGATGTCTACTTTTCTGAGAGCAAAGGAGAAGGAAACCTTCCTGAAGTCAACATCTTCAAGGAGGTTGTGCCTCTTCCCTCTGTGAAAGAGGCAATTTGTTTGGACACTAAGTTGAACAGAACTCTACAAAGTTATTTTAAAGGATGAAATTTCATAGCTAACATCTGATTGACATCTGCATGATCTTAATAGGAGTAATATTTTAACTATTTGCATTTCTACGGGGTGTCTGACACATTTAGTTAAGGAGATGTGTGTAACAAATGTGAATGCCAAGATGATGGCTTGAAAACATCTTGCAACTTGTCCCCAATTTTTCTTTAAATTAAGAAGCATGTCTTAGACCAGAAGGAAAAGCGACATAAAGGAATCTGTGAAGCAGGGCAAAGGAGAGAGCTTTAACTAGTACCCTTTCAGGTTACACAGGTAGAGAAACCTCCAAAGGAAGCGAATGGGGCTGCAAGCAGGAGGGGGAAAGGGTGAATACAATCTGTATGTGCTGGAGGATGTGGCCTTTCCAAGACAGTGGGCAGTTTTTGCAGGACAGATAAGTTTGGACATGAAAAATATAGTAGGTTTACACAATAAAGGGAGAGGATGCTGTGAATCACTGCTCTGCAAAAACTGGCTGATTTACTGAAAGTGAAAAGGTGTCTCTGGGCTGTCAGAAGTGCTGGCAGTGGAACTGCTTTTTTTTTTTTTTTGAGACAGGGGCTTTTTGCAAACTCAATAGCTATTTTGGTTGTCCAGTGAAGATGTGAATCAGGCTGTGGCACAGCATTACGTTCTGATCCAGTTACAAGTGGGGTTCCCCAGGGCTCAGTGCTGGGTCCAGCCCTTTTGAATGTCTTCATCAATGACATGGATGAAGATATTGAGTGTACCCTTAGCAAGTTTACAGATGACACTAAGATGGGTGGAAGTATCGATCTGCTGGAAGGTAGGGAGGCTCTACAAAGGGATCTGAACAGGTTGAACTGCTGGGCTGAGTCCAACGGCATGAGGTTTAACACAGCCAAATGCCGGGTCCTGCACTTGGGGCACAACAACCCTATGCAGAGCTACAGACTGGGAGAAGCCTGTCTAGAAAGCTGCCAGGAGGAGAGGGACCTGGGGATGTTGGTTGACATCGGACTGAACATGAACCAGCAGTGTGTGCAGGTGGCCAAGAAGGCCAATGGCATCCTGGCTTGTATCAGAAACGGCGTGACCAGCAGGTGCAGGTAGGTTATTCTCCCTCTATACTCAGCACTGGTGAGACCACTCCTTGAATCCTGTGTCCAGTTCTGGGCCCCTCACCACAAGAAGGATGTTGAGGCTCTGGAGCGAGTCCAGAGAAGAGTGACAAAGCTGGTGAAGGGCTTGGAGAACAGGCCTTATGAGGAGCGTCTGAGAGAGCTGGGGTTGTTTAGCCTGGAGAAGGGGAGGCTAAGAGGAGATCTCATTGCTCCCTACCACTACCTGAAAGGGGGGTTGTGGAGAGGAGGGAGCTGGCCTCTTCTCCCAAGTGAGAGGGGACAGGACAAGAGGAAATGGCCTCAAGCTCCGCCAGGGTAGGTTTAGGCTAGAGATTAGGAGGAAGTTTTTCACAGAAAGGGTCATTGGGCATTGGAATAGGCTTCCCATGGAGGTGGTTGATTCACCTTCCCTGGAGGTGTTTAAGGCTCGGGTCGATGAGGTCTTGAGGGACTTGGTTTAGTGTTTGATAGGAATGGTTGGACTCAATGATCTGGTGGATCTCTTCCAACCTGGTGATTCTATGATTCTGTGAACCAGCTTTTCCTGTAATATGCAGTGATGCTATAAATAGATACTCCAAAGGATCTTTGTTTCTTTTGAAAAGAGCCTATCTTTGCTAGTTATACCAGTCAAGTTCAAGCTGTGTCCACAATCTCTCTGGCATTGGTTATGGTGAGTAGGGTGTTCAGCAAAAGTAATTCCAGTCTTGTTAACAGTCGTACAATCATATAGTTCTCTTCCTCCCTCTAAGATCACACAGTTGACTTTATTGACTCCAAGAATAACATGGATTTTTGCTACCTGCAAGCACTGAAATCCAGCTGTTTCAATGGTAAAACTTGGCAGTTGGTTGGTATCTGAAGGCAGTTTTACACTTTACAGTAAGGAGAGGGGCTTGCTGAAACTGTGGGTTGAAAAATAGGATTTGAGGATTAAACATTTACAGGGAAGTACCACTAATAAAACCGGACTTTGATGAGCACCTGGGAAATTATGTGGCTAAATGTTGTTTGCTAACTGGCAACAGCAGCAAGGCTGCCCTGGTCTTTCTGGAATCGGCTGAGTCTTGTGAGTGGCACTTGAAGCTATGGTGACCTTAATTCTTTAGGCTTTATAACTTCTTAATAGTTTCAAGAAATTAATTTATATTGAAGGAATTGAGTTAAATCACTAGCCAATAATTTCAGTGAGTTGACTGAAAGCACTAGAGCCACTGGAATTTTGTTTTATTTAAAATAAAGGCAAATAAGAACAGAATTGATTCCATCTCATTTTGTTTTTCATGTGTCTCTTACAATAAACTTCACGTGACAGAGATTGGATACGTCTTTTGTTCTGTGCAGCTCTGAATGCATTATTGTGGTTCTGAAAATAACCACTAATAATTTTATGAAGAAACGTTCTTTTTTGATGAACTGTTTTGTATTTTCTGCTGCTTTTGACATTAAGACACTAAAAGCTGATTTGCCTTTCAAATATGTTTCCACAGCCGTAATTTAAGGTTAAGCAGCACATTTGCTTATAAGGATAAATGCATTTGGAAAATTCAGAGTTTACAAGGTTGTGGTAGAAGTATAATGTAGGAAGCTACTGGATGGGGTCCTTGAGATAATAAGATGCACTAAATTTCATCCCATCCTACCCCTCTTCCTCTATCTTGCTAATTTTGATGTGAGAGAAACTAAAATAAAAGGCGCTTAGCTACAGTTTTCTGATGGAAAGAGATTTTCATGAAAATGCTAGTTCAGATAGTGTGATTTTTTTGGGGGCACATTTCAGCTGTGTTTAACTGTGCAGGAAGGCAAGGAGACCAGCACAGTACATGGCTGGGCTGTAACCTCTGTCTGTTCCTCCAGAGGGATGCCTTCTGACTACAGACTTGTTCCCATTTTCTCCCCCCGTATTACATGTTTATATTAGATTGTATATATACTTTGTTGGGATTTTGTTTGGTATTGTTCTATATTACACTCTTGCAGTTAGAAATTTCTCATTGCCAAACCATCCTTCAGTCCAAATTCTGACTTGAGTGTAAGAAGTAATCCGTAGGGGGTTGACTGAACAAGTCAGCGGTTACCAGTTAGAACAACAATTTTGAAATTTGCTCATTTGTAACCTAGAGATAATAAATGAAAAATAAACAGGTGATATACCCTAAAAGAAGATTCAGTCAAGATGTATTTTACGAAGTGACTGCTTTAGTATATTGCAGGATAGAGTTGTTACTAAAATAAAAATGAAAATTTGTAAAAAGTTTGTTAGTTATTTTAATGTCATTACTAGATCTGAAAACTTCTGCTGTATTTTAAATTCCTTGCAGTTCAGAGACATATTGTTGCTATAACTATAGCTAACTGATGGTGATCTTAAATATCCACTCTAGTTATTTCTGTTATTTTCAATGCAGGTTTACATGCAAACGTGTTTCTTTGGTGGCTAAATGTGAGTTATGTACTTTTTTATATATTAATTTTATATGCTTAGTGTTTATGTCTTTTTATAATTCATATTTATTTTTCTAAATGAACAGTAATATTTACTTATATTACTGAGAGATTAGTGTAAGACAAGATGCCTCTTCTTTCACTCTCTATGTATTTATTTGAATCTTATAGTAGGAGTTAGTTATAAGATGTGGCTTAGGAGCCTGTAATATGAGACAGTTTTTGGATACTCATAGTTTCTATGAATAGCAGTGTAAGATTTTGTAAGGTGATAAAGAGTGCCATCGAAGGTAGTGTTCCCATGTTCAATCATCTGTCTGGCAGCTGTGGAAACTGTAAGGAGAAAAATCATGATGGATGCAGTATATAAATGCCTGCCCTTCCCCTCTTGTGACAGCTGGAGGTGGATGAAGAGGCTCTGGCATTCCCCTGGCTGCTGCTGGCAGGATGTGTTCTCTAGGTGGAGGTCTTTAGTTGCCTATTCTCTTCTTTACGTTTCATCCCTACCTCAAGAATTTTTCCACCACAAAACTACTAATTTTTCTAAGACAATCCTATAAAAGTTCATTGGGGAAACACTTTTCATAGTACAAAGCTCTATTAAATGCCTAATCTTGAGATGCCTTGAGAATCTGCAAATGGGATCAAAAAAGAAAGCCTCCCACCTCTGAGAAGTCCATGTACAAGAAAAAAAAAGTGTAATTTACAAGACAAATAAAAAAGAAGCCTCTAGATGAGCAAAGGAAGCCTCTAGATGAGCAAAGGAAGCATTTTGCTGGTGAGAGATAGGTAAGGGTTGTTAGTAGGTGAGGCGTATTGACAGTCTGCTGAAGTATTTGTCCTGGAGTGACCACGCAGTTGCCTATGGACTTCTGAGCATTTTCAATCTTTTCCATAACCTCCAAATTTGGCCTGCAAGTGTGTGGGCTCTGCAGGTCAACAGGGCTGTCATGCTGTTGATAGAGAGTGCTTTCCCTTTGCACTTGATATTTCTGATATTTTTGATCTTTCAAAACACTGCTTCTGGGCTTTAGCATTTTCATAGAATCATAGAATCACCAGGTTGGAAGAGACTTACCAGATCATCGAGTCCAACCATTCCTATCAAACACTAAACCATGTCCCTCAGGACCTCATCCACCCATGCCTTAAACACCTCCAGGGAAGGTGAATCAACCACCTCCCTGGGCAACCTGTTCCAGTGCCCAATGACCCTTTCTGTGAAAATTTTTTCCTCATGTCTAGCCTAAACCTCCTCTGGCTGAGCTTGAGGCCATTTCCTCTTGTCCTGTCCCCTGTCACTTGGGAGAAGAGGCCAGCTCCCTCCTCCCTACAACCTCCTTTCAGGTAGAGAGCAATGAGATCTCCTCTCAGACTCCTCTTCTCCAGACTGAGCAATCCCAGCTCTCTCAGCCGTTCCTCATAGGGCCTGTTCTCCAGCCCCTTCACCAGCTTTGTTGCTCTTCTCTGGACTTGCTCCAGAGCCTCAACATCCTTCTTGTGGTGAGGGACCCAGAACTGAACACAGTATTCAAGGAGTGGTCTCACCAGTGCTGAGAGTTCAACCATTCCTAAACCATGTCCCTCAGGACCTCGTCTACCCTGCCTTAAACACCTCCAGGGAAGGTGAATCAACCACCTCCATGGGAAGCCTGTTCCAATACCCAATGACCCTTTCTGTGAAAGTTTTTTTCCTAATGTCCAGCCTCAGTCTCCCCTGGCGGAGCCTGAGGACATTCCCTCTTGTCCTGTCCCCTGGCACTTGGGAGAAGAGACCAGTTCCCTCCTCTCTACAACTTCCTTTTCAGGTAGTTGTAGAGAGCAACGAGGTCTCCTCTCAGCCTCCTCTTCCCCAGACTGAACAACCCCAGCTCTCTCAGCCGTTCCTCATAAGGCCTGTTCTCCAGCCCCTTCACCAGCCTCGTCGCTCTTCTCTGGACTTGCTCCAGAGCCTCAACATCCTTCTTGTGGTGAGGGGCCCAGAACTGAACACAGGATTCAAGGAGTGGTCTCACCAGTGCTGAGTATAGAGGGAGAATAACCTCCCTGCACCTGCTGGTCACGCCGTTTCTGATAGAAGCCAAGATGCCATTGACCTTCTTGGCCACCTAGGCACACTGCTGGCTCATGTTCAGTCAGCTGTCAACCAACACCCCCAGGTCCTTCTCCTCCTGGCAGCTTTCTAGACAGACTTCTCCTAGTCTGTAGTACTGCACAGGGTTGTTGTGCCCCAAGTGCAGGACCTGGCACTTGGTCTTGTTAAACCTCATGCCGTTGGACTCAGCCCAGCAGTTCAACCTGTTCAGATCCCTTTGTAGAGCCTCCCTACCTTCCAGCAGATCGATACTTCCACCCATCTTAGTGTCATCTGTAAACTTGCTAAGGGTACACTCAATATCTTCATCCATGTCATTGATGAAGACATTGAAAAGGGCTGGACCCAGCACTGAGTCCTGGTGAACCCCACTTGTCACTGGCCTCCAGCTGGATTTAACACCATTTACCACCACTCTCTGTTCCCAGTCATCCAACCAGTTTTCCACCAGAATTATGGTTTTTTTCAGCTGATTCTCTGGAAGATTGATATGAGTTAGGATTCAGTATAAGCTTTTACACCATTCATGCAGCTTTATAATTCTTCAATATAGTGAATACAATCCTATGATACAATAACCAATTTTTTAACTTTCAGATATAGTTCTCATGTTATAAGATTATATCGGCTATATATCGATTTGCAACATTTGTATATAGAATCCAGAAACTTCCTGAGATCTATAAAGCAACAACAGGACTGTGGAGAGGTTGCCTCAGATTCAAGAAAACTCACTTGAAACTTTTGTCTTCAAACTTGGCTGGTTTACAGTTCACTTATGATACTAAACCTCACAAATACAATTTACCTTCAGGAGGGGTTTTTTTATGTTTAATGAAGTCAGTGGCTGTGATGAAGTTTTAGAAGTCTCAGAAATTTGGCAGACTCAGTCTATGTCCCATTCGTGCTTTTAGAACATTTGGAAAGGTCAATGTATTTGAACTGGGGAGACTCTTCAGACTGCTGAATAGGCTGGTGCCGGGGTTCACCTTTTGCTTTGTAGGCATTGGGAATAAGAGTCTGTTAGAGTGAGGTGACTACAGGGTCCTGTTGTTCCTGGGCGTGAGGTGGGAGACTTTTCTGGGGAGGTGGGTCACAGGTCTCTTGCCCTTGGTGAGGTGATGTGTTTTGTAGTGGAATAAGGATAGAAAGGACATAGAGGGGAGAACAGTAATACAACATGTAAGAGTAAGTTAATTTTACAAGCTTGTGTGCTCTAATGTTGTTGTTACATAATTGTTAACCCAGGAAGACAGGTGAGCATTATTTATTTTAAAAAAATGAAACAAAATGTGATGCCATTTACTGCAGGCGAATGCTATTTATTGACTAAACATTTTCTCTCTTAACATGGAAGTTGTTTCTTTCTCCATTGTCACCTTTATAATATCTACATGTTACAAAGTTAAACCTGTGAATGTGGAACAGGACCTGGTTCTGCTTTCATTTGTCTTGGACTTAGCTTTACAGGTCTTGAGAATTTTGCCACCTGATAGAAGTAATAACTGTGTTGTAGCTTCTTCAAGTGATTTTCAAAGCCTGAGTTAAAGAGTGAGATGATATGGGCTCTTAGGCGTGCATGCGTGTGTCACATTAAAGCTGGCAAGTCTTTGGTCCTAGTTCTGTGGAGGCTTCTGATTAAATTGGTTTGCTCTGTCAGATGGGAAGGAAACTTGATGTTTTGTTGAGTCTGAGACAAACTCTTCCAAGCATCTATTATCTAGTGAGGTTTATACGTCTACAACGTGCTGCTACCAGATGCTGTTTCACCAGTTCTGAGAGCTCAGAGAACAAGAGTTACATTTCTGTAATTAATAATAGAAAACAATTTCCCTTTTAATTTGAACAATGTCAGAAAAGATTTAGTCCATCATGCTTTGTGAACCAGCTTCTGACAGCTGCTGAATAATAGAGAGAAAGCTCCAGCTTGTTTTCTCTCCAGTGAATGTACCATGTTACTTGTTCTTCATTAGTCCCTGTTTTCTTGCAAGTTTATTAGAGTTGGTGGGTGATAGGTATTTTACTGCCTGAAGGCTGGTTTTATTCCCTTGTTTCAGTGTTACCCTTCTGCCACTGTATACTTTCAAGTACTTGAGGAAGAAAAATACTACACTGCAGGTAAACTTGCTGAATTTTCTGACGTTTTTAATGGCTTCCAAAGTTACAGTGGCATATACTACTACCAATAGTTACCTTGTCAGAAGAAGGAATCCAATGTAACAGAGTTTCTGGTCCCAGGGATGGTTTGAGCTTTGTTTTGGATTCCTGCTGCAAGCTGGAACAGTGTCATCTTTCTTGTATCTCTGTGGTATTGCCATTTACCAGAATTGGTTTAGCCATCTGCCAGTTTGGGACCTTGGCTGAAAAATGGTGAGTTGCTGAATTGAGGAAAAGCAGAGTACTGAACAACTAGAAACTAAAAGTGTATTTAATCCTTCCAGCTTAGGTTTGAACTTAACCTTCATTCTGATGTGTGTCTTGTTATACATTGCGGAGGAAAAATTAAATGTGGCTGTACTTCTGTGGTAAAGATTAGTTATACTTCAGATTTACACAAGAAGAAAGCTGTCCTGGTCTCAAAA
Organism: Coccyzus lansbergi; assembly: GCA_033558105.1. Classification (NCBI taxonomy): domain Eukaryota; kingdom Metazoa; phylum Chordata; class Aves; order Cuculiformes; family Coccyzidae; genus Coccyzus; species Coccyzus lansbergi. Next base: position 645,946 of record JAUMJK010000420.1, on the reverse strand, counting down.
TGGAGAATGGCTGCTGACAAGATTTTAAGCCATTTTGGCATACTTGTGAGTCTGGGCTGCTCTGTGGAGGTCTCTGGCAAAACACTGACCCAGAGCCCCAGCAGCACTCTAGGTCCCATTAAATTATGGGTGTTGTGCTGCAGCAGATACCCACCTAAAATTTCTGTGGATGCAAGAGGACTCTGTAACACAGACTCCATTGTTCGAGACAGGACAAGGGAATATTTGCCTTTAAATATGTGTCTCGACACAGTGGCTTATTATCAGTCTGTTAAAATAAAGATGCTTATAAGTATGTACCAAAGCTGGTGATGTACCATGAGATTCAGAGAACATCTTTATAATGGTGGCTTCTGTAGTTAAACAGAGGCTCACTGTAGCTTTGTATAAAGGAGTTCAGCTTGGGCAGGAAATGGTAGTTGAGCAGAACAGGGAAAAATGGCTGTAATCACTGGGGCACAGGAATAGCCTTGTTGGTTTAAGTGCAAACCTAAGGGAAAAATAATAGTGGACGGAGAGAAGCATCATTAAATATCAAAAGTCTTCACTTAGAGAAAGCTTTCCAAGGAATTTACATTCATGGCCAAATCCTGCAACTCCCTAAGGCAATGGAGGAGTAAGATATGAGTCATCAAGACTACACTGGCTTTGGATAAAGAGTAAGAATCTAGATTTGAGAAAGGGAAGCAGAACAGAGGACAAATTTTCAGGGCATATGACTAGAATAATGGTGGCTCCTGTTCCAACAGTTCCATATCCTTCTAGTGTTGGAGATTCCAGAACTGGACACAATACTCCACGTGGGAGGGGAGTAGAGGGGGAGAATCATATCACTCAACCTGCTGGCCATGCTTCTTTTGGTGCAGCTAAGTAAAGTTCAGTGTGAAGCTGCTACTGACAAGTAATGGGAATTTTGGAGGAATTTTTTCTGGTGCTGCTTCTAACTCTGATGTGACCCTTATGATAGTGCTTGAACAGCAGTCTGATGGACCATGGTCTGCACTTTTCTTGGGCAAAGAAAAGGAATGGTGGCTTTACCAGAAAATGATTTCTTTGACTGAAGAACTTGTGAAAGAAGCCAGGTGATGAGATTTAAACCAGTCAAGAAGAACCTGTAGTTGAACAGAGGTCAGATTATAGGCTAAACCTAGAAACTGTGCTCCGAACTTCAGTTCTGAGGGACATCCCAAACTTGAGTATGGGAGACTTGTGGCTGGAACACGGACATACGTTTTACAAGTAGAAAACCTCAAATTCTGATACCATTTCGTAAGCAGGCTTAACTTTCTTGGCACATTGACACATGGTCAAACTGTAGAGGATACAATCCAGAATAAACTAAAATTAATTAAAGGCAGTTGCTGTGCAGCAGGATTCGACTGTCTCCTTGAATGAAAGAGATAGGCTTTTGCAGTGCATGCTGCTGATGGACAGAAGCAAGCTGGGAATTTTGTTTACCAATGACCACCAAGTAAACAAAACTACTCATTTAATTGACCACGTCTGACTCTGTTTCACGATACAAGGCGCTATGTCTTCATCCAGGTACCAGTGAGGTGTGTGTTTTCCTTCAATTGCTGTCTAAGGTTGCACTAATACAAAAGGAAATAATACTGCAAAATTGAGCAAAGGTCTTGAAATTTGGATCCCTTATGCAACCATCTTATCAATCAATCACACAAAATGCACAAGTAGCATTTCGGTAAGAAATGATTTTCTGAAATGGAGCATCATTTATCCAAGTTTGCATAGTTGCACTCAACTCAAGACTCGCAGCAGTCCTGAGTAGTAAAAACCTCTGGAAAAAATGGGTTAACTTGTCCTAAAGATGGACCGAATGCCAAGGTGCAGTAACATCAGATTATCGTAGCTTGGTTTCCTAATGCATTTTCTTATGCTAAGAAGGCACCAGTGCCAGCTAAAGCTTTTCTTGTGACTATGGCACTTCAAGGAGCATTCTCTAGTGTCTGATAAAAGGTATGTTCTCATGATGTAGTCTCTATCTCAGTAAGGACACTGATAACGTATCTCTTCTCTACAAGGATGTTATTTTTATGAAGCTTGTGGGACTTGACAAGTTTCTTATCCCTACTGCACTGTCTGAAACCAGCCAGTTAGTCAAAAAAGTTACTGTGGCTTGGGAAAACAGACATAAACTCTTACACACCTTTTCCAGTGCAATCATGCATATCTTGCCTAGTGTGTGGAATCCGCCTAAAAATAATGTTTAAAAGTCAAGAAGTAATTACATTAATGGTTGCTGGGAAATGCAATAGAAATGAGAGATACAGCAGCTGGCTAGAAAAAATTCAGTTTAGCAATGTTGTCCATGTTAACTTATTGAAACATTGTGCACAGTTTTCTCCTGTTTTAATTGGGCATCTAACTTACCCATTGATTATAGGAGCATTTGTTAGCTTTTGGATTAACTATAGGGATTTTTTATCCTTTCCAAACAGCAGGGCCAGCAGGCTATCCATGCTGGTAGTACTTTAACACTCAGTCTCTTCCTAAAGATTGGTGTAGTCTAGAAGATGTTCAGCTGTGGCCTTCTGCAAGATGAGCTGTGCAATTCCTGTGCACCCTCTATTATGCATCAGAAGAGTGTGATGGGGCAGTTTGTGCAGGCAGGGCCAGCAGGTAAGGGTGCAGTTTCTGTCTGAGATCAGGACATGAGTTCTGTCAGTGAGAGGGAGCTCAGCCATTGTATCCACCCAGTGGGAGGCTGCATCCTCTGTGCCTGCTGGAAGGGATGTGTCAGGCCAGACTGAGCTCCCAGAAAAATACACAGGCTTTCACAGGTGTCTGGCTACAGGGAGTGTCACCAGCTTGCACTGGAAACAGAGGGCAGCAGAGGCAACAGTTCTGTAAGTTGTAGTCCTCAGCCTGGTGGCAGAGTTACCAGAGGAGGTAGAGGGGCTAAGGAGCATTGGGGAGTGTGTGCGAGAAAGACTGGTGGAATCATACGATGCTGTGATTCTAACCACACCCTGAGCTCTCTGAAACATGAACAGAGACAACCTCTGTAAAAAGCCCCCAATCAAAGGGATTCAGTATCTGCCCCCCCATCAGGATGTAGGCAAGGACTTAAAGAGAGGTAGCGAAGAGAGGGAGTGAAGTGGAAACTAGTCTACAAACAGGGCAGCAAGTGAATGCCCTCCTTGCCCATGTCTCCCCAGGTGTCTCTGTGCAATAGATAAGAAGCTGTAGCTCTGAAGGACCAGTCAGTGGATAACGTGGGTTCCAATCCATCTGCACCAAAGGAGGGGCCAAGACCAGAATGACAAGCACTCCATATTACTACAGTCACCACAAGGAAGAAGAGGCGAGTCATAGTTGTGGGAGTCTCCCCATTGAGGGGAACAGAGTCCAACATGTCAAGCAGACCCTACTCATAGGGCAGTCTGCTGCCTGCCAGGAGCCTGGGTTAGGGCTATCACTAGGAAACTCCCCAGTCTAGTACAACCCTCAGGCTATTACCTGTTACTGCTGTTCCATGTAGGAGGTGATGAAACTCAGTACATAGCCCAAGGGTGCTAAAAATAGAGTACAGAGCCTTGGGATGGCTAGTGAGGAAATCTGAGGCCCAGGTGATTTTTTTGGTCCATCTTCTAGATGTGGGCAGTTACACTGAAAGGAACAGATGGACCCAGTCTATTAATACATGGCTCTGTGGCTGATGTCGCTGTAAGAACTTTGGGATTTTTGATAACAGGATGGCCTACACAGCACCAGGCTTACAGGCATCAAATGGAAGCCATGTTTCTCAAAGGTCTTTGCTCAGGAGCTTTCAGGCCTTGCTGACAGGGCTTTAAACTAGATGTGAAGGGGGAGTGGGATAATATCAGGCTTCCCTATGACAAGCTATGGGGGTATACACAATGGTTAGAGGGACGGGAGATTGGTATGGTCCCTCCACCTGTTGACCCAGGGCTGCCATCCTGCTAGAAAGCTATGAGCTGATTGCTGTTACTGAATCTTGGTGGGATAAACCCCATGACTGGAGTGTGGTTATCCTGGCTACAGGCTGTTCAGAAAGGACAAGGGGAGAAAGGAGGAGTGGAGGCATTGCCCTCTATATCAGGAGATGGATATAGTGTGGAGAACTGTCCCTGAAGAACAGCCGCAAACAGATCAAAGGCTTATGGGTGAGAATAAGAGACTTGAGGGGCTGGAGAACAAGTCTTATGAGGAGTGGCTGAGGGAGCTGGGGTTGTTTAGCCTAGAGAAGACATGGCTGAGGGAAGACCATATTACTCTCTACAACTACCTGAAAGGAAGTTGTAGAGAGCAGGGAGCTGGCCTCTTCTCCAAGGTGACAGGTGACAGGACAAGATGGAAGGGCCTCAAGCTCCACCAAGGAAGGTTCAGGCTGGACATCAGGAGAAAATTTTTCATGGCAGTGGTCATTGGGCACTGGCAGAGGCTGCCCAGGGAGGTGGTTGAGTCACAATCCCTGGAGGTGTTTAAAAGATGGGTGGATGGGGTGCTGAGGGGCATGGTTTAGTGATGGTTAAGAATGGTTGGACTCAATGATCCTGTGGGTCTTTTCCAACCTAGTCAATCTGTGATCTGTGTTCAAGACCAAGTTGTATGAGGCCTTGAACAGCCTGGTGCAGTGGGAGTTGTCTGGGCCCATGACAGGGGGTTTGGAACTGGATCATCTTTAAGGTCCTTTCCACCCCAACCTATTCTATGATTCTGTGATTCTAACTGAGTTTTCTTTGCTTAAACTCCACAGTTCTTTTGATGAGTTGCTGGCTTGGACTGTCAGCCTTTAGAAGAAAATGTGAATGCCTGTTCTTAGTATTCTAAATGAATATTTTTAGCAAAAATTATAAACATCCAGAATGGATTTCAGAATGAAAGTAATTTGTATTGTCACAGTACAGATAGTAGAATTGTCAGAGATAGGCCAACTGTGAAAAGTTTATTAAAAAGAACTAAATTGAGGGTTTTTACATTACTTAAAACACTGGAAAATTCTGCTAGTTTGTTAATAATTCAGGGAAAACATGAATAGGTGGGGAGTACCTAACTACTTGGATCTGTATCTTTCATGGAGATCAGGAATAGATCCAGCTTCCCCTGCTCCAATGATTTTAGAAATGCCTCACATTCTTGCAGGTTTTGGCAGGCTTTCTTGATCCACTGTGGTACTGTGCAGCTCATCTTCCAGACGAGCTTCTGCAACATTTTCTACTAAGTCACAAATGAATGCAGAAGTAGTTGACAGAACCAGAGCCCTGTGTATTTTCCTGTGTTCCTTGGCAGCTTCTGCAAGGTCTTCTGCAGATAGTGCAGTATTGCCCATGAATAAAGCACAACATTTTCTAGTGATACAAAAAATGGGTAGAGATTCAGAATGAAGAGAGTTCTCTCTAATGTAGGTAAGATACTAAGAAGTGAATTAAACTTTGCTCTAAAAGCAGTTTAACTTGTGCTAATAGTGTAAAATGTCTTAATTTATCCTCAAAGCCAAGGAAGTCTGGCCCTGAGAAAATGCCTTCCAATTAATCATACTGCATTATTTAATGACTATAAAATCATCAGTCCCATTGGTGTCTGTTAACAGGTTCCTGTGTAATTGCTGCACAGTTTTCTAGGAGAGGAGAAATTGTAATTTTGTTGTTTAGTGCATTAATCAGAAGTGAAGTTTGATGTTTTCTAAAATGATATTCAGGTTACCAATGACAGTCTTTTCTGTCTTGCAAAGAGATTTTTTTTGAAGTAGCCTGATGGTAGACTGCACAGTATGAAAAATGTGTCTTAAATGTGTCATTGCTGAGAACTTTTGAGTGTCCAGGTTACTTATCCTCTGAAAACTGCTGTAATTGTTGTGCTTTCGTCTTTGTTTAAAGGATCCTGACTGTGGGAAGCATAGTTTGTGAGCTGACCTTGGGTTCTGTATACATGTGACAACACACGATGATCAGCTTTCTGCTGCTTAACCCGTTCTCTATGGCCTCCGAGTAACCTGCTTTAAAACATTACTAAACTGAAATTTCCCCCCTCTTGCTGTTTTCTAAGCAAGTACCATGATTTGTACCAATTACTCATGTCCTCTCTTCCATCTCTTTGCAAAATACTCCACTTCCACCGTTTAATTTATTTTTTTAACTAGCACTTGCATTTTTGTCATGTTTGTCCTGCAGTGTGCTGGTAACACTGACATCTTGGGAGTGATGGGAGATGAGAACCAGAAGGGAATCCTGTAAAACTTAAGACACTCAGACTGGCCACTAAACTGATTCACATTGCAGAAGACATTAATTGCAAGTTAAAAATTCTGCCGTCTCATGCATTTAGTGAATGCCTTTCTGCTTGAACTGGGGATGATTTGACATTAACTTTTCTGTTTGTGGTTTATCAGTAGTCACACATAATTTATAATGATTCTCCTTACCATTGTTATTTACTCTCCTCCCATGCTTGAAAAAAAACAGAATGATGAAAAATTATATTAAGAAGCAATGGGGAATTTTTAGCAAAAGATCAAATGATCAAGACAAATGTTGCTCTGATGGCTACCTTTGCTCTCACCTGAATCAGATCACCTATTGCTGTGCTTTGTCTGACTCTGGATTTAAAGAACTCCAATACTTGAGGTCTTTCTCATGCATAAAATACAGCAGTTCTTTCCAAGACTTCAAAGAAAGCCATTCATAGGAAGCATGGGACATCTCATAGCCTTCTGTCTTCAACTGGCATGCACAAAACTCACATATCTGGAATTACATGTCAGAAGGCTGCTTCCTAAGCATTCAAAAGGCTTTGAGATGTGTGTGTGTATGCACTGGACAGGTTACAACCCTGCACAGATTGATGTAGCTACGCACTGTCTATCAAGTGGCAGAAGATATCTCATATGCTTTGATGGAGCCTTTCATGATCTGGGACCCCCTGCAGATGGAGTGAGGGATGCTTAAGAGGACATGGAGTCTGAGAGTCCAGCCTCTTGTCTCATCAGCCACAGAAGCAGCAAGGGACACAATGTGAAGAGTTCTTGTCACAGATTGTCATATAATTTCTCATATCAACTCTCACAGTCAGAAACACCCACTCGGGACTGGATAGCCCAGAACAGTTGTTCAGCCTGGCACAGGCTGGCAGAGGAAATGGCCTCAAGCTCCACCAAGGTATGTTCAGGGTGGACATTAGGAAAAAATATTTCACAGAAAGGGTCATTGGGCACTGGAACAGGCTGCCCAGGGAGGTGATTGAGTCACCTTCCCTGGAGGCGTTTAAGAGATAGGTGGACAAGGTGCTAAGGGGCATGGTTTAGTGTTTGATAGGAATGGTTGAACTCGATGATCTGGTGGGTCTCTTCCAACCTGGTTATTCTATGCTTTTAAACCCTTTGTTGTTGGAAAATACATTTTTAAACTTATATTTAAAAAGGTACTTACTCTAGCCATGCACTTGAAGGGAGGAGTAAAGCTACAGGACCCTACCAAGTAAACCTACAGTGTAAATTATGGAGTGGCCAACCCTGTTGATTTGGAACAAAATGTTGTATTTGAAGAGAGGGAAATTATGAGTAGTGTTGTTGTCAGACTGGGTTCTTCCTGAGCTGTCCAGAGGTGCGTTGGGTGCTCCTGGGTGATGCACAAGGCCCTTGAATGCACATGTCTGCTCGCTAATCACTTCTGAGGCTGCAAACACACTTCAGAACTCTGCTCTTGAAGGGTAAATGGAATGAGAAAATATAGTGGGCAAAGCCTTTTCAGTGACAGAGCAGTCATTGACATTGGCAGAGAATGTATTACTCTAACTTTTTATTTTCTTTCAGTTAGTTTTATGAGTGAGGATGCTTGACAGTGTAGTAAACAGGATCAGTGAGAAAGTCTCAGGGTCTCACCGGACACTAGCTGGCTCCAGCTGCCATCATGTGCTAGGCACAAAATAGCTTCTATGTATCTAGCATTTTCATTTATAGAAATTCCCCATATGCTACCCCAACCAGAGCAAAGAAATATAGGCTTATTTTTATTATTTCTCTTAAGCTTTCTGTATTGTGACGTTGCTGTTTGTCCTGCAAACAAGGAGTTGACTTCGGAAAAGGGAAATATCCTCATTAGTGGCAATGCATGTGGAAGTACAGATTTTGAAAACTGCTCTTTGAAAAACCTGAAATACCCAAGTCAAGGTTGGCTGCATTTTTTTTAATCTAAAATTCCTTTTTAAACCCCTCTGGCCAGGATGCTACAGGACAGATTTATTTAGTGGTTTATCTTAAGTTTCTAAATTACACATTAGACATGATGTCATGTACTTTTTCTTAAACTGCTACTTTCTTTTTGGTCTGTTTTCCCCTTCTGTTTTCTGGAATGGGTATAACTCATGCTTTGTATATCTGCTGAATCCTTTGTCACTTGGTTGCTGGGTAATCAGATCCCATGAAGGGCTTTGCCTCATATGCCAGAAGACAGGTTATTCTAAAGATCTATCTTTTTTCCAACAGAGATATTCTTTATCCCCTTCGATTTTTCCCAACTTTGTCCTTTACAACAAGCTGCATAAAATTAAACCAATACGACCTTTTTTTTTAGGTGGTTTAGATGTCGTGTCTGTGTTAATTCAGTAGCTATTTATTTGTAAAGAATTTAAAGATAAATATCCATGTAATATCACATTTTTTTGAACTGATTGCATGATTTAAAACATACTATGTTAAGCCTGGGAGTTGCTACATTATACTAATACTGTAAAGCTGAAAATATAATACCAGGGAACAGACAGCTGGAATAAATGCACTGTATGACTTGTGCAGACACCGATTATTTTTTTTAGCAAAGATTATGATAAAGATGATCTTAATGGCAACCCAGCCATATATAACAAATAATGGCTGGATGTTAAAGCAATACAAATTCCATTTAGGAGTATGATGGGGTGACACCTGAAGGGTGTCTGAGGGATGGCTCGCTCAATAGCCACCCTTCATCTTTCGCTCAACATTGGCTGCTGGGCACATCAGAGATGTGATACAAGCCTAAATGGAGGTTCTGATCTAACATGAGCTAGTTGCTCTTATGAATTAAATAAAGAATGATTTTTAAAAAGCTGGTTACTACTGATGAAGGCAATATATTTCCAGAGCTTTACTTTGCTTTCACGTTTATAATGATACCTGAAACCAGGTCATTTTTCCCCTCTTCTTTTTTTTTTTTGCTCATGTGAAGGGGTCTATTTTTCACATATTTGCTTTTTTTCAGTTAAGTTCTGTATAGATCAAATCTTAAGAAACTTAGCAGCAGATTAATATTTTACTGACTGAGTCTGCAGTCTGTTGCAGGTTGCCCATTCTCTGTGCTCCTGGTGGTCTGATGTCCAGGGCCGATGCTGTGGGCTTCTGTGGTTGAGCTTGTGCTGCTTTACAGGTCTGCCACTGGGGCTGCTTGTATGTGCCTGCTGCGTATTTTGTGGATTCCCCCACAGACAGACAGCAAAATCCTCTTATTTGTCAAAAGAATCCTGATTAAACAACTCTGGACTTTGTTTGCTAAACTCCTTTATATGAGCAAATTCTTACTCAGTTTATTTATTACCTTTTTTTCCCATAATATTTAGCATTATATTTAATATTAATATAATATTAATTGTTGTTTTTTAAAAAAAAGATTTTTTTTTCTTTCCTAGAGAAGTTTTTTCTTAGTTCTTGGCCGTGTGATGTTTACTGTTCTTCCCTGCCTTGCTGCTGCAATTTCTTAAAAATGTCAGACTGTCATTCATGCTTTCATGCAGTGTTGAGCACAATGAACTTTCAGAGTTTGAAACTGCATCTGAAGAAATCTAGGCTACTTTCTTTTTTTCTCTTCATCTGTCCTTTCAACAAATTAATGTTCTGAACTCTGTTACACCTTAGAACAGGATTATGTGGACTGCAAGAAACAGAATTTGACCAATGGTTTTTAAGGTGTACTTTGCAGCTGCTGAAGACTGGAAACAAGAATAATATGCTAGATGAACGGAAGATAACAGTGTTTGAAATATTTTGTTTATTTTCAAGTTCTACACTGGTCAGCAACAAAGAAGTAAAAGTAACAGACTTCTACGTGTCTGAATATTGGATATGCGTGAAGGGATCATCAGGAAAGCATTTATTTTAATGCAGAACAGATTCATGAACTCGGGACATATTTTATATGAGGAATTTGTTCAGTGGGAGTAGATTACAGATATGGTACTACAGGTGCTGCAGTGTTTGCAGGATGCAGTAGAAGCTACTCCTTTCTTGCCTTCAGAGAGAAAATGCAGTCTCTATAGCAGTGTGTACCTTCCCATTACAAAGCAAGAAGCTAGAAATGCAGAACAGAATTTTCCCCCAAATAATTCTTTTTTACCACTTTAATTACTTTTTTTTTGCTTGGTTAAAGAGGTTTTGCTGTCATTGGACTTGCACACATACTCATCCCATTTTGATTTCTCCCCTCCCCCACCTAGTCAATAGTCATGTTTCTGTAGGGTGAAGATGAAGTGTGAATAAAAATCATTTGTGCCTTCTCTTTCCATTTTTTCTTGCTTTCACGTTTATACAAAGGGTGAATGAATTCTCACTGTTCTTGCATGCTGGTTTCCTGCTTATTAGCTCTTTTCCGATAGCACCCGCAGGCCTGCATCGCATGCACAGACATTGCATTGGTAGAGGGTGCAAAAAAGGATAATGCCCTCTGGAGAGCTGAGACAAAGAAAAGCAAAATGGCTTTTTAACTTTTGCTCCCTTTCACCTATATCGGATGTAAGTCTGCAGCCATTTGGTCTAACTGGTTGTTGGCTTTGTTTTGATTGGTCCATCTTCACTCTGTTGTTGTTGCCAGTGTAATGGGGGTTCCAGCATGTGCTTCCTGTAGAAGGTTGGTGGCTTGGCTACAGATGAGCTCCAGTGTGAGCTCCAGCCTTCTGAAACCCACCTTCTATGCTGGAAAAAAATGCTGGAAACTCTCCAGAAAAAACCAAAACCCTACACCTGTCTAATGTTCCACCTAGAGCAAAAGTACAACAGTTGAATTTGATGTTTTTTTTGTCTGCTGTTTGTGGTGATGAACAACAAGAAAAAAAAATTGGGTGATATACGCCTGTGGGAAAAGTTACTGAGAAAATACTGTCAAACTGAAATGAGCACCTATTTATTCTTAGAAGTCTGCTTACAGTATCTTGTAATGGTTTTATGCTTGAATGTACATCTGAGTATGATCATCTGCATGACTTTTCTTTTTTCCTTTCTCACAGTGCATGCCAATTAAAGGCCTTGGATTTGTGCTCGGAGCCTACAAATGTATTTGCAAGGCTGGATTCTATGATCCCAACATCTTCCCAGTGAACAGCTTTCAGAGTAAGTGCCTTTGCTTGAGTTAAAAAAAAAAGAAAAAGAAAAAAGAAAACTGAGCTAGCATTAATAATGCAGGGCTCCTTTCTATCCTTGTCAGGGTTATACAGTAAATCCCAGTGGTTTGCAACTGTGGGATTATATAATCACTTAAGGAGTTCTAGCCTTTTGGTTTGTCATTTGTGGTACTCTTGAGGATCCTGGAAAACATACCTGCTTGAAGAATATTTGATTTGTAAATAAATTTAAAAGAAGCTTTACTATGGAGAAAGAACAGATTTTTAGCATCTGTGCTCAAGCACAAGTAAGGAGCAAGTTGATCTCATAATTTACTCTTTGATCAAGGTAAACTAGAATGCCCTGTCTGCTGGCTCTGTGCAGGCTTCCATTGTTTTCAGTTCACTTCATTTACAAAGGAGAGTCTAAAGCAGTATCCAAACTCTTGTGTTTGTTGATGACGATTTGAAATGAATCAGGCCTGAGACCCTGGTTGGCTGTACGATATGAGTGACACGTAACTTATGCTGGCCCAGGGTGCTCTGCATGGTACTTAGAATGAGTAGCTCACATTAAGGGAAGCAGAACTCTGTTGATACCTAGCAGGGAAAAAAAAAGTAAACTGCGTGCCCAAAGCTCACATCTATTACTTTCATCATATGACCACTGCCAAGGGTTCATGTCTACTGCTCTCTGCTGCAGGAGGAGTTTGTGAGATGCCCAGGGAATGGCAATGAGTAGCTTTCACCAAGCTTAGTCCAGGACTGTGTGTATTGTCTCCTGTGTTGAGTTAACACAGTTGTTCCAGCTCCACTATTGAAATACCTTCAGTACTATTCAACACTCCAGATGCACCTCACAGATACAGATTCTGGTGTTTTGTACTGGTAAATCGCACACAGGATTATGTGTCATGATACTTGTAAAACGTTATCCCCGTGCTACAGAGCTGCAAATAGAAGTTTCAAGTTTCTTCCTATATTAGTTACTCTTGAGCTCTGCTTTCTTACATAATAGAGATTATAGATGGAAGATGAGTAGTTTTTAGTATTTTTATCATACCAAATGACACAGAGCACACAATAATAATGTGCCTAGGATTCTTAACAGCATTGATCATTAGGTATAAGATTCATTTTACCTTATACCAGCTGTCTAAAATGTATATGTTTGGTATGTACCAGTCACCTAGGTTTAATGTGCAGTCAGCATTAAGCGTGTGGGTCCCCTGGAGGGTAATCCTGCTGCTTTACAAATTGTCTTTAGACGTGAAAAATAATTCTTCAGGCAAATAACTTTTTTTTTCTCCTTTTACTATAGATACAAGAGCCTATATAGCTTCTTTAGACAGGATATTTGTCTTCTAAATACCTGAAATAAAGCAAAATTTGTCTCATGAAACTGTTTGTATGTGCTGATATTTTAGGGAGTATCATTACATGGTCTGAAGCTGCTTTGGTTTGAGTATGTGTTACTGTGAGTTTTATGAAACAGTCAGTAATAAAGAACTCCTTTAATTTATCCAGATGCCACTTAATCTGCCAAGCTCTATAGGTGCTTTCAAAGAGTAAACATCATGACAGCTAGTGTGAGACCAGAAAAGACTGTGAAGTAACGGGAGAAAACCCAGTGATTCAAAGGAACTTAGCTGCATCACTCAGCTGCATTCTGTAAAAAGAAAAAAAGGAGAAGATGGCATGCTTAAAACAGCTGCAGTATATATTTGGAGATTCAAAATGATGCCGATACAGGAATTCTAGACATGAATCCTTCAAGAAGTTTGACAGAAATTGTCTGACCTGTAGATCTCCTTATGGAGATAGGTTGGTGAAGTCTGATGACGAAAGAAATGAAACTGAGTAGAAATGTTAATTATTTAGAAAGTATTACCAGTAGAAGAAAAGAGGTGCAGGAAAGATTTGAAGGTCTCGAGATGTAAACAAGCAGATCAACAGATAGAAAAAATGACCGGTTTTGTGCTTCTGTAGATTGAAAAAAATGTATTGAGTGTGTTGTGTCTTGAAATGGGAGTGTTTCTTAATGATATTGTTATTCTGCACCCCAACAAGATATGACTAACTACAGATGCACATTGTGCCTGAAAAGACAGTTTTAAGTGGGGGCAAGGTTTTGCTTTAAGTCCCAATAAATGTCTTGGTTTGAGTCTGAAGGATAGCTGTATAAAATGGATTTGCAGGGATGTTGTACACTCTACACGGTTTTATTTACTGGAGGAGGCATGTGTAATCCCAAAGAACTGCTGAGACAGGAGAAGGCATGGTGCGGTGAAATCCCTAGCAGCATTGTAAGTGACAGTAACTTGATGCTTGACTTGGACTATTTATGGTTTGCACTGGTGTTACATTGACTTTGGTGAGGGGACAAGGCCAGACAGTCAGGGCCAGGATGTGCATGGCTGAACAAACTCCCAGTCAGTGGTAAATATGATGAACAGTTCTCTCCCAATAATTTGTTTCTCAGGACCTGAGAAAAGTTCTTTCTTATTGGCAAGGAGAAAAGAAAAAGATAGGAACTACTTACAATTTCTTACTACATTACGTAAAATCTCAAATCTCAAGTAGATTCTTTTTTTTTTTTTGATCTTTCTTACATTAGCTATAATGAAGAATCATTTCAGAGTCAAAGATACACACTAGGTAATCAGTCATAGCTAGCAGTGCAGGAGATGGGTATCAGTGATCTTCCTTTCTATACAACCGACAGCATCACACCAGACAAATTTAAGCAAAAACGTGCTGTTGTGTTATGAGGTCATATCCTTGGGATATTTACTGCATGGAAGGAACAGATGAGTGATCAAAAAACATGGTTGATATGAGTGCAAATATTGAGGAAACAAAGTAAAAACTCCAACAGTACATAGTGCGCTCTCATTTTGGATACAGAGATGGGAGGTAGGAGACAGAGTTCTATCTCCAACAGTGTGGGTCCATTGCTGTAGTTGTAATTTAGAAAACAGAGGTATTATGTTAGATACAGAGAAGGTGGTTTCTGGCAAAGATCTTGAAATGATAATGGGTCAAGGTCCATGGATGTTTGCCCTGAAAAGAAGTTCCAGTTCTAGGATATCTTCAGGATTAGTGTTCCTTGGAGGTTCTCCACCTTCTCGGGATGCCCAAGCACCATTGTTTTCCAGCATTTCCATTCCTACCTCCCACAATTTGGGTCAAAAAGACACAAGATCTCTTCTTACTGTCTGCTTGTGTCGAAGAAAATTTGGCTACCAGCATGAGTCAGCACTGCTCTGTTATATTCAAGTTTCCAACATCATCATTTAGAATAGAACTCCAATGAAATCCACAACCTTCACGGGAAATACCAGCCTGTTCTTTGCTTACTGCAGGAGCAAAACATCCTGCACTGATGACAAGGAGCACAGGACTACTGGGAACAACATGCCAAATAAATGGACATGGGCATACAGCCTCAGATGTGTGCTCAGGTGCATTTATACATAGATTTAAGAAAGCAAGATATAGCTACCCTTATAGATAACTTTCTGCTTCACATATTTCCAGCTAAAAGTCTGAACAGAGTTTTGTAAGCCAATATGCATGTACAGCATAGGTGGACTAGGCTGTCTCTTGAATTAAGACTAAACAGTGCACAATTTACTACTTTCATTGACAGAGGAGGAGAATTTTGATCAAAGATATTGGAGCAATTCTCTGGTTTTGTGAAAAGTGAGAGAAGTTATTACACATTTTAACACATCATTGATTTGTCTTCAATGACAAATTCTTTTGTTTCAGGAAGCTCTTAAGCCTCTCTTGCTTATATTAAGCATTTTCAGCAAATTCTATTTTCCTTCTTATTTAAACATATTCTTTTTTCACACCCTTTTTCTTTCCTCCTTTTATCCCATTAATTGCCTAGAGGGTAAGCAGCTTTAGAGGATGTTGTGGACAAGTGCTCATGGACCAGAAAAGTTTGAAATCCTTCTGTGTACTATGTTGGTGGCTTTACTTCAATGGACCAGATGTTGGCTCAAGAAGCACTGATTTTTGTAGACAAAATATGAACTTGCTAATAGGTTTTCCAGATTTCCTGATGTGCGCGTGTGAACAATGGAAAATTATGCTTGGTGTAAATTCACTGGTTATGCTTTGGAGACTACTCAATCATGCAACAGCATGCTGAACAAATGTTAATTAAGGAGGTTTTTATCTAATTTGAAGCTAATTAATTCACTAGATAGCATCTTTATGAAATCAAGGAACAATCTGAAATAGAACCAGAGCTTGTACCCAGAGCATTAAGTAGTTAATGGGTCTGCTCTTCAAATGTGTGTGTAAAATCCTTTCCTTATTCCCAAATCTTTGATTTTTCTCCATCCAGAAGTCTCCGCTTTAAATAAAATGGGTAAGCATTTGGTATATAATAAACTCATTTTCCCTCATGTCTAAATTGGTCTGCATTTTCTGAAAGTAACAACTGGTTTGCAGCAGTGGCAAACCATATCGTAACTTAATGAAAGAGACTAGCAGTGAGGGAAAGGGGGTCAGAAGGGGACTGTTTTGCTCCTGTATGGGTGAACTTCCCATCCTGTACAACTAATGGTGTCTGTCCTTACCCTTCTGGCACTTTCAGGAAAGGATGCAGAAAGTCGCTTTTCGGGCAGTGAGTTGTTGGAGGAAGTCTACACCTGCCTACCCTGCAGGGAAGGATGTTCTTACTGTACAGATGATACTCCCTGCTATGCACAGGAGGATAAGTATTTACGACTGGCTATCATCTCATTCCAAACACTCTGTATGCTGCTGGACTTCATAAGCATGCTGGTAGTCTACCATTTTCGCAAGGCAAAGGTAAGTAGACATGTTTAATTTTGATATTCCTGCTTATTATGTGATACAGGCTCATTTGTGTTAGGTGTATAGCTTCTCATTTTGACAGTTTCTTAGGTGAGGAGCTCAGCTCAAGGAGAGAATGGGATTTCCAAAGAGAATACTTTGCTTTAGGAGTGGATTTGGTTTGTTTGTTTGTTTGTTTATGTAGCTTTTGCAAGAAATGCTGAGCAATTTGTGTCTCCCAGTGAAGTCTGCTTATGTTTATAGAAGATCAGCAAAAGTCAAGGAAACTTGTTATGTCTGAAGTAATTTTGAAAGTCAAGTCAAATATGCAGGTATCTGAGGAGGAATATGGGCACTTATAGTCTCTGGATCTTGAAAATCTCTGTTATACTACTATGGGAATAATGTTTATTTTCAATATATCTGAGAAACTAGCTAGGAAATAATCATATCAAGGAGAAATCTTTCCAAGTAATTGTAGTTCCTAGAGAGTTTATACTCCATTCTATGGTTAAATAGTTTGTTTCCTCTGAAGTGTGAATATATCAAGGACTATCTGTAAATTTACAGTCCTGTTATGTACTAACCTAATGAACTTTCTGCTTTCACCTTACTCAGTATCTTTTAACATGTAAAATCTCATGGAATCTCACTGTTGCCTCAATGAATGCAGAATATTCTCTGAAACTTCCAATTTACTTTAAAAAAATGAATTGAACCTGGCACATATTCACTACCTACATTTGGAAGACGTAGGTGTGCATATAGTATGCTACATTGTTGAAATTAATAGCTTCATTCATTTCCCATAACTAGATAAGCATTTCCATTTTGGTTTTTGGAACACTTGATTCCACCGTTTTCCTAATCCTTCAGTATCTGTGTTACAAATGCATGGCTCATTTTGAAAGACTTTAATATCCTGGCAGGAAATCACAGAGCAAACAGTAACATTCTTTTTTTTTTTTTTTCCCCTTTTCTCCTCTTCTGTTTCTAACAGAGCCTTTGTGCTTAATGATATTGCATAAAATGATCCAAATTACAGACTTAATTGTATTTATAAAGTATTTCGTTATGAAAAGTCTGTTGTGGGCATCTGTTCAGTTGCTTAACATTAACTTCGCAGAAGAAACTCATTCCAATTTTATGACATTTTAGCCTAAATGGTAATGTTACTTGTTTTTAATGTCATAGACAACATCATGAAAGAAGCATTCCTTGTGAGTAACAACTTTACTTTCTAAAGAGCGTAGATTATTTCATATGCAGCTATTGCAAGTTTGGTTTTCTTTTTTTTCCATACTGAAGTATTGATTGTTTTATAAGCCATTTCTCTATTTTCCCACAAATAGTCTGAGATCAGAAATGAATAAAATTACATACACCCTTGCACACTTGTACACTTAGATAAGTTCTGATATACATATTCTCTACACAGAAAAAAACCCCAAACCCCACCATCTTTATTAAACATACAACAGAAATCTTATATTTCACAAAAACCCTCTAGCAATAAAAGGTGCATTTTTACTTTTGTGATGGTCATTTCTCCAAAGTAAACTCTGTGAAAAGAAACAGATGGGATCTGAATATTAAATACAAAATCAATAACATGTGCATATACACCCTTTTCCTTGTTTCTAAAGAACTTTTAAGTCTTTATAGAAAAATCTGACCTTATTTATTTCCAGATTACCTATTACCATTAGACATCATGACATCTGAATGAGTGAGAATCAGACATAAATCAACACATCCCTGTTTCTAGGAAGAAAAATGATGGCTTTGAGACATTGCATTTCATTCAGTTGGACAGAGATGTGTTCAATTATGATTTTGCTACCTTAGAAAAGAGTTGGCTTTGCTCTAAATGTATATCTCACAAGGAAAAGGAGAGGAAAATGAGTCAAAAAAATAATGTACCGATTAATGATTCTTTCCTGCATTATCAATATTTTCAAGGAATAGAAACTGACAAATAGGTGTTCCATTGCTCTTCATGTCATTTAGCAGAGTTTTTTCTTGGACATCTTTTATGTTATGTCTTCAAGGTCTTTAAAGGAGCAGAAAATGGGAATTAAGAACAAAAAATGCGCAAATAAAGTCCCCAAAGGTGAAAAGAATGAAGAGTAGATACATGGCATTATGGTAGTGTTGTGATCAGTAAAATTAGCTCAGTAAAATGGGAAATCACTCTAATATAGGTTGCCACTGTTGGAAAAGTGACTGGGCTACTTGAGGCTTGTACTTTATGGAGGGTCCTGGTAAATATTAACTTCAAAAAGCTAAGGTCCTGAAAAGTTAAGGTCTGCCAACAGAAAGCACCTTTGGAAGAAGCACCACTGACACATCGATTGGGATATTGTTAAGTATAAGAATTCCGACAAAGAATGAAAAAGGTCCATAAGGACAAGTCACTCATTGGCTTAGTTTCAACAGCAGTGTGGGATATATGCTAGATCCAAGCCAGTTGCTAAAAGATCAATCATTGCTAAAAGATCTGCTGCTCCATTTCCAAACAGTGTAGCCATAACAACAGAGATTTTTCTCAACTGCTACTGCCAAAGTGTTATTGACAGAATGTTACAGTATTACTTGCATTTTGATGTGACCCTTATTATTGACCTAATATGTAAGAATAATTATCTGCAGGGAAACCAGGTAAATATCAACCAAAGTGGTTCCATTAGTGAAAAACCTTGACAAATGGTAATAAGTAGACAAAGCCTATAGCAAGCCAGATGACTGGTTTCTAAAAGGCAAGCTTGTATTTAGAGAAGCCTTAAGAAGTCTCTGAAATTTTAAATATTTTTGTTTAAAACTTCTGGAGGTTCCTTTAAAGAGTCCTCTTTATACTTCTGAAAGGACTCGTCTACAACACTGCTGAATTATTTACCATGGAACAAGCTACTTCTTACATTAGTAGCAGTAGTGGAGGAATGGAAGATAGGAAATGTGACATCCGTGTTTGTTTGTAAAGACTTCTGGTGATGGTGACAGGAACTAAAAATCAGTAGGTCCAACTTTTATGCACTTGCAAACTCATAGGA
This sequence comes from Coccyzus lansbergi, assembly GCA_033558105.1. Taxonomy (NCBI): domain Eukaryota; kingdom Metazoa; phylum Chordata; class Aves; order Cuculiformes; family Coccyzidae; genus Coccyzus; species Coccyzus lansbergi. Next base: position 626,756 of record JAUMJK010000420.1, on the reverse strand, counting down.
ATGGCAATAAAACATAGAACTACTGGGTTCATGGGTAAGTATGGGAAGTGGGCTTTTGTAAGAATGTGATGCCCTACAAATATATTTATAGCTGTGTGAAAGCGGATTATGAGCACGTGGATATGAGATTACTCTTCCAAGGTCCACCAACAAAAACTCTTAAAAATTATTGTCTCAAGGGCTTAGGTGAGCTACACATCTTGTATGTAAGAAATGACAGAAGAAAAGGCAGTGCAGGAAATATGGTGTAAAATCATGTAAGACATGGTGATGCTGATGTGTGAATATTCATGGTTCCTCTTAAGATATCACTAGAAGATGTTCAAGGGATCTCTCAAGTAATTAGAAAGAATCAGGAAGGTGTTTTACACTACTTTTAGTTGCTTTGTCAGTTATTGGCAAAGAATATTGTGGATCCAAAATTATGAATCAATGCAAATAGAGTTTAGAAGTAATCATAATTTCCTTTATTGGCTGATTAAACACAGTGGCTTTGGTGAAACATCTAGTGCTAGAAGTCCATAATTTTTGATTTTTGGAAACTGGGAGAATATATCAGGAAGGATCACTCTCTGCTGCTCTTCTTTAATAATGTAGCACAGGCCAGGACCTGACATAGGACACTGGAGTTTGAATCAGAAAGCCATTCCTTTGTTCTCTTGGCAAAGAGTCATTAAGTTAAATTTCATACCTCTTCTTGAATGCATTCTAGTTACTCACATAGAGTTGCATGTTTGATAGGCGGCAAAACAAAATTGAACTGATTTGTCCAAGACATTAGTGCTTCAGACTATACCCAGTACCATAGACCAGAACCCTGGCCTTGCCAACCTGTAAATTAAACTCCAAATTAGTGATTTGAAACAGTAGTCAGCTTTGGGAAACAGTACAAAAGGGAACTGCAGAAGGATACTGTGTGAAAGCTTAGATCAATGATAAGGAATTCATCTGGGGTTTTGTCAAACACAGGTGAAAATGACTCAACAGCCCCAACATTAGCTCAGCAGCAGTGTTATTAAACTGCAAGAGTCTTAACTGGAGAAAATCACAGGCAGAAAATGTGGCCCTTTGCCAAGAGAAGGGAGAGCTCCAAAATGGTAAGAATTAAATAAATTTGGAAGAAGGCACAGAAAGACTTGCAGAAGTTAAACCAGTAGTGAAAAGCATTGTAGGGAAGGACAGAGAAAGATGGAAAATGTAACAGATAAAGCAGATGCTACTGCTATAAAAGACAAAGCAATTCTCATTTCAGGAGAAGAGTAAATGGAGGAAATGTGCCAAACAAGAAAAAAAAGAAAAATATATTCACAGCTAATACAGAAGGGAAAGCAGACATGCAGATCACTTCAAAAAAATCTTTAACTACTCTAGACAACCCTCGTGCCAAGTGGTAGTGAAAGCTGGAAGCCCTGAGCCTGGCATTAACATGAGCTGCAAGAGGCTGAAAAACTCATGGGAGATGGAAATGGACAATATCCCCTCAGAAAAGCTGATGGCACCTGACAGCACTAGTTTAATGACACTGAGGGAGTTGTGCAAGGAAGCCTGGGAAACAGGGTTTCTCCTCAGTCGTGGAAGGATTTGAATTTTATTAGACTGCCCTGACAGGGTGATCTTGCTGTATGCTGTGGCTGGGGAGATGTTGAGGCTTCTGCAGTATAAGAGAGGCAAAGAGGTGCTGGATACAAAACAAGGAATGGGCTTAACTGATGCTCGTAGCACTTTGGATGGACTAGAAGTGTGTCCTGACGATTGTAGAGGTGTGTATAAAGGAGTAGGCTCCTTTAATTTCTTTGGTTTTTTAGAAGTCTTTGATAGACTATGAGAGAATCTTGCAGAACAACTTTCAGTCCTCAGGGGTCAAATCTTCATAGCTATCTATAAAGGTGCAAAGCATTCTCTAAGCTGAAAAACAAAGAAACAACAGCTCAAGGTGAACACCAGCAAACAGCCTTGTGTGCTGTGGCATTATTATTGATTAGGTAATGCCAACATTACTACTAAAAACATATCCAAAACGTATGAGACTAAGCTAAGAGAAGGTGATGGGTAGGAAAGGACAGAAATCACTGATGCTAAAACAGATATTCTCAAGAATGAGAACAGTGATTTTGTGAGGAAAAGCACTAGCAAAATAGGAGAATTCATCTATGTAAGTGGAGTTATATGAACCAATGGAGAGCTCAAATGCAGTAGTGATTGCTTGCAGTGTAGCAAAGCTGTATGGCACCAGAAACAGAATGTTTCAATAAATATGAATATTTTTTTTAATTTAATTTCAAAGGTAACATAGAATTTCCAGGCCTAAAGATCTACCAGAGCCTTAAAGAGGAAAGCAGCAGCATTGTAAATATGTTCTTATAAAAGTACCAGACTGTGGAAGGACATTACCTGCAAGGAACCTAAAGAGCTCATTTGTTGTCAGGCTATCTTTTCAAATGAATCAGAAAAGAAGAGCTGGACATAACTGACCTTTACATAGCAGCATACCAACTCAAACATGGAGCTGTTGGGTAGAATATAACTGCTCTGAGGAATCTTAAGAGCCCTTAAGAAATGCTAAGAACCACTACTGGCAAAGAGACCAGAAGAGCTGATCTCAGCCATAGCATGGAAGAGGCTAGTTGCTACTTTGATGATGGAGAGATGAGAAAGCTTGACTTACGGTAGATCTAATCAGAAGGGTCCTGTTTACTGAGAATTCTCATTCAGATCAATGCTAAAGCCAAGTTACTTTTCTGTCATCTTTCCTTGTCATGTGCTATGGTGCTGCCAGCTTCTGAGTGGGCAGGGGAACTATGAGTGTGTGGGAGGAAACCTTTGGGGGATCTGGTCTGTCTTCTTAGTGGCGAGCATTTCTGAATGTAAATCTAGCACATCAAGGTAAAATTCACAGCGAGCAGCACACTCAGAAAGAACTGTTTTCAGCTCTGAAAAAGAAAGGAAAAATGTTTAGAGGACAGAGGGAGTCTTCAAAACAGCAATTTGGAAAGGGTATGTTGTATAACATTACCAATGATGAAGGACTGTGATAGACCCCATTGAAATGAAGGGCTTTACCCCCTTCAAAACCATTTCCAATCCCAAATACTGAACATTTATAACTAAACAAACTTTTATTGTACTGGTCTTCCCCCCCCACCCCCCTCCCCAAGAACACTCAAGAATGACTGCAAATCCAGAAATACAAATACTTTCAATGAGAGGAGAAAAATATTTGTCTGGAACACTGATCAAAGGAAACAACTTAGAGTTAACAAGACCACATGGCTAATCGTCAACAAGAGTGAATCACTTTATCTCTTTTGAAGGATCTGGGGCATATAACAGCAGTTGACTGTTTTTATATGGCTTTTACTCTCTGTTGAATACACATTTCCAGTGTTTGGAGTTCGAGGTCCCTAGGTGCTCTATGCCACTAGTTTCCTGTTTTTCCATTTAGCATAAATACATTTAAGTGTTCTGCTAAATATGATTTAAATACTGTAAAGACAGTCCCCAATCAGTGCAATTTTAAACACTGCACAAAACTACAGGTGGATGGAAAGGTGACATACAAATTAATGCTGTAGCTCCCCTTTCTGATACTGAAAACTAAAGAATGTCTTTTCTCTCTTACTGCAGGCATGAGAGGATGCAGTAATTCAGAGTAAGATAATTACAGGCTATTGATGTGTGATACATCTTTAAATATTAAAGCATGCTGGCTTTGCAAACATACCTTTTTTGTGAATGTAAATCAGCTAGTCCATTTTTTTAACTCTACAGTGGCATCTTGATATCGCTTATGCCTGGATGCCTTTCATCTTTGGCATGCATTCTGCTTTTTTACCCCTAGACACCAATTTCTGACATTTCAGCTGAAGTGGAAACTTGGTAGAGGGAAGACATCTTGCACAGATGGAGCAGCTGACTTCACATGCTGTGCTGATGGGCATACCTGACAGTTCACTCAGCACATGCACATTCTATGCAGTGCCTTTATACACCTTTTCTTCATGGTATCCTAGGGTGAACACCTAGTTTCTTCTGGTTTCTCAGGAAAGCTTATTGTAGTGTAGTGTGCAGCTTTAAAGATGTTGACAACATTGTTTTCAAAACTATTGTTGTTTTTAGTGGAATTCTCATTTCCTTTATTCATAAAACGGAACTCATAAAATGTCCTTTTCTGTTTTCTGCATAGTGAAGATATGTCTTTAAGTGTGCTGTGCATTCTTAACTCTCACATAAATAATTGCATAGTGCCATATTGAAACGATAAGAAGTGCAGGGGCTGTTAGCCTTGCAGCAGCAGTTGAAAATTGGAGATGACATACTGGCTGCTGGCATTCCCAAAGTCAGCAGGCATTGGTAGACGTGGCTGCAACAGTGGTACTGCTTTGTCTTTGTAGAGTGTTGTGTCATTCACTGCAAAAGCCCAAAGGTTTCACATCTATATATAGTTGCCTTCTCATTCATGGTTTAGGGGAATTAAATGCTTATGAATTGAAAAATAAACTGAGTTCCACTATAGATACTTTAGGCCTAAGGAAACAATGAAGTGTGAGGAAAAGAAAGATCTTGATATAAAATATATTGGTTAATATCAGTTCAGTCTTACAAAAAGGAGCTAATGAGAAAAACATGGCAGTGGTAAGAAGCACAAAAAGGCTATATATGCTGCTCACTAAGAGACAATCTACCCCTAATGGACAAGGTAGGTGTTGAAAATAAATTTTCGTCAGTACTTAGCAGTAGCTCTAAGGATCCAAACCCTACAATCTCCTTTCTGTATTTGTATTAAAGCAACATTTGTCTCCACAAAATTGAGTTATACAGCACCTTGGAGTCCATCTGGAAGATGTGCATAGATTATTGGGGAATGTATTGCCTCCAAAGTTATGTGAATCAGCCATGGAGTTGATAGAATGGTCTGTCACGTGATAATAAGTTTTCCCCACTGATTCTTTGATGCATTAACTTCAGGACTATTGCATTTACCTGAAGTTTCATTTGGGTTTGTGACTGGGCATTTAGAGATTTACTGGGAAGGGACTTATCATGTCAGCAGAGTAACACCAACATTATTTATTTATCCTGCCATTTGTCTTGGAGTTGTATGCTGCTGTGAACCTTGCTTGTACAATCAATAGCAGTAGCCAAGTCCCTGGTGGGTTGCATGAGGTCTTTGGCACACTGCCTTTTCCGAGAGCAGACTTCTGTCTGAAACAGGCGGTTTTTTTTAAGGGTCTAAGTGTTGCCTTAGAATAACGATTCCAAGTAAGAGCCCAGTTTGTAATGGAGGGAGTTTTCAACCAGAAAGGCTTGCAGAATTTCATAGTGTCAGTCATTTGCTTGAGAAGCTATTTGTCTCTAGGAAAAGCATTTGGCCTATAGAGAGCGTCAAGATTTGGAAATTGAAATGTGATTTCAATTTCATTGAATGGAATGTGGATTCCAGTGTCCCAGTGTCTGGATCACATTTTGACACTGAAAACTAGTATAACTAAATTTTATTTAATGGTGGCATCCTCAGAGAAACTTTATGTACTCCTTTCTGTAATTTTTTTTGGCTGTATCATGAGGTGGAAGCTGAACACAGATCATTCAGGCTAAAACATATGCCTGTTCTTCATTCTTTTCTTGATTTATATGATTCTTTTTCTTTCTGCAAGAGTTGAAAGTTTATTGCTCGCAAGCAGCAGCTTTATACTGTCAGCTTCTCTTTAGGACGTCATGCTGTGAACACGCTCTGATTGATTTTTGCCTTCTCTGTCTCAGCCATGCTTCCTCCTGTCTGGAATAAACTCTTGACATTTTTCACTGACATCTTCTCATCAGTATAGCTGAAAAAAAAATCTTGATCTCCTTCTGCTTCCCTCCAAGACATCCCAGCTACTGCTTTCTTAGTTACTGTAGCAACCTCCTTGTTATCTAACAAAATCTTGGACTCTGGAGCTCACTTTGCCTCCAACTTTGTCTAAGTTTTACTAAAATCCTGAGTTCCCTTTTAGTACATGTTTTCTACCAGTCCACAGACCTAAAGTTCTTGTCTCAGCTTGTTCTCTTGTGTCTTGACTATTGTGATTTTCTTTCTGCTGGCCTTCGAAAATGCAGTCATGGCCTGCTCTTATCTATTTGAAACAATGCTGCAAATGGATTTCTGTTCTGCCATTTTGTGCTGTCCTTGTTGTGTCTCCAAGTTTACATCGTGTATGGCTTTTGAACTCCCAAATAAGCTTTTCTCTCTCTCCTGATGTCTCTGCTTTCCAGAGGGCAGACTTTGAACTCTTTAGAAGGCTGGTTGGCAAAGTCTCCTGGGAGACAATACTTGAGGGCAAGGGAGCCCATGAGGGCTGGGAGCTCTTCAAAAAGGAGATCCTAGCACCTCAGGAGAAAGCCATCCCTGTGTTCTGGAAAAAAGGCCGGCAGGGGAAAAAACCACATTGGTTGAGTAGAGAAATCTTGAATGACATTAGGAAAAAAAGGAATATTTATAGGCTCTGGAAGAGGGGACAGGCCTCTTGGGTGGACTACAGGAGGGAACTGAGGTTGTGTAGGGAAAAAATCAGAGGGGCTAAGGCTCAACTAGAGATCAGAGTGGCTAAGTCTGTAAAAGACAACAAAAAAATCTTTCTATAAATATATAAACAATAAAAGGAGGACAAGGAAGACCATACAGTCCCTTTTGGACACAGAGGGAAAAACAGTAACAGGGGATGAGGAGAAGGCTGAGGTACTTAATGCCTTCTTTGCCTCAGTCTTTAATTGTAAAGAAAACTGTTCCCTCTTTGTAGAAACCCCGGAAAGAGAGGAGCAATACGAGGCTCCCATGGTCGAAGAGGAGGTGGTCAGAGCCCTGCTTGGCCAACTGGACACCCACAAGTCTGTGGGGCCAGATGGGATTCATCCTAGGGTATTGAAGGAGCTGGCAGATGTATTGGCCAAACCCCTTTCCATCATCTTCCAGCAGTCCTGGAAGACTGGGGAGGTACCTCTGGACTGGAGGCTGGCTGATGTAGTGCCCATTTACAAGAAGGGTAGCAGGGAGGGTCCAGGGAACTACAGGCCAGTCAGTCTGACCTCAGTGCCAGGGAAAGTCATGGAACAGGTGATCTTGAGTGCTATCATGAAGCACTTACAAGAGAACTGGGTGATCAGGCCCAGTCAACATGGATTTACTAAAGGCAGGTCTTGCCAAACTAACCTGATCGCCTTCTATGACAAAGTGACTCGGCTGCTGGATGAGGGAAAGACTGTGGATGTGATCTTTCTGGACTTCAGTAAAGCCTTTGACACAGTTTCTCACAGCATTCTGCTACAGAAACTGTCAGTCTCTGGCCTGGACAGGCGCACACTCTCCTGGGTAGAAAACTGACTGACTGGCTGGGCCCAGAGTGTGGTAGTAAATGGTGTTAAATCCAGCTGGAGGCCAGTGACAAGTGGGGTTCCCCAGGGCTCAGTGCTAGGTCCAGTCCTGTTCAATATCTTCATCAATGACCTGGATGAAGGCATTGAGGGTACCCTTAGCAAGTTTGCAGATGACACAAAGCTGTGTGCAAGTGTCGATCTGCTGGAGGGTAGGGAGGCTGTGCAAAGGGACCTAAACAGGCTGGACCGCTGGGCAGTGTCCAATGGCATGAGGTTTAACACGGCCAAATGCCGGGTCCTGCACTTGGGGCACAACAACCCTATGCAGAACTACAGACTGGGAGAAGCCTGGCTGGAAAACTGCCAGGAGGAGAGGAACCTGGGGGTGTTGATTGACAGCTGACTGAACATGAGCCAGCAGTGTGCCCAGGTGGCCAAGAAGGCCAATGGTATCCTGACTTGTATCAGAAACGGCGTGACCAGCAGGTCCAGGGAGGTGATTCTCCTTTTGTACTCAGCACTGGTGAGGCCGCTCCTTGAATCCTGTGTCCAGTTCTGGGCCCCTCACCGCAAGAAGGATGTTGAGACTCTGGAGCAAGTCCAGAGAAGAGCGACAAGGCTGGTGAAGGGGCTGGAGAACAGAACCTATGAGGAGCGGCTGAGAGAGCTGGGGTTGTTTAGCCTGGAGAAGAGGAGGCTGAGAGGAGACCTCATTACTCTCTACAATTACCTGAAGGGAGGTTGTAGAGAGGAGGGAGCTGGCCTCTTCTCCCAAGTGAGAAGGGACAGGACAAGAGGGAATGGCCTCGAGCTCCGCCAGGGGAGATTTAGAATGGAAATTAGGAGGAGGTTTTTCACAGAAAGTGTCATTGGGCATTGGAATAGGCTGCCCAGGGAGGTGGTTGATTCACCTTCCCTGGAGGTGTTTAAGGCACGGGTGGATGAGGTCTTGAGGGACTTGGTTTAGTGTTTGATAGGAATGATTGGACTAGAAGATCCGATGGGTCCCTTCCAACCTGGTTGTTCTATGATTCTATGATGCTGTTTCTTTGATGAAGAAGTGGCAACACCAGCTTCCATCATCATTATCTCGTTACATTTTTTAAAAAAACACCCCTTGTTCCTTTCATACTGTCCTCATGCTCGGTAGAGACTTTTTGAGAGTGTCTCCTGCTCTCCATATAATGTATTCAGTTTCAATTGCTGATAAAGTACGTGACTGCAAGGGGGATGAAGATAGGCTGGGATTGCTTGTTACAATATATGATATTGCCTTGTTGTTCTGTTGTTCTTCTCAACTGTACTTATATATCTGTTTTCCCTTGTCTTAAACTCTTAAGTTCATGGATGAAGAACAATCTCTCTGACTTTATTCTTATGCAGAGTCCACGATAAGTTGAAGCTTACCTAGGGCTGGGACTTTCAGCAGTACAGTGGAAGGAAGAATAATTAAATTATACTTAGCAACATTTCTTTCAAAGGCAAGTCTTAGATGAAAAACTATCTGAACTTATTAATAAGAGATAATTTAGCATAAAAAATTATGTAAAGCTGAAAAATCTCACCATTTTGGGAGTCACCATTTCTTGGATCCAGTCATAAGCTATTAGTTTAGACGACTTTAGCCAGTTGGCTCCTGTAAAGTAGAAGTGAATAAAACAAACTGGATTTGAAATTTGAAATTTTCAGAATTATGAGGTTTTGTGTGATTTGAAACTAGTGTAATAATCTTCATCAATAGTTCATTTTCCTTTTTACTTATGTGACCAATGAGGTGGGTTTATCTTTATCAGATTTATTCTAACCTTTCTCTTCTTACGTCAGTCTAAGTTTGTTTCCTCTGAGATATTATGAATTCTGAGCTTTGCAGTCAGTATTTTTTTTTCCTTCTGTGATTTGCCACAAACTATTTCTTTCTAAGTGATTGAACTCAATTTATACAGACTGTTTTAGTGAGCTGTGGTATTATCCTCTGTAACAGGTGATGCCATGTGGAATTAGAAAGCTGAAATTCAATTTGGATGTTCTGAAGCTATTTGTAATCTAAATCAAGGGAACGTGCTAACTGAGCTCCACCTCCTGCTTGTGAAATTTGGTTTTGTATTCCATCAGATTTTATGTATATCCTGTTTGATCTCTTGCTGATTAAACAACTATCAATATTAAACTGCATTTTTATCTTGAAGACCATAATGCCTTTGTATCTTCCTTTTATTTCATTTTGGCATTAATCAAATGCGTAACCTAGTGAAACAGGCACTTTAAGTGATCCAGAATTTTGATGATTGGCATTTTACATGTTCAGCTTTTAAATTAAATACAAAGATGTAAATAGACTGAAACTAAACTTAGGCATTATTTATCTCAATACTGATTTTCCTTAATCTACATATTCATTGCTATTCATTAACAACTAGGTACCCTGATATAAATAGTATGTTACTAAGGAAGTAATTCCTGCTCTTCAGAGAAAGATGTCCCTGGACATTAAACATTTTCACTGTGAGAGTTCTTCACCAACAAATGGTGGGTTTTTTAAAGAATCTGTATAGTAGGTGATATAGTGCAATTTATATGCAGCAGGACCTATGTTTCAAATCCAGAATACCTTATCTTCATCATGATATATTGTAAAGGATCTCATTACTTGTGTAAGAGAACAGGGTCCAAGGCCATATCAACTGAAAAATAAAGTATTTGGGGATTTCTTGTATCCCTGACAACTTGTGCACTTTTAATCAAATTGATTTGTGATTGATGGCTGCTTGACCTTTGCTTTTCCTGATTTTATTCCAAGTAGAAAGTAAATTTAATAATTATATTCTATTTGAGCTCAACTATAACTAGTAAAAGGAAAAAAATGACCTTTGTGTAAGTATTCTTTAAGGGGAAATGAAAAAGCATGAGGATTATATTTATTTGGTTTAGGAATACTGCACAAAACCTGCAAATGCCAGAAAATTCTGACAATTTGCCAATATAGCTTAGTGGCAGTGCATAACTAGGGCTATTGTTTAGAAAGATGGCCTTTTGCTATAAAATTTATGATATTTTCAATCCAAATTCTATTAAGAGGCTATTATTCACATAGAAAAATTATCAACAAATGTATTTTGTCAGTGTGGTGAGAGGTTGAACAGGACACAATTTTATCTTGAATATTTTACAAAGAAATGTTCAAAAGAGTCACTACCATTCCTCACTTGAAGTGAAGGGTGTTTTCTGCAGTTAGTTGGAAAAGGGTTGCTTGAATTTTGTATGTCAACCAACAAAAATAAAATGAAAGCATAGCCTTGTTATTTCCCTTTTCTTGGGTAACAGCCCTAACAGTCCTTGAATTAATTTCCAAGAAAATTTAAAAAATATTGCAGCACCATTCCAGGGTACTCCACTTGAGGCTTCAGGGGACTTATTCCAGTTGCTTTTGTCCCCATTGTTTAGTTCCTAGCAGTCCTTGTCCAGGTGCAAACAGTATTAAGATAACCACCACAGTGGAATGCAGTTCCTAGTTTTTTTTTACACTTCTTAGTGTCGGCAGCAGTCTTGGAACTGGCAGCTCCAGCTTTTGTTTCTTAGCAGAGGAGCCAGACATCTTGCTCATCGTAGTCCAGCCTCAGGGACAGAAAGAAGGATCTCTGTTCTATTTCTTAAAGGTAAATTTCAAGTGAAGTACCATTTCTGAAAATTATTACTTTTGTTTTTCCACACTTTTTCACTGAAAAAGATAGCAATATGTTTGTATTTGGAAAAATAAGGCAGGAGTGAGGTTCAATGGGATTTAGAAAAACAGCATATGGAAATCAAAGCAAAAATATAGTCATACTGAAAAGAATTGTTTGCTGGGAAGGCATACTTTACAAAGGAAAGGAACTAGTAATAAAATATTTCAACCAGCTCCAGTTCAGGCCAGATATTTTCAACCTGACAAAATCTCTTCTTCCTTCTGTCATTTGAAGTTAAGAACTGCTTATACCAGGAAACAAGAATTTGAACAGAAAGGGTTTTGTGAGAAGTAAGGGACACGTTTGAGAATACAACCAAATCACTTTTCATCACATCCGTGTCCTTATGTGTAGAGTAAAATGGACCTGCCAGACCTACACCATAAGGGTCACACCAGAGCTACTCTTCTGGGAGCACCAGAGTGAGCACACTACCATTACATGCACCTTTAGCTAAGCTTTTTGCTTCTCTGGTTTTGAGAGAATTTTGCATGGGAATTTATCTAGTAATTTCAAATACATGTGGTTAGCACAGCAGAGCAAGCCTGTATGTTCTTTATGTTTCCTTGCTTGTGTCCCATCTGGTGGTAAACCACCTTTGCAGAAGGAAATTTTGTTTAAATTACAAGCCAACTTAGTCATTTATTGCATTATGAAAGTGGCAAAACTCTAATGAAAGTGGGAAAAAATCAAAATATGCCAATCTTCTCCTCTTCCTGGTTGTCCATGGTACTATGCTCATATAATACAATATAAAATACAAATGACATGTGGCCCTGGAGAAATCTGCTCTCTTACTGGACTGGTACCAAAAGTCTAAATTTCTGTTAATTCAGTAATATATGATGTAGCAGATATAAAATTACCTTAATTTTATTTTGGTTTTTAATTTCTTCCTTTTTTCTTAAGATTCATTGACACTCATATCACTTACTTAGTGCAATGACATTCAGTAATTCAATAGTAATGAATGCTGCTGTATTTCATGGATTGTTTAAGACCAGAGAGAACTGAAATGCAGTATCTTCTTTGCTTGTTTATCCACTGTTGTAGCTTTTTATTTTGCTACACTTGCAGCTTGGCCAGCTACATTTTTTTTTAAATTATTAAGCACTTATTTGTGATCCTTTAGCAATGCCCAAAGGCATGTATGACTTTCCTTTCCAGATGTGATTTGCTAAAGAAACAGTGTTATTTTCTGAGATTCAGGGGTAAGGAATGACTTTATCTTGCAGTCCAGTAATGTTTGCTAGATAGTCTGGATAGACTGAAGACTGGACAGATCCCAAAGCATAAAATAGCCCCTCACAAATAATATTTTTGCAGGCCAAGTCAAGTAAAGGTGGTCTGCTAAAGCAATTGGTATGGGGGAAAAGGGTAATATGGGGGATACTTGACCTGGGCTACCAAGGTACTGCCCCTGCCTGCCCCCTGCCGTTAGTTTCACAGTCAGTGTACAATAAGGGGCTAAATTAAGAGGTGGACTGGTAATAGAATGCATGGAACTGATGAGTAGTTCCTTCTTGCCATGGAGCAAACCATGCAGCACAGTAATGCTGAAATCCCACTTTTGAAGTGTTGTGATATGAAAATGATCTGACTTTACTTGTTCTTCTCCAGTGATATCTGAGACTTAGACTACGCACGCTTGTTACTCAGCTCCTGTAGTCACCATTTCATTTTTTCATCAGGAGCTGCCCTCTTGTTTTGGCCAGTTTCTTTATGAAGTAGCTGAAGGTAATACTAAGAACAGAGAATGAAATTCCATTCTTCACGCTCTAGATACGTGCAGTTCCTTCTCTCTCAGATCCAAAACTGGAACCAGTAGTCAGATAGGTTAAAATCTCTGGTTGAAACACAGTATTTGAATGAGATTTATGAGGAAGCTTTATGAAAACCCCTTGCTTTGATACCATCATCTTAACAAGTCTGTTCATAGTTGTATTTCTAAGTAATTATTTTATTCTGACCTTTTCATTAATCAAATGTCTTGAGTAGCAACCTGGCTTAAGAAAACCTGGAATCTCCAGCAGAATCAGACTGAATATGAGTCAACACTGAGCTTTTGCCACAATCCAGGAAAATTGTGCAAAATGGTCAGCAGTATCTCATAACTCTAAGTAGCTACATCCCAGCTGATAGGAGTTGCTGTGAATATTTCTAGTGTCTTACTTCTTGAGTTGGGATAAAGGTTGAATCTGTAGTGGTGGTATTACATGAGCATATGCACTCATTTTAGACTCTTGTGCCACTGCGTAAGTCACACTACTTTACTCGAATTCCTTTTTTTCATCAATGCCTCTCAGACTATTTAATATGGAGATGTGAGACATTTTACTATCCTAGTATGCTGATTTTTCTTTATGGGTGTGACATTACGTATCCAGTCATTGGGAAGTTAACAAATCCAGTGGCAGTTTTTCTCTATACCCTCACACTACTTTATTTATATTTGCTACTGTGTGCCTAAAACTGTCTTGCATTTTCCTAACTGGCCCTTTTGGTAGCTTCCTGTGAAACATCTGATGGCAATTCACTTGAATTTCTCTTCTGGCTGGCAACTTGCATCAGATTTGCTGGAATTGTCTTGCTGAACTTCATTGTTCACTGCACAATTAAAGGATGGTAGCTTCCTTGAAAAACTCAGTCTCAGGATGAAGAAGATGGCAGAGACCAGTACATACCCGGTCTTGATCCTCACTATAATACACACCATACTATTTAAATTTATTCCTTTTGGTTTTATTTGAGTATTTCTGGATGGAGGCTGGCTTGAAGCTAGTGTCTAATTCAATCATTTTCTTCGTTTGACTTACTAGTAATAATAGCAACTATTATTATTAATTTTCACCACTTAATTAAAAAGCAGACAAATGAGAATTAAGAAAATTGAGAAACAATTGAAAATGCACAAAATGTATGACAGAGGTAGCTGAGGTAGGTATGAAAGTTAATATGAATCTAGAAGCAAATTGCAATACCACTTAGGAGTAAGCAATGTGTAACCATTAAGTGAGACAGGGGAAAACAGAAAGGACAGTTTTACTGACACAGATAAGTAAACAGAAAAATAAAACACCAAAAGGGAAATAGGCATAGAGGGGAAGCAGCAATCAACAAACTGTACCCAAGATGAACAAACAGAGAAATAAATTAAAAAAAACCCAAATTACATGCTAACAAGAAAGGCACATACGAAAAATACAAAGCAGCTGTTAAGGAGGAGAAAAAGAAATTGAGGAAATGTTACATGCAAGCAGAAGAAGGTTCCACTGCATGGAATTTCAGGGCTATATCCTAAAATGCCCTGATTTCTATGAATTCCACTGAATTTTAATTGGGCAGTTAATATATGTGGACACCGGTTGGTGTAGGCTTTGGGTTATCATTTATTTCCATTCTTTAATTTCTTTTCTTAAAAGAACAAAGGCTTTTTTTCCTGAGTTATGTGGACGTATTCACTGGTGTGTATGTTGCAGGCTTCCATGAATTTGAGCAGCTGTGATGCTGCCCACAGATATGCCTTAGGGGCCTGCATTGACAAAATCTCCACAGTGGAGGATTCAGCTGCGGCACCTATAAGCTTTATGTTAAAACCCTTATTCCCAGGTAGGAAAGACTGAATTAAAAGCACAGTCAAAAACTGGATTCAAACGCATTTTTAATTCCAGTGTTGCTCTGTAAGCCGCAGTTCTTTAAGGCAGGAAACAGAAGCACATAGGCAGAATTCACAGAGAATGGTTCCTAGTGGAATACAAGTGAGAAGAAATTAATAGGTTAATTAATTGTTTTGGAAGAAGAGCTGGAAACATTGTAGTTCTTTGCTCCTACAGGTTATCTTATGATAATGCCAAGCAGAAAAAATCTTGATAAGAAAAGGCTGGTCAGGATGAAAAAGTCTTGGTTAGCAAAGGATGTTCACACAGAATCTGTTTGAAGAACAGCTTTTTTAGGCTGTTTCCATCTTCCCTGCAGTATATACATTTAAGCTACTTTTTTCGCCATCCTATCAGAAACGGCATGACGAGCTGGTCCAGGGAGGTTATTCTCCCTCTATACTCTGCACTGGTGAGACTGCTACTCGAATACTCCCCTCACCACAAGAAGGATGTTGAGGCTCTGGAGCAAGTCCGGAGAAGAGCAACAAAGCTGGTGAAGGGCTTGGAGAAGAGGCTTTATAAGGAACGGCTGAGAGAGCTGGAGTTGTTTAGCCTGGAGAAGAGGAGGCTGAGAGGAGACCTCATTGCTCTCTATAACTACCTGAGGGGAGGTTGTAGAGAGGAGTGTGCTTGGCCTCTTCTCTCAAGTGACAGGGGACAGGACAAGAGGAAATCATAGAACAACCAGGTTGAAAGAGACCCATTGGATCATCGAGTCCAACCATTCCTATCAAACACTAAACCATGTCCCTTAGGACCTCATCTACCCATGCCTTAAACACCTCCAGGGAAGGTGAATCAACCACCTCCCTGGGCAGCCTATTCCAATGCCCAATGACCCTTTCCCTGAAAAACTTCCTCCGAATCTCTAGCCTAAATCTCCCCTGGTGGAGCTTGAGGCCATTCCCTCTTGTCCTATCCCTTGTCACTTGGAAGAAGAGGCCAGCTTCCTCCTCTCTACAACCTCCTTTCAGGCAGTTGTAGAGAGTAATGAGGTCTCCTCTCAGCCTCCTCTTCTCCAGGCTAAACAACCCCAGCTCTCTCAGACGCTCCTCATAGGTTCTGTTCTCCAGCCCCTTCACCAGCCTTGTTGCTCTTCTCTGGGCTCGCTCCAGAGCCTCAACATCCTTCCTGTGGTGAGGGGCCCAGAAGTGAGCACAGGATTCAAGGAGCGGCCTCACCAGTGCTGAGTACAGAGGGAGAATAACCTCCCTGGACCTGCACCATTTCTGGTACAAGCCAAGATGCCATTGGCCTTCTTGACCACCTGGGCACATTGCTGGCTCAAGCTCCACTAGGTGGATATTTAGGCTGGACATTAGGTACATTGCATTTTTCACAGAAAGGGTCACTGGAACAGGCTTTCCAGGGAGGTGGTTGATTCACCTTCCCTGGAGGTGTTTAAGGCATGGGTGGACAAGGTGCTGAGGGGCATAGTTTGGTGTTAGATAGGAATGGTTGGACTTGATGATCCAATGGGTCTCTTCCAACCTGGTTATTCTATGATTCTATGATTCTATATGCAGTTGCATCATACAAAATAAGAAAAAAAGATTCTTCAGTGGTTTGAGTATTTATCAGTTGTGAGAGACGTAAATTCAGTGACCTCTGCCGGTGTCTTGTATGGTGCTGGGTGGAGCCCTCTGCTTTAATTCCCAGTGAGTAAAGTGCCATTGTCTTACAAATATGTGAAGAAAACTTGTGTCAAAATTAGTGTAGCTCTCGGCTATGACAGAATCAGAGCCACAAAAGGAATCTTGTGGACATGGTCTTACAATGCTTTTTTTCAATTTATGATGTAGTGCTGGGACTTTGACATCACCAGGTATAAAAGCTGTGGTTTTAGAAGTGTATTTTAACCTTTTCTAAGCTTTTTTGTTGTTGTTGTTGTTGTTCATGTGCTGCACACAAAATTTGCATCTTGCTCAGGCTAAATTTATGTGTGAAAGTGTGAAATAACTCATACTGCCATTTATAACTAAAAAAATATGCTTTCTATTATACATGTCAAAACTGTGTGCATGATCCTTAGGCTTCAGATGTTTGAGCTATAAAATGATTGTGAATCTAGTCACTTATTAATTACTATAACTGGAAGTATTCCGTTGCATGACTTCATAACTGGCACCTAAATATTAGAATATAAGCCTATGCAGAAGGAAGTTTGAAAAGTTGTCTCTATGTTTTGATTTTTATGGAACAATGGAATCATTTGAGCCTAAAAAACCTGGCACTGGCATTTCCGTAACCAGAAATTTGCAATAATGTTTATCATGTACAATTATGTTTATGCTTTAATTTGGGTTCTTGAAACAAATATCTTGTGTTCTCAGAAACCAGCATAACCATAAGCTGTGCTTGTGGGTAAATATTCAGGTTTCAGCAACTGCAAAGGCAAGCACTGGGTTCTATTTGGAAGAATAACTATTTGTTGGTGTTGTGTTTTGTTTGCTTTGCTTTTTAAGAAACATTTTATGAATGAATATAAGTTCCATGAAAATTTTGCTAGAAATAATATATGTCTCGGTTTCAGGGTGCAATTTGAGAGAGAGGTAGGAGAGGTAGCAGAACAGTTTTGCAGTCCTTAATATGGAACTCTTCTAAATGAAGGTCTAAGCTTAAGATCCACAGGTAAAAAATTGGAAAAGTCTAGAAAAGAAGAACCCTAGGAATGATTCTCCAATACATGAAAAAATAATTAAAGAAAAAGATTCCCCTGGGAAAATCTTGTAGTAATTGACACAAATTGACCACTATCATCTTAGACCAGTAGAAAACCATTCGTAATACTTACTTCAGGCTTTAACTGTGACTAAAATTGCATCAGCAGCACCAAGATGCTTCTGGAGCTGTTATATTAGTGTTTACCTTAAAACAGAACCTTTGACGTGAAAACCCATTGGAAGTAACTTCTCGTGATAATGTATGAGGTGGACAATTGTGCAGGATGTTGATGGTATCTCTGCTGATACATAAATCTTTGACAGCCTTGCTACAAAATTAACCATTGCTGGAAATTAGTAGCTTCATAATTATCCCATATTTAAAAGGCTTCCTGGGAATTTTCTCCTTGTCTTTCAACCTATGTTAAATACATAAAATGTTGTAAAAGTGACCAGTCGAAAAAATGAATGATGGAATAGGAAATCTAAGTAACATTATAGATTAATTTTTATCTAGAAAATTCCTCCAGTCTTAGTGCAAGCAGAAACTGGACCTCAGCGCACTAAAAATGTGTTTGTAAATCCATTCAGATAGAGGGGGGTTTTTTTGATTGCCTTACTTCTGAGACATAAACTTCTCCCATATAAAGCCATTAGAGAAATTACCATGAGCCATTGATTCCAGCTCACTAGGGGATTTTGTGATGTGAAAGAAGGGGATTTTTCAAAAGATTTTTAGCAAAGCCTCTTCTGCTCTCTGGTCTAACTGTGTTGCTTGCAGTTGGGAAATTGTTGCCTTCTTCCAGAGGAGTGTATGAAACAAGGCCTCAAGGGAAGTATATGGTTAAAGAAATGGGAAGTGGTGTTTTGTCTGTAAGATAAGGACACATGCACTATGCATAAATCATCAGATTTATTGGAATACACTTTGTGTTAGGAAAAAGAATTTTTTTTCTTGTTATAAAAAATAAAAAAAACTTGATGGAGAGATTGCATTAGAATCAGGGAAGAAATGGCATGATATTTTACAATCCTGACAAGTTAATGTCTCAATCGACATCTTTGTACAAAATTTCAGGAAAAATAAAGGCACTTCAATCTAAGAGCACCCACTGTATTCAGTAAAATTGTAGATTATCTATACGTATTATAGAAGCCAAGACAGTTATGTCAAATAAGTCAAAATATTCATAGGACTTCTTGAAATTTAAATAGTACAGAACAAATTCTACAGTTAAAATCATATCTGTAATTCCCATGATCCATAATTCTTGACACTTGAAAGCAATTTTAGCATCTTCAAAATGTATTCAAGTAATGTGTGTTGAATAGTATTTATCATAGAAAAGAGTGATTTTTTAAATCGGATTTTGTAAAACACCACCATTGTAATGGGCCTGTGAATTAAAGAATGTGGAGCACGCCAAGATAACAGACAGCTTAATACTGTACTTTAATAGGCATTACTGTGGTAGCGTTATACTGACAAAAGTGAAAGTGCCTTCTGCAAAGAACTCAGCATCTAAATGGCACTCAGAAGGAAATTGCTAATATTTTGGTTGGGGTTTTTTGTCTTCTAGAGTATCAGAGCTTCAGGCCTGGTGCTGTTGGAAACCATTCTTTTTGGATCACTTCTGCTGTACTTCCCGGTAAGTCAAACTGTGACTTTTAAAAAAATTATATCCTTGCTGACATTTGAAAACATTGTATGAATCACCTTGGTGAAAATATAAATGTCAAAACTATTTATGTAAAAATTAGTTTAATCTGACTATGAAATGTGCTATGTTCTTTAAATATTCTTAAGAACTTTGGAATGTTTTACTATATGTGTAATAATTCTCTATTCCCAGTTTCAAGGCTTTCCAGTGTTTTCCACCTGGAAACTTTTAGGTGTTCTCAGTTGAGCTGAGTTTTTGCTTTGAAAGACTATACCTCTCTAGACTATGCTATGGGAAAATATGAGAAGTGTGTAAAAGGAAAACACTGATTATACCAAGTATTTCTCTGAAATGTAGTATATGCATTTCAGGGAAAGTTTTATGTATTTTTTTCATCTTTCAGTTTACAGATGACAGGAAGAAATAAGTTTTGTTTTTTTCTATATTGTACAATTTTTGAATTTTTTTTTACAACTTGCAGTGCTTCCTCCCAGAGTTTTCACAGCTTCTTTCCTATTCTTTTTTAGTGAGCAGAACAGAAGGCCCAGGCACTACTTCTTTAGCTGGTGTAGAAATGCCATGAAGAGTTTACAGAACCTCATAGCATAAAGCATAGCACAAGGGGTTTCCTTTCTATGGTGGCCTCCTCTTTGCTTTCCCAGAGAACCCCTGAGCTGCAGAGTGGCTTCCCCAGGCACTGGCTTCATAATAACCAGTCAGCATTTGTACAACCTTAACTCCAAAGTATGTCAGAAACCTCATCATAACTCTTACTGTGTCTCCAGTCTGCTCACCTGTCACTGATTTTTCATTTTCTTTCCCAGTTCTTGTCTTGATCTAATTGTTATATTTCAGAAAGAACAAATATCCTTTGGTGGCTGTCTGGCTTCAGGTGCTAAGCGTGAAGGATATTGAGATACTGTTGAAAGACAAAGACTTCTTTCTCAGCAGTTGACTCGAAGAACCATGCTGTTAAATAGAAGAGATGGTCATCTACACCCTTTAAATGCAGAGAGAGAAGAGAGGAAAGGAAATGGAGCTGAGAGAGAGGGGTTCAAGAAACAAAGCATCACTTCAGCTTTTTGCAAATGTTTGAACATTTCCCCATTTTTTTTTTCACCAACATTAATGGTGTTAAGTGTAAAGCAAGTATGAAACGACAATTTGGCATATTCTGAGGAATAATCTTTTACTGAAAATTCCCAATTAGCCTGTCTCCTAGTTGAGATACAGATACTTTACTAGAGCTTGTCCCTTCTGTGCGCAACTTGTTCTCATACTCTATAAAGCTGTCCACTGAAAATACATTCTTTTGGAAATTAATATGCAAAGCGTACAACCTGGCTTCTGTCTTATAGCAGTTTTATGCTCCCACACTCTTTTCTGGGCCTCTTTCTTTCTTATGCAGGTAATTACTAATCAGGCAGTTACTCCTACAGACTGAAACAAAAAAAGACTAATTTCATCATTTCTGTTTTCTAGGTCTTAGGTGAGGAATATAGAGAATATGGTCGTGGGAGGCCATATTAATGTTCAGACAGAGAAATCAATCTTGATTTCACCAACCACAAGAATATGTTTTTGTAAAATACAGAGAAGATTTGGATTGATGCAGAAATATCAGGATTTCAGTATCCCTGTCACTCAACGCTTCTAGGAAGATTTCATCATTTTCTGACACAGGATTCCAGGACAAGACAGTGGAACAATAAACATGTGAGGGCTGCAAAGCATGGCCAGAGAGATCTATGATATAATCTTTAAGAAAGAAAACCCTGTGTTTCTGAAGGGTGTGACCTATGGAGTGTTAGTCTTCGGCATGTGAATTCTCGACATTTTGTTGTATGTGGACAGTATCTAAATGTGCTCACCTGCGTTTTGTCTGTAAAGGGAACACAAAGCAGAGCAGGATGGAAAGAGAAAGAAGAAAACCCAAGCTCTGAATGTGAAGTCTAAATAGCACTAGTTGACAGTCACACGTTAGTTCATAGCAAGGTGTAGAGCATAGATTATCAATTCTTACATTGGTTACAAGTCACATACCAGTGAAGGAGATTTTATTTTTCCAGTTCATATTAATTTTTTATTTATTTCTTCTTGTTAATTGGTGTTTCTGTTTGTTTCTGAGAAGAACTGGGAAGATTCTGTAATTCAGTGATGTGATAGGAATGGACTCGATGATCCTGTGGGTCTTTTCCAACCTAGCGATTCTGTGATTATGTGACTAGAGACTTAGTAACATGCACACACAGGCAAAATTGTTTCACCTGTTTGATTTGTTCCTCATTTTATAATAGAGGAGTACATTGGAGCTTTAAGACTAATTAATATAGATCTGAACTCTTATGCACCTGAAGTAGTCTATATTTTCCACACCTAGAATGAAATGCAAGTTAAAACATGGAATAGAGTGCACCAGTTTGGGCCAGATAAGCATCACTGCACTAAGGTGTTTTCTTTAACATAAAGCTGTTTCCCTTCTTGTGTCATCTCTTCTTCTATGTGCTTTACTTTCACACTTTACTTTCACACTCAACCAAGTGTAGAATTACACAGTTTGACTTAGTACCTGTACAGTGTAAGGGGATAAAATTACAGCATTTTTGGTTCTAAATAACTCAAATCTCTGCTTGTTTAAGGATTCAGTGCAAAATTACATTATTATTTAAAAATCAAATTCCCCTTATATTTTCTCAACACTACCCTAGGTCTTTTGCACCTTTACTCTCCACTCTGCTTCACTTTTGTAATTTTCACTTTTTCTATGTTCATTTACCCGATCTGTCTTGGATTATTTTGAGAGTCTTCCAGCATACAAATTTTGCTGTGTCCATAAGTGCTTCATTGCATCTCTGGCTTTCTTTATCCTCCAATTAGATGGAAACCAAAGCCTATTTTGTTAGGTTGCTTAATTTCTCTCAGTAATTGTTGTTGTTTTTGAGTCTACATGCAGTAATCTATTCATAGTTTAGCATCATTAATTGAAAAAATAATATCATCAGCTAGCTGCTTTTGGTGAGAAAACCAGCTGTTACAATGCCCTTCTAACCAGATGTGAAGTGGAAATGATGGTCTCAACCAATATTTATTATTCAAATTCTGCTATACTGATAACAATACGCTGATCTTTCCTGAATTATAAGAAGGCAGATGAGCTTTGTCTATTACAAATGCATAGATTTTACCCAGCAGTTGCCGAGCAGCTCTCATTTCAGAGGCTCTCATTTTGTGCACTTCTCTCTAGTTCTCACAGTAACATCTCTGATTTCTCTTTATTTGCACTTTCCAGTTATCGGTAGACCTCCTCCAAATGAATGCTGGGCTTTCTAATTTATTTCATTTGTATTTCTTTGTTCTTATATTTTGAAGAGAGGACCAAAAAGCTGACTGACTTGTGGAGAAGTTTCTTAATTTCTGTATTTGGCAGCTGAGGGGAGGATTCTCATTATCTTCCATTTCTAGAAATACTGACTGTGGTGGAGTTTTTAGATATTTCCTAAATTCCTATCTTGCTTAGAACAGGTCTTGCTTTAACACAGATTTGAAAACTCTGTGTGCGCCATGAGAACCTTCAAATAAAGTGAGCATAAACACAATATTGTAAAAGACTAGCCTGTTAATTGCATTAGGCGTCAGTTCTCAGCTGATTTTAGATGTCTGTTACAGAGACAAGTCAGGAAATTGAAAATTCTGTAAGATTCCAGGATACATCTTTTTTACCATTAGGGTGGTGAAATACTGGAACAGGTTGCCCAGAGTTTGTGGAATCTCCATCCTTGGAGGCATCAGGGCTTTAGTGGACACTTCTCTGAGTGACCTGACCCGATAAGACCTGCTTTGAGCACAGGTCTGGACTAGATGATGACTGGAGCTCCCTTGCAACTGAAGTTATTCTATGAGTCTGTGTTTCTTACGTATACAATCGTAGCTGAATCAGTCACCATACACTCACCAAACAGTGCAGAGAAACCAGGCCTTTTATGACTTATTTTAGACTTCAGCTTGAAGATGAGGTGAATCATGGCGAAGACTTGATTGACTGTAAAGGAAACCTGACCTACTTGCTTCAAATGGTAATGAATTCCATGCTAGGCAACTGTGGGTTATCTTATATAATAAACATTTTACATACTATTAGTCTGCTTTGACAGAAACTCTGAAATGCACTTCAAAACCCATGCAATATTGTCATATAATTTCTACAGCCAGTGATAAAAGTTATGAAGTACCATGATGCAAAAAGGAAGGGAATAATTTCTTCACCATGTTCTTGATACAGCAGATAAAAAGTACTGGGTTTAAAATCCAGCAGGTGAAAGTTATGTTAGACAATGAGGAGAACGTTTATAACAATGAGGTCCATTAGAACTGCTTAGGAGGCTGTGGAGTATCATTTGAAGACTATTAGTACTTTGCCCTTTGATTTTCTCTTCTTTTAGATAAAGGACCCAAATTCTTTTTCTTTACTGATGTTCCATATAATACCACACCCCAAATGATTGTGATGCAATATTTAGTTTATTTCGTTTAGTATAGAGAAATGGAGCTGCTAGATGGTGCTGCACTGACTTCCTAATGCCCATGAAGCAGATCAGTTGTTAACCCTGGAATAAATTTTGTTCTCAGACATCTTGTTATTTGTAGTAGATGTTAGGATCCATTTCTGGGACTGTTATGCCCTGTTTCACACTCAAGCTAGAATGCCCTAGCCTTTTGTGTTATGAAAACGAATAGAAAGTGGGGAGTGATGGAGCTCAGATGTGGGCTTTTTTCCCCCTCAAATAATCTGTATGTTACATTAGCATGGAAGAAGTGAGCCGTGAAGATTGGACTGTGGTAGCTCCTTTAGTCATAGCTCAGATTTAGCCTGATTTTTTTTTTTTTTTGTTTTAGCATAGAGCTGTAACTTCTTTACTTACAAAATAGTTTTTAGAGCTTTTACAATGAACACCTGCTGATTTATCGTTCTGGTTTCACAGAAGTTGAAGAACTTGCTTCAGTATAGTATTCCTGAAGTTCAAGGACACAGAATGGCACACTGCTCCCAGATAATGTCTACAGATTTCCCAAGTATTCTAGAAGAGGATCTTTCCATTTTATTTGGATCACAGTGGATTAGATGTCCAATCAATGGAAAAGGCAGATTTTAGATACCATGTTGCCACAATTTTTAATATAGAGTCTTGCTTGCCCAGAGAAGTGTGTGAACTG
Source organism: Coccyzus lansbergi (assembly GCA_033558105.1). Classification (NCBI taxonomy): domain Eukaryota; kingdom Metazoa; phylum Chordata; class Aves; order Cuculiformes; family Coccyzidae; genus Coccyzus; species Coccyzus lansbergi. Next base: position 602,490 of record JAUMJK010000420.1, on the reverse strand, counting down.
GCAGAAGGTTATGTATAGTGTATCTCTCTCAATGTCCTTATTAGGAGAACAAACTTTTTGAAGTTAACATGCAGCCAGTAAACCAGTAGCTTTTATTGAGAGGCAGCTTCCTTTGGATGCAAAAGCCAAAACTTAGTTGGTATAGCCTCGGCACTCTGAGCTTGTACTTCAAAGTACACAGAACTCATAGGTGCCAGAAACACTTGTGTCCTTGCCCTGAACCTCACTGAGAAAGGTGTTTATGATTATTTTTATTAACATGAAGCAGACACTGAAGATTTTCTGCCTTTTTAACCAAGTGTGCTTGAAACAGTACAAAAAAAAGTTACACAGTGTAGTAGTTTTTCATGGTTCTGTTGTCACTAATCTACATAGCTGCTATCAGGGAGATAACTGGGAGCTGTTGTATATGATTATCCACATCTAAAACTATGATTAGCCACAGCTATATATCTCCTGACCTTGGTTAGATATTGATATCTTAGTGTAGATGACAAATGTTTGTGTTGTTGGAAACTCAATAGATCTATGAGATCGTAAGTTCTAAGAAATTATACAGGTGAAATTCAGTGAGGAGATTGGTCTGTGTGTTTGTGTATGTCTGTGCACTAAGTTCACTGGGTACCTCAGGCTGGAAGGGACCTCAGGAGGCCTGTAGTCCAATTTCCTGCACAAAGGAAGGTCAGCTATAAGGCTAGCTATAAAACATGGTTACTAAAGCCTTTACCCAGACAGGTTTAAAAACCTGCAAGGATAGAGACTACCAACTGGGCAGTATGCAGGCATATAATAAAGTCACATGGTTGTAGTATTTGAATAGTGATAAAACGTGTGATGTTGGAATTTATAAATGAGAGGCTGTAGATAGATCAGTGAAGGTACAGGTACAGATGTTACTATTCTTTCATTTCTTAGACTCCCACAGTCATCCTTGTTGCACTACTTGCAATACCAAGAAATAGCCCAATTACCTTATCCCACAGATACAAAGGTACAGCACAGAATTGTAGGAGGGCATTGTTACTTCTGCTATTCTGAAAACTTTTTTGAGAACTGAGTCTGAAGGACACAGTTGTTGGAATCTATGGTCACTGAATAGCCAAGTACATGTGTGCGTGCCAGGCTTAAGAGCTGGAAAGAAAAGGACAGCGGTCAGTGACCTGAACCAACTGCCACAGTGGATTTTCATTGACCTTTTTTATTTTAAATGACTGCCTGGCACTGGCTTGCAGGGATGTTTGTGGGTTTAGTCTTGTCACTTGTCAGTGAAATTAATCTTGCGGTCCTTCCTCTTTCTTCTTTACTCGTAATTCCACTGAAGTAACTCTCGTGAATACACTTACTTGCATATATGAGAATTTGTAGGTAAATATCCTACATTAACATCCTCTTTTCAAAACAGTAGTATAAAAACAGACCACAATCCTGAAAAACAATTTTTAGCCAAGGCTTTTAAACTTTTTTTATACAATACGAACAATAACATGCACAAGTTAAATATCCGCTACATCTGAAAAGTAGGAGGGGAGCTCTTTGCTGATCATAGAGAGCATTAACACACAATAATTATCAAAGGATGAAGTGTGGATAAATTCATACAGAGGAAAATGGTGCTGGAAATACTCATGGTGTACTCCTTACTAATGCCTGGAACTGTGCATAAAAATCCATTCTCTTTGCTTTGCCCTCTAAAACTAAACCATTAGGGGCTTGACTAGGCTAGCACTAGAGCAGGAGACCACAGTAGTGTTATAGGTAAGCCAAGGAATTCCTGAAGATCACCTGATACGAAAAAAATCTAATTAGTGATAGTCTTCACTTGGTCCCTCTATTTCTGCTGAATTGGAGTAACAAAACAGGAAAAAAAAATCTTTCTGAATGAATATGTACTTTATAACACTTGTTGGATCTCAGTGGCACATAAGCTATAAAGGATAGGAATATTTTTCTCAGCCAAACATGTTTTGATGATCACATTGGTGACTGGGCAAGCGAACTAAGTTAATATGGACAGTGTTTGAGAACACGTTTGAGTTTTACTGTAGTGGCTTAAGTTTATGAAAAAATTAACACATGAAAAAAGCTTTCTTGTGTATTAGTTCAAAGTATAAATGTGATAGAACTTTTACAGGAAAGATAATAAAAGGTTTTATACTACATTTTTATTGAACCATAAAACTAAAGACAAGAAGTTTTGATAGTAGAGATGAACCATGTTTAAACTGTGTCAGAAAGGAAAATATTACAAGTTGTAGTCAACATTTGACATATTCTCAGTAGAACATAGTCCTGATGTCAGTGATTTACGTTCACTAATCAGTTTGTCACCTGAGAGACTGAAAGTTGGCGGGAGACTTCAGTCATTCTTTTTCACTTACTCAGGTGTCTTTAAGTGAAAGCCAGGGACATGTTCATATTGTTCCACCAAATGTCTTTTCTCATTGTTTTATTCATGATTTCATACCTGAGACTGAAGGACCAACAAATGCAGTCAAGTCAAAGGCCTGTAGTTTGTCATTAAATCCCACTGAACTACCTCAGCTAGACTCAGCTTTTACCTGCTTGCTTAGTTTGGGGCTGTTGTGATCTCCATCAACAGGAATCTGAAGCAAAATTAAAGCTGAAGCAGTTCATGCCTGAGGACACCATGCCTTAGATAATCTGGCAGTTTCTGATAAGAAATTGAGTGTAATCTTGTATCCATGCTGGCAGAGTGAAACGGGTGGTATGATAACTCTCCATGTCTTGGAATATGATGTTAAGATATTAAAGGTGAGACACAGACTGGTATAATGTGTACAACTGAGTGATAAAACAAGGTATCTTACCTATCAACTTCCATGTCACTTGACAGAGTACTCTGCATCAGTACAGAGGAAGAGACAGAACCTCCATCTCAAAACCTCTTCACTGTGAATAATACAGCAGCTGAAATGTGCTTTTTTTCTTATTTTTTCTTCTAAATGTATCTTCTTTTATGTATGACTGTATTAGGTATTTCCTAATCACCGTCTACATAGAGTTAAGTGTCACCAAAGAAAATGATTAATGGTTAATGATTAGGAGAGATGAGAAATTCAGTGCATTACAGTGGAGAAAGAGGAAAGTTGATCCTTAGAGGGGAGATTTCATCCATCAAAGGTAAGACTGCCCTTATTCAGTCATTCTTGATGCTGAGGATGAAGAAGATGCAGACGATGATATCTTTATGGTGTTTAATACCAACTACTAGACATTGTTAAGCAGGTTCAGTTTGCAGGCAAACTGATATGATAACTAGTGAAATTTTTGCACTGGAAAAATATTTTAAAATTATAATAGTAATAGGGGAAAGATTGCATCACTGTGTAGCACTTTTAAACTTCTCATTTCTAATCTCTGGAACAAGAGATATTGTGATTTAAATCAGTGCTTTTACCCCAAACTCCTCTCCTTGAATCCTGTGTTCAGTTCTGGGCCCTTCACCATAAGAAGGATATTGAGGCTCTGGAGCGAGTCTAGAGAAGAGCAACAAAGCTGGTGAAGGGACTGGAGAACAGGCCTTATGAGGAAGGGCTGAGAGAGTTGGGGTTGTTTAACCTGGAGAAGAGGAGGCTGAGAGGAGACCTTATTGCTCTCTATAATGACCTGAGGGAAGGTTATAGAGAGGATGGTGCAGGCCTCTTCTCCCAAGTGACAGGGAACAGGACAAGAGGGAATGGCCTCAAGCTCTGCCAGGGGAGATTTAGGCCAGACGTTAGGAAGAAGGTTTTCACAGAAGGGATCATTGGGTATTGGAATAGGCTTTCCCAGGGAGGTGGTTTAAGGCATGGGTGGATGAGGTCCTGAGGGACATGGTTTAGTTTAGTTTAGTTTTAGGAATGGTTGGACTCGATGATCCGATGGGTCTCAACCTGGTGATTCTATGATTCTATGAAACTCACTCACCATTTCATGTAAATAAGGAATTAGCTTTATACTTGTAGAGAGGAACTGTAAAGAAGAAGAAGAAGATTTAAAAAATGAAAAGTTAATGGCCATCAGATATAAAGTTCACCATGAAACTAGACAGATTGATTTCTGAAAATTAGACACTTAAAAGAGTAGCTCCTGGTTTTAAATATACACCACATCAAGTAGGGACAGATGAGAGCTGTGGGAATGGAATAGAAAATGTTCACCAGAGCAAGCAATTAGTCATTCCAAGACCTAAATTTTTCATATGTGAAATAAACCTTCTGATTTATTGCATACAACACTGTATAGCAGGACAATGTAGAAAAAGCAACAGTATTTTCAGCAGTGTTTTATACAAATTACTTGATTTCTAGATCCTCTGCATTTATGGGACTAAGTGCAAATCTGCGAATGTATGCAAGTTCTGAGTACATTGTGAAGGAATACCATGTCCTTCACAGCCAACACACAGCGTTCATGTGCTGATCTCTCTTTGAAATCTGAATCCAAATCAGGTTTCTTAAAGTAGCATGATACAGTCCAGTAAGTGCTTCACAAGCTTGAATAATAAAGGAGTAAAGAGAGAAATATACCAAAATTCTTACTGGAAATAGCTAGAAAAAAATTTAGGCAATTCCCAAGTGGTGTATATGGACAAATGCCACAGAAAATAAGGGGATGAAACAAGACTTTCTTTAATCACACAGAAAGTTGCAAGAAAATAACATTTTTTACACATTTCTCTTACAGTGTATCGTTTATCAAACTTAAACTATTTATATAATCCACAATTTTCATTATTCTGTTATATTAATCTTTTAAATGAACTGTGTGCTAAAGCTCTTAGCCTCATTGCATATTCTTTAGTTAGTAAAAACAATGTAATGAAAAAGAGAAAAATGAAAGAATGACAGAGAGAAGGAAGAATAGAGAACTTTGTCCCTGGGTATTAGAACACAATAAAAAGTGTAATATAGCAACAAGAATATTAATCCAAGATTGAGCAACCAGTGTAGAAATGAAAACAAGAGGGAAGTGATGTTTTGTACCTTGGTATAGTGCTGACTTTTCTCTCATTATCATGTTTACGTGTTACAGAAGAGCTCTGTAAAACCACAGTGTACATTCAGTGCTTGGTCTTAGGTTGCATACAGTTACTTCTTATTACTCTTTACAAGCTTTCTTCTCATTTCCTAAGTCACCACTTCATAGAATCATAGGATAACCAGGTTGGAAGAGACCCACCAGATCATCGAGTCCAATCATTCCTATCAAACACTAAACTATGCCCCTTAGCACCTCATCCACCCATGCCTTAAACACCTCCAGGGAAGGTGAATCAACCACCTCCCTGGGAAGCCTGTTCCAGTGCCCAATGACCCTTTATGTGAAAATTTTTTTCCTAATGTCCAGCCTAAACAAAGATAAACCTTTTATTCGTTCTTTGTACTTCCTCTATATTGACATGTTGTTTCTCATCTCATATTTAAATTATGTATTCTTTGGTACAGGAATGTTTAGTATAGCTGTGCCGTGCTCAACAGAGTCCTGATCAATGAGCAAGAATCACATTACATATAGGTGTTGCTAATAATAAATTGAAAGGGTTTAAAAATATTTTATTAAAGGTGTCAGCAAGGACGCATATTTCATGGTGAGTTTTTTATCTTTGTAAAGTCCTGGTAATTTGCAGTTGTTATATTAGTGCAAGAGACGATAAGTATTCTATGAGAAATATCTGAGAATATTTGATTTAGGCTTGAAAAGTTTTAGCCTTAAAAATAGGAACAGAAAAAAAGCTTGATTCCAGTCCTGCATGGACTATATATCAGAACTCCTCTAGTAATTTCTACAGAGCTGCACCAAACTTGCATGACAAGACATTAGGTGATAAACAAAGCAGCAGGAAATAATCGAGTAAGGAGAAAGGAGAAAATCCAGCACGTACAGTAGAAAGCCTCAATCTGCAGGATTTAAGATAACATAGGGAACAGTAGGAAAGCTTGCAATGTCAAGGGGCAAGAGCAACAAGAGTTCTTAGTTTTACTCAGATGAATATTTCAGAGCCTTCTGCTGTACAGCCATGGAACCATGAATCTGTAACTCTATTCTCTCCACTTTTAAGGGACTGACCTGAACTCATAAGGTACAGACAGGCCTGGTGAATGCATTGAAGCATTCCACGTAAGCTGGAGCAGATGTGCTAGTGTGGGTTGAGAACAAACCAGCCTCAGATCACTGAGCTGCTTCACGATTGGCTTGCTATTGCAGATAAGAGTCTTTGAACTCTCTCAAACTAATCAGGGATTTCAAACTGCTTTTCCACAGCCTGAGCGAGTTTACTTGGCCTCATGGTCTGGCCTTGCCAGCGAGGCTGGCTCCTGCTGGCCAACAACTGAAGAGACCCCAGAAAGGAGTTAGGCATTGCATAGTTTGGCACTGACATGTGTTAGGTGGGATTGTTTGTGTAGAGTGGTAGTGCTGGAGCGGGATCAGGTGCATGCCAGATTAGACAAGTTTTGGTGAATAACAGCAATGCATAAGTTTGGATGACAATGTAATCCTTTAGATGCCTTAGTCCCCTTGGCAAGTAAGTGCCAACAGTTACTTGTTTTGTGTTCTTCTCCTCTTATTTACTGCAGACAATAGAAGGTCTTTACTTTCTATGTCCAATATGAGATTGACTCAAGAGTAGTGGTAAGGGCAGTAAGCCAAGAAGCAGGCTTAAGTAATCTTAAGCAGTCATTTGGTATACTTGGGAACTTTATGAGTGTCAGGATCATAGGTTTTTAAAGTAAACCGGAAGGTTAAATCCACTGGAAAATTGGAAACATAGTCATAGTGTATGTACACATTAATTCGGACATATCCTGAATGTGTCAGACTGGTACACATGGTCAGATTTGCCACAAAAGCAGAACATGTTCCTTGGGTGTGCTGAAGTCATAGTGCTTAGTTATGATTTTTTCACAGGAAAGCGTACTCTCTGCTGCTAGTGTGGCTGGGTTCCATTCAGGCAGCAGCACATCGCTGCTGTGGGCATTTGCTGTCTGAGAGCACAGTTTGAAGGCGTTTGGTTCTACTTTGTGGTGTGTGTACGAAGTTGGGTGAAGAAACACTTTTGGATAAAGGGAAATGTTAATTATTCTATTAAAATGCATATTGATACTGCTTTCCCATATGATCAATTTTTTTTTTGGTCATTTTCTGTGAAAGGAATGATTAATCCTGCTATATGTGTATCCAACAGGTTTATGGTGGTACTTACACAGACTATAATGACATTCAGGAAGAAAAGTAAAGCACGTTGTCTTGACATAAGAAAATTCTTTCCATTTTTTCTTCAAGTATGATATCTTGCTTTGAGGTTTATTTTTCTTTTAAATTTGGGATTTTTCTATAGGAAATAGTTAAAATAATAACCATTGTTTTTAAACCTTGGATCTGTGACTTAATCTTCGGGTCTCTTCTTCTATGATAATCTAAGTATGCAAGTTGTGACATTAGTCGGAGTCCAAAATAATTTTATATATTCTAGTAATGTGTCATTAAATCTACCACTCTTGCTTAGTTTGTTAATCCTCTCAACTATACTGTGTATTGGGTGCATGGCAAGTATTCTCAATGTTCAGCTCACTCTCTTAAAGTCATGATTTGAACCATTGAAATGTTTTGAAAGTGTGGTAGATTTTCTTGGCCCTTGGAGTCAGCTCATCCTTTTTTCTGTCTTTATTGGTGACATTACCTTGAAATTGTAAGAAACTAATCTGCAACAGTCCATGTACTGGGTTATTTAGTCAGCTATTTATATCCATGTTTATTAAACTTGTATCTGCTTTCCAAGCCTCAAGGCATATTTATATCTTTGAAAACATAATCTAAATAAGTTACTGCCATAGGAGCAGGCACACTATGTTCAAGTTATCACCAACCATTGCTGCAAGAGAGGGCAAAATTCTGCCATAACAAGTCTTTTAAAACTCTATAGAACTAATATATTAACCATTGACTCAACATAAGGCTCTGTAGATTATCATACACTCTATTTTATGAAGACCCAGGAATTTTGGAAGATAGCTGAACCAGAACATACCCTAAATACCTACAATGCAAGTCCTAAGCAAAATTAAGATTTAGTAACATAAATACATTTGCCAATTATATTGGTAACAATAAGGTATCTGTCAGTTTCAGATATCACCAAGAATATTGAAATATCTAAATTTCTTTTCAACTGTTCTTTATGTAACTTTCCTGGCACAAAAAGACATGCCACACTACTAGGTTTTACAGGAAAAGAAAATTGATCTCTTTTTCCCCCGAGCTGAGATGACTTTCTATGGGCTATAGTTACTGCTATTGATTGTGGGAGTAACAAATCATATTGAGGAGCACTTTTCTCAGGCAGGATATCTTCTCTGCTTAGGGTAAGTGCCTTCACTGCTACATTTGCGAAACAAATCTCTAGTATATTAGTTTTTCCTCGAGCGTCTATAAACTGGGCTAACCTGATAACATCAAAAGCCTTTCATACCAAACGATGTAGTTGTGAAAGGCTCCAGTTTCTGTTTTGACTCTCCAGTGTGTACAGCAGACATCAGAAATGATGAAGAATTTGAAGACATGAAATTGATTTCATAATACATGACTAATCATATTTATATACCATGATTAGCATGTATTATTGTTTATATTAATGACAAGGCCCAAGATATGGGTCAGATGAAACAAGCAGGTTGATGGAATGAATTATTGAGAAGGCAGTAAGGTTGGGTAAAGCCATTCTCTGTTATTTTTAAGAAATTTAAAAAAAAAGTTTGGAACCCTGATTGAATGTCAAGTGATGTTTAGTCTCAACTGACTAAGAAATAGGTTAGAGAATAGGGCGAAAAGAAAGTTAAAACCTCTCAGAGTGAAACAGAGGAAAGGTGCCTGAGGGTAGAGAAGTCCCTGTTGCTGAACACCAAGTACTCTGTTGATCTAGAGAGCATGGCAAATATATTTGAGATTCTGTAGTCACCTAAGTAAGTTTAAAGTGTTTTTTTTTCCCTCCATGTGTGTCTTTATCATAAAGTAGGTGAAATTTTGTAGCATTATACACTGAATCTGTTAGGTTCATGTCCTTAGACCATCTAAAGTAATGCATTTTTCTCAGACATGTCACAAGCAATCCTGTCAAAATTTGCCTGAATGGATTTGCTTTAAATCATAAATACTTGTGATATTTATAGCAAGATGTCAAGAACCTTGAAGAAAAAGAAAGTCATGCCCTTCTGAGTACTCTCAGCCACTCATCTAAATGTGGGTCTTTGAAATGTTTATTTTGGCCAGTTTCAGAGATCTCACTGCTTAAGTGTTTTGTCTCCTTGCTCTCTGTCTCTCTGTCTAACCAGCCTGACTTCTCTTTTAAAAATATGATGTGTTTCTCCCTGCTCCCCCAGAGTTTAGTTATTTTGTTTTCTGTTTACCATCTCATTCTTACTTCTGGTGGCAACTGTTCATTTTCCTCTAAAATATTTTGTCCTTCTGGTTTTATACTATTTTTATTGTACAGTTATTTATCCAACACCCCAAGCAGCTTGGCACAGAGGATGAGGAAGGAAGTTTATAGAAATAAACAGTTACTTAATGTAGAGGACTGCCTAGCAATAAAATGCAGTAGAATACATCCGTCCTGGTAGAGGGTGGGCCCTTTCACTGATAAATGTGTGAAATGTTTGGAGAACTCACCCTGTGCTCAGAAAGGAGTGGAACATTTGAATGAAGCCTCCTTCTGCTGTTTTGTTGATCTGTTAATGAACTCATTTTGTCGACCATGCAAATGAGATGTGTCAGAACTGCAAATGAGATGTCTTGCCCTGGAAGACTGGTGTTTCTAATGCCTTATTTTTATAGCTGCAGCAACAGGAGGGAACCAGCAGGTACTGGTTGTAGCTGTTCTGGTCAGTGTCTCTGAAAGGAAGAGACCAAAGGTGGTTGAATAATTAGGCCATTGGCGAGGAACATGTTTCCTAGCATAACTTAATTTTTTTTTTTTTTTATGGCGAGTCTTTTAAGAACTGAATTTACCAAAGGGTTAGATGTTTTAAGTCCAGACTGCAGTGCCTAATTTTGGTGCCTTGATGTCAAATAAGGTACTCTTTACATTAGAAGGCTGTAAACCCACAGTAAGAGACACAAAAGCCAGCACTCCTGCTTTGGGTAGCTCAGGCAGTAAGATGTCCTGAAGAGAGAGGGAGTTGTGATTTATGATCTGCCTAGTTTCTTGTGTGGGAAAATGCTTTCCTTTACAAAGAGCTGCAGATTTGAACTCTCTCTTCAGGTGCACCATGCAAGCCTTACTGCCTTACCATGTGTAAGTGGTAAAAATCAGCTCTATAGACAGGGCGTTTTCCAGTGTCCTGTTACTGTTTTCATTCTGGATCTGACACTCTGGATCAGTTCACATTTCTGGTTCAGAAGATACAAACTTGTGCTGCTTTGAAGAAAGTTCCAGCACTTTGGCTCTAAGATGCTGTGGGATGAGAAGTGCTCATCCTCTTGCACTGCAGTTGTTCCATTTCGCATAGCTTTGTTAAGCAGTAGTGAATGGATATAAGCACAAATACTGTTCTAACTCTGCAGTGTACTGATGGGAGGTGCTTTGCCTGTTGACTAGGTTAGCTGTTACTTTGAAGGTGGAGATCTAAGTTATAATACCTGCACCAGTGAATGCTTAAGTTATTTTTAGGAAAAATAGCTTGAGTTTGTTTGTTTTCCATGTTAAAGAATTAACTCTCAAAAAATTTCCTCAGAAACCTGCTAATTTTTGCATTGAGAACAGGTGTGTTGTTTTGGCTAATCCCACAAAATTTTCAAAATGATAAAAACTTAGCTCCTCTGAGTTTTTTTTTTGTGATTTGTTTTTATTTCTCTACAGTTATTTTACATGTTTGAAATAAAGGATAATTTTAATCACAAAACTCCAAACCTTAACTTACAGAGAAAGCATAGTTCAGCAAAACAAACAGCAAGTCCTAATGCTGCTCTGGGTGTTTGAGTTCGTATCTTTAGGACCCGAAAAGACTTCATATTATGTCATAGAGAAGACTGAAGTTTTTAATGCCAACTGAAGAAGATGTTAAAGATCAAAAATATACCCATCAAATAAGACCTTACATCTCAAATGTTTTGGTGGTTTATCTGTTACTTTTTGAAAAAGAAACTGCTCATGTCAAGCAATTAAGAATTCATCAATATGTTTACTTGTGCATCTGCCAGTGCAGTTTTATGGAAAACCACAACGTATGCAAAGGCAACAAATGCAATATATGGAAGATGAGATGTGCCTATAATCCCCTAGGGATCTAGTGTTACTGATTTTTCAAGTGATGAGCAGCAATACAAATCATTGAGGCATCATGAAACTGTTTTGCTGAGGGGAGAATTTATCACTAGTTTCCTCTAGTCAATGATTTCACATTTTGTAACTCATCTTTCATCTGACTCCTCTCTTTCCTGCTACATTGTACCTCAAACTTCTCACCAACTCCTCATTGACCTCCACAGACTCTTTAAAGCTTTTCAAGTCCACTACTCAATTAAGATCTCTGAGATCCATCCCTCTTACTTTCCACCTCATGCAGAATTTCCAGGGGGAGATTTCTGTTCTGATTTGTTGTTCTGTTTAGTTGGTTGTCACCTAAATGTGTTGCAGCATTTGAAGATTGCTCTTTCAGAGCTGAATATGTTGTTCTTGTAGTATTAAAGAAATATTCCTTCTGAGGTCTGTAAAGAATTCCTCTCAGGGCTTCTGAATTCTTCCAGCTATGTTGCTGATACATTGCTTGAGATCACTTCTTCATAGCCTGTATTTCAGTATGGCTAGCCTGAGATCATTGCATTTCATTATAAGAATTTTGCATTTTTCTTCTGTAATGCAACTGACACTAATCTATTCAGAACATAGCCGTCATCATGCTATTGTCTGTATTGCTTTCATTGCCATCATATTTCTGTGTTTCTGCATTCCCTAATGGGAATTTATTTACACCATGCCCTTATATACACATGCAAACCCATACATAGAGCCAAATTCTGTGTCACTGTAGTATCGCCATATATATATAGTTCATGAAAATGTTCATTTTTGCACCATCTAGGGATCTCTTCTCTACTGCTTTTATTTGTTTGAGAATATTTTCCTCCTCCAAAGCTCTATGACAGGAGAAGTAGAACCCATGACTCCTGAGACCTAGTTGCTCACTTTAACACAGGAACATGGAAGGCTGTTGAGTCATACTTCTCCAGATAAGAGTTAAGTGTACTGGTTGAATTCCTTGAGGGGTTGGAAACGCTATCTCTAAAAGAGTAAAAAATGTTATTGATTAATTGATCTCGTAGTGTCTTGCATGTGTTTGCCAAGGGATGAAAGGGACCACCTACCTCTGAATTCAAATCCAAGTGCCGAGAGGTGCGAGCTCCAACCTAGTACTTCTTAGGTAGTACTTCTTCAGTAGTCTAGGAAACTTCTGGAGTGTGTGGAAGACAACTTCCTTGCACAGCTGGTGAATGAACCAACAAGGGAAGGTGCCTTCCTGGACCTGCAGAGAAGGCCTTGTGGGGGATGTGGCAGTAGGAGAACAACTAGGACAAAGTGATCATGAGATGATAAGGATTTCAGCTCTAGGTGAAGTGAAGAGGGTGGTTAGCAGGACAGTAGCATTAAATTTCCAGGGGACAGACTTTGAACTCTTCGGAATGCTGGTTGGCAAAGTCTCATGGGAGACAGTACTTAAGGGCAAGGTTGCCCATGAGGGCTGGGAGCTCTTCAAAAAGGAGATCCTAGCAGCTCAGGAGAAAGCCATCCCTGTGTTCCAGAAAAAAAGCCGGCAGGGGAAAAAAACAGCTTGGTTGAACAGAGAGATCTTGAGTGATATCAAGAAGAGAAATGTTTATGAGCTCTGCAAGAGGGGTCAGGCCTCTCAGGTGGACTACAGGAGAGAAGTGAGTCTGTGTAGAGAAAAAATCTGAAGGGCTAAGGCTCAACTAGAAATCAGATTGGCAAAGTCTGTGAAAGATAACAAAAAAATATTTCTATAAATATATGATTAATAAAAGGAGGACTAGGGAGACCATACAGTCCCTATTGGATGCAGAAGGAACAACAGTGACAGGGGATGAGGAGAAGGCTGAGGTACTTAATGCCTTCTTTGCCTCAGTCTTTCATTGTAAAGAAAGTTGTTCCCTCCAAGAGGAGGTGGTCAGAACCTTGCAAGCCTGGCTAGACACCCACAAGTCTATGGGGCCAGACAGGATTCACCCAAGGGATTGAGGAAGCTGGTGGATGTGCTGGCCCAATGCTTTAAAAAACAGAATGGCAGAAATCCATCAAAAATATAAGTTCTTGAAGAAAAACTTTCTAATGGAAAGAATTGTCTTAGGAAAATATAAGAAGAAAGGTCTCCTTCTTCACTGAGATCAGGCCACTGCTCTTCCAGCAACTATGATAGTAATCCCACATTTCCCATTTATCGTATTCACTTCTTCATTATGGCTGTTATTGAACTACCGCTTTACAGTATCCCTGAACCATCCATAGGTAAGCTGTCGCTTACCTATGGGTGTGTCTGCGTTTCCAAAGAGGACCCATGGTGCATGCACCTGTGCTTTGCACAGAGGAAGACTTGTCCTGCAGGCTGCTCTTCTCCAGTGCTGCAGGGACAAGTGGAGCTGATTTATGCTGTTCTTTAAAAATTGCCTAGAGATCATATGGGGCCAAGAGGAATTCTCTGAAGTGCCTGATAGTTTTGGATTTAATTTTTTTCTAAATATCTTTTATTTTTTTGGTCATAATAGTTTATCAGTGTAGCATCAACTCCGGATAAGTATTTTTTCTGGATTTATATTAAAAATATTTTCCATTACCAAAGAATGTGAGCACTCTGACTCTCTTAGCCAGAGTTTAAAATTTTTTTGGTAAAGAGCAATGTTATACCCATGTGATATGAGAACTATTGGAATGTCAGTAGAAAGATAAATAATGTTTCTTTCTTCTTTCTGTAGTTTTTACTGTGGAGTGAATTTTCAGTTTGCAGCTGTGGCTTGTTCTGCATTTTATTAATTATTCATAATTAGCTAATTATATTAATTTATTTAGTATTGCTAATATAGATTTAAGATCAGTGGGTTCATAGATCTTGTCATCAAAGTATGTCACTCGTTTTCACAGTTCACGCAATTAACTCTCTACTGAAGCTAATAGCTTCAGTTTACCTAAAACAGATTTCCCAGAAGGTCATCCAGTCTTGATTTGGGAACATTAAGAGCAGGAGTGTTCCCACTACTTCCTCTGGAGGTTTGTCCCCACTGCTGTTGTTGCTACAGGTACATAAGCTGAAAATTAAAAGTCAATAGTTCCAGCAGTCGTGTCTGCAGTAAACTAATCAGCACTGGCTGGATTGAGATGTCTGGCTGGTATTTTGTGGAGGAAGGTTTTCTAAATTACCGATTGTCAAAATAAACATCGACAAAAGCTTTCCTGTGGAGAAAACACCAAGTTCTGTGTCCTGCTCTTGGCTGCAGTTTAACAGGATTTTTCAAAGACCTATTCTGTCCTTTTTGCCTTTTCCAAGTAACCTTCTTAAAAGTTGGGGATAATAACATTTCTACTTTGGCTCAAAAACCTGCCTAACATTCATGTGTGCTGCTGGGAAGGAGATGTTCTCAAAGCCCTGGTACCACTGAACAGTCTTTTCTCACAGGTAAATACATAACCCCTACCCACCTCTGCACTATATATCTGTAGGGATTTCACCCATATTGTAATGAAATGCAAAAGTCTATGTAAGTGTTTTTTGACCTGTGTCTTACATTAAGTATACTTGGCAAGTTGTACTGAATAATTTAGTCTATTATTTCTTGATTTAGCTGCAGCTCTTGCTATGCTTATTTTAATATAGATTACTTTGCCATTATATGTTCATAGGGTTCTTTTTCCCTCAAAATTATAGATGTGATCTTAAAATGAATTGTTAGATTTTCCCTTCTTTTTAATAAAATACTATACTGTGTAGTGGACTTATTTATTCATAAAGTGAAAGTAACCTATTATTAACCCTGTTGCTAAAATGTGTCAAGTATCTGGCAAATGACTGTGCTGAATAGATGTCTATGTTTTTCATTAGAGGTGTTTCACCTCCTAAAAATGTTTCGCTTTCTGCTTATTGAGTGGCCACATCTTTGTTAAGCAATAGGATAGTAGTACATCCAATAGAAAAGCAGGGTTTTTTTCACATATGGAGTAGGTACACTAGGACTTTCAGTTGACTGCTGTCATCTACCCAAGTGGCATGTCACACTGAAAAACCTGTATATGAGCACTTCAAAGAAATAGTTGGATTATAAAGATTAACTGGTAGAAGAAGCAAGTATTTTAGAAGATGTTTTGACTTTACAACTTCCTTTGATTTTCCATTTTTGTAATTCTGTACTGGTGTGAAGAGTTTTTGAAGTGTGCCTATATGTATATAACTATTGTGTAGATAGAACATTCTGATGAAATGACTTCTATTGATTTTGAATTACATTTTTTGAATGTAATGCAAACAAATGAAAATAGAAGCAATGAATGGTTAAGGAGCTCAGCTTCTCCTCTGCACTTGTGCTTCTTTTCTCATCCTTAGCATGCTTGTGGCTGGGGCTCTGAATGTCCCATCTGCTCATCTTTGCTTTTAGAGTTAATGCTGGCAGAGCATGTCATCTAATCTCCACACAAAACCTAACAATTTGCTTGATCAGGAAAACCACATTTTTTGTATACATTTCGATATTTAACTGTAATGTAATCCAAGGCCTCTGTGTATAAGTTTAGGAAGAAGAAACATCAAATGAAAGAATGCAATGCCTCAGTGTGACCTACACTGCTCTTGACACTTGCAGCTCTTTCTGAACACAGAGAGCTGGATATTCTTTAAATGTTTGGGTAGCTGATTTTTAGTGAAGTCAAAGGCAGCAAACTCCATGACTAGCTCCTAAGTATCTTTAAAATCAGATCAATGGCTATATATTAATTTTGTGTTTAAGACTGCGGATGGTGACCTACATGAGTCAGGAAATGTATTTTTCCCTTGTGCACGGTTAGCTATGTGAATTGTGATGGGCTTTACATTTTCAAACAAAACAGTTTCTTCTCTTTTTGAAAATGTTGTTTAAACAGATTTTAAACCTTCTATGGTAATGTGTTGATTTCAGTGGAAACTTCTGACATCCAGCCAAATCTCCATCTGGCTAGCTTGAAGTCTCTGAACTGCTGAGATCAGCCAACTCTCAAGTCCTCAGGGACTGACTTCTGAGGCTGTTCAGGCTGCTGTTTGGGTAACTGTATTAAAGAATGTGAGGCTGTCAAAAGTCAGCCAATATATGTATGAGGGATACATATGTATCGAAGATAGAGAATTTCCCATTGCTGTTTCGATTCCCTGTTTTTTCAGTCTTGGATTTTTTGATATTGTTTTCATTGTGCTATACCCTGTTGTGGTCTCAAGGAACTCGTGAGCTTCAGACCTTCACCACGACTTGTACTGGATGCTGTGAAGGTGTCCAGTGTGTCATAGTGGTGAGGAAGACACTTTTCCCTGGCAAACATTTGCCCCCAAGAAACTGAATTTACGCTCTCCAGAAGCCACTAATACTTCCTGATTTACCATGTTTTACTATAGTAGCATCACTACTCCTTGACATTGCAATCTCTCTTTGTATTTGCAAAGTTTACAGTTGAAGATAAACAGTATATTCTATTACAATGAAATTAATTATTAAATTAACGTCATTAATTTCTGTGTTTGGAGATGAATACAGGTGATTAAGGTGATTTCAGTTCCCAGATGATTCAGAGCTGCATGCAGCAGGGATCTAGTCCTTTTGGTAATACTAGTTGTTACAATTTTCTTCTCCCAGGTAGGTTTAAGACTTAGTGTGTTGTCTTTCTCTTGCTGCTTGTAAATTCACCCTTGGGGAACTGCACAACCCTTCACATTTATAACTGATTCAACCAAGGCATCAGTTTATGTCTGTCATAAAGTAAGGAAGAGTTTTCTAACAAAATTTTATCATTTCTTAAGAAAAAAAACTGGAAAACCATTCTGCTGCATGAGCCTTGTTGTGCAAAACACTTCATTTGTAGTGGACAAATACATTTACAGAGTGCCAGCATGTCTCTTTTCAATGACACTGTGGAATAATCAATTATATGTTAAACTTTCTGTTACTTGACTTCAGAACATTCTTTGTTAAGCCACCGTAAACAGGAAGAGGGAACCTGGATCACTAGTAACTCTAGTGGCTAAAATTTATGGCAAATAAGCGCATTTTCACTAAATATCTTCAGGTTACTTATGATTTTAATATTCCCAAAGCTGGTAGGATCTGTTGCATATCACTTTTTCTCCAATTTGAAAACTGGAGGAAAGATGTCACAGCATTTTCAAAGCCACATAGATGTTTATTTTCCTTGTAGTAATCTATTCAGAGGTGCCCTGTCAAACATCAACTGAGATCTGCATTACGAACAGGAGAAAAAGAAGGAAAATAATAGAAGATACGTCAATAAAAAGGGATTCTAAGTAGGCACTCTTGTGTCATAATGCTGTTTGCTTAATGACCAGATAAATCACTCAGAAGACTAAATGAGCTCCACTGTAAAAAATAAGTTCATAAAGACCTTTAGAGATCTACTTTTACTGCTTGATGGAGATGAATCCAAAATATAATGAAAATTAGTGATAGCCAAGCATTCTGATGAATTGAGTTCTAGAAGTACATCTTCATATTTTACAGCAGTGCTGGTTGTTATGTGCTTTTACTGCATTCTGGACTTCCAAAGATCTTTTCAGGCAACACATCTCTGCTGAAATGCAGCCAGGAGTTTAATATGTTTTAAGACTACCAGTGGAGAAAACGTATCTGTGTTTGAAAGTGTAGAGGGAGAGAAAAGAAGATTTTAGTAGATGGAATTTCAAGCTGGACTTAGTATGGGGAGCTAGTAAGAACTTATCTTCTTTTATGAAGAAACCCATAAATTCTTAAATGGCCATAAGTCTTTTGTTTTTGACATACATCTTAATTGAAATGCATTGCCCCAGCAGCAGAGTACCTCCAACGCTGTGTGCTGCGATTGATTCAGTTCCAATTCAAAGGCATGAATAAAACCTGCTGATTAGTTACTGTGGTTTATAGAGGTATTGAGCTAATGATCCAACACAATTCTGCTTTGAAATGGTGAGGTCAAAGAATCATAGAGTAGTTTGGGTTGGAAGGGGCCTTAAAGATCATCTAGTTTCAACCCCTCTGCCATGGGCAGGGACACATCCTGCTAGATCAGCCTGCCCAAAGATTTGTAAGGATAACAGGGTTTAATGGTACTGTGTGTCCATAGATGTGTTAGCGTACAGTATTATGGCTTAAAAAAAAGTCTTAAAAAAACGGGATGGAGATCATAGAATCATAGAACAACCAGATTGGAAGAGACCCACCGGATCATTGAGTCTAACCATTCCTATCAAACACTAAACCATGCCCCTTAGCACCTCGTCCACCCCTGCCTTAAACACCTCCAGGGAAGGTGAATCAACCACCTCCCTGGGAAGCCTGTTCCAGTGCCCAATGACCCTTTCTGTGAAATTTTTTTTCCTAATGCTGTTGGACTCAGCCCAGTGGTCCAGCCTGTACAGATCCCTTTGCAGAGCCTCCCTGCCCTCCAGCAGATCAATACTTCCACCCAGCTTAGTGTCATCTGCAAACTTGCTAAGGGTACCCTCAATGCCTTCATCCAGGTCATTGATGAAGACATTGAACAGGGCTGGACCCAGCACTGAGCCTTGGGGAACCCCACTTGTCACTGGCCTGCAGCTGGATTTAACACCATTTACCGCCACTCTCTGTTCCCAGTCATCCAACCAGTTTTCCACCCAGGAGAGTGTGCGCCTGTCCAGGCCAGAGGCTGACAGTTTCTCAAGCAGAATGCTGTGAGAAACTGTGTCAAAAGCTTTACTGAAGTCGAGGAAGACCACATTAAGTATATATTCTTATATAATTAGCTTAAGGATATATTCAGCTGTTATCATACCTCAAATATTTTGTGTAGCTGCACTAGAATTATTTGTTGGAAGAACAGGATGAGTTGTGCATTCACTAATATTTAAGCGGATGCTCTGGGCTGTGAATCATGCTTTGAACAGTGGTATGTGGTGCCTGTAGTGTGCATAGGCTCATGAATGCCTTCATTCATGCCCATCTGTTAAGATGGCAGTGTGCCCACATGCAAGTGGATTGGTCCCTTCTCTAGAAAGTGTAATGCCAGATTGTTATGAATTTGGATGGAAAGCTTATCTAACACTGCAAACAGCAGCTCCATTGCAGGAAATCCCTTCATGGTTTTAGGAATGAAGCATTAACATGTCACTCGATGTACTAGGTTACCCTGGAGAATATTTTATTTTTTGAAAGAAACTACTGAAATATAGCTGAAAAAGAAGAGTGCCCATCTCAAATCACAGCAGGATAGCAAGAGAAAGTGTCTGGTGGCTTGTTCCATTGCAGAATTGCTTAGAGATAGCCTGAAACAGCTATTGCAGTCAGGCAAGGGCAGATGGTGTGGGCAGTGGAACAGATCACATGGATTTCTTCACAGAGGGAAGATGCTTGTTAATGGAATTAGCCCAAAAGGCATTACCTTAAATGGTTGTGTCATGTCCTGCATTGAACTCTGTAGAGTATTTGCAGCAAATTCTGAAGTTGGGTGAAACAAATAGGTAGTTTTCCAGTAAAGGTTTTTGACTGGGCACAACTTTAAGAGAAATTTGATTATTTGAAAATGGAAAAAAACTAATACTTTTGTATCACTTTTATCAAAAGTATGTGACTTTCACCTTGTATCCATAATCAGATGAGACTGATGCTCAGATTCTAAGCTCTCTATCTCATTTCCATGTATCTACAATGGACAACATCCCAGCCCACAGCATGAGGAACCAAATGATCTTTAAAGATCCCTTACAACCCAAACCATTCTATGATACTAGAACTGAGGGCAAAAATAAGAGGAGTTCAAAAGGGAACACTTGGAGAGGGACAGGGGTGAGTTAAGTTCCTGCTAAAAATTTCTTATGTTGAGTTTAGGATTTGCAGCACTGACAGTTCCATGTACTTTTTAAAGTATTTGTTCTTTGACTTCTGATCTTTTGAGACATTTTAGCATTGGCCATTCCTTCTCAGCGTAGGGTATAAAAATGTGATAAGTGAAAGGTATGATTTTTTGATCTGTTCATATTATTTGTATGGCTTAAGTACTGAAGGAAAAAGCAACTTGTCCTTAATATGTCACAGAATCATTAGAGCTGTCTGCAGAGTGTTTGATTTAGTTCTCCTGATTAGTAATTGACATAGAGTGAAGCAACTTGCCTAACATGAGTGCTGAAGTACCCTTCTAGTCAGTGATGATGTGTATTTAAAGCCTGCAGGCCAAGAGTCTGTCCAAGTAGCTGAAGTCCTGGACTTCTTCAAAGTTCTTCAAGGTACTTGCCTTTATCTGTGTGGGTTATCTATGGAACTAACATTAGTAGGACTGATTTACTAGACTCCTACAATGTAGGTAGAAATTATATGCCTAGTTTAGGCAGGCTGAACCCCAGTCAAGGCACCTTGGGAACTGCACACTGAGGCTATAAAACTCAGTATTTGCTCATCTTTTTGTGAAGACAATGTCTGTTACACTTTTGAACATTAAATCGCTTTGTAGTAGTTCTCTTTACACTTTCACTGTCCTTCCTGACCTGGTAACAAAAAGTTCCCATAGTGGGTGAGATGCCTGTAACAATTTTAGTCATTGTCTTTAGAGAGCATGTGTCTTTTCATCATGTCAGCTGAATAACTGAGCTGGCTGGTCGCTGTGTCAGCAAGCAAAGTCTCCCTTCCATGCCTGTAATTCTTGAGCTCTAAACATACTTGACAGTTAGCTGGTGACCTTAGGAAGTCTTTTCATCTGCAGCTCCACAAGTGGCACCGTGACTACAGAAACATTGTTTTGGCAAGAGTAATAGCTTAAAACACGTTGAGGTTAAAAGTGAACATCTAAATGTGTTTGCCCAAGTGACAAAGATGAGCCACAGTTTATGATGTCTCATGCACAGCTGCAGTAAGCGGTACACAAACAGGCACTGTCTTGACTTCTCTTCTTGTTTCCAAATATTTTTTCCCAGATCTTTGTTGTTTAAGGAACAGAAACTGATGTCTGTGTTGGGGATTAAAATACATTTACTTATAGACTGTTAGAATTAATTATGTCATTGCTTAGAGATAGGTTAAATTAGAATCAAGTGCAAGTTTGCTTAAAGCTTAGCATGAGGAGGCCTTGTTTTACCATAAGTGTGTAAGTGAACTTTAAGCGAACACTATTCATTAGCATGAGTGCTAAGCAAGGGAGGAGGTACAGGTCGGACAGATACGTGAGAGAATTGATTTGTGTTTGACTTTTGCGGAGTCACAGAAAGGGTCCTCAGGAACAAATTTGAACCTGAAGACAAGGGATTATGACCAGCTGCATATCCTGAAGACAAGGAAAGGGATGCCTTACCTGGAAACAGGAAGGAAATCGAAGTGGGAATAGAAGACCCCAGCTCTTATATACCATTGGATCACCTTTTGTGTGGACAGCACGTGAAGAACACATCAAGGGTGGGAATTTAATTGTGAAAGGTATAATTGTCCAGGAATTCCTTTGTTCTGGGTCTCTCCACAGGGAGACACTCAGACTGGGCTGTAATAAATGTACTTTATGTTTGAGCTCTTCTTTAGCAGTCTAGTGTTGAAATGGTTTTCAGGTGCTGGTGAAACAGAGGATATCACATTTCCTTATGTACAGTAAATAGGTTTTGTGACATCCATCAGCAAAACCTCTGAGTATTTTTAATGAGATTTATGCTGCTGTCATGGTCTAATGCATTATAAAAGTAAAAAGGGAAAATGAATTATTGTCAGAGTCTTGGTGGGCAGAGTAGTCTTCTAGAACTGCAGAGGGAGTCCTGTATTCTCTTCATAACAGTCTGGGTATGTGGGTGAATCCTGTGCTCACCCTATGCTCTTAGCTCAGAGCTTCCCTGATGGGAAGGACATGTTCTTAGAGTACTCTTCTTGAAAACCCAGGAAGCAAGCAAGACATTAGTATAGCAGTTCATGCTGTTCAAAGCCTTGGTTCAAAGCCAGACCACATGCAAGTTATAGATGAATAAGTAGAAATGGAAGTTGGCCCTTGGGAGGACGTTGCAACCATTCTCCATAGCATAAACATGGGAAGAGACTTTCAAAAAACCCAGAGGAGAGTCAAGTTTGGATCAAGTCTTTGACAGCTTCAGCAATGTACTTGACCATTGGGTGAAGTAATGATTCATATGTGTCTCCATTGAAATGGGGACATGAGAAGAGTTTTGGCCAACATAGACTTCCCTCTGCAGCCTTCATGGCATTACAGCATGCCAGCTGACACTATGCTGCATTGGAAGTGATGTTTCTTGGTTGACAGCAATCCCAAATGCCTCAACTGCTCATACAAATGGTTCAACACAAATCAATGAGATTAGCTAGACACAAGTAGTTAATATTTTTACAAGCAACTGCAGATAAATTACTGCATCAGATTACATGGCGAAGAGAGCTGTTGCTGTTGTTCAGAAAATTCTGTGCTTGGAAAATTTTCAAGTATTCCTGTTTCAGTCATCTGAAAAGTTCTGCTTTCAGATCAACTTTTAAATGTATGGAGTCTGTTGTTTTTCTAGTTTGGAAGAATCAAAGATGAAACAGTGTTTTCTACCCACCAAAAAAACCTCAGAATGCAGGTTACTGTTACAGACTTTGCTCTGCTTCTGAAAATGTCTGAATGTATGTTAGGATGAGAGGTCAATAGTATAATTCAAATGCTTCTGAGAAACTTGTTGCTGAATGCTCTGTTAGCACAGGCATGTTCCTGCATATAAGTGCATGTTGGTTTTCCAGCCATAAAAAAGCGGGCCTCTTGCTTCACACTGTTCCTTTCACTATATACAGAATTTGTCAGACTACCAGAAAATGTCTACCTGGAAATATGGCAGTCTGGTAACAGTGAAAAAAAGTGGATGAAATTTTGTGGTTTGATTCAACAAACCATATTTTTAATGAAATGTATTGTTTCTTCTGCAAAAAAATGCCAGCGAAGCACAGCAGCTTCTGTCTCTTCCAACCCACATGTCTACCATCTTTGCCCCCTCTCTCCTAAATATGTCTATGTCACCCAAAGGACATCGTCATGGGCTTTTGGCCAATATCTCAGGCTTGAATTCCCACATAGAAAAGCATTTACTTGAGAAAATAATACCATGTGGCAGGCAGTAGGCACAATACTACCTCCACTGCCAGAATGACTGAGTCTAAATGAAGCTATGGCAGATGGCCTGAAATTTTTCAGTGCTTTCTTTCTCTAGACCAGAATTACCCAATTAATTTGTACTACAGTGTGCATTGGGTCATTTTACCAGATTCTGACCAGATGGGTGGGATGCATTGGCTCTTGCTTTGCTAAACCAAGCAAGGGCTGCAGGTGTGGGAGGTGCAGTACACAACCAGTTCCCTGGGACAGCAAGCTCCTGGTGGCCAGGTGAGTGGCAAAGGAGTATGAGATCATCTCTCAGAACACCAGAGACAACATCTGTTGGAACAAGAAGATACGGACTCCTGGTTCAAAGCACAACCAAGTCCACCATTTTTGAGCAGCCCTGTTTTAGAAAAGGATAGCATTTTACTTGGTAATAATGCTTTTGTATGCACTACACCTGCAAAAATAGCTTTGCGTTACTGTCTATTGAGTGATGTCCTTATGCATGGTACTTGGTAGACAGAGCAAAAAGCCAGTAGGACCTTTCTGTTACAGTAATTACACATATCCATAAGTGAACAAAAGGTTATTTTCATTAATAAGGTGGTGATGCACAGGGGAGATTTGTTATGTCCTAGGGAAAGTATATAGGGAAGAATAGGAAAGAATCAAATAAAACATTAAGATTTTGGAGTTCTGGACAGAAAGAGGGTAATGCAGACATTTTTAGTGTTGCAGAAGTGTTGGGAGAGACAAAATAATCAGCTATCGTTTTGCTAGGTTTATTAGGAGGAGGGACTTTTAATGTGTAACCTAGTAAATATAGTCCATCAAACCAGAATAAGTCCAGCTGCATATTACTGAAAAAGCTGAAGAAAAATGTCCTTGTCTGTTCTCTCCTCTTCTCTGGGCACATGTTTGCACTCGGTTAAGAAAAGTCAATGGAATTGCATTTAAGTGTTGTCACTTCACAGTCTGTCACAGAGCTTTTGCCAGCTTCCTTCCAAAAGGAGATGGTGCCTTGAATTGTGCCAGCTGGTGGATCTGATCATCCCATCACTTTACTAGAAAATCTAAATATACAGCAGTACAAGCTGAAATTTGTCTGCTGTCTTGTTTTGCAACTATTTTGCATTTGAATGAAGAACTACTTTCGCATTAAAGCGGTACTGAAGCTCTCTCTATCTTTCTGTTCTATAGGTTGTCATTTTGTATTTTGAGCCAAGTGTATTTCGCTGTGTTCTCCTAAGATGGGTTCGTCTTCTGGGCTTTGCTACTGTTTATGGAACTGTGACGCTCAAGCTGCACAGGTATTTCACATAATATTAATTTCCATCTCTGTGGGAGTATGTGCAATCTGTGTGGGTACTTAGATGGAAAAGCTGAAAATATTATAAACAAGCACTGTTTCTGATTTTTAAAACCATTGTTTATTTCCCCTCACTATTTCTCTTGAAATTATAATACTGCTAATCCCAATAGAGAACTCTGAATGCAGAGAGGATTTAGTGAAAAAGATATCTTTTTTTTTCAGAGAAGGTGAATATATTTTACTTGAATAGAGAAAAATATAGGAGTGTTCATAAAGTATTCAAAAGTGTTCAAAAATTTCTCTGTAAAGCATTCAGACAGATATTCTTTTTAAATGTTTAGATACAGTGATGGTGTGTGAAAGAGTGTAGACCATGGTGGATATAATTACTTTGTTTTCTTATGGCTCATAAGCCAAGGGCTGCTTTCTTCAGTCAATCACAGCAGACAGACTGCACACTCATGACCATCAGTGCCTGCCAGCAAAAATGTGTGGGAAATTCTGGGTTACACTGGAGGAAGTTCCCCAGGGTTGCCAGTACATTTGCATACAATTCAGAGATTCAGATTTGGAGACCCAACTTCAAACCCCACTTCTACAGTCCCCTTAAAAATTGAAACCTGTTCTTGGTATGCTTGACAAATTCCTAGTGCATTTTCCTCTTTAAACTGTGGTGAAACAGTTACTGATATATTTTCTAAGGGTTTTATTGAAGTAAGGAGAAATATAGTATCTGCATATTGGTTCTCAGACATTTTGGATTAAGTAAGCTTCCTTATCTTTTTACCTTAGTTTTATTGCAATGCTGGCATGTTAGATATGAGAATGTTGATATTATGCTTGTAAACTGAATAAGAACTGCGAATATCTTGTGTTTCCTGTTGCACTATTGGCTTGTAGCCTTTTACTTGGAAAACCCTGCTTTCCCTTTGAAACAGAGCCTCTTCTTGTAGCTCCCTTTTCTTTTGTGTTCCTCGTTACAAGTGTACAGTTTGGCTGGTAAAACCTGATTGTATAACACTATGTGTGACTGCATCTTCATATTGAAATTCATCCAGCAAATCCCACACCCTCTTTGTATTTTCACAGAGGAACAATTTCTGATGCAAAAAGAATAACAGCTAGAGTACTAGCTTTGGTTGCACTAGAAAGATGTAACAGAAGTACTGATTTTACATGGGTTGTTTGTTATCTATAGCTTAGATATATAGAGGAACAGCCCAAGACTGTGAAAAACTCACATCATCAACGCAGTTCTGCTTCTCTAACAGGTTGTTTATATGATTTGACATGGTGTGAGGAAGCAATATCCTGACAGAGAAATTGGTCTTCCATTTATATGAAGTGAAGACAGGCTGCAAAATTGGGCAGAAAATCTTGCATTTCTACCTTGCTTATTCAGCTGTTCCATGTTACTTCGCACCTGTACTGGCAGTGTCAGTGAGTGGGGCAAAGAATAAGAAAACAAGAGTGAACTACATCTTTCTGCTCAAACAGCACAAACCAACGAAGGTTAGTAGCAGACTGTACTGTATCAGCAGGAACCCAGCCAGAAGATTAAAGGAAATGAATATTCTCCTTTCCTGAGCACACCATAGGCAGTCTCTGCAGTGCTGTGTCCAGTTATGGACTTTCCAAAGACATCAGTGAACTTCATATCAGTGAAAGGCCATCAGGATGGTCAGGACTTGAAGCACTTGCCCTGCAAGGAGAGTTTGAGGGAACAGGGATTGTTCAGACTAGAGAAGAGGTGGTTTGGAGGGACTTAAGAGGGTCCATTACCTACATGGAAGTTACTGAGAAGATGGAGACGTGCTCTTTAGAGTGATGTGTATTGGGAGGATAAAAGACAATGACAAATTGAAATGGCAGATTTCAACTTTATACCATATAAATTAGCATCAGGATCAATGTTATACAAGGGAAACTTTTTCACTATGGGGATAATTAAGCAGTGGGCCTGGTTGCTCTGAGGTTGTGAATCCCCATATTTGGAAGTTCTCTAGGCGCAGCTGGATAAAACTCTAGCAACCTGGGCTGGATTCAATGTTAAGTCTACTTTGAGCACCGGGTGACATTCTGAGGTGAATCCAACCTGAATAATTCTGCGTTTCTATGTGAAACAAGAAAAAGGGAAAAAAACTCAACAAAACCTGTTTCATATATTAAGCTAGAATGACTCTCTTTAGCAGTCTCTCTTTGTTTTTTACACCCAGTTTCCCTGATCATTTGTTTCCTACATTCATGATACTGTGGTCTTTTTTCAGTACTGAGTATTTCAATCCATGAGTGTGCCTTGCAAAAGACTGAGTCAAGTTAGATGTCTGTTTTATTATATACATTTGCAACAGTTATGCTAATTAAGAATAAAATGATGATAATAGAAATTTGGTAGAATTTTTTGGCAGGTCTTATTTAATCCACCGTCATTGCAGGGTTGGAAAACAGCTTACTGCAGACACCACAAATACTCAGGACAAGCACTGGTTCCCTCCTGCACATAGCCTGTTCCTTGCCTTAGGGAAGACTGATTGCTAGCACCGAAATTGTGATCTTTCTAAGTTTAATGGGAAAACTAATATTGTGTAAAAGCAGCTATTAATGATAACTAGAAAGTCTAAAGCTGTCTTTCTCAACAAGTGAGTTGCTTTGAGTTGCACTGGTGCATGAAGGTTATCCAAAGCCATATAGGAGGCACTGGAAACACTTGCTTTCTTTTGTGGCTTTTTTCTCCCTTGGCTCCCCAGTTTGTTGAAGGTCTCTGAGGTTTCATCAGAGCGAGGCATTAAGGAGGAATCAGAAAAGTAGCCACAAGCAGGTGCTTAAGGAAGAGAAACAGAGCAGGGAAGTTATGTACTGATTAATTATTTGAACACCTGTCACAGTGAATTCTACAGTGCCTCATCTTAAATTATTTCATTCTTATTCATTGCACATTTTTAAAATAATGAGCTGATGTTTACAGGAGTGGGAGGATGTGTGTAAGGGAATGAGCTTAATTTAAGAAATCTAACTGTAGAGCTGTGAGCATAAAAATAAGTACTGTCCTCAACAATGAATTCTTCAAAATAATTCTTTCAAGAAACAGTGATGTTTCAAATTTAACCTTTTGGGTTTAAAAGACATAGAGATGATGATGATGTATCTCTCAGTGTATTTCTGTGACCAAAGGCTCTCCGTGTCCTTTTCCAAGCCCTGTATTTTATGAACAGGTTATCTCATTAGTTTTAATATTTTGTGACTTTGTCTCAGGTTTAACGCAGAATCCTTGTATGCATAAAAATGGAAGAAGGATATACACACAGACATCTCTGTGTGTGTGTGCATATGTGTGCACACATACAATAGCTTACAGACATTTTAGAAGAATGAAACTGAGGGATACAGTCTCCAGTTCATGGCAGCTTCCATTTCATATATTGCTAAGAGAAAAAGAGGAAGGTAGGGAAGGGTGGAGTGTGAGAAGTTATGGAGAAATCAATGTTCCTGGTGTGAAAAGCAAGACAGTGATATACAATGGCTTTTTTGTAAGTGATAATGGTGGGATGTGGGTGTTACTGGCAAGACAAGAAGATGTTAATCCTATGAGGCAATTCTGCACTTCACCTAAATGCTCTCCTAAGATTATATTGCTGTGGCTTGCCATCTGGTACCAGGTAGCACTGCACACGTAGGTAGTGTGCAGTGCAGTGTGTCAAATCTTTCTATAAATATATAAACAATAAAAGGAGGACAAGGGAGACCATACAATCCCTTTTGGACACAGAGGGAAAAACAGTAACAGGGGATGAGGAGAAGGCTGAGGTACTTAATGCCTTCTTTGCCTCAGTCTTTAATTATAAAGAAAGCTGTTCCCTCTGTGTAGAAACCCCGGAAATAGAGGAGCAATACGAGGCTCCCGTGGTCCAAGAGGAGGTGGTCAGAGCCCTGCTTGGCCAACTGGACACCCACAAGTCTATGGGGCCAGATGGGATTCATCCTTGGGTATTGAAGGAGCTGGCAGATGTATTGGCCAAACCCCTTTCCATCATCTTCCAGCAGTCCTGGAAGACTGGGGAGGTACCTCTGGACTGGAGGCTGGCTGATGTAGTGCCCATTTACAAGAAGGGTAGCAGGGAGGGTCCAGGGAACTACAGGCCAGTCAGTCTGACCTCAGTGCCAGGGAAAGTCATGGAACAGGTGATCTTGAGTGCTATCATGAAGCACTTACAAGAGAACCGGGTGATCAGGCCCAGTCAACATGGGTTTACCAAAGGCAGGTCTTGCCAAACTAACCTGATCGCCTTCTATGACAAAGTGACTCGGCTGCTGGATGAGGGAAAGACTGTGGATGTGATCTTTCTGGACTTCAGTAAAGCCTTTGACACAGTTTCTCACAGCATTCTGCTACAGAAACTGTCAGCCTCTGGCCTGGACAGGCGCACACTCTCCTGGGTAGAAAACTGACTGACTGGCTGGGCCCAGAGAGTGGTGGTAAATGGTGTTAAATCCAGCTGGAGGCCAGTGACAAGTGGGGTTCCCCAGGGCTCAGTGCTATGTCCAGCCCTGTTCAATGTCTTCATCAATGACCTGGATGAAGGCATTGAGGGTACCCTTAGCAAGTTTGCCGATGACACAAAGCTGTGTGCAAGTGTCGATCTGCTGGAGGGTAGGGAGGCTCTGCAAAGGGACCTAAACAGGCTGGACCGCTGGGCAGTGTCCAACGGCATGAGGTTTAATACAACCAAATGCCAGGTCCTGCACTTGGGGCACAACAACCCTATGCAGAGCTACAGACTGGGAGAAGCCTGGCTGGAAAACTGCCAGGAGGAGAGGAACCTGGGGGTGTTGATTGATAGCTGACTGAACATGAGCCAGCAGTGTGCCCAGGTGGCCAAAAAGGCCAATGGCATCCTGGCTTGTATCAGAAATGGTGTGACCAGCAGGTGCAGGTAGGTTATTCTCCCTCTATACTCAGCACTGGTGAGACCGCTCCTTGAATCCTGTGTCCAGTTCTGGGCCCCTCACCACAAGAAGGATGTTGAGGCTCTGGAGCAAGTCCAGAGAAGAGCGACAAGGCTGGTGAAGGGGCTGGAGAACAGACCCTATGAGGAGCGTCTGAGAGAGCTGTGGTTGTTTAGCCTGGAGAAGAGGAGGCTGAGAGGAGACCTGATTGCTCTCTACAACTACCTGAAGGGAGGTTGTAGAGGGGAGGGAGCTGGCCTCTTCTCCCAAGTGAGAGGGGACAGGACAAGAGGGAATGGCCTCGAGCTCCGCCAGGGGAGATTTAGGCTAGAGATTCGGAGGAAGTTTTTCACAGAAAGGGTCATTGGGCATTGGAACAGGCTGCCCAGGGAGGTGGTTGATTCACCTTCCCTGGCGGTGTTTAAGGCACGGGTGGATGAGGTCTTGAGGGACTTGGTTTAGTGTTAGATAGGAATGGTTGGACTAGAAGATCCGATGGGTCCCTTCCAACCTGGTTGTTCTATGATTCTGTGGTTCTATGATTCTATGATTCTATGTGATTCAGTATCTTACAGGAGAGTAGATTCATCCTAGCAGAGAAACCAAAGAAGTTGTCCTTTTGTTTATTGAAGTACTAGGGAAGAGGTATACATTGTTTGAGATAACTGGAAAGAGGAAGACGTGACACTAACCTTATTTTGTAGCTGGTAGAGGGAAAGAACAAAGAGCTAATCCTGTCTAGAAGTGGCTGGTGGGAATATGGTGGAGAAGGAGGCAGAAGGTGCCTTGGCAGCTGGACCCTGTACAGCTTGATGGTCCCCTGACCAATATTTCACAGTTCATAGTGCCTGTAGATCATAGTTCTATGGTGCCAATATGCCACTATCCAATGTTTCCATGAAAAGGGGCACTTCTAAAGAAGTACTCCACAAAGAAGGGATAGTGGTCTTGGGAAAGCGCTTACTGTAAAACCTCAGCTTAGATGAGAAAGGGAAGTAAGGTAGGCATCAGCTGTAGTGATGAGTTACCCTTGGTTTCTGAAATAAGTGAAGCCCTTGTCATTTTGGTTGGACACTCCAGAAAAATGGCAGATTTGATTTCTATTGTATTTTTTTCTTTTTCTTAATGCAAGGCAAGTGTGAAGTGGCTTCAGGAAGATGGATATCCTGTGGGATGTCTCCACTGGATGTGGTCTGTAGTGGTTGTTATTTCATGTGAAATAAAGGGGCAAAAATTGTTTTGGAGGCAGGTGTTGCTGTTGCAGAAATGTGTTCTGAGCTCTTGTTTGATACTGCCTTGTGCAATTGGTTGGGGTTTTACTGTTTTAACTTGACTGGAATGATTTTAATCTCTTTGCAATGCAGTATAAGGGGTGGTTTAGTCAAGCTGAGGGAACTTATTATTACCATTTGTCTTTCTCTTCCCTGGAAGTAGCATATTTTAGCAACATAGAAGTTTGATATTTTTTTTTTTTAATGTTTATACAACACTGTTTATTCTGTAAATAAAATTTCTGTGATCTTATGGTATCCTATGATATTGGGGGCAGCTATTTCTGTTTATTATATTCCCACAAAGTAAATCACTGTATCAGCTACAAGAAAGCCAGGTGACCCATCACTGTGAACTCTTCTCTAAGGACCAACGGTCCTGAGACAAACTTGGTTTGAACACTATTGGTGCACACTATATGAGATTCTCCATGGTTCTTCGTGCTGTAACTTGCTGTAAATGTTACCCAGGCCCTTATCTGCCTCTCCTTCCAAGGGATTTATGGAATGTCCACAAATGAGTCATTTCCCCTTTCCTTCTTGTAAAAGCAACCAGGCTGCAACCTAGTTTGGATTTGACTCTAAGACTAATAAACTTTAAAGAACTCACCTCTTGGTTGAATTCGCTTTCTGTAGGAATCGGGTTTGGGTTAGAGCAGATGAAAACTCCCATTAGTTTGGTGCAGTTACATAACAAAGGGATAATCTCAATTTTCCTTATTAACTTTAATTCCTGATAATGCAAACGAAGCTGAGTGTCACTACATATCTATATTGTCTATGCCACCTTATGGAACGAGTTTTGATATGGAGTTTCTTTGGTCTCCGACTACATTGTCTTAAGCAGGAGAAGGGAAGGTATATATGGCAGACATGAAGATATGATCAGTCATTCCTGCAGAGATGCAATAAGTGCCATGTTTGCCAGAAGAGTCTTGTGCAGAGGCCTGGAGAGAGGAAGATGAAGATGTAAAGATGTTTTTCTGGAGAGGGGAGAGACACCTGGTCTGAAGCCTTGGCTAGATACAGTTGCTGGAGCACTGCTTGTTACCATTCTGGCTTTGGGAAGAAGGGTATCTGGACTTCTGGAAAACACAACCTCCATTAAGAAGATATTTGCTTTTGTACTGCCAGTTTCTATTCTACAAGAAAAATTAACTCAAGAAGCTTCCAAAATTTGCTTGGCAAGGAAGGGCTCACAGCTGTATATGGTTTGCTCTGGGCTGCTGGACATCCCTACCTCTTTGATACTCTTGCAGCTGCAGCTCCCTATTCTGCCTCTTCTCTTTAACTTGTGTTCAAGAGAGAGCTCCATCCATGATGCTGCTTTGAATAGCAGAGCCAGCAGCAGTGTGGAACTGTAAGGATTAAAAAAGAGCCTTCCTGTATTACTGTCACCTCACTGTAAGCTTTAATTTTTTGTTGTGGTGACACGAATGAGAGGGAAGTACCTAGTTTCAGCTAAGAGACATGGTAAAAAAGAAAGCCATCAGATACTTTTTTCATTTATTTTGGAATCAATTTAATTAGGGTTTCTTTGTCCTCTTTCACTACTTTTTCCACATGTAGCTCTTTGTTGTCACACACATTTACCCATCTTTCTTTAAAGAAATAAAGCAGTACATGGAAAATATGCTTGGTTCCTCATGTCTTTTGCGTTATTTGAAACTTGCATCACTGGTGCTTCTTTTCTATAAATTGAGATAGTTCAAAGAAAGCAGAAGAGGTTGTAGGCACTAAGTCCTATAAAGCTTTGTGGAAAACATTGTTGGGGCAGAAAACAGACCTTATAAATGTTTCTGCAGGGCAAAGGCTGAAACCTGCAACATGAGCACGTTCCTTACAGCCTGATGTGCTTTGGGTGGGCAGCAGGCACCTGCTGCTGGGTGCGCCTGCCTGCACCTCATGCCTGGCTGCTGGAGGAAGCATGAGAGAGACCATTGCTTTAAGTGCTAGGGGCAGAGTGAAAGGCTGAGAGAATAGGGAGGAAGGGAGGTGGAAGTGCTGCAAAAGTGTGGGTACATACAGTAGGAGTTCCTAAAGAACAAAGTTTTCCTAGTTAAACTGGTCATGGAAAAAACTGTTTTCTTGTTAGAATGTCTTAATCTAATTCATGTATTTCCTGAGTAGAATTATTTTTTCTTATCTGCTGCAAAGCTTTGCTAGTTGTTTTATTTGTTTTCGTGTTGTACAAAAAACCAGAGCATTAGACAACAACTGAGAGGGTGTAGTAAATTCCATATAGCATTCCTGCATAATGCATATTCAAGATGAGATTTTTACTTTCATTGTTCTTCTAGGTTAAATAAGAATACATTCTGTTTTACTGTGGATTTTTTCCCAATAAAACCTGCATTATTAAAATCCCATTTAGCTTTTTAGTATCCCTGCTATTCTCAAGCAATAACTAGCCTTAACTAGGCAGTATAATGGTTTTGTTTCATATTTCTAAATAAAATATCTATTTTGATATGTATAAACTAATAAAAAGTAGCACAACTGCTATAAAGTCAGTGCAGAATTAATCTTGATAGAGCACAGTGTAAAAGTGTGACTAATAAGAATTATCTTTAAGCAAAAAAATCAGTGGCGTATAAATCATGTAAGATGATTAGAGCACTGTGATCTCGAAAATATCCTAATCTGTATTGCTATATGTATTTAATTTATATAAAAATATTGTAGATACAGCTACACTGTTCTGTGAATGGTTTTTTTTAATCAACTAAAATAGCACACTTTCTGCTTTATCAGAGTGGACTAAGTTTGGCTAGGAAAGTTCAAAGAAAAGATTAATAAAGTATCTGGTGTTTTAATATTAAACTATATTGCCATCATGATTAGGGAAAAGAACCCCAAAACATTGGGTTGGAAGGCCCTCTGCAATAATCCACAGGTATTACAAGACTTTTCAAAGGTTGTTTGATGGCATGCAAGAGCACCATGGGAGATAATGAGAGAAAGGGCTGGGTTTGCACATTGAATTATATGGTAGTAGAAGGACTTCGGAAGTGGAGGTGGAAGACATTGTCTCAGAGACCTTATCCAAGTCCAGGACCTCCTTAAGTGGTGCAGCTACATGCTGTGGTACGATACACCAGCATCTTCATTCCAAGGTAGGCGTGCATTTGTGCATGCATTTGCAATGGAAGTAATGCAGCTCTATAGACTAGTGGGCTTTTTTTCCATTCCATGGAAGAACACAATTGGTTGGTGGAACAAAGTATATGCTGCCCAGGTGTCTTCTGGGTGGGGTTGTGTCATCACATTGCAATACATGAGTTACAGGCTCTTTGTGGAGGAGTATGAAGAGGGAGTTATGTGATTCACACTCCACAAACAGGGTGACAGTTAGGTGGAAGCAGAGATTTGCAGATCACATGCACTGACTGTCAGTGAAAAATCATGAATAGAAGGGCTGCTTCTGGTGGGTTTCTGTGAAGGATTAGGAGTAAGCTTGGTACTGTTTAGCATTTTCAGTTGCAATAAAGAACCAAACAAAAAATGATTACTCATGAAATTCGGAGATAACACAGATATTGGTTTTCATAGAATCATAGAATAACCAGGTTGGAAGAGACACCACCCCCCCCACCCCCCCCACCCCCCCGATCATCGAGTCCAACCATTCCTATCAATCACTAAACCATGCCTTTCAGCACCTCATCCACCTTTTAAACACCTCCAGGGAAGGTGATTCAACCACCTCCCTGGGAAGCCTGTTCCAATACCCAATGACCCTTTCTGTGAAAGTTTTTTTCCTAATGTCTAGCCTCAATCTCCCTGGTGGAGCCTGAGGCCATTCCCTCTCGTCCTGTCCCCTGTCACTTGGGAGAAGAGGCCAGCTCCCTCCTCTCTACAGCCTCCTTTCAGGTAGTTGTAGAGAGTAATGAGGTCTCCTCTCAGCCTCCTCTTCTCCAGACTGAACAACCCCAGCTCTCTCAGCCGTTCTTCAGAAGGTCTGTTCTCCAGCCCCTTCACCAGCTTTGTCGCTCTTCTCTGGACTCGCTCCAGAGCCTCAACATCCTTCTTGTGGTGAGGGGTCTAGAACTGAACACAGGATTCAAGGAGCGGCCTCACCAGTGCTGAGTACAGAGGGAGAATAACCTCCCTGCACCTGCTGGTCATACCGTTTGTGATACAAACCAGGATGTCATTGGCCTTCTTGGCCACCTGGGCACACTGCTGGCTCATGTTCAGTCGACTGTCAACCAACACCCCCAGGTCCTTCTCCTCCAGGCAGCTTTCTAGACAGACTTCTCCTAGTCTGTAACACTGCATAGGGTTGTTGTGCCCCAAGTGCAGGACCTGGCATTTGGCCATGTTAAACCTCATACCGTTGGACTCAACCTAGCAGTCCAGCCTGTTTAGGTCCCTTTGCAGAGCCTCCCTACCCTCCAGCAGATCGACACTTCCACACAGCTTTGTGTCATCTGCAAACTTGCTAAGGGTACACTCAATGCCTTCATCCAGGACCCAGCACTGAGCCCTGGGGAACCCCACTTGTAACTGGCCTGCAGCTAGAGTTAACACCACACCACTCTCTGGACCGGCCATCCAACCAGTTTTTCACCCAGGAGAGTGTGCACCTGTCCAGGCCAGAGGTTGACAGCTTCTCAAGCAGACTGCTGTGAGAAACTGTGTCAAAGGCTTTACTGAAGTCCAGGAAGACCACATCCACAGCCTTTCCCTTGTACAGCAGCTGTGTCACTTTGTCATAGAAAGTGATCAGGTTAGTTTGGCAAGACGTACCTTTTGTGAACCCGTGTTGACTGGGCCTTATCACCAGGTTCTCTTGTAAGTGCTTCATGATAGCACTCAAGATCACCTGTTCCATGACTTTCCCTGGCACTGAGGTCAGATTGACAGGTCTGTAGTTCCCTGGATCCTCCCTGCGACCCTTCTTGTTGATGGGCACAACATGTTAACTTTTGTTTCAGAAAGGATAGTAATGAAAATAATCCTTCCTGTTTGGTGATGTGGACTTAGTCAAAGAAATACCTTTGAATACAGCCAAAAGGCAAATTATAGTTAGGGCTATTAAAGACACAAATTTGAGAACAGGAATTTCAGAAGTTTATTGGAAAAGATATCATTTTGCAGCAGGAGGTCACATCTTTGAGACTAATAAAAATAGGTTATGTTCTGTTCCTGAGGTGCATTTTTAAAGGAGATGTGCAATGGGCAGATGTGGTTCAGAAAGTATTTTAGGGCTGGTATAAAGTGCTTGATGCTGTGAGACCTAATCTGTTTTTAGATCAGCAAGAAGACTGAGAGATGACTTCTTATGTGGTACATAAACAAGGAGAGGAAAATGTAGTCTCAGAAGACTATTTAAATCTATTGGACCGAGGTTTAATACAATCTGGTAGCTGGAAGTCAAAACCAGAGAAATTCAGATGAGCAATCTGGTACAAATTTTTCTTAGATGGGTGCTTAGTTATTGAAAGAACATAAAAGAGTAAAGAGGAACATTTTGTGCTGCTTCCAGATCAAGACCGAATCCCTAATTGGGATGCATTCCATAGTTAAATACTACTACAAATATGTGAGTTTCTATGTAAAAATATAACGGTCTGTGTTATACAACCAATCCAGCTATATAAGTTAATCATTAGTCTTTTATTTGGTCTTTATTTTATGACCATGCAACAAAAAAGGTTGCATCCATGTTATAGGAGTCTATTGAGAAATCAAGCGTATTTAAAAGCTGAAATGACGTATTTATAGCTGTAGTGTTTAATATCAGCTGTTTTGATATTAGCCCTGACCACTTACCCTAATGCAAATCTTTAGTACTGGGAAAACCAGTGCCTGGACCAAATTTTCCCAGGTATTAGCTGCTCTTTTCTGACTTATTGTGAGGTCCAAAACAAGCCATTATGTTCTTGGAAAAAAATGAAGTCCTTATCTGACCAGTAGTAACCAACCACTAGTAATATAATGTGCTGCATTGCCATGTTGTAGCATACACAGGCATAAAGGTTGTCAGGATTATACCAGTCTGTGCATTGGTGAGTTATCGTCATATATGTTTTTCTGAAAGATATCCAAGGTGATTTAAAAATTTTAGATGCAATGTATTGGATCCATCATCTGAACTGGAAGTTCAGGAAGACATAGAGATTAAGTCCTGAAGAAAGGTTCGGTATTTTTTAATTCAGTTGCATGTATCAAGTTATTTCTGTTTGAGCCAATCTATAGCATTTTTAATTAAAAATTACTACAAAGGAGTATTAAATTTAAAACCCTTTTACTACTTCAGAGTGTTACAGTACAGTGCATTGGCAGGTTTTGCATGCAGATGAGTTTTGGATTTTCTTGACCTATGTCCTACCTCTTTCATGTACACAATGTGAGCCTTTGTATGTAATTGCGGTCAGTTTTATACAGTTCAAGCTGGAGCCTCTGTTCCTGGGCAAATACAAAAACACTAGCATCTAATAATCAGTGTAAAATTTTGAGTGCCTATTTCTAGTGTGTGAATTAAGTGCTAGCAGCACTGAGTTACTCAACAGCCTCTGTGTCTCTTCCCAGTCATCGCCAGTGTAGTGCCCTGGCTGTTTATAGCAGCACAGGTGTCCTGGTGGAGCCATGTTCTGCACTTGGCCTCTGCAACAGCAACATTTATTATTTTTTCTGAGTTTTCTTGAGCAAAACAGTCTCTTCTCCCTGTGCTGGGAATTCAGGGAAATGCCACTTCTTCCTCCCACATGTGCCTAGGGGAGGTTATGACTTTGAGTGCAGGCCTGCTGGCAGTGAAGCCTCTGCAATTGGCAGCTTCTGCCTCAAGCATTGGCTTGCATGGACTTTTGGAAGTGGCAGCCATTCTTATGACCACAAATATTCCTACGCTTTTTGGTTTTCCTTGCCTATCTTTTTTTTTTTATCCATTAAGCTCCTCTGAGTCTGGCATCAGTTTTCACCAGTGCAGACATTCTTGTTTTCAACTCTTCTAAAAAACATCAGGCAATGGCAAATAAGAATTAATTGGTGCAGCCTTGTTGTAGTATGTGGACCAGGGTCTGTCTTTGGTATGTTTTTCAGCATTACTTTGACATGGTTTTCCGTTGTTCAGTTGTGAATAATGAACGTTGGCATTGCATGTCTGAAGTCACACTTCTGTTCAAACTACATAAATTTCTGGTCTCTCAACAAAGGGTCAATGTCTGAAGATATCACAGCAGTTTCCCCAGGGCTAGTTATAAGATAGTTGATATGTGTAAGTGTGAAATTGTTTGGTACCATTGCCTTACTGAAATAAAGCTAAAAATCTGTAAACTGTTTATTTCCAGATGTTGCAGTCAAATTTGTGCACTCATTTTTACAGATTTTCTGTTCTTCTGCTTGGCTTGTCTTTCTAATTTTAGCAAGTGACAAGCTTTTAGAACTTTTTTCATTCATTCAAATGAATGAAAACAAATATTTGTTTTATCAAGTTGTGTATTGAACCTCAGATTTGAAATTATTTTTTATTAAACTATGCATTTTCTAGTTCTCCTGTGTTTTCCTTCAGTCCAGAAATGACTATCATATATATTCCTTCTGACGTATTTCTCTAGCACCTCAGAAGTTACTCTTGTTGGCATTCCACAAAAACTCCATAGAGTGCTGAGAGCCTTGTAGGTGATAAAAGGCATTACAATGTCACAGTCATCCCTTAGTAACAGTCTTAATTATGTAGGAGCTTTCCTTAGCAGTAAGCCTGCCTTCTGTCTTAGATTGGGCAGGCTTTTTTTTCTCTTTAATCAGATTAACATAATCCAGATCTGGACTTTGCTCCTCTGCACTTCTTTAAATGCCTTGGAGAACGTGGCTGCACTGCAATGACCAAATCACTTACAAGGTTTTGTTCAGTTTGCAAGTCATACTCTCCTAG
The DNA here is from genome assembly GCA_033558105.1 of Coccyzus lansbergi. Classification (NCBI taxonomy): domain Eukaryota; kingdom Metazoa; phylum Chordata; class Aves; order Cuculiformes; family Coccyzidae; genus Coccyzus; species Coccyzus lansbergi. The sequence goes on along the minus strand of JAUMJK010000420.1, from coordinate 563,770 downwards.
TCATGAAAATAGTTTCTGTATTGCTCTGGGAACCTCGTTTGTGGTCACTGTGAAAACTCTTCTTAGAAACAGCAATTGATGGCTTCTGGTGAGTATCAGACAGCATTGGTCTCTGAGAAATAAAAACCTATTATACCTGCAAAAAATACTGTACTGGGATTTGCATTCAAACCTGCTGTGCGGTTGCAACAGCAAGATCAGTGATATGGTCAAGACACAAAATCCTCATTGCCCATGTCCCTTTCTCATTTAGAGGGTAGCTACTATTTACACTTCTCACTGAACTTTGTTTCTGTGCTTGCTGTTTCTTTCATGTGGCACGCTGCTGTTCATTTATCCTTGCCCAGAACCCCTAGCTCTCATCAAAGATACTTAGACCCTTGGACAACTGTTCTGGAGTTCTTCCACAACGAAAATCATAGAATAATAGAATCATAGAATCACCAGGTTGGAAGAGACCCATCGGATCATCGAGTCCAACCATTCGTATCAAACACTAAACCATGTCCCTCAGGACCTCGTCTACCCCTGCCTTAAACGCCTCCAGGGAAGGTGAATCAACCACCTCCCTGGGCAGCCTGTTCCAATGCCCAATGACCCTTTCCGCGAAAAACTTCCTCCTAATGTCTAGCCTAAATCTCCCCTGGTGGAGCTTGAGGCCATTCCCTCTTGTCCTGTCCCCTCTCACTTGGGAGAAGAGGCCAGCTCCCTCCCCTCTACAACCTCCCTTCAGGTAGTTGTAGAGAGCAATGAGGTCTCTTCTCAGCCTCCTCTTCTCCAGGCTAAACAGCTCCAGCTCTCTCAGCCGCTCCTCATAGGTTCTGTTCTCCAGCCCCTTCACCAGCTTTGTCGCTCTTCTCTGGACTCGCTCCAGAGCCTCAACATCCTTCTTGTGGTGAGGGGCCCAGAACTGCACACAGGATTCAAGGAGCAGCCTCACTAGTGCGGAGTAAATGACACTTAGAGTAATGGGATTTGTGCTAAAAAACAGCTTTTGTGTTTCTGTCTGAAGTTTAAGCATGGCCCAGATAACCTGTGTCTCATCCAGAAGAGAAAATGGGCATGTGCCATGCATTGATACATGGAGCATGAGAACCAAACAAGCACCAATCTTTGATTTTCTACCACAAGAAGAATGTCATACAATGTCATGCACATAGCTGAAAGCAGTAGAGTCATGCAACAGTGTGTTAAACATGGAATAATAGAATCATTTAGGTTGGAAAAGATCCTTGAGATCATGCAGACCAACCAGAAACCTTACACTGCCAACCCCACCACTAAACCACGTCCAGAAATGCCACGTATACACCTCTTTTAAATACCTCCAAGGATGGTGACTCCGCCACTTCCATGGGTAGCCTGTCCCAGTGCTTGGTAACTCCTTCAGTGAAGAATATTTTTTCCTAATATTCAATTTAAACCTCCCCTGGTGCAACTTCAGGCCAACTTAGAATCACAGAATCACTAGGTTGAAAAGACCTCTTGGATCACTGAGTCAAACCATTCCTATCAAACACTAGGCCATGCCCCTCAGCGCCTCATCTACCTGTCTTTTAAATATCTCCAGGGATGGTGACTAAACCACCTCCCTGGGCAGCCTGTGCCGGTGCCTGATGACCCTTTCTATGAAAAATATCTTTCTGATATCTAGTCTTAACCTCTCTAGGTGCAACTTGAGGCCATTGCCCCTCATCCTGTTCCCTGTCACTTGGGAGAAGAGGCAGCTCCCTCCTCTCCACAACCTCCTCTGTACAACTTGAGCAAAAAAACTAACTCTTAACAAATAGCTGAGATGTGCACCTCATTACTATAGACATGGGGCTTCCAGTCCTGACACTGATGGGCTTTGTACTCATACAGCATCTTTATGCCACGTCCCAGAATTTCTCCTGAAGGTGAGGGCATTGGCCAGTAGCCTCAGCATTTGTCCTCTGGGTTTTCCCTAGTTAGGGCAGCCAAATGTTTCTTCCAGCTTCTTATATTGTAACTTTGTAGGGGCAAAAACACTTTATTTTCATTTATGGTGCATTTATTTGGAGCATTCAGCTTTATTTCACAGAATCATAGAACAACCAGGTTGGAAGAGACGCACTGGATCATGAATTCCAACCATTCCTATCAAACACTAATCCATGTCCCTCAGGACCTTGTCTACCTGTGCCTTAAACACCTCCAGGGAAGGTGAATCAACCACCTCCCTGGAAAGCCTGTTCCAATACCCAATGACCCTTTCTGTGAAAAACTTCCTCCTAATGTCTAGCCGAAATCTCCCCTGGCGGAGCTTGAGGCCATTCCCTCTTGTCCTGGCCCCTGTCACTTGGGAGAAGAGGCCAGCTCCCTCCTCTCTAAAACCTCCCTTCAGGTAGTTGTACAGAGTAATGAGGTCTCCTCTCAGCCTCCTCTTCTCCAGGTTAAACAACCCCAGCTCTCTCAGACGTTCCTCATAGGGCTGTTCTCCAGCCCCTTCACCAGCTTCATTGCTCTTCTCTGGACTCGCTCCAGAGTCTCAACATCCTTCTTGTGGTGAGGTACCCAGAACTGAACACACGATTCAAGCAGCGGTCTCACCAGTGCTGAGTATAGAGGGAGAATAACCTACCTGCACCTGTTGGTCATGCTGCTTCTGATACAAGCCAAGATGCCATTGGCCTTCTTGGCCACCTAGGCACACTGCTGGCTCATGTTCAGTCAGCTGTCAACCAACACCCCCAGGTCCCTCTCCTCCAGGCAGCTTTCTAGACAAACTTCTCCTAGTCTGTAGTACTGCACAGGGTTGTTGTACCCCAAGTGCAGGACCCAGCACTTGGCCTTGTTAAACCTCATGCCGTTGGACTCAGCCCAGCGGTCCAGCCTGTTTGGATCCCTTTGTAGAGCCTCCCTACCCTCCAGCAGATCGACACTTGCACACAGCTTTGTGTCATCTGCAAACTTGCTAAGGGTACACTCAATGTCTTCATCCAGGTCATTGATGAAGACATTGAACAGGGCTGGACCCAGCACTGAGCCCTGGGGAACCCCGCTTGTAACTGGCCTCCAGCTAGAGTTAACATCATTTACCACCACTCTCTGTTCCCAGCCATCCAACCAGTTTTCCACCCAGGAGAATGTGCACCTGTCCAGGCCAGAGGTTGACAGTTTCCGAAGCAGAATGCTGTGGCAAACTGACAAAGGCTTTACTGACGTCCAGAAACACCACATCCACAGCCTTTCCCTCATCCAGCAGTCGAGTCACTTTGTCATGGAAGTCGATCAGATAACCCAAAGAAACAAATGGGGGAAAGAGGGAATTAATAAGACCACTTTCTTATTAATAGTCCAAAATGACATGCATGCAACAACAGCTAATCACACAAGAAATAGATCTGGATTCATGAATATAGCAAGCAGCTTAAATGTGGAGTTTCTTACGGCATGAAGATTAAAATAAACAAATCAGCCCAGTCTAACCAAACATTAAGACAATGGAAAACATAGTTTGTTTTTACAGAAAATAGTCTTGAGATACATAATTTTGTTTCTGTATTCTGTCTGACAAGTCTTGCTAATGACACGGATGACTCTGACTTGCATGCTAATGCAGATGCATGATGACAGACCTGAGGCTTTCCAGGGGCAAGTTGTGCTGCCAGCTCTTTAGACATCAGAACCTTCTAGGGTTGCAGTCAGGCTGCAACAAGCTAGGAAACAGCTAAGCTACAAAGCCTGTGTCCCTGTTTGTGCCATGCATCCCTAATTGTGACTTCCAATATCTTTTGGGCTACTCAGTTTTACTCTTCCTGACAGCATTGTGCTCATTCCAGAGGTTGGGGACCCCACTCAGGAAATACATTTGAAATAAGTAGTAATGTTTGCATTTCCAGGAGGATATCTATCAGTGGTTTAATACAATTACTATGCTTTTAGGAGTAAGGTGCAGAAAACAACTACAAAGTTCACTGACCTGATTTATAAATTCTTTTTTCTTTCAAAAGAGCTTTGGGTTGGGATTTTTGCTTGTTTGGTTGTTCCAGCAAGCCCCTGAACTCTGGCTGGACTGTAGGCTTAATAGACATGTTACATCCTGGCCACTATGCGACTCTGTACGAGTGTGCTTGCCAGCTGTGGGGTACTATGTCTTTAGGAAAGTCTGGCCGAAACTGACTATAGCTGGTGGCTGTGCCACTCCTGTCATGCAAGGCTGACTGGATTGTGTCCACTAGATAAAGTGACTTTGGCTCTGCACGATTTCTGAACACAGAAAGAAAACTGCTACAATGAAATTTGGAATTGCAAGACTTCCTTCATAGAAGTTGAATATTAAACAGACACCTAAAAGAAGTTTGGAACAAGAGAGTTCATAACATATTTCCTATGGTGAAGAATTGTTCTGGTCACTTGAGGTGGAACAGCTGAGTAATAGACATGGTTGTGGCTGACATCTGATTGAAAAAAAGTTAGAAGGCAATTATTGTGACCCCAGCATTAGCCATTTAAAAAGCCACTGGGATTTACTTAGGAAATAAATTACCTGAACAGAAAGTGGGCCCTGTGGGATAAAAAGGCATGTAGAGGAATCACCTGATGGCACTAGACAAGGCATCTGTATTCTTCAAATACCAGATTCCTGCCTGGTGTTTGAAGAACACGGATGCCTTGTCTAGTGCTGTGTCCAGTGTTTGAAGACAAAGGCTGAAGAATGTCACAAGTCTGCCCACTCCAGCTGAGAACTCAGACCTTGCACAAGACTAAAACCAGCAACACTGCTGACTCCACAGCAGTGAGGAATGAACCAACAAAGTATCATACTGTTAACCTTTAAAGTGGTTCAAGGAAGACAAGCCTTAGCACCTAATGCCTTCTTTGCCTCACTCTAATTGTAAAGGAAGTTGTTCCCTCTGTGTACAAACCCCAAAACTAGAGATGCAAAATGAGGCTCCCATGGTCCAAGAGGAGGTGATCAGAGTCTTGCTAGCCCGGCTAGACACCCACAAGTCTATGGGGCCAGACAGGATTCACCCAAGGGTACTGAGGGAGCTGGCGGATGTGCTGGCCAAATCCCTTTCCATCATCTTCCAACAGTCCTGGAAGACTGGGGAAGTTACACTGGCTGATGTTGTGCCCATCTACAAGAAGGGTCACAGGGAGGATCCAAGGAGCTACAGGCCTGTCAGTCTGACCTCAGTGCTAGGGAAAGTCGTGGAACAGGTGACCTTGAGTGAAATGATGAAGCACATGCAAGAGAACTGGGTGATCAGGCCCAGTCAACACAGGTTCACAAAAGGCAGGTCTTGCCAGATTGCCTTCTATGACAAAGTGACTCGGCTGCTGTACAAAGGAAAGGCTGTGGATGTGGTCTTCTTGGACTTCAGTAAAGCCTTTGACACAGTTTCTCACAGCATTCTGCTTGAGAAGCTGTCAACCCCTGGCCTGGACAGGTGCACATTCTCCTGGGTGGAAAACTGGTTGGATGGCTGGGCCCAGAGAATGGTGGTAAATGGTGTTAACTCTAGCTGGAGGCCAGTTACAAGCGGGGTTCCCCAGGGCTCAGTGCTGGGTCCAGCCCTGTTCAATGTCTTCATCAATGACCTGGATGAAGACATTGAGTGCACCCTTAGCAAGTTTGCAGATGACACAAAGCTGTGTGGAAGTGTCGATCTGCTGGAGGGTAGGGAGGCTCTACAAAGGGATCCAAACAGGCTGGACCGCTGGACTGAGTCCAACGGCATGAAGTTTAACAAGACCAAGTGCCGGGTCCTGCACTTGGGGTACAACAACCCTATGCAGTACTTCAGACTAGAAGTTTGTCTATAAGGCTGCCTGGAGGAGAGGGACCTGGGGGTGTTGGTTGACAGCTGACTGAACATGAGGCAGCGGTGTGCCTAGGTGGCCAAGAAGGCCAATGGCATCTTGGCTTGTATCAGAAGCAGCATGACCAACAGGTGCAGGTAGGTTATTCTCCCTCTATACTCAGCACTGGTGAGACCACTCCTTGAATTGTGTGTTCAGTTCTGGGCACCTCACCACAAGAAGGATGTTGAGGCTCTGGAGCGAGTCCAGAGAAGAGCAATGAAGCTGGTGAAGGGGCTGGAGAACAGCCCTATGAGGAATGGCTGAGAGAGCTGGGGTTGTTTAACCTGGAGAAGAGGAGGTTGAGAGGAGACCTTGTTGCTCTCTACAACTACCTGAAAGGAAGTTGTAGAGAGGAGGGAGCTGGCCTCTTCTCCCAAGTGACAGGGGACAGGACAAGAGGGAATGTCCTCAGGCTCCACCAGGAGAGATTGAGGCTGGACATTAGGGAAAAAAATTTTCACAGAAAGGGTCATTGGGCACTGGAACAGGTTTCCCAGGGAGGTGGTTGATTCACCTTCCCTGGAGGTGTTTAAGGCACGGGTGGATTAAGTGCTAAGGGGGCATGGTTTAGGAATGGTTGAACTCGATAATGCGGTGGGTCTCTTCCAACCTGGTTTTTCTACGATTCTATGAAAGCAAGGTCATTGCCACTGCATTTCTTAGCGCTATTTGTTGTCTCTCAGCTAGGAATATTTCTGTTTAAATAGCCATTCTATAAAAAAAAATCACACCTATCAACACTTTTGTAATTTCTGTGTGACCTCCGAGAGGGTCTGGGACTCTTCCTCCTTCAGTGCTGCAGATTTGATGGAGCTTTGAGCTCTCATTCTGTTCAGTCGATTTTGTTGTTAGTAGGGTCTCATTGCCGTATTTGAGTACATTGCCTAGATCTGTGCCTTTTACATGTTTTACTTTTTATTTCAGAGAGAGTCTCTGAGTGTTTTATCTGTCTCATACCAATAAACCTTTCCTTCTTCTTCCTGAAAACTCTGGAATTGAGATTAACTCTCTTGTGTGCTTGCTTAATGCCCCTTCAGAACAGCATAATAGTTTTAATTCAGTTTGTCTTAGGGTAGACACATTATTCTTGCTTTACTAGGTTGACTTGGAACCTTTGACAACTAAACCTTTGACCATAACTTAGATTATCATTTTTCCATTATTTTATGGTGAACACAGAAAGCAAAACCTCTCAGAACTCAGCTTGTCAGATGTTATTTCTTCCTGTGCGTAAGAGTGGAAACGTAGAAAATTAGAGTCAGTGTTTCTTGCAGATGACTGTTTTAACTTGAATATTTTATTGCAGAATGACAAATGAACAGACTGTTTCATTTATTTATTGAAGTTGTATGTTGCATTGATATATATAACCTTGTAGGGAAGTGTGAGTATTGCATTTACCTCTTCATTAGAATGGGTGACAATGTAATTTAGTAATAAATTTGAAAAATAAAAGTGAAAAAGTGTACTTTAGTGGGCTCCTGGGAGGAGAATTTGTGATTCTTTGCAGAATGTTCAGTCAGAGCTCAGAAGAAGTTCACAAAACAAGTAATACAAAAGATCTTCTAATACTAACTACATTTCTAATGCTAATGCACTTCTAAAGCATATTAGATCTCTAAGATCTAAGTTCTGAATAAAAAACCTGTTGCAGAAAGCATACTAAGAAAATACTAGTGACTTGTGAGTTTCCTCTGTCTATCTGTACTTCTGTGTACTGACTGCACAAAGATACAAAATCATAGAAACACTGAGGTTGGCAAGGACCTGTGGAGATCATATAGTCCAACCCACTGGCTTCAAGCAGGCTCAACCACAGCTGGATGCTCAGAGCCATGTATAGTCAACTTCTGAATCTCTCCCAGGGCAGAGGTACATAACCTCTCTTGGAAACATATTCTAGTGTCTGACCACATCTTATGTTTAATGACCCATTTCCTGTTATCCTATCACAGGCCACCACTGAGAAGAGTCTGGCTCCATCTTCTTTACCCCCTCCCATCAGATATTTATATACATTGGTAAGATTCCCCCTGAGCCTTCTCCAGTCTGAACAGTTCAGTGCTCTCAGCCTCACCCCTTATGAGAGATGAAGTACTTTAATCATCTCTGCGACTCTTCACTGGACTCAGCGCCAGCATGTCCATGTCTCTCTTGTACTGAGGAGTGCAGAACTGGACACAGAACTCCAGGTATGGCTTCAGCAATGCTGAGCAGAGGGGTAGGACCACTTCCCTCAACTTGCTGGACATATTTTGCCACATATGATCCATGAGGCTGCTGGCCTGCTTTGCCACAAGGGTACATTGCTGGCACATGGTCAATTTGGTGTACACCAGTACCCCAAGATATCTTATGCAAAATTGCTTTCTAGCTAGTCAGCCTACAACATGTACTAGTGTGTGGGGTTATTCTTCCTGGCTGTAGGACTCAGAATTTCCATTTGTTGAACTCCGAGATTGCTTATCTCTCCAGTGTGTTTCTGTGCAAACAATTGCAGAATCATCTTGGTTTCTCAGCCACTGTTCTGAGTTTTGTGTCATCCACAAAGTTATTGAGGATGCACTCTGCTCCATTGTTTAGGTTGTATTGACCCCTGGGATACAGAACTATTGACTGACCTCCCACTGGACTTCTTGCTGCTAATCCACAGTTCTTTGAGACTGGTAGTTCATCCAGTTTTCAGTCTAACTCACTGTCCATTTATCTCACACGTATTTCATCAGCTTGTTTATAAGGATTCATAGAAACAGTGTGAAAAGCCTTCCTGAACCAAGATAAACAACATCCACTATTCTTACTTTTGTCAGCCAGTCACGTCCTTGCAGAAGACTATCAGGTCAATCAGCCTGATTTCATCTTTATAAATCTGTGCTGACTACTCCCAGTCACCTTGTCCTTCATGTGTTTGGAAAAGGTTTCCAGTGCATTTTTTTTTCCTTTGTCACTTTGCCAGGGATCAAGATGAGTTTGACCAGCTTATAATTCCTGGAATCCTTCCTCTTGCATTTCTTGACTGGAGTGGCATTTGCTTTCTTCCAGTCAATAGAAGCCTCCCCTAGTCACCAGAGCCTTTCGAAGAGGGTGAGAATGGCCACTGAGAGTGCTCTTGTGATCACCTTGGCCACATTTTTTCATGTCCCATGCATGGACTTCAGTATATCTAGTTTACTTAAGTGTTCCCTAACCTGATTCTTCTCCACCAAGTTTAAATCTTGCTTCCTCTAGACTTCCTCGATGGTCTTGAGGACCTGGGATTCCTGAAAGCAAGTCCTGCTAGTAAAGACTAAGACTAAGGTAAAGAAGGCATTAAGTATTTCAGTCCTTTCTGTGTATTTGCTACCAAGTTCCTATATCGTTCAACAGTGAGTTCAGCAGTGGGTTCAGTGCGCCTCCTGCCACCTTTGCTTGATTTCTTGCACATTGATGTGGTCCATTTCTGAGCTTGTAGGAACTTGAAGCTTTTTTTCCCTCATCTCAGGATCCTGAACTCCACCTTTCATGGTCACTGCAGCAAAGATTGTTAGTGACCTTCACATCCCCAGCAGCTCTTCCTTTCCTGTAAGTATGAGGTCCAGCAGAGTGTTCCCCTTCCTTGACTCCTTAGTCATTTGCATCAAGAAGTTATCATTAGTGCATTCCAGAAACCTCCTGGGCTGTGTGTGCCCTGATGTGTTGCACTTCCAGCAGATATTTAGGTTGCTGAAAACCTTCATTAGGACCACAAATTGCAAGCAAGAGGCTTCTACCCATTGTCTGAGTAAGGCCTAACTCAGGACCTACAGTCTTTACATCCTTGATCAGGCAACCTGCAGCTTTCAGCTGGCTCAACCAGAGGCAGAAAGCTCCATGCATCCTAGCTGTCCTCTCACAAACAGGACAACTTGCCCCTCAAGTCTGTCCTTCCCAAAGTGTCTGTATCCATTCATGGAACACGCCAGTCCTGTGATCAGCAGTTATTTTGAAGGCCAGTCCTGTGATCAGCAGTTATTTTGAAGGACATCATTACTACTGTCACTTCAAGGAGTAATCCTAGCTGTTGCAGCACATTCCTAGCAGTGTGGTATTACACAGTGGAGGGGAGGAAACAGCAAGTATTTGTCAAATTCTGAAACTTCAGTTATTTTCACAAAATTTTAATTGAGACAGACATTAAGAAACTAGTGTCCAGGAAATTGTAGCTTCCTCAGAACTGCTTATGAGTAACCTAATTAGCAGGTTTTTCTGATTGCTATGCATGCTTACACACATTGAGAGTAAACATATTTGAATGATCATGTACCTGGCAATAGAACATGGAATCTTATGTAAAGATTAGTTTTGTTTGGATATTACTGACACTACACAATCGTTCTGGACTATGATTCTTTACATTTCTTTTAGTTGTATGTTGTATTTTATATGAAACATTGGGAAAAAAGAACATACAGAATGCAATTAATCTCCTCTGGAGCACAAACGTAACTGAACTATTTCAACACCAATAGTCAATAGCATGCCAGATTCATGAAGAAATACCATACAGAAAAATAGAGGGCTGATTTGCACTGCGCTCTACCATGTTGCTTGCATGAGCCAAGTTGAGGCTGATTGGAGCAGAAGAATCCATCCCTTTTCAACAGTTTGTCAATTGGTGGCTTTATACTGGGTGTTTTTTTTTTTTTTGTTATTTGTTCCTTTACTATAGTATTAGAAATAGAAGAGAAGTATTTTTGTCTTTCTTCTGTACTGGACTTTTCTCTGACCAGAATTAGTTTTCTGCTGAGAAACTGCTGTGCCCAGTGTCATTTTCTCACCAGTCATTGTTCTACTCGTTCTTCTATCAAGATAGGTGTTTGACATAATGTAGTATAAGTGAAATTTGATCTAAAAAACCCCTCTGTTTTCCTCTGCTTAATGTAGAATTTCCTTTTTTTAAAAAAAATTCTTAGTGAATACTAAGCTTGTTGTTGCTAATAAGGACAGTGAATTTAAAGGCTCCCTAATCAAGGAGAGGTCTGCAGGTAGTACTGCAACCTTACATAGCACATCTGCACCTCTTATTGATAGACTAGAGGTGGTTTGATTGGGTTTTTTTTGTGATGTTGTTCCTGCATCTTAAATATCTCCTGTGAGCCTGGAAATTGCATTGAAGGACATGAAGCAGCTTTGTTAGCCTTTAGTGTTTAGCTTGCATGTTGGGATTTCTTTCTATGTGAGTCACGACTCCTCCGTGACAACAACTGACCTTTTCCTCATGGTGGGAGGTGCTTAAGATAGACCAAAAACTCAAACCCCAACTATACAAGATCCTGATCCAGCTTTGATCAGGAGAGTTGGATTAGGCAATTTCTTAATCTCTTCCTTCCAACCTCCACTATTTTGGCATTCTGTGAACTAATCGACTAGAGACACAATAACATCACAGATACCTCATGAGCTTTAATACTCTTGCCAGGATTTTCATTCCCTTCAATGTAATATACTGCAGGTGCACATTTGCAGAGGATTATTATTAATAATAACAGTATTTTATCACATGGAATTTTCATCCAAAGAAATTGTGGTCTCAGTTTCTATCAGTGGTAGCATTGCTGTATCTCATGACAGGTGGAGATGTTCCTGATTTTATCTACTGTAAGAGTGGTTTGAATCTTATCTTTTGCAGGCAAACTGAAAAATAAACTTTCCTTTCAAATACACATGAAGGTCTTAGCTATGATACCTGCATGCACAACCGTAAGATAAAGTTAATATTTATTCCACAAGTGGAAGGAGAACAATGCTGATAAAGAGCTTTGTTTTCAGTAGAGTTGATATAAAATGCTGCTGCCTGTCAATCATGTTATAAAGTGGTTAACGTTTATTTTATTAAAGTGGGCACAAAACCTTCAACAAGTATTCCAACTAAATATTACAATTGTGTATGTTTCTGCAGTTTTTGGTCCACATTCATTAACCCTTGTCAACTTTGCATCACATAGTAAGGGTACTGGCAGTCCAGTATTTCTTCTTGAGCTCTACTGAAGTAAGGAAGTCTGCATGGTGGATCTGAGAAGATTATATCCAGTGGGTGTGATGACTCTTTCTTACACCTAAAGGAAGTAAAATAGTATGACAAGTTCTTTCCGTTGCATCTATGCTGTGTGATTATCTGCCGTGGTTATGAATGCATGTAAGTAAGTGTCACAACCCAGACCCATGCATGCACGTGCTCATGTCCGGCCCTGACGGCGGCAGGGAAAGTGAATTCGTTTGTTTGTGTGGCAATCTGGACGCTGAGAAGGTCACCCCCAGGGTGAATATCATAAGCAGTATTTATTTCTGGCTCTGGCAAGCATAAACGCCAATATACCAGGGCACACAATGAAGACGTGGGGGGATGTGCAACCACCCAAAGTTACAGAAATGAATCCCTGAAAACAACCCAGGTTCCTTGGATCTGATCCAAAACGCACACCATGACGTAACATGAGGGAGAAAGAGAGAGAGAGAGAGAGGGGAAAGTCCATAATGGTGACACTTGACAGTGCAACTTGCTCAGTTGAACCCGCTGCTACATCACCTCCACTCAACCGCAGCCATCTCTGGGTCCGGAGTCCAGCCAAGCAAGGGAGAGCAGTGCCCACTCCTACATCGTCCTTCTGTTGTACACGACACACAAGCAGGCAGTCTTCAGGTAAAATGTTTAAGGCAAAGAGAGCTGACTTTACAATAAGGGAAACACATCAAAGACTGGACTTTTCAGTGTATCTTCATTCTCTTCATCAGCATCCTTGTAGCCAAAAATAAACACAAATTTGGATTGTTCTTGTTCATGATTACTTGACTCTTATTTTGTTAGAGAAAGGTAGATATCATTGAGTGCCAGTATGTAACAACTCTTCATGGTTAATTTGTGTGGGCTACCAGAAAAAGATTTTTCCGTATAGTAACTGCATTAATTTGAGGGGAAAAGTATGAATATTGGAAATGCCACTCATCAGAATTCAGGATTTTTTACTTATTTTAAAATAAGTTTTCCATATCTGTATATAATTAGCAATGAAGTGATAGGATTGAGAGGATGATGTGATAAGAAAATGTGCACATTTATATGACTTTATTTAGATGTGTAAAGTTGCACATAATCTTGGTCATCCAGAATGGAAACAGTTGTATGAACCTTTCCCAACCAGTTTCACAGTAACCTCCAGCACTGCAACATTCTGACAGAAATAAAGTGAAAAAGTAAAGGTACACTCCAGAAGGAATGGGAGAAACAAAAGGACTTAAAAATGGTGAAGTATTACATTTTATAAGATGAGGGCAGTTCCTGTCCTTTCACTTACTGGTGTTTGCTTCCTGCACCTTTAATTATGGATTGCCATTTTAAAGTAATGTGTAAGAACATAATTTCACAGCAGAAAGGGAAACAAGCACTTGCAAATAAATAGACAAGGAGATACTTTAATGTCAAAAGATTTTGTGTATAGTGCTTTAGTAAGAGCTTTACAGATGCAGTACATCCCCTGATCTCTTTGGTTTGCTGGGTTTTTTTGTGAGGCAGTATGCTTAAGCCAGTTTATTTTGAAAAATACTTATCTTGAATCTTCTCTGACAATGTGGCTACAGCCAGTGTCAGCAACTTATGTTGAGCTGTACACACCTTCTCCTGCAGAAACCTCCTCCAAATGAGCAAAGAGGAAACTCAAATAAATAGGAATATTTTGCCTAGCCAAGATGAATGATAAAAAACTCAAGGCAACTGTACATGTCAGACTAGAAATGGGAGTGTTTATGCTTAATTCTTCACTTGTGTACCATGCCCTTGCAAGGCAGGCAGGTCTTGATTTGATCTAATGAAGTAAATTTTTAAGTTGCATCAAGCTCTCCATAATCTTATGTGGTTCTTCAGAATTTTGTTTCCAGGCTTGTGTACCTGCTCTATAACTCCTCCTATCACTCCCTGCTATCTCCAGATCTCTTCCAGAGCTCACTCAGCAGTCCATTGACAGACAGGGCAATATCACTTCTGCTAGAGAGGTCTACTGACTCCATCTTCTCTTGAAGAATTGTATTACCTTACTAATAGAGCTAATACTGGATGCATGTGAGCTTCCTCAAGAAAATCTTGTCACCATGAAAAACTGAGGAAAACACAGTTCAAGTCCTAGGGACAAATTAATTTTACTCTGCTTTTCATCTCATCCTCCAAGTAGAATGTTCAGAGATATCGTTTGGTCACCAACACTTCTGGGATGATGAACCCAAATTCAAAATCTATGATCAGATTTTGTCTCTTTGGAGCAGGGATGGAGAACCTTCTTGTTGCTGTGACTCAGGCGAATGTGCAAAGACCTGTACTGGCCTGATCAATAATGGATTCTCAGGGATTTCAGACAGTAACTGCCCAGCCCGGATGAAATGAATAGTGACATCTGGTCTTCAAGCTATAGGATCTCAGATCCTGTTCTAGAAATTCCAGCAGCAGAATTGTATGATATTATTATAAGAGCATCATTAATAGTTCTTAATATCGTGAAAACAGATAAAAGGCAATAGAGACCATGTAAAAGCACATTTCATTTTATGCTGCTTTAGTATAGAAATTTGTCATGTAACTAGAAGTAAATTCTCAGTAAAATAATGGCATCTTTATATTGAAATAATGTTTATCTTGTTCAGTATACAGTGTAGCATGCATGAACTAACAGTCACAATATCATATTAACCCCATATGTAATAGGATACAAAGGGAGAAACAGTGGAGCATCCATCTATGAACATTAAGACGTTTATATGTGTAATTATGGTTATGTTGTTTTTCTTCAGTTGTTGACTACTGCTTAGTGCATTTCTTAAACAGCAAAGCATGATGGTCTATGAATATGCTGTGAACATATAGTTCAATCCTCACAATTTGATTCACTCAAGTTCACTAATTTTTTGTTCATTGTTTTTTTGAATAAAAGAAAAGCCTTGCATTGTTCTTATATAGTACCTTAATAAATTAATCTATTAACTTAAACTTATAATGGTGGAACATATAGTGCAGGTACAATTAACTGAAATCTTATCATCCTGTTGAAAATCTCATATGTATTGTTTTTCATAAAGCTACCACCTTTCACATCATGCAAGTGGAACAGATTATCTGCTGACTTTAGCTTAAAAGGAAATATTTTATTTCTGTGACCACATTAAGCCTGCTGGAAAGATATCGTTTTTTAAGTGGGACTTTCTGTTCTCTGGACAATGAACTATGAAGTAGCATAAAGGAAAGAAAATCTTTCTGGATCAAGATATACAACCACCCCCAAATTTATTTTGCCCTGGATTTGGGCTTTATCTGCGGGTTTTATTTTGGCATAAGGTTTTGACCAGCTACCTTACTGATGATCACTACAAAATGCCTCTGACATTCATAAATGTTGTTGAAATTGTCTGTGAGTGCTTTCAGCAGGAGAGGGTGTCTGTACACAGTAGCATTAACAAAGAAGAGAATTTGTGTCATCCCTGCCGGTTTTACTCATCAGCCTTTGTTAAATGACACATTGTGAGCCTGGATCAGAAGTTAAACTACATAGTGCTTGGTGAAGCAAATTTTATAATGGAAGCTATGAAAATGTTCTTGACCTGTTGTAGGGAAGGATTACCAGGAGGCAGTTCTTGCATCTGTTTTCACAGTGTAAGCTTGCTGGTAAATAGTGACCTTGAGATCTTTTGTGCTGTCTGTTCTGAAAGTCTTTGATAAAAGTAAAGAACTGAATGGCTTTAGATTTACCAAAAGATAAAAAAACACCTGATGATTTTGGAGAAGCAAATAATTAGCTTGGTCAAAGCTTGTATAGGCTGAAGGATTTATAATCTTCAGTCTAAACTACTAGTGACAGGAGTCATAAGGATTTATGAATTAAGATTACTGCCACAAAATCACCTCAAAATTGAATGAAGAAAAGGGCTCAATAGGGCCGATTTGCTTATGTAGAAAAATGTCTGAGAACCTGACCTCATTTTTACCAAGTGAGGGATGTAGTTATTTAAATATATCTATCACGAGGGAATTATTGAAATGGCTAGTTAATCATTTGGTAATAGACTCAGAAAGAGATGACATTGTGCTTATCCCAACACCCAGGGATTTTCAGAATTTTAGGTATCGCATGCAGGATTGTGTGGTCATGAGCTCTTGATGCTGGTGCCACTGAAGCAACCTTGTGACATAACCTGAAATGTGAATAGCTGGCAAACAGGGGACATGTCACTGTTAGTTGTCTGCAAACAAGACAATTAATGGGTTTTTTGTTTAACAGTATATGAAGTCACAGTGTGCTCTGTAAGAGTTCTACCTGATCAGAGTATGACAGTGGAGAGTCAGATGTTTTACAGACACTGTAGTTCTAATCTCAGCAGTATTTGTTGGAGGTATTAGTGCAGTAAGTGGTTTATTGTAGGAGATAATTAGCACAAAGCGGATGAGGATTTCATCAATAAGGAGACTGGGTCTGCATCGCTGAAACCTAGTTACATGACATGGCAAGGCCCCTTGTTGAGCCTTCTAATCTCTCAGCTGTCTCGTGCTAGTACATCCATCAGCAATACACCCAGGATGGGCAAATCCAGTTGAGGCACAGCTGTGTAAGAGGAGCCTTACTTGGATGGTATTGTGGAGTGAGCAAAAGCACTTCAGAAAGCAACACACATGCTCAGTTTCAGTGTCTCCTGCAATGGGAATTAGCAGGCAGCTGGAACAGATGTGAGCAGCAGATCAGTGAGCTAGGGAGCAAGGAGGCACTGGGGAAAAGCAGACTTCAGTTAATCTGTCGAAAGACTTCAGCTGCACTCCTTGGAATTGACTGAAAGCAGAGAAAGCTTTTTGATAGTCCATCAGGAAATCATGCTTTTCTCAGATGGGAATTTAGGCTTGCAAGTGTAAGGAGAAAGTAAAGCATATATATAGCATGAAAAATGTCAGAATATAGGCTACATTTAAAGAAATAACATTTTTACTTGCTCATTCAAGGCTTACTTACCGATTGACAGACAAGAGCTACTTCAAATCAATACATTTGCATCAAAGTAAGTCATGGACTCTTTTCATGTTATTAAATATGCGTGATAATGAGAGTCCAGTACTACGCACATTGGAATGAGTGAAAGGTTCTCATTGCAGTGGAAAACCTCTTGAACTCTTAGCCTCCAAATACCCAGACCCTTTTCTTGAATGCCAGGTGATTTTCCTCCCACCTTTTTTGGTCTGTTCAAACTATAGCAGTTTATAGTGGCAAATTGTAGCAGTTTATCTCCTATACATTGATTCAGAAGGGAGGCTTTCATCAAAGCACAATCTCCCTCCTGGGGTTTCCAGTACCATGAGTACTTGGGGTTTACTTTGTAATTACTGAACAGGCTTATGACACTGTCCTGGTTCTGGCTGGGAAAGGGTCTGTTTCCTGGCTTCAGCAGTGAAAGACTTAATTTTCACAAGAAGTTGTCTAGGTACATGGCTGGGACAGCTGACCCAAAGTGGCTAAATTGACACTCAATACCATGACATCATGCTCAGTGTATATACGGAGGGTAGCTGACTGGTTGGTGGGGATGTAGTTGGTGACATGGTTCATGGTATGGCTGGCAATGTGGTGATCACAGTCCAGTTTTGTGACTGGTTTTTGTGGTGTGGTTTTGGGTGCATGGCTCTGAAGCACAGTATAGGATTCCTGATTGGAAGCACATTTGATTGTCAGTTACAAAGCAGTGAGTGTTTTGCATCATATATAACCTGTTTAGTCCAATCTTTCATTGTTATTATTGGAGGGTTTTTTTGTTTCTTTTCTGCTCTGTTAAACTGGTTTTATCCTAACCCTCTAGTTTTAGCTTTTCTTCCCAAGTCTCCTTCCCACTCATGGAAGAGTAGGGGGAGGTGAGCAAGTGGCTGCATGGCTCTTTGTTACTACTAGACTCCATGTGATTCTTTGTTTGCTAGCCAAGACTAAACCACGATAGATATCATAGTGGTGTCACTATACAAACTAGCCTTCAGACAGCTTGTGCTCTGTTACAGATGACAAAACCCACTGCATCTGTAAATGTTAGTCCATTAATCTAGCGATTTGTTGCCTTTTGTGGCAGTGGTCTTCTTGACAGTGTATTTGCTATTACAAGATTCTTCTCTGAAACGGAAAATGTGTGAGATATCATATTATCTACACTTGGAGTTATTGCAAGCGTCATGTGAAGGAGTTGAGATATTTTGGTGATTATCAGTGATATGGGGACTCATGGAAGTACTCATACACCCAAATAATTGCCAGAACTACTTTTTCTAATTGTTGTACCTTTTCACTGGACAGGACATAATGTGTATGATGCAGGTCTCGCCATGTTGTGGTTGAGGTGTTGACATAGTGTGGCTCTCAGCTCGGGTTTTCTCAGGTTCAAGATGATCAGATTTGATAAAGCAAATCATCATCCCAGTTTCAGTGAGTATATTCTTCAGTGCTGGACTTCACATCTGTTTTAGACTGAGGTCCTGAGAAATCACCAAGGAGTAGACATTGACTAATTGGGAGGCTTTCAGATGGAATGTGTTTAAGAAAGATGTTTATTTCTCTGTCTCAGTTGGGTTTTATCCTTTTCAGCTGAGAGCCAATAACTAGTGGTAAAAGTGCATCTAAATATGATTTGTGAGGTCTTGGACCCTAAGTGTTGATGTTCTTTCTTCAGTTGTCTTCCCTGATGTGGAAATAAAACCTGTACTCAATGTTTATGTTTATGTGTATGCCTGTGTGTTAGGTGTGAAGTGTAGGCTCTCTTTTGCGTTGAGATAGTGCCATACATGTGCCTTCTGTGCCTCCCCAGTGTTTTTAGAAGGATCATATCAGCTTACAAACTCAAAGGAACCAGTAGTGTGTTCACTGTGACTCCAGAAAAAGTAGATGAGACATAATCCCTACACCATAGGAAGGCAATATACTTCATAAGAGCTTTGACCTCTTATCTTTCTGATGCAGCTTTCATATCACAATAAAAATCATCAGTCTGGAACAGAACAGTTTGACAGAATGACTTAGTAGAGCCACAAAATGGCAGATGCTAGAAACAAAAAATAAACAAACCGTGCCAGGTCATCACTGTCAAGGCAGGATCCATCACATGTTATTCCTGTCACTTAGGCAACCATCTAGTAGTTTGCGGGCAATGTTTTTCTGTTCACAGGACGCATTATTCATGTGGTCTGAAAATTCAGTATAGTTTTATTTATTTTCTAAGATTACACATTACATCTCAGGATGTAGCATATGGGGCAGCAGCCACATGATTTCCTTTCCTTTTTCTATGCTGGTAATCCCAGTCAGTCCTGTGAACCACCATGCTCTGTCCCTCTGCTTCAGATCCACTTACAGCATCATCCCTCTCTCTGGCTACTGGGCTTCCTTTGGCTCTCAGCTCTCATCGTTTGTAACCAAGTCTTCCCTTTGTACATTCATATAGCACCAGCACCCACCCCCAGCCTCTCAGGCTTAAGTCTATACAACCTTGACAGTTGAGCCAGCAGGGTTGGGCAGTATCTGTAGTGGTCTCCAGGCAGTTCATTTAGCCTCAACTGTGTTTTATGTTTAATCTGTTAAATAGATAGCACTTGCATATCAGTTGTAGCTGTCTATAAGTCAAAGTTTTTCTTGAAAGTAGCTGTGTCTTCCAGAAAAGCAGGTAGAGCACATTTCAGTGTTCTGTCTCATCTGTCCATTAACAGTTCTGATGACATGTCACTGAAAATGATGGTTTGATTATCCATTGACAACATATAGAAGTGGATGGCGTATCCTGAATATGCTGAATTCTTTTAGCTGGGAGAAGAGCTGGAAGGTGCTGAGGTAGATGATTAAGTTTCCTTTTCTGCCTTAGATTGTAGACCATACATGTAAAGCAGTGCTGTAAGCATCTACTGTGGCACTTCTTGGTGCTACCAGCTGTTTTGGGGGTAGATGTAACAGGAGGGAGAGACTTTCCAGTTGACGTTGCCTTACTTGATACTCAGAATTTAACATGTATTTGCTCATGGATTTGCATCCAAGCCTACATCTATATTTATAAATGAAGTAGCATTGGAGAATGTTCCCTGGGCATATTTAATTTCCTAATATAGATACAGCCCATCAGCTCCACTTCTTACCTCCCTGTGAGAAGTCTGTCGTGTTGTCCAATAGCTAGTTCAATCCAAATATCTAGAAAAAGGAGAACTGAGCATTGTCTACCCAGAAGTTAGGGCAGGGATTTGAATCAGACTGTTTTCTGATGGAGAGTTCCAGTCATCAGACAATACATGGATGCTGAGGCAATTTGGTTTCATTTTGTAGCAATTCAACTTTTTTATGAGTAGTATGTGAGTCAGAGGTACAGGAAGGAGAATGACCTTCAAGCCTGGTGAGTAGGCATGCTCGTAGGAGAGGAACTCATGGGCATTTATCTCTGCTTTGATAGCTGTTCAATAATACATAGAAGATGAGAGGAGATGGAGCACGTCTGCCAGTGCTGAGGTGGTGAGAAATGCAGATTTAGATTCACACTGCAGCAGGAAAATGCGGGAATTGCAACTCTGAAAATCATGTTCTGGTTGAGTACTTTTTGTGCCACTGCATCTGGAAAGGAGATGTCCAATACTGAACAGCTTACCCAGATTTCCTTACAGCTTCTCAGAAAAATAATTTCTGAAAAAAAAAATAAAGGAAAGGTTAGGTTACATGTAGGCCCACACATTAAAGGTAGAAATGGTAATGGTGGTGAGCATGTCTTTTTTCTCATGAAAAAGATGAGGAAGGGAAGAAAGAAATGTGGTTTGATCTAAATTAGAGGGGGGTTGACTGCTGTACTGCAAAATGTTATTTATTTCACTGTGCTTAGATCAATAATGTAACAGCAGCCCACCCTTGTCCCATGGAAAGCTGTCTTGCAGTCAGCAGTCAATGAGTTAGCACTGGAAAAAATGTGATGGGTCCTGCCTTCATCCAGAAAAGGCTCACATGTTGGCTTACAGTAGAATCACCAAGAACTGACTTTGGAGAGCCAATACAAAGAAAAGAAAAGTTTCTATTAGTTCTCAACTGGTTTGTACAATTTCTGCAATTCTTCATAAACATGTATGATGAGATTTTTTTCTTAAATGGCAAAGTGTAGCTATGAAAGATGGTGTTTTCCAGTTCATTACCAAAAGAATAACTTGTCCTTCCTTTCAAGGAAGCTAAGTATTGATCAGCATTTGTATCAGGGAGGAGGAAGCCTTCACTTGTTGATTTTTAGTGTTCTAAAACCAAGATGTTGTTAGTGCTCCCCTGGAAGAGTAGTGCTACAGCTGCACAGTACAGAGAGATTCATGTGCCTCGCTCCTGTGGAGTTGTCTGTCTATCTTGCCTGAAGCTTTTGGGAAGCTCCTTCCAACATAAAATACTTAGCATCTGCAGAGGGAGAGCAGGACATCTATCAAACATGGAAAGATCAAAAACTGTGACTCCCTGCAGAGTAACTGTTGGGAGGGAAACAGCTGAATAATGTTGAACATATTCAGATCTCTGACTTCACCTAATGCACACTGCGAAGGCTGTGTTTGTAGTCAAATGATGAGTCATTTTTATGGATGTGGAAAAGCTTTTGTGCTTCTATCTTAAAAGACGCAGCTCTATAATTTGTTTGAGAGGCAACGCCAGTTGCTTCTGCCTTCTCTTAAGCAAATAGAAGCATAAATATTAATCTGGAGTCTGATTTTTTTTTTTTGCTGAAAAGGTGGGCCTGGCCATGGAACAGCTTGGGAGGTGGCTTGGGGCTCAATACACCGAAAAGACTTGAAAACTGACAGAAGTATATAAAAAAAAAATCAGCTTTCTAAAAAAAAGAACCAGTGATAATTTGTCCTTTCAGGGCTTTCACTGGACACACTGGCTCATGGTATTCACTGGACATGCTCATGCTCAGGAATCAGGGAACACCATGGTTTTGAGGACAAAATCACTGAAACAGCTCACTGCTTCAGTTTGAAAGGCTCCTTATCCCAGCCTCTAAGAAAGCCTTTAAACTTCAGCCCATCTTCTAAAAGTTTGGGTATATGAAAACTTCCCTGATAGCCTTTCCTGACTTCCCAGCTTCAGTAACTTGGAGAGTCCAGGCAGGAGCACTGCGAAAGCAGCAGCAGCCCTTGCAGCCTCCTTTTCTCATAGGAAAATGCCAGGAGAAGATTAGATGCTCTTGTCAGAGTCTGTTCTGCAGGCACCACAAAGAGATGTTCTGTGCTATGTGAAGGGTCAAAGTACTCCCTTTTCCTGAGCCTATTTCCTCCAATTGTGATTTGTCCTCATGCATTTTTCTGCTTTAATGGGTGATGATAGGTAGAAAATGCAGGTGATATTTCCTTGGACAGTTCTTGATGAGAGTAAGCCTATCCTAACAGTAAGTGCTAATATTTTTAAAGTGAGTGCTAGACGTTCAATGGCTGTTACATGATGTATATACCTGACATATGATGTGGCTTTAATTATGATGGTTTGTCCCAACCCAAAAAACATTGTCGCTGCTAAACTAGTCAGAAAACTTAATTAGGGAAGTGCCTTCCACAGTTATTTCTATGAGTAGTAGCGTCTAAGAAGCATCAAAATCAATGGGAAAAATATCCCATATTCTGACTGGGGATTAGCAAACAGACAACATCAACACCAAATGAAATCTTGCACACATGGTGGCTATTTTATGGAAATGACCTTCTCTTTTCCAAAGACAGAAGTCTTCCATTGGGAGCTGGAAGGTACAAAACAGCGTGTGAATGCCTGTCTCTGACATAAACATAGCTAATATTTTGTATTATGGCTATGTAGCATTCTCTGGGCAACAATCATTTAAATATAATGAATATGAAAGTAATAATGTTTCAAATTTCACTCTTGTACCTACTGTCAGGGGAAAGAATGTTGATAATTTTTTTCAATAACCTGTTAGTAAAATAAAATGAAAGTCTAATTGCTGTGACACAGGCAGTGCTGTTTTTAATTCTACACTGTTTGAATTTTTCAGGGTTTTGAAGGTATTCTTGTCTCGAACTGCTCAGCGTATTCCATACATGACAGGTGGGCGAGTGATGAGGATGCTGGCTGTTATTCTCCTGATAGTCTTTTGGTTTCTTGTTGGTTGGACTTCTGCAATAACTCAAAATTTGGAGAGAAACATTCCACTCATTGGCCAGGGGCAAACATCTGACCACCTGATCTTCAATATGTGCCTCATAGACCGCTGGGATTACATGATGGCTGTTGGTATGTTCATTTTCTAGCTTACTTTTTAATTTCTAAACTACAGCTTTATTGCCTTCTCATTTTTCTTCTCTTGGAATATCTTAAAGTTTTGTCAGACCGCATAACATCACCTTAAAAGCTTCTAGGGGAATGAAATATTGGCATATATGATTTTTAAATGGGCTAAGAACTAAAAAAATAATTAAAATATACTAAGATTTCTATGACTTTCAAAGGTTTGTAACTTAGATTGCAGTAACAAAGTGATGGGTGCTCAAAAAAATTTCATCTTAGAAGGCAGGAGATATCTTGCTCTTCTGTACTATTAAAGTTAGAAATTATGGCTAGAATTACAGAAGCCTTTTGCTTCTGCATCACGGAACTGGGCAGAGCTCTTGTGTGAGGAGGGACAGAACTTGCAAGACCACTCTTTCATAACCTTACAGAAATTAGCATCAAAGTGATGGGAATAGGAAATGCACATCAAACACCCCAATTTAACATGTCTCTTAGATGTACTTTCTTATGATAGGCCATGCAGAATTCATATCAACAAGAAAAATGACACATTTTTGTTTTCTTGATTTTGTAGCAAACAGTTGATTTTGTAGCAAACAGTATTCCTAGTGCCAGGCTTCTGTTATACAGCATAACGTGCTTCCTCCCAAAGGCTGGACAGCTACAGTGCTTCCACACCTAGGGTCATTGTTTCTAGTACAGCCTGATTGTGCTACCCACTGTCTCATACACATCAGTTTTGAAATCTGAAAGAAGTTCTTACCTATCTGCCCTTTCCCTGCTTCACTGATGGACATCTCGCTGACAAAGTTTCACTGATGAGAATTATGGAGAGGTTATGGTAGCATGACAGTGCAGACAAGATGGGTAGATGCATCCTGAGAACATGAGGAGTGTTTTCTCTTAGTGGTGTACAGAAAGCCAGCACAGAGTAATGAAACGAAATTTTAAAGGGTAAACCACTGATGCCAGCTTCACCAAGGACTTTCAATGCCTCTAAGCTGCCCCTGTGCTCTGTTCCTCCTTCCTTCATGTATTATCTCAGAGGACATCAGGCACACTGGTAGCCCTTGTGTTAGTATACTCAATGGTAAGCCATGTAGAGAGAAGTATAAAGGGGTGTGTTTTGAAATACATCGTTATGTTATTTGAACCCTTTTGGAGGGATGTGTTGATAAAATATAACGATACTTTGCAATAATAGAATAGTACTGTTGCCAGAGATGTAAAATTAATAAGAAAAGAGAATTACATGTGGAACACTTCATTATGTCATTTGCAGTAATCCATTTTGCATCAAAATTTTATTCTATTTCACAGCCAGTAATACAGTGCATTTTTATTAAAGCTTTTATAGTGGTGGTTGTTGCATAATGGCAAACAAGTATTTTTATTCTCTGGATTTTACAACTATGATAGTGAAGTGATTAACAACTCAGATCTTAATACCTAATTATGAGCAGTAGTCCCTTTTTGGTAAGAAATGACATAAGTTGCTGTCTGCCTTCCTTTGGAAAAAACAAGGATCATTTTTTAAGTTATGTTTACAGGGACTTTTACTGTTTTTCAAAATATGCTTAAGGGCAGTAGAGGTAAAGCCAGCTGTTGACACATAATCTCAGAGATATGTCAGGAGAAACACCGATAATACAGAACACCTTTTAAATTCCTATAATTACTGAGAGCAGCCTTGCAAAAGATTTTATGGGATGAATTAATGGATAGATTATGATTTTGATTTTACATGATAAAATAAAAATGTTGTATGATTTTTGTGAAAGGTTTGTTATTTCATTTAATGTAGTCAGGAACAGTACTTTATGTAAAACTAGTGAGTATTCTGGGAGATACTCTGTCACCTGTAGACCTTGCTGGAATACCTCCCTGTTTCAGTCAACTGTCAATGCTTTACTGAAACGTGGAGAGGGAATTTTCAAGGTCACAGATCAGTGAAGTGAGAATTAACAAGGCTCTGTTAGAAAGTCATAATGAAATGAGTCCTTTATGCCACCAGAGATTATTGGAGTTAGGGTTTATGAACCATTTTCCATACTAATCCTGCTACTTAGGCTCTATCTCCAGAGACTTTATTGCAGTAAATGTTTTATATTTACATTTCCATTAAGCTTAAGTGGATGGTCTCTATGACAGAAGTAAGGATTTTGACACAAAGATTGACACAATTTCTAGCATTGCTCCTGTACACTGTGATGTGATGATGGGAAAAATCAGCATTCCATGAATCTTATTTTATCTACATAGCGTAATGTAAGTTAGTATGCATTTTCCTTGAGGCTGGATACTTCTGGGTATCTTATTTGTCACTTGCCTAGCTTCTTTTATTTCCTTTGTGTTTGTTTCTGCATCACTTTTCATCTGTTACATTGACAAGCCATAGCATGGTTGACAGTCTGAGGTTCAAGAGAAGGACCTGAAGGCTTGAAAATGCTCACCCCCAAAGCCTTTTTTCTATGGACTGCATATATTTTATACCTCTATCTGTCACAGATGGATTCCAAGGTAGGGAAAAAAAAAAAGGGCGATAAACTTCTTGTGCCTAAGGGCTCACAGTGTCACAAATTCAACTATTGTTCTTTATCCTTAGGGGAAAATCCTAAATATCAGGACAGAATTTAAAAGAACTTTCTGGAAAGAAGAGAGAGGGGAAAAGCAAAATAATAAGTCTAATGAAAGCCCCAGGCAGGAGAGAAATGTAGGCAGAGAGATAAACATGAATGCACAAACACAAATAAAAAGCTGAGTTGAAATCTTGGCAGGTGGATGTTCCTGACTTAGGCAGGGCCATGGATGAACTGTAGTTTCTAAAAATGCCATATACATTCTATATGTGATTTGCAGTGTTTTTTGTTGTTGTTTGGTTTTGGTTTTGGTTTATTATTTTTAATAAAAAACCAGAAGCACATAGCAAGTATTAAGTAAGTGCAGGAAGGTATTTTTTCACAGCACATGGTTGATGCCTGACTGGCAGGAACTGGGCTGTTCCTATGCAGCTGGCCTGAGCTGCTGCCATAGCCTGCTAATTGGTGGATCGTGCTTTGGATCTTGGGCATCAAGAGGATGTCAAACTCAAGGCTGTGTCATGATTACTGCATGCCCTCAGCCAGGAAAATGAACAAAGTAGTTCAGGCTGTTCCCAAAAGAACTCCCTCCCACTGTTCATTTATTGATATTTAACATACATAATCTTTGCATCTGTAGAGGGTATGAGTTGCCAGGGCACACTCTGACAAATTAGGCATTAAGACTGCCTATACAGTTTTGAGCTAGGGCATTGTAACACAGCCTTATGAGGCCTTTTATTAAATTTTCTAGAGGCCTGCTATATTCAGTGAATGAATTATTATTATTTCTTTTCGTTATCCCCATTTGATGTGGCTCTATGCCATATGCAGGGTGTGTTCTTCAGGGCATGCAGTGAACAATGGAATGTTCCTTGGTAAATGGGCATTTTTAGGCTGTATTCTCCTTAGCATCAGCGTACAAAGATTAAAACCAAAATTGTCAACAATAGCTATCCATTTTGGGTATGTGTCTTGAGACATCTAGGGACTGTTCTTTTCAGAGTACTGTTTATTGCTTCTTCTGTGTAGAAAGCACAATCAGGAGGCACTTGGTGGGATTCAGCACTGATGAAGATCTGGCTTCAGTTCTCATGTTAAATACGTAGAAAATATATTATGCTAAAATAGGGATCATTTGTGAAAAGCTTACTCTTGAGTGATAAGATGGAACTGTATAAAATATTTGCAGAAGAAACAGGAAAAGAATCCTGTTTTACGAAGGAATCTTCAGCTCTGTCATTTTCCTGCTTGTAGCCCACTCCTCTTACTACCATGTACACTTCTTTCACAGTCCACATCACCAACACTGTGTACAAAAGTATGGGAAAGAGTAGAAAAGATGCTGATGGTGATGTACAGAATGTCTCTATGGAAAAGACTGAGTCAAATGGGATAACTCAGTAATAACTCTTTCATCCAACTAAATTTAAAATAAAACAAGCTCAAAGAGGATGAAGAATGGAGGTTTTTTTAAAAAAAACAAACCCAAAACATAACAGGTTTGGGTTCTTTTTTTTTAGTTTTAACCATGACCAGCCAACATTTTTGATTTTCCTTTTTCAAAAATAGCTGGAACCCCCAGGCTAAGCGGTTTGAGTTTCATTACCTCCTACAACAATGCTGCTTTTTCTTGGCGTCTGCTATAACACAAATGAAAACCCATAGTCTTTATTTAAACACCATTTCTACAAAGTATTTCTGGTAAGGTAGCTGTGTATGGTTTACTTTTGCCATATATTTATGTATTTGTGAATGACATATTCAGATTCTGCTGCAAGCCACCTGTGGGACTTCCTCTTGTCTTTGCAGCATGCTTTTTTGAATCCACTTGTACTGCTCCAAGTCTTTCCAACCCTTCAAGTGCTTTCAATACCATAGGCATTTGCTTGCATATTCTTTAAGATGTGAGAGAAGAGATCCCACACTCATTTTGCTTCAATTGCTGATGTTAAATCTTTCTGATTCTTTTCTTCCTCTTCCATCCACACACAAGTGAAGAGGATGAGCTGGGACACAGAGATAGAAGCATGACCAGCTGGCTTTAATAACAACATTGGGCTATGGGAGGAATGAGGCAGGACAGCATATCTGTGAAGAGGAAGGAATGAAATGCATGAGTGTAAGTGCTAAGAGAAGTGCAGAAACAAGAGGAGTTTCTGAAGATTGTAGTCCTTAGCTCTGGCACATGTTCATGCAGTGAGACTCCTAGGTGCGTTGCTCACACTCAAGTCAGTGGATATGTCTCTGTTGCCAGCAAAAGACATCTTTAGGTCACTCTCAGGCCATGGGGCCCATAGATTGTGGGTCAGGATGTCACTTGCATCCCTTCAAGTGGGCCTGCAAGGCAGTCTTGCAGCTGGGGGTGGGCAGAGCGTGCTGTGCCCCCTGCTAGCCTGTGGATCCCTGCTCCTCCTTCAGCCTTGCATAGCCACGACCTGTGGTAATTCCAACAGAAAAAAAAGTCAGGATTTAGAAACATTAATTCTTACTCCACACATAGGTATCTGTATTGCTGCGCTTAGCTAATTAATATGATGCTGAAATACCATGACAGAGACAGATAAACCTCTGGTAATTTATAATTTGGTTGGAATAACTCAACACTAGGGACTTAGATATGTAATCACAGTTCATTGAAATATATGAAAATCCTTTCAGTCGAAGAAAAAAACTTCTGTGACATGGTGCAACTCTTCAGGTGGGAGATGGGATGCTGTGAGGTAGAAAGAGACTGCACTGGCTGGCCACAGAAGAGCAATCAAGGACACGATTTTTTTCCTGTTTTAAAATGCTGTGTGCTCAGCTACAGATGACACCTGTGGTGAATGGAAGGATGGAAGAACTGTACATCCAGATTCATAACTCACTTCATTTCAGGAAATGGGATTTAAAATGTAGATATTTGGCTGATGAAAGGAAGTGTAATGAAGAGGAAGGTGAGTTGTTGTAGCTGTGTTATGGATATAAGCAGAGTTTTACTCAGTAATTTGTGACTGAAACTTAAGGAAAAATGTTGCAACTGTTGGAACTGTACTCTTCTGCCAACAGTGCAAAGTTCAGAAAACCAAATGAACTTAGTCAAGTCACAGTTGTAATGGGCTTTCGCTTATTAATGTAGGGAACATTATATTGCATATTACTCTCTCTGGAAAGCGGTGACATGTTCTTGCCCTGCGGTGGTGCTTTTAAGCAGTTGAGTGTGGTCAGGTATAGAACATCCCATGAAGTCATGAAAATCACCTTCAATCCTTCAGATGTGTCTTCTTTTGTAGTTTTTGGACAGCAGAGAGCAAGCAAGCACAGGGTTGGGGATCCTGGCTCCAGGGGACTCCCAGCCTATAGCCATTCCCACCAAGAGGCTGGCCTGAAGAAGCCCAAAAGAAAGGCATTTCTGGCAGTGTAGAAGAGCTGAGAAGCAACCAGGACAGCCCGAAATAACTCACTTTCCTTTCCCAACCATAGCAGGAAGGAAACACACAGTGTAGGATTTAAGCTGTTCACAAATATGCGTAAATTTATTTCCACTGTCATCTTGCAGCAACAAAATGGCATTATCCCTATTTCACCCAGTCAGAGCAGAGGCAAAATGAGATTAGGGTTATATAGGTTTTTTTTTAATCTGAGTGTCCATTTTGCAATCCCTTTGGCTGAGTTTCAGAGCTTAGTCAAATCTATATATAACATGTTATGTGTAGTGTCACAGGCTACAAATACAGCCCTATTTGCTTAGTTCTGCTGCAAAATGCAGCATAGAAAAAGAAAAGAAATAAAAGCCTAGATTGGCACCCAAACAGCAAGAGAAAAACTCTCAGTGATCATCTTTTTGAAGTTTGTCTTGAGTGGGGACTTTTCTTGTATGCACAGAAGCTTGAGGTACAAAGATAGAAGGCAGTTTTGTGTGTACACAAGACTGCTTTTTTTCCCTGCAGTCTGTTGTCTCATTCATTAGATATCTAAACATTGTTGGCAACAAATTACAGAGTTTTCTTCATTTTACTTATGTCTGGAATTGCCTTGTCAAATGCATTAAATGAATCTTATCTCTTATGAAATTATATAGTTAACTGAAGACTATATATGCAAAAAAGAGCTGCAAATGTGGTACTTTTATTTTAGTGCTGTCCAATTCTTAGAGACAGCAAAGCTGTAGAAGTAAGAATGAAGTACTTTCCTAAGACCTGTAAGAAGAGTTGGTGTATAAGCTGTGCTCAAAAATCCAGCTTTGCATTTCTTGATCTTTCATGTTTCCTTAGATGATCCTTGCTTTTCTGAATCCATTGTTTCTTAACTCTCCAGAAGTCATGCTCTTATGGCCTTTACTCCATTTGTTATGCATGAGTGTTCTAATCCTGTACACACTCAAGTGTGAGGAGGCTGTCAATGACTTCTCCAGATCTTGAAAGAAAGTAATTTTGATTGCTACTTTAAGTTCATCATATCTTGCTCTGCAGTTTTGTGCAACCAGGTGAAGTACAGACATCTACAGAGCAGGCAGTGAGAGAGGATACAGATTAACATGGGAAATTTCTTGTGCTGGGGGCTGGGTAGGCAAGCGCAAATCATTCTGCATTTGCTGTGCTGTGCAAGGTATGACACAATTTGGTTAGTGGACACTGAAAGAAAATGTCACTAAGATTGTCCCTGGACATGGCTTTGCCTTATGCTGCCTTTAAATACAATTGAATAGTTTGCCACACGTAAAACTGCATGTTTAGCAAAACGTGGTAAATATATTAACCCAGATCTTATGAGGAAGTTTGACTGAGTCAATAATATCACTTTCAAGTCTGTCCTTCTCTATAGAGAGGATAGGTATCACATATTGTGAATATATCATTGTACTTCATTATCAGAAGATACAGAAAATGAACAATGGCCTAAAAACCCAGATAAGCAGATAAGGTGTGCTCTTGTGGCTGGTAGTGTTGGGCATGAGTCTGGTCCAGTGCACTGGATTGCCAAGATAAGTCTTTCAAAGTGCTCCATTTTTCTAAAAACATGATGAGTGTTGCAAACAAAAGGAAAATTATTCAGCAAGTCAAATAGAAATTTTATATCACATTTTGTATATTTTAATCATTTAAATATATTTAATGCCACAGATAGAACTAGTAATATCTCGGGCATGAGTGGTACATAAGAATGTTGCTGCGTGGTGGCCAAATGTAATCCCATTATCTGTCCATCTGCTTGTCTATACTTGTAGTTGGTTGTATTTTTCATCAGTGTAATAAATACATTAATACGTCACCTTGTTTTGTATTGAGAAACCAAAAAGACCACTTTGTAATACAGCAAAATTGTGTAACGCCTTCAAATTTTTGTTAAAATTGCACTTATAGCCTGTAGCTAATTAGATGAATTTAATTTCCTCCCTCAAGCACAGCTTCTACATGATATATTTAAGCTGTGGAATTAGTGGTTTAGATAACAAATCAGTTTTCTATCAGTTTGTTTTGTTTGTTATTGCTAATGAAGTTATTGTAACATTGGGCTTTCAAGTATAGGGATTCTGTTATTTTACTTTGTGCTTTAAAAGCTATTCTCTATTTGTGTTGCATAGCACATGTCACACTAATTATTATCTGCAGACAGGAATGCCAGCTTTACTCTAAATGTAGACCTTTTATAAAAACATTATGCACTAAATGGTGAAGACTACTGGTATTCTCCAGTATATTAATACTTCGCAATCTTCTCTTGTTGTCTTAGAAACTACTTGTAACTCTGATTGGGAAACTGCGAAATTTCCAGAATTAATGAGATCTGGAAAGCAAATGCTACTGTCATTCCTATTTACCCCAGCTCTTTGAAATAGTTTTTTTATTTTTGTTATGGGGATGTGTCTTTTTCACTTTCATTTACCCTCTGAGATACCTTAAAGATTTTTTTTTTTTTCAAACTGTGTGAAAGAAAATTAATTCTTGTTAATCTTTGAACCTTAAGCAGATTTTTGTTCTTGTAAAAGTAAGCAGAATTTGACTCACACTATTAGGTTTAAGTAGGGATACCTTCAGCACATGGAATTTTGGACACATGTTTTCTTACCTTTAAAAGTCAACGTTTTTCAAACTCTCAGCCTCTGTTAGCACTTGTAACTGATGTTTTCAATTAGTAAGAGAACTAGGGCTCCTCTCACTTCAGATGAGGAAAAGAAAGAAGAATTTGACTGAGAGAGAGAAGAATTGACCATGGGTAGCTTTGTGGAGCATGCCTTTTTATTTCACAATTAGCTCATCTGTTCAGCTCTGTTGCTGATCTTGGCATTTTATTACTGCAGGGGGACATTGAATGAAAGGCAAAATGAGAGGAAATAGGCTATGTGACATGTTCTAGGGAATACCTGCTGAACTGTATTAAATAATAAGAATTTTCCTTGAACATAGGACAGTGATGTACAGTGGTTTGGTTTTAGCAACCTAATTCTGTTTTCTCCATTTCAATTTCTTCTGAATCAATATGGTGCAATTAGAGCAATAAATTTCAATGCTTTGAAGAGCAATATATTTTAGTGATTCTGCATACGCGAGGCAAGTGTACTTATGAAAGAGAAAACAAAACTGCTGCCATTTGCAAAAGAGCCTTTTAAACTATTTCATTGAAGTAAATTTTGTATTCCACTTGCTCAGAGAAGACTACAGGAGCTTTTATAGACTGTTACAAGTGGAGGAACCATAGGACCCATTCTCATGAGATATCCAGTGCAGATGTTTTATTTGAATCTGTTCACAAACATTTGTGTCCTTAACCAAACAAATGATTCACTGATCACTTCATGATATCATTCAGCACCTGTTCTAGTCACAATATAACATGTACCTGCAAAAAGAAGGATGAGAAAGAACTAAGTTTCTATTATACTATATCGTACCATATTTTTAACTATAAATATTTTTTCTGTCTTTACACATAGGTAGTGATAATTTAAGGTGCAGTGACTAAGTGTGAAAGCTAAACAATCAAACAACAAAAAAAGGTTACTAGAGGATTTTCTGTTAGGTCAAGCAGATGATTCAATTCATCTCAGAGATGAGGAGCTGAGTAGGGTTTAGGTCACCTACTAGAACATCTGAAATCTAGATGCTTAGGCTAGGGTAATCATCAGAGTGCTCTCAGTATTCAGAAAGAGACATGGCATTTCCTTGCAATATCAGGACGTGATGATTTTTGCTGTAGAGCTGGCTAACTCTGTTCATATGTAGTAGAAGGATCAGGGGCTGAGCCCACTTTTTTGTTTCAATGTATGAGTAGTGATGGGATTCTACTTAATTTCTGAAGCTGGCCCAGAGCATTACCAGTATTCCAGAGGTCTATCAGGTATTACACATTGTTGGATAGAGTCAAGAGCCATCATCAAACCAGACCATGAGGCAAGAGGCACAGGCAACAGCTCTACTTATGACTAACTAGCCGAGCTGTGCAAAGCTTTTTCTGGAAGGGAAGATTTTTCGAGGTGGAAATGAAATTATTTAATTGGTTTCAATGGCAAAATGATGTCACAGCAGATTGTCTCCTGGAAACTGAATTCAGAGTACTGCTGAGTGCAGATGAGTTAGCTCTAACAGGATAGTTTAAGCTGATCTTGACCCTTTACTCCTTCTTCTTTCTTCCTTTATTCATTTTTCTCCTAACGGGGAGAAACACGTCATTTGTTCTAATTACATTAGGCCCTGAGAAATGACTCATCATATTATGGGCACCAGCAGAATTAACTATTATGAACAGCAGAGATTTTTTAACCCAAAATACGTTGTTTTGTCTGAGTTATAAACCTTTGAAATGAAACTGTAGTCTTAAAAACTTCTAGTCTAGTAGTAGCGGCAATATCTGCATCTGTAACAAGAACCAGAGCTACAAGTGAAAATACTTGTTATTTTAAGTGATGCCAAACTTCTATAGTACCAATTTGAAAAATAAGCAAGGCATTATTAGACATTGTCTTAAAGTTAGTTGATTGAAAAACTGAAATAGCATGACTGCAAAGGTTCCTGATGTGGAAAGAGGAAGTATGTGAAATAAAAACTGAATGTATCACACTCAGTGGCAGTATCTGAAAGAGTCTGAATGCATGTGTTTGTACATATATACATGTATGACTGTATACTGTCTTTGCATAGAGACTCACACATACAGCAGATAATATGGTACTTCAAATTTCCTTCTTTTTCATATATAAAACTAATTGTGAATTATTTCTTTTTGTTCTTCTCACAGCTGAATTTTTATTCCTCTTGTGGGGTGTTTATCTCTGCTATGCAGTGCGGACAGTCCCATCAGCATTTCATGAGCCACGTTATATGGCTGTTGCAGTTCACAATGAGCTCATTATCTCTGCTATATTCCACACAATTAGGCAAGTGATCTGTAGATCTAGTAATTAACTATTTATCTTTCAGGTTTCATGTGGTGCAACTTAAAATGGGTGAATGGCATAAGACACATAATGGAACATTTAATGAATATTTAATTCTGCAAACTAAGTGATTACTGAACTTGAAACTGTTCCCGTAGGATTCAAGAATGTGTACAATCAACTTTTTAATTGTATAGTTATGGATTTTTTAGTATAGCTAGCTGATGTGTTCCTGGATCAAAGTTAAATATACATGATAAATTAGATATAGCAAAAGTACTGTCTGTCTTCAGTCATCTACATACGGCTTACTGGTTTGTATCCATAGAAAAATAGCAGGTAAGAATATTGGTTTATGTGATCTTTTCCTGGTAACATAGAGGCAAGGTGTAGCTGTATGTTAATTGTACTGGTTTGTGCATGAAGCATAATGTTTTATATACTGACATTAAACAATTGTTAGGTATATGAAACTGTAGTAGTAATATAAATCGCATGTTTCTTGTAAAGCTTATAATGAGCTTTATATTTCATACTTGTAAATTATTAGAATAGTAAGAAATAAAGGGTCTTTGCCAGAACTACTTGAAAAATTACTATATATGTCTTTCCTACAGAGTATCCTGTAAAAATGAATTGGTTCTAGAAAATTCAAAATAGCAAGTTAATATGAATTTCATCTCATGTGATAAGAGACTCTTATGACTTCCTTATGACATTCTCCCACCTTTCTTTGCCTCCTGACAGATCATATCTGCTAAGATTTTATATATGCATATATATTTCTCAATGGTCAGTCTTCAAATACTCTTTATTGTTTGATCTTTCTTCAAACTCCCATTTCTCTCAGCCTTCTTGGTGTTTCCTTCCATGAGGCATCATTTTTTCTGAATAAACCTCGGCAAAGCAAACCTTTCATCTTTGTTCCTTCCAAGTGCTTTTTCCCCTGTCATTGTTATAAAGTTCAATACACTTTTTCAACTTTTTGTTTCCTTCCAGGCTTGCAACTTTTTGTTTCCTTCACCTTTTCCTAACCCCGTGTTTCAACATCCACATACTCTCAAATAATTTTTTTCTGTGTTCCCTAACACAAACATCTGCAAGAATAACATTTAAAGTCTGTGTTTGCTGGAAGCATTTTTCTTATCATTCCTGATAGATATAAAATTCAGTTACAATACTTTTGAACTAATAATAATCAATTTGACTGCTTCTCAGTCAAAAATTTCCCCCATTAATGAATGTTCTTAAACCATAGTTTGAGCAGTGTTCGAAGACAAAATTCAGTGCACTAGAATAGCTGTGATGTAGGCTGCAGGTTTCTATTAGCAATAGGACAGGATGAAAGTAACCCTAGATTAAAGAGAAAACAAAAGGGGAAAATATGACATGTTAATACATGCCACCCAATATTACTATGGCTTTCAGTTTATCCTGGTGATAATCCTGTTCCTCAGCCTAAGGTCTGATGGTTTTACTTTTTTTTTAAAAAAAAAGTGTACATTTTTCTATTGATTCTTTGCCCTCTGTCTAATACATGTTGGTTTATTGAAGAAATAACTTGTAATATTTATGGATAGGAATGAATAAAATGTTTAGGTCCCTTTGCAGAGCCTCCCTACCCTCCAGCAGATCGACACTTGCACATAGCTTTGTGTCATCTGCAAACTTGCTAAGGGTACCCTCAATGCCCTCATCCAGGTCATTGATGAAGACATTGAACAGGACTGGACCTAGCACTGAGCCCTGGGGAACACCACTTGTCACTGGCCTCCATCTGGACTTAACACCATTTACCACTGGAAGTGCATGATCCCTTCTGAGATTATGCCCATTTCTGTATATGCCATCTCTTTGTTCACGTTTCCTTACTGTTTCAGTTTTTTGCTTCTGTCTTTCTCACCAAGCTCTGCATGTAACTGAAAGAGCAGAAATGTAAGACTCAGATTTATATATATTTATATTTGAGTTGTCATGAAGCACTGGAGTCTTGAAGGACACCTACTTTTATAAGGAAGCCGTTCAGTTTGAAAAATCCTGAAGTTCATGTGAGATTGATGGGAGCACTAAATGAAACCTTGGACTTTTTGAATTTAGTTTTCTTTTAGAAGTACTATTCTTGTTTCAGAAACAGAGGATTCTTGACTATCTTCAGATCAGCATAGCATTGAATTCCTGCACTGCTTTTTCTCTTGTATTACTGAGAAAAATAAAATGTATATAGAAAATGTCTCATTTAAACAGAAACCCCATCTCTGCTTGGTCTGAGTTCCTACTACAAATTTTATTTTGCTCTTAGGGTTATAGTGCAGATACCTTAATTAGTCAAGCTTTCATGCAGAAAAGAAGCAAAAAGCCTGCACAGAATCTGAGGATTTGAGCTGCTAAGAGTTAACCAAATCTGGTGGCCATCAGGACCTAGGTGCTTTCTCCCATCTGTATCTGATACATGTAGATGCCTCTGTTTCTCTTTGCAGGCCTAATGAGTCTGAGCACATCCACCACGCATGCAGCCATGTGCAAGACATGGCTCACTACATGGACCGGCACAGGTCCAGAATGTACTGCCTGGTCCTGTTCCTTCTCTGCAGCTGATCAGGTTCATTAATGAAACATGCACCCTGTGTAGGTTCACAAACATACTGCATCTGTAGATCCTTCATATATAAGCACAGACTTTAAACCAATCTGATATCCATCTTTTGCTTTGGAGTCCCATCCCCAGTCATGGGCTGAGACCCTGGACCATACCTCATCTGTGTCTTCCATGTGCTGGCTGAAGTTTGCTCATTAATTGCACATACGTGCACAGCATAGAGACTGAGATCATGAAGACATTAGGAGAAGTATTTAAGGAGAAGACAGGCGATATTGCGGTGGTAGAGGGCTCAGTCAGTGACAACTTGCTTACCATGTCACTAGTCCCTTCTTTCCATGCTTGTTTTTCTCCATCTGCCTTAGCCCCTCTCTGTCTCTGTGTTTGCCTTCCCCAAAATAAACAACCCACCCCTCATTACTTTTTTTGTGTTGGTCCCAGTTTTGCTCCATGTGTACTCAGATTTGGTATTTCTGACATCATTAGCTAGATAACTACAACCTTATATGCTGTTACCGATATGGCTACATTGGTACCGCTGACCCTGTAAGTCCTACTCCCTAAAGGCCCCCAGTGTTCGCTTCAGTTACCTGTGAAGTTTGGCCATTATTCATATGACTCTTCATTAACCCCCCGTGAAATCTTACCATCCCTGACAGCACTATATGTAACACCTGTTCACTTTTTGCTCTTATTTTGTTATATCCAGCAGTTTCTCATGTCATCTTGAATAGTTGCTATGTTGAATTCAGTTAGCTAAACCTCAGGCCTGAGTCTCCTCATCCTTGCACAACTCAATAGCAACATCTCTGTAAGAAATGATTATAAGATTTTATTGTGTTCATGAAACATTTTATTTGCAAAGTATTAAACAAGAAATGATGACTGTATTATTATGGCAAATGCACCGGAGTTTCATGCCAGACTATTTCTGTTAACAACAGCTTCTGCAAAATGCACATCTGTGGACTTGGATAAGTTGCAAATGTCATTTCTATGTGAATGATTTTTGTAAACCTGCGAATTACAAGCCAGTGGTACACCCATTCATCCGTTGCATTGCTTACCATTTCTGCTTTTGAGAACTCACTAAAGCAAATAAGCCAAACATGTTCCAGCTAGCTTTAAGTGCAGTGCTTGTTCTGCCACTCTTTTAGAAAGCTCTCGAAGGAATTGCTTCATTTCTGAGCTTCAGCCACTCATTTCTAGTGTTTGCAAAGCTCTCAGGCCCTGTGGTATTGAGCTGGGTGGTCTGCAATTTCTCTGCTCTCTGCTAAATGCATTTCAGTTCAGTTCTCCCTTTGAGGGCTTATCAGCCACACTCCATTGCTGTGATCTATAGACATCTTTTATTTATGAAGTGCACTGTAATTTATCATAGTACATGTGCTTACTTAACCAAAAATCATCTGTTCAGATCCTTAATGCATGTAAACTGCCATAACTCTGTTCAAGTCAAAGAAACTATGACAATATAAACCATTAAAAAAAACCCAGCTAAGCAGGGTGAGAATTATGGAATAAGCAATATCCTTTAAAGTATGTTGTTTCTTTTTATAGTTTGTTTTGGCTTGTTTTGTTGGTTGCTTTTATTTTTCTGAGTCGTTTTGTAATTGTGGTATATAGGTAAAGCATGTGGATATAATTTTCAGTCTGTATAAAAGCAGTACAGAACAAAACCAGTTGTGCTTAGCCTTTTAATAAAAAGAATCCTAAGGATTATGAAAAATATTGAATCTATTGCACTGGAGAAAAGGCAGTGAATTACAACCCTGAATTCTGCTTTCAGATTCATTCTTGCTTCAAGACTTCAGTCTGACTGGATGCTGATGCTGTTTTTTGCACACACACACTTGACTGTGACAGTCACTGTTGGACTACTTCTGATCCCTAAGGTATTCTAGTCTTCTGTCTCTTTTCTTTTGCCAAGACTAAGCAAGATAAATGTTGTCATGCAGAAGCAATGCTATATGACAT
Source organism: Coccyzus lansbergi (assembly GCA_033558105.1). NCBI lineage: Eukaryota > Metazoa > Chordata > Aves > Cuculiformes > Coccyzidae > Coccyzus > Coccyzus lansbergi. The sequence continues at coordinate 525,175 of JAUMJK010000420.1, read as the reverse complement.
TTACAAACAACTGGTAGAAAAGGAAGATATAAAAATTGCCTATGTTATGTAAAAAGTTGAATATTTTTTGTTTTAAAAACTCATACATTTTCAGAGATTCTTTCTTTCAACTTTCAAAATTCCCAAGATTTAAAGTACTTAGAATGCTGCTGTGATTAATACATGAAGGAAAGAATCCTGCCTAATGTTGCTTGTTTCAGTTATTTGGATGGCCATGCTGCTGCCAGGTTTAGCTGAGATCAGACAAGGAGTTTAGGTGAGGGGACAGGAAGGCTAGGATGTACTACTAGACAAAACTGGAGTGAAGAGCTTGGATTAGCCATGAGATGGAGAGGCTGATGTTTAAACCAGACAGTTATTACAGGCTGGAAAAGGAGAGCCTTTGAGAATCAGAGCCTTAGAAGGACAGATGCTGTATACCAAGACAGACATGGCCCATAATATGGAGCCAGGATCAGTGCTGGGTAAGAAGATGAATGTGTGTGGGACACAAGAAGATGGAGGATGACAAGAGGCAGGGAAGAAATGAGACAGCGCTCAGGCCTCCCATCAGGCATTGGGAGGAGAGTGACAATATGTTGATCTCACCAGTGGCAGGAGAATCACAGGCAGCTCCACCTGTCTCCAGCACTACTCCACAGGATTTGAATGGAGCTTTCTTCCTAGTACTCCAGCAAAGCAAAGGATTTTATAATGGCTTTTGAAATGACCAGTAATGTTAACCAAGAAGTCAAGAGTCAAAGAGAACAGTAAAGGTGGAAGCTACATACAAAGGAAGGACACTAAGCAGTTCAAGTTCATACAACTTTCAGGTTAATGAAGCTGCTATTCCTGTCTTTTGTGTGTATGTCAGGGCAGGGTATGCTGATAACTGTCAAATATACATACATTAAACAGTGATAGCAAAGGGACACATTGATGAAGACTTAATACGGAATAACTTTGTTTTATTTTAAATTCATTTTCTGGTCTTTAGGAATTATATTATTTTCTGGTTTATATTCATATACTTTATTGCATATTGTCAGAGACATCTTTCTAGACTACCATAGAAAATTTGTTGACCTTTCTGAAGCTGACTCATAACTACTAATCAGCATTTCCATTTTTATCTTATTATCTATGTAACTCTACACAGACTTTTCTTCCAGCATGACAAAGAATTCAGGGAATTAGGAGAAGATTCACAAGGTTTGGTTGTAACGCCAGATGATTGTGTGAACAATAGTAACTACAGATGAGTGAATCAATATAAATAAGCGAGTAGCTGATAACCTCTCTCAAATTCTTGATCTGAGCTTTACTAAAACTTACAAGAAAAAGATTAACTTATCTCCTTTCTTTTCCCCTCCTTTTATTTTGCCACCTCACCTCTTCCTTTTCAGGATTAGAATATAAAATTGGAGAACTGCTTACTGCAGGATTACTCAAAAGTATGGGCTATAAAATGTAGTTTTATGGTTTTAGTAGACTAAATAGTGGCTGAAAGCCTGTTTCCATACTGACTCAATTTAAATGCAATTTAAAGAGGTTCAAATAAGCATAAAAATGAATGTTTGTTTTTTACTTATGCATATCTCTAAGATTTATCAAATTGAGCCATCATTAATAAGAGTTCCTGACATACAGGACCAATATTCTATAGGATACTACTTAGATCAAATATTCCCATAGCTAGTATTTTGAGTTCAGAAAATCACATGAAATCCATAGAAGGATCAATGTGCCATAGAAAATGATGATGTAAATTCTTACAGTGATGGTGAGGTTAACTTTTGCATTGATAGCAACATCTTATTTATTTATTTACTTTATTATCTATTTTATTCATTGCAGTTTTCACATTCAAGCAATAACCCAAGAGATGACATAGCTACAGAAGCCTATGAGGATGAGCTTGATATGGGTCGATCTGGATCCTATCTGAACAGCAGTATAAATTCTGCATGGAGTGAACATAGTTTGGATCCTGAAGATATTCGGGTATATATATAAACTCATTTAAAAAGCATTTATTTTCAAGAGCAATATTTTTTGCTAAAAGTAAGCTTTGAATTGCATCCATTTGACTTTTTTTGCAATGTCAGGTGAAATGGGCGAGCCTAGGTCTCTCAGTGATTATGGTATCAGGTTATGTAAAATCTCATGCAAAATATGCACTAGTGTGAAGAGAAGCTGAATTACTAGTTGCAGCCAAAGTTGCACTGGAAGCTAAAGAGCTAAATCATCCGCAGCAAGAACTGTTTATCAGTTTCCATGAGCTCTTTGAATTATCTTGAAGTGCCAACAGGATTTGTTGTCAGTGTGATTAGTCATTTGTAGGTAACATATACATGAATATACACACATGATCAGCAGAAAAAAATATTTTATCCCTATCTTACATGGTAAGAAGGCTTATGTTCCTAGAATAAAGAATAGCTGCAGAGTTCTATAGGAAAGCATACACCACAGCGTAGTGAAAGCTTAAACATACAGCATGTGATTTAGGCATGCTTTGTGATGAACTTCTGTGGAAGTTAACATGTTTGTGCACGAAGGTTGAACTTATCTTTAAAGTGGAAAAAATGGGATTCAAGCTGATGGAGAAATGGCATAGTCAAGAATTGCAAGAGAGTGAAATAAGTTTAATGCCACTTTTAGAACGAGTAATGCCCTAAAAATTCATTGGGCTGCTTGTTTAACTGGACTTGCTCTGTATATAATAGTTTTGCCATTCACTTTGCTTTGCAGGATGAGTTGAAGAAACTATATGCCCAGCTTGAAATCTATAACAAGGAAAAAGATGATTGCTAATAACCCACACCTTCAGAAAAAAGGTGCTCTAAAAAGGCCTTGCGCCATTGCGAGAAGCTAAATGCTGAGCTCATATCGACGCCTAGACAGACCCTGAACAGTCTCCAGGCAGTGCTCCAGAGACCTGATGGAGCACAGTGCTGTGAAGAACATGACCACGCTGAGAAAAAACACACAGGATTCCACAAGTTCTGCAAAGCCAAAAGAAGAGACTTTGAAAAACAGAGTCTTCTCATTAAAAAAGTCGCACAGCACTTACGATCATGTTAGGGATCAAACAGAAGAACCAAATAGCTTAACTACAGAAAGCACAGAAGTTACAGCTGCCGAGAATTCACTTCTGGATGCCATGCATGGTAACAAATTAACCAAAAATGCTCCAGAAAGAGTTGAAGCTGCCTCCACTGAATCGGTCCCTTTAGTGTGCAAATCAGTAAGTGCACATAACTTAAGTGCCGATAAGAAGCCTCTGCATCCAAGAACATCTGTGTTACAAAAATCCCTCAGTGTTATTGCTAGTGCCAAGGAAAAGACTCTGGGACTAACGGGTAAAACACAAAGTCTAGAAGAAAGTGCTAAAACTCCTAAATCTCAGCTGAAGGGTAAAGAAGCCAGCAGAAAGCACTCAGCCTCTGATAAAGGGGAGAATAAGGATTCCAACCAGAAGAATTCTACCCCCTCTGAGGAAACAAAGAAAACCCATAAATCTGGAATTATCAAACAGCAAAGGGTTAGTCAAACACCTGCAAATCCAGACACAGGCCCAGGTAAGTCTCTGTATAAGGACAATTTCGACATAGGAGAAGTTTGTCCTTGGGAGTTATATGACCAAACTCCTGGTCCTGTGCCTTCTGACTCTAAAGTTCAAAAACATGTGTCTATTGCTTCCTCAGAGCCAGAGAAAAACCACTCTCCCCAGCCAAAGGGGAAGACTCATCATAAGCTGAAGACATCTGAGGGGTATCAACAGTCAAATCAAAAGAGCTCAGAGAAGGTGGAGGCAGCCACTGAGGAGACACAAGAGCAGCAGGTCTTCGAAAATGAGAAAAACCAAACAAATTCCAAGTCTCAGGTCTTCCCTGGGCTAAAGGGTGAGAATGTTAACAGATATACTCCTAATACCAGTGCTGGGGAGCAGGAGGAGCTACCCCAGAAAGCAGCAGGAAAGGAAAACCTCAGTAAACTGGCAGAACAGAAAAAAAATGCCTCTTCTGAGGGAAATGTGCTTTCATCTGACTCCCGTAAGCCAAGTAGTTACTTACAGCAACCTTTAGCATCTCGAGCTGAAGTCTGCCCTTGGGAGTATGATACACCAGATTTACCAAATGCAGAAAGAAGTGTAGCTTTATCGAACACCTCTGCTATAAGTGCAAATAAAACAGCAACACCTCGAAAATAAGAGGCTTTTGGACTGAGGCGAGTAGCAACATTGCGAAGAAAGGCAACAGACAAGACAGAAGGGACTTAGGCCAAAAGAATCTGAAAATTCCTAAGGAGTATCACTTAAATCAATGGAATCAGCACTTCAAATAAGTAGGAGTTAAGCAAAGTAAATTATCATGAATGTTGTTATTATTTATTTGTTGAGTGCCAATAATGTGATTAGCAGTGCCCAGAATATGCCCAGGATTTTACTCTGCCAGTGAAAGAAACCTGCCTTTGTGAAATCACTTCTCTTTTAAAAGGAAAAAAATGTGGTGGCGACAAATGCACAGTGTACATCTTAACTGAATTATTTCTAAATGCCGCAACTGGCTTTAACTTGCCCTTGGGACTTTAAAGATCCAGCAGAAGCAGGGCACAGAAAATGTCCTAGTGGCAAAAAGGGGTATGAGTGAGCAGCCTATTAAAATGATGACTTTTCACTTTACCTATTTAATCTAGATAGCACTGCTAACTCAATGCATCCCAAAAATACATTTTATATAATGATTGCTCTCATTTTCTTATTACTGTGTGTTTAAGTACATTGTTGTGTCTCATATTAAAGCATTCCAGATTGTATAATTTTTGCAAATAACTTTGATATTATGTGACACAACAACACATTTATGCAATCTGCAGATAATTTCTTCTAATTGCAAGTTAAAATACCTGCTGTAGACTTTTTTGTTTATATGTAGAATTGCAGTAGTCTTTCACTGGCTATGGAAGCTGTAATTCATATCAGGAAATTCCTTTGGGCTTTGGAGATTATTTTTTTTCCTTTCCTGTGATTTATATAGTGATTTTTTTGTTTACTCTCTGTTATTTAAATTTATAGTTTGATACTGTATTATTCAGGGGTTTTATATGCAGTAAATTACTTGTTATGCACTTCCCTGTTAATGCTCATAGACTTTGCTAATAGTGGAAATTCAGTCATCTTAGCTGCGTATTCTGGTAAACCTTAGGACAACTTACCTGTTGTTTGTTACTAATTGGAAAATATTATCTAAACAAACCAGAATTTTTACCTTAAACATCAATGGTGGTAGTGGTGTTCAGTATTCTGTACTGAGCAGATCCTACTAAATATAAGAGAAGCAAGAATGACAACAAATATACCACAGAAATGATCACCTGTTTTACCAAAACCAGACAAGTCTGGGATATGTTTGCTAGCTTATCAAGAAGAACAGTATACTCTTTATCCCTATTGGCAAACCTCCAATAATTGGTCTCGGTAATGAGAAGTCCAAAATATTACTCTCTCCCTATATAAGCAATTGTAGAGATAGTGAGAATGGAAATGAAGTTCTCTCTCTCTCCCACTCTCCAAAATGTTTTGATTGGTTTTGAGTTTATGTATACATATATTTGCAGTAAAAGTTAATGTTTAATACAGTGCTAATTTTCAGTAATAGTCCTCATTGTGCATTTATGCTCAATTCATAGGTGGCCCCTTCACAACTATGAGACTTAGTCATGGTTCACTATCAGGGTCCTCAGGACGTTTTGTAAAGATTTTGAGGCATACCACTACTAGTGAAAAACCTTCAGCCATTTAAATAAAGTGCTATTCACTAAAATTTGCCATACATACAGTACTCCAAAAAAAAAAAGACAGCTCGTCCTAAAGAACTTGTGCAATTTGAGAGAAGTGATGGGATTTAGTAGAAGAACATGAAATGGGGGTGATTGGATAGAATAATTTTTCTGTTATATATGAAATATATATATAAAATAGATATTTATATATGTTTAATATATATATAAAATGTCATATCCAATACACACATGCACATACATGTATGTAGAATAAACTGATTTTTGTGGCATCATGTTAAAACTGGCTTAAGATAAAACGCGATAAGCAGACCGACTTCGACAAGCTAGGCATGAGGAGGATTTTTGTGTCCTTTAAAAAGGACGGGAGACTACGGGCATGACTACAGTAACAGATCGAGGTGGATCTGATCTCCCTACTGTGTCTGCTAAGCCCAAACCTGAAACATGCTGACACCTGAGTCAGCTGGGGACAAGTTGGCTCAGGTCTCAGGTCTCTCAGGTGCTGTCTAGACATATTAGTCTCACTTATGAACTGTGCTCTTTAGCTCCAGATTAAAGTAGACAAACTGCCCCAACTAACATGATTAGCCTGGATGGCTTTCAGTTCCACCATGGGGACATGCAGACTTTGGTCATTGCAACCCTGGACTTAACCAGCTCTCCCACCCTTATTTTTTAGGGTCTAGGGGATCCAGTCTTTGCTTTCAAAACACATCTCCTGCCAGGATCCTTGCAGCTTGTGAAAGGAGTCGGGCATCTGAGTCTGGGTGCTTTGTATATCTGTGCACCCTCTTGGCACACACAGTGCCAGTGGCATCCTACATGCAACCCAAATCCAGCTTTCTGCTCAGTGTGGAAAAGAACTGAGTTTAGGCCCAGCATTCCCAGACTCTACCCTTCCAGTCCAAGACACTCATGAGATTTGTCAGTAACTTTTCCAGCAACCTCACTGGAATTTGATCAGGTCTTCAGAGATAAAATAACCCTAATTTCTTTGCACAGGAAGAAGTCCATCCAGGGAACACAGCTTTCTGATAGTCCTCCAGGAGCACACTACCCTTTGTGCAGAGAGAGGCAAAACTTTAAACCTGCTGAGTATGGTGACCACCTCATGCCTCCCCTACCCTTGAAAGGAGATTCTGCAGCCCATCTCAGCAGGGATTTGTGTGAACAGTGTAAGGGGGGCAGCTTATGGGAGGTTGCCCTGACTCACTGACAAGAGTCAGCACTTTGTCAGAGCCAGGTGCTGAGGCTGGAAGTGGGCATCCATGAGGAAGAAATGAAAGATGTGTGTACATACTCACTGCCTAATAGATATAGATGGTCTCAAGGAGCAGGTGCCAGCCCTGTTGCCCTCACTCATCTGCTTGCCCTCCATCCTTTACCTTGGCGTTGAGTGAGGAGGTGCTGCCCTGCTCCGCAGCAGCTGTGTTGAGGTGCAACAGGAACCAAGGGATCAACATCAGCCAAGTGTCTACACAGTTCCACCGTCCTTTGCATCACTGGCAGGATCAAGCCCTTCATGCATGACTACATCTGTGCCACCTCTATCTGTCTACAATTCCTTGCTTGTTTTCTTTCTCCTTCCTTCCTTCCTTCCTTCCTTCCTTCCTTCCTTCCTTCCTTCCTTCCTTCCTTCCTTCCTTCCTTCCTTCCTTCCTTCCTTCCTTCCTTCCTTCCCTCCCTCCCTCCTTCCCTCCTTCCTCTCTAGATAATTTCATTAGAAACATAGAAACAGAGCTCATTCCTTGGCTGGTGTAGAACAGCCCAGCTGCATGGCAAGTAGAAGGATGATGACTGATTTACCAGGGAAGGCGCTGGCTTGTATGTTCTTGTTTGGTTTTGGTTACTTTCATCCCGACTCTTTCCCTCACTTCTTAAAAAAATGCTTGTTATCGTTCCTTAGGCTTGTTGTAGTCACATCTCCCAAGACTGATACAATTGGAGAACTTGCCTTTAGAAAGCAACACAGCTTTCCTCATTTTATTTAGCGACTCATATTTGGGCTAGCGATTCAATTGGGACTTGAAATTATTTTGTGCTTAAGCAAATGAGGGGCCAAACTTCATTCAACTATACCATTTCACTATTATGCTGCTAGAAACATTGCTTAATGAAGACATACTACGTTAGACATTAATGATATTCTGTATTTCATAGATTTTTCTCCACCAGCATATATTGGCTAAATTGCTTAATTGTCTTTTTCTGGAGTTTCATTGTCATTATTCAGCCAAGAGAAGTGCAACTCTAGAATTATGATGTTTTCTAGCAGATCTCTTAAGAGAAAAGATAATGAACACTAAGGTCACAAACATTTGCTAGGTTGTCCTTTTAAATGCATGTGCAAGCTGCATTTCTCCTTTGTTTCTAAGCCATCATTTATAAATAATTAGATTTATACCAATCTTATTAGACTTGTATAATTTATGCAAGATTATACGCTTTAAAATATAAGTCAGTACACACCTATCATCAGCTTTGGTGCCATCATAGGCCTGAAATCGGACAGTACTTTTATATTTGCTCTCCTTAGGCTTTTGCATGCATATGACAACAGGCAGGCCTGAGAAAACACTGCCTTTTGACTTTTAATATTTTAGCTACTCCAAGTTGTAGAGTATATAAATCCGTAAGTCTCTTCACTTTATAATGTGGTTCTTATAACAAAGTTATCTGGCAACCAACAGCATCCACCATGAAATACTTGATAGATTTATGTTGTAATGTGTTGCAGCATGTAAATAATGTAACTTCTCTGCAATAAAGCACATTTATATGATATCTGTCTGCTGGCTTTTTTCCTGTTGTGATTTTCTGAAGTCATTACTGATCTGAACTAAACAAGTTTCTCATCACACTCGTACAATAACCAACAATGAATTTTACAGCTTATTCGATCTGATCACATCATTATAATTTGACAAGTTTTCCCCATATTTTCTTGATATCAACCTTTTAACTAGATGTATACTGTGTTCAGGATTTCAGGTTAAGGAAATAATAGCTCTGTTTTCTCAGTGGCTGCAATTTTCACGTCAAAATTTTATGGTCCATGCTATACTCTCCTGAATTTAATGACAAATAGAATGTTAGAAAATATTAGGAAATAAATAAATACTATTTTATGGTGTCCTTGTAAAATCCTATAGCTCATCTGCACTATATGTTTGCATGCTGAGATTCCTCATCTAAAATATACGTCTAACAGATATAGGAAATATACAAAGAATGGTAACAAAGATGATCAGAGACAGAGAATGACTGCTTTGTAAGGAGTGACTAAATCTACTGCAACTTGTTTACATTGGGAAGGAGATGACTGATGGAGGGATGAGACCTACAAAAAATTATGAATCATCCAAAGATAATTGGGAAACTGATATTTGCTGGGTTTTGTCATGTGGGAACTACAGAATACCCAGGGTGACCATCACACAGCAGTTTAAACCAAATGTTTTCCTCTTTATATAGCATAAATAAATTGTGGAGCTCATTTTCACAGATTGCTGTGGAAATAATGAGATCAAAAGGCATTAGAGAGGTCATAGAAAATAAATCGATTAAGATCCCTGAATGTGGTGGATACAAAGCTCTTAAATCCTTAATCTATAGATGACTGATAAGCAGGAGAATTATCTTTGCAATAATCACCCTGTTTTCTTTCCATAATCACTCACTGCTGGATATGGTGCTAGAAGAGGCAAACTCTATACATTCTTATTTCTATATATATACAGATATTTAGGCTCAATTAGGTTATTTTCTGCTGACATCCCTGTTTTTAATAACCTGTTACTGATAATAGGAGTTCTGGTAGGTGCTTCATTTGTACCATTTCCAGTGTCTCCTGGGTTGAAATGCTGTCATTTCGCTAACCAGTCTAAGTCATGATATCAGGCATAATAAGGAAATGAGGAGGAGAGAATGGGAAGGGAATTGCTTACATTCAGTACATGAAGTGTGTACAAGTCCTTTGAAAGCAAGAAGTCCAGATATCAGAAAAGTAAGGCCCAGAGACTTTTCTGTGAACCATTTATGAGGCTTAGCTCAAACCTTTAGCAGCTGATGCACAGGTGAAAGAATGTCTTCCCTAAAAAATGACCAAACCCTAAAAGAAGGTGTTTTAATCTAACACCTTGAGGATAGTTTTAAATGAGCACTGGATTCTGATGGAGCCATTAAGTAAATTCTAAATTTTGGAGGGGGTTGTGAAATCAGTTCTTCAAAATGGCAGTTGACTTGGTTCAAAGTTACAGGGCTGTGTGCCTGCCTGCAGAGAAGTTATTTCCGGCTAAGCTATTGTGTAGTTTGTGGGGTTTTTTTTATAAGAGCTTTTTTCATCAACTCAATTAATTTTAGCAATGCTAGAAAATTAGTGAAAGATTTTGATGGTTTCACTTGATTTGGCAAGCTGCCACCACATTGCAATACTCGATCTACTGGTTCTTTAATACTTGGGAAATTGGACATTATCTATGCATTTATGCAGGTGATTTTTCTTTTCCCCATTTATTTATGAGTTAGCTCTTTTAGTCACTGAAAGTGTACAAACAAATCTAACACTGGACATGATATTACTGGATTTTATATTTCTGGACATGTAAGTTGAGTCTGATGTACAGAATCATTATCCCATCTTTGCAGCTGCAGAAGTCAAGGTTTTCAAGGAAGTGGGTTGCAACCTTCAGAAGTATTTAAAAGAGTATATTGCTTAGCCTGCTCAGTGGAAATCTTCTAATGAAATTCAAACCACTGGCCATCTTTCAGGTCTACCAGCATAATATGTGTGCTAAATTAGGGCTTGCCAGTATGTTTGCTTCTGGGCTGTTGGAGAGATGTTCTGAGGCAGAGCAAATGCAGATGTCTCCCTACAACGTGGGCCGTCATGTCCACATGTATCACATCTTGTTTTCCTGCTTGCTGTTGGCCTGCTATACCCTCACTTCATGATTGGAGAATCATGGAATAAACTTTAAAGCCTGTATTTGGTTGATCTGCTTGGCAAACACCATAATGGTGGCTTTCTGTTGTATCTTTTCCTCTACTGCTGCACAGTAGTTGACAAGAGCAGTACAGTGAGCTGGATTGGTGTGTTATGGGCAATCAGGAATACCAGAGCAGTGCAGACTAGGGTTTTTGGAAACCACCTGGATCTGTTTAGAGTTGAGTGGTGTCAGCTGTACTGCTTGACAGATGATGATGACAGTGAGTTTAGACTGGCTGTTGTACTACATATAAGAAACAGGTTGCTTTGACATATTTCAGGGCTAAAAATAGTTTCATATAATGATGTCTTTGTTCCATGAAGATTTTTCTGAAGCTGCAGGGTGGTAAGAACCCTGCAGGTTCCAAGAAGTTCTCTTGGAGACTTTACCAAGAGAAAATCACAGCAGGACTGGAGAAGGCACCTGTCCAACTCCGTTCCTACATCACATTTTGAGGTACTTGGCAAATGCACATGATTTGTGTAAGCTAGCAAAATTGGCTAGCACTCCTCTGCAGGCAGTGTATTTTAATAGTTATGATTGTACTGATTTTAATGCTTTTGTAAAATACCAGTTTCCCTTCCTTGACAGTAGTTTTGTTATCTTTATCATTTTTTCTTTCCAATTATTTTACAGGAAGTTGCTGGAAAACTTTGATTTGATATGTACTGTTTTAAAGACCAACGAAATTGCAGTATTGCTAGCAAAATGGTACATTTGTTACTTTCTACAGTATTTAAATGTATCTTTACTTCCAGGATTTATCACTAATTGTAGATTGCAATTGTGCACTGCATGACCTTTCCATTCAACTGTTTGTGGTCTGCATTACAACTACAACTTCAAAATCATAATATGATGAAAATCCAGTGTCCACGGAGGGTTTGGGGTTTCGGGGATGTGCCATCTTGTCAGTGTATGACAAGTATTTTTACACACAAGTTAAACTACTTGCTAAACCACTTGTTTTGGTGCTTCATACATTAAATCATATTCTTAATTCCTCAGGAACAACATTATAATTCAATATAATGGCCTAGCAGATAATAATAGAAACTCAATGAGAAAACATTGCATATTGTTTTTCTTAAATACATCAGAGTGAAAATGTGAAAACTTGGCATTTTGCGGGAAGAAAATGAAACAATTTTTCCCATTCAAACCTAATTATTTTTAGTATTAAGGAGCTTGGAGAAAATACTAGATTTCTGTTTGATCAAATGCTGCTTTGTACATTCTGTGTATTTGAATTACTTGTGAGTTCAGCTGAAACATGTATATATCTTGTAGTTCTTGGCAAAAATCTTTTTTTTTTTCCCCTAGGGATGCATTTGACCCAGTGAGGGTGGATTTTAACAGAGGTGTAGAAACCACATCTGTATATATTAAAGGTTGATGCCTGCAAATGATTGTGTTTATATCAAGGCACCATTTTATGCTGGTTAATTCTTAGCATAGAAATAACTAATTTTTTGAAGCCACCAGAAAAGGAATTAGTGTCCAGTCCTCTTTGAATTCAATTACTTATTTGAAAACTCCATTCTGAAAGACTAGACTATTATTTTTGATGGTGTGATGAATCTTTACATATGACAAGTAGGAGATCTGCAAAGTCAGCATAAGAGGCCTTGCCCTCATACAACCACTTGTACAAACAGGCTGATGCTAAGCCAAGTGGACTCTTGGCATGGGAAACTGTTTTGAACAGCACACTAGGCCACACATTGACTATATCCAGAATTAATGCATTTTGGATTACCGGGGTGAGTCAGTAGAGCTAAAATTACTAGAGCTAAAGAAGAGAGAGAATGAATTTGACAGCAGTGGCACCTTTTTACCAAGACCGGCATGGAGAGACCATAAACTCTTAACTAGGCCACTGAATGAGCTGGCCAATGTTAAGTTAGAGTCTGGTTCACATTCATACTAGGGAAACAGAAACCTACTGTCAGCAATCTTCCTGATACAAAACCCTTAAGGAACTAAAAAGCATTCACCATCCCAAGAGCTGCCACTGCCCACTTTACATCTCTGCTTTCCAACTGGTGGTCCCACCAGGTGCCTACTGCCCTTTGCCACCCTGCAGGTAGTACAAAAGGTTTGCCTTTTCATTGGAAATGTCACAGTGGCTTATGCTTGGTTTTGCTGTCTTTTCAGCCAGAAGCACTATGCTGCAAGCTGAAGTTCTTTGCAGCCTTTTCTCCTTGCTGTTCATCTGCCTTTGATCCCCTGGAGTTACTTTCCCTAAGCTCAAGTCCTGGGCAGATGCAAGCACTATTGGTCCTCATCTTCTCATAGCACCTTGCTTTACTTTTAAATCACGTTACCATACAGACTAGAACTGTCTTGATAAAATATCAACCCCCAAACTCTCCCCCAAATCAGAGATAGCTAGGACAAGGCCACATTTAAACAACTTTCTTCCTGGCTGTAAACTTCAAGTGTAATATTTGGTAAACCATTTAAGGGCAGATGTTTACACGGTTACTGGTCTGGCTCCCAGGCTCCCTGTCTCTCAGTTTTCAATCATCATGTGGAGGTGACCCAACTGCTTCCAAAAGATGGTAGGGAGAGGGATGCACTCAAACTCTTGCAGCCTTCAGATACTCCAGGTAAGAAACACAAGCATGATACTGCTCCTTGCCTTTTATATGACAAGGGATTATACAGCGTGAAAGTAAAATGCATATTGATTCACAAAGTAGATGATTATCAATTTACAAGTTATGGAAGCTTGGTTAATGTAAGCAAGTTTATACTATGTGAAATTCTTCTTAGCTTTTTTATAATTTGCATTTGTTCTTAGCAAACAGATAAAACCCAGAGAAACTTAAAGTTGAACTGACCTGACCTTTTCCTACATTGAACTTTCTGTGCTTTTCAAATGTAGGAAATTAATGCTTTCTGTTTCTTAGCGCGAGCATCAGGAGTTCTCCAGAACTTCCCTTGCCCACCTGCACAGCTTGCTGGTGCTATTGCAGCATTCCTGTGTACACATGAAGAGCGGATTAAAAAATCCTCCTTGCTTCTCCAAATACTATCCAAATGTCACAGGGATGGTCTCAAGTATTTGAATCTCTGGTACATCTGGTACAGTTTTGTACGTCTGTTTAATTTCAGCAGCTCTTCCACTCTGTTCAATTCCATGGTGCTAGGTAAATTCAAAGAAATAATAAAAAAGTCTGTTCCTCTTTACATCCTTAACTAAAATAGCTGGGCTCTGTAAACAGAGCTGACTCTGCTCAAAATAAAGGTAAGTTGTGGCACAATGTGCAGGTCAAATCTGTGGTGAGCCTCCAGTTTATTTGTATTTAATGTCATTGTCATAACCTTCATGCAAAGTAAACCCAGATCCTAAGGAAAGCTTTAAGTGCTTTTCCTGATTCTTCTTTATACCATTCTCTACTGATCTCCTTCAAGGACTGCATTCTCTCCCTCTCTTCTCTTACAAAGAGTGATCAAAACAAGCTCATTTGCTAACACAGGCTAAGATGCATAGATGTTTCCTAGACATGCCATTTTATGTCTATAACCCATGGCGATGGATTAATTTTATAATCCTGTCTGCACATTTAATGTCTAGCTCTTGCTCAGCCTGATTAGAGCTCTTCTCTTTCAGCGGAATTTTTCAGCTCTACCAGTTGCTCCTGAGTAGGACACTGAAAACAGAAGAGACTTAGAAGCATTAAGAACTGAGATGTTTTTTAAAATTTTGTATACCCTGTGTCTCCTGCACGTTTCCTTCTCTTTGATACTTAGTTTCTCCATGGTTGTCTCCTAGAATCATAGAACAACCAGGTTGGAAGAGACCTCTTGAATCATCAAGTCCAACCATTCCTATCAAACACTAAACCATGCCCCTCAGCACCTTGTCCACCCATGCCTTAAACACCTCCAGGGAAGGTGAATCAACCACCTCCCTGCGAAGCCTGTTCCAATACCCAATGACCCTTTCCGTGAAATTTTTTTTCCTAATGTCTAGGCTAAACCTCCCCTGGCAGAGCTTGAGAACTTTCCCTCTTGTCCTGTCCCCTGTCACTTGGGAGAAGAGGCCAGCTCCCTCCTCTCTACAACCTCTCTTCAGGTAGTTGTAGAGAGCAATGAGGTCTTCCCTCAGCCTCCTCTTCTCCAGGCTAAACAACCCCAGCTCTCTCAGCCGTTCCTCATAAGGCCTCTTCTCCAGCCCCTTCACCAGCTTCGTTGCTCTTCTCTGGACTCGCTCCAGAGCCTCAACATCCTTCCTGTGGTGAAGGGCCCAGAACTGAACACAGGATTCAAGGAGAGGTCTCACCAGTGCCGAGTACAGAGGGAGAATAACATCCCTGCACCTACTGCTCATGCCGTTTCTGATACAAGCCAAGATGCCATTGGCTTTCCAGACAGACTTCTCCCAGTCTGTAGCACTGCACAGGGTTGTTGTGTTCCAAGTGCAGGACCCGGCATTTGGCCATGTTAAACCTCATGCCATTGGTCTCTGCCCAGCAGTCCAGCCTGCTCAGGTCCCTTTGCAGAGACTCCCTACCCTCCAGCAGATTGACATTTCAACCCAGCTTAGTGTTGCCCGCCAACTTGCTAAGGGAATGCAGATATGAAAACTTTGTCTTACAGTTTTTCTCTACCTTTTCCTCTAGTCCTGTGCCTTTACTAAACTCCACTGTGTTTCCTATTCTTGTAGCTTCAAAATAATTTCAGTTATCACAACCACATGCTCCATTTTCACCTCCCAAACATTCATCACCCCTCATCTTGACTTCTGCTCCAAGTTCTCTTCCACATTGACATATGCATTTCACTCCAGACACTGCTGCCCACTGAATATAACCAACCACTCTGCCTCAACCCCCACTGCTTTTCCAGATTCTCTGACTAGCACAAAGCAGGAGTGGCAGTATCATTGCATCAATTTCGGTTTTTCTAGGCACTGTACAAAAATGCACATACATAAATAAATGCTAATTTATGGGTTTTTTTAGTCCTTGCAGCCTAGGATTATGGGAAGATCAAGGTAAAAACAAAAGAGGAAGAGGGGTAATTACCATGTGAGTATAATGAACACATCACCATTGAAAAATGTATTCACCACTTTTCTGGTTATATTTGTTTATTAAGATATTGCTTGAGATTTGTTATGAAAAACAAATAAAAGATGAAAGAGTTGAAAATAATTTTAGGAGATTAAAATAATTCTATTGACTAAACTAAAGTCATAGACTCATAGCATGGTTTGGGTTGGAAGGGACCTTTAAGATCAACTAGTTCCAAACCCCCTGCCATAGGTAGGGGCATCTTCTACTGGACCAGGTTCCTCAAAGCCCCATCCAACCTGCTGCTGAACACTTCCAGGTATGGGGCATCCACAGCTTCTTTGGGTAACCTGTTCTGGTGCCTCACTACCCTCAAAGTGAAAATTTTCTCTCTTGTATCTAATCTACACCTACCCTTTTTCATTTTAAAGCCATTACTCCTTGTCCTGTCACTACACACCAGCTTTCCCTCTTTCTTGTAGGTGCACTTTAAGTACTAGAAGGAAAACTACTATAAGGTCTCCCCAAAACCTTTTCTTCTCTAGGCTAAACAACCCCAACTCTCTCAGCTTGCCATCATGGGAGGGCTGATCCAGCCATCTGATCATCTTCATGGTCCCCCTCTAGAATTACTCCAACAGATCCATGTCCTTCTTATACTGAAGGTCCCAGAGTTGAATACAGTACTTCATTTGGGGGCTCACAAGAGTGCAGTAGAGGGTTAGAATCACCTCCCTTGGCTTGCTGGTCACACTTCTTTTGATGCAGCCCAGGATACAATTTGCCTTCTAGACTGCAAGTGCAGATTGACCGCTCATGCAGACCTTATCATCAGTGAACACCCTGAAGTCCCTCTCAACAGGGCTGTTCTCAATCCATCCTCTGCCCAGACTGTGCTCGGAATTGGGTTTGGCCCAAGCCATGTGCAGGGTCTTGCACTGGCCTTGTTGAACTTCATGAGTTTAGCACAGACCCACCTCTCAAGTCTAAGTCCCTGTGGACGTTATACCTTCCCTCCAGCATGTCAGCTGTGATACGCTGCTTAGTGTCATCAGCAAACATGCTGAGGGTGCACTCAATTCCATTGTTGATGTCTCCAACAAAGATGTTAAACAGTGCCAGTCCCAGTACCGACCCTTGAGAAATACCATTTGTCACTGGACTACACTTGGACCTCAAGTCAATGACCACAACTCTTTTAGTGTGACCATCCAGCCATTTCCTTATCCACTGAGTGGTCTGTCTGTCAAATCCATATCTCTCCAATTTGGAGTCAAGAATGTTTTGTGTAAAATTGTCAAGTGCTTTGCACAATTCCAGGTAGAAGACATCAATTACTATTCCCTTATCCACCAACACTGTAATAAACTTGTAGAAGGTCACCAAATTTTTCAGGCACAATTTACCCTCAGAGAAGTGATGTTTGCTGTCACCAGTCACTTCCATGTTTTCCATGTGCTTCAGCAGGGTTTCCAGGAGGATCTACTCCATCATATTGCCAGGCACATAGGTAAGACTAACTGACCTGTAGTTCCCCAGGTCTTCCACTATTCCTTTTTTAAAAATAGGGATTATATTTTACCTTTTCCAGTCAGTGGGAATTTCACCAGACTGCAATAACTTCTCAAATATGATGGAGAGTGGCTTAGCAACTTCATCTACCAGGACAGGGAGGTAATTCCAGACAGCAAGCACTGCTTCACCAAGCACAGGTCCTGCCTGATCAACCTACTGGCTTTCTATGATAAAACCACTTCAGTGGACATGAGGTGTAATCCATCTGGATTTCTGCAAAGCTGTTTACATAGTCCTCGGCAACATCCTTCTCTCTGTATTGGAGAGATATGGATTTGATGGGTGGATTATTTGTTGGATAAGGAAATGATTGGATGGTCGCATTCAGAGAATAGTGATAGATTCATGACAAGTGGTGTCCCTCAGGAATCTGAACTGGGAACAGTGTTGTTTAATATTTTCACTGATGATACAGACAATGAGATTGAGTGCAGCCTCAGCAAGCTAGTAGATGACACCAAGCTGAGTGGTGCATTTGTTACAATGGAAGGACTAGTTGGGACTAGATGATCTTTAAGTTTTCTTCCAACTCAATCCATTCTATGATTCTATGATTTCTGCACTTTCAGGTTCCTTAGATGGTCTTGAACCTCATCATCTCCTCCAGTGGGTTTTTCTTCTTTCTCCAGTTCCGGCTTTGACCAGGCGGTGTGGCTGAAGCAGTTGTCAGTGACGGCTGAGGCAAAAAGTCATTGAGTACTTCAGCCTTCACCAAGTCTGCATTTATCCACACTCTTTCATGAACGATATACTCCACAGTAAGAAGACTCCATGCTTGTTTAAATAAACCACAAATTCTTAGGAGAATTTTGTAGCTGCATTTTCTGACAGCTTTGCCAATAGCAATCTAACCACATGCATGGATTACTCCTTCTTTCTAGTCATGTCCCAAAATCTTGATTTTGCTATCTTAGGACCATGCTGAATTAATATTTGTTTTGTTTAGAAAATGTTGTTTCAGTTGGCTTTGGCAGGGGCTGAAGTGCTAGTAAATGAATCCTACTAAGGGATAAAGTTTATTTCTGTTCTGTTGTACCTTCTGGATGCTCTTGATCATTCAGCTGTCGTGGGTTTTCATTTAAAGGTTCCCTTATTATCATCACTACCAGGATGAAATGTCCTTTCACTTGCTGCTCTTAGCCCTCAGCTGTATGACACTCATTGTAGTCTTCATAGACTCTGTTTTTAACTTCTCTCTCTAATGACAGAGACTATGTTGTCTTGATGATCCTAACTAATTCAGATTTCTGACTAAGGTACTACCTGCCACCCACCACATTCCAGTGTATTTAATGTTTCACTCTGGAGTCTGTAGCAACTTTATATATAACCTGTATATGTATATTTTTGCTTATCAAGTTGTACATTTAAGTGAGTGTTTTCTCTTACATGAAGGACCTTGCTTCTACATGGGACTGCAGAAGAGTGTTTCTTCATAGAGGATTTCTGCCCCCCTCAGCCTCTGTGGCAGACTTTGCTTCCAAAGGGGTGTGCAATTACATTTGTCTGGTAGTGACAGGGAGATATTCTGCCCATTTTGGTGCTGATGTGTACTGGCAACTTGGTCTTTCTGTTGCCTCATGGCACTCAGTAACAAATGCTTCGGATGGGACTGATTTAAATGAATCTCACCATGTGGAAACCTACATGAGTGGGTTTTCTTAGGACATTTGTATGGTCAGTGAAGATTTATTCAGTACCTATTGAGGTCTGTGGCGTAATTAATTTCACACTATACATAGTGACTACAGGAGGCCCTTTAAATGGCACCCTAAAGTTGCCATCTTTCTATTTTCCAAGGAAGATTAGGATGACTAGCTCAGATTTAGAAGTATCCAAGATGTCTCATACTAGGTGAGATGCGGGATCCCGCATAGGACGTGATTCATCCTATATTGTGCCTATTGGCACTAGCAATCTTCTTTCCAGCCTCCCAACTTTTCATCTGGCAAGGATCATTCAAATGCCTTTTCTTACAGCATGGTTGACTGTTTGACCAAGGCAGAACAGACAAAGATCAGATAAAATCCTTCACTTCTAAACAGAATACGTAGTACTCATTACCATTTACTATAGAGTGATAATGTATACAGAAACAATATACTTCTTATCACTGAAAGGGAGCTGACCTGTTTTGATCTCTGCCAGGAGCTGAGCAGAGATTTCATTAAACTGAAGTGTTTTCATTTGATTATCGATCGCTGTTTATTGCACACTTTTTACTGTTGCATGTTGTATTTATACTTTCATTTGGTCCCTTGCATCCAACAAATGAATAACATCCTGCCACTGGGAGATCAACAAACCCCTCTGAAGTTCAAATAATAATTATTCCATTCTTTCTGCAGCAGGGAATTTCTGTGCTTTCTGCAGTAACTGATATGTGAAGCACTAAAATGTAATTACAGTTCCACCTAGAGCTTGGTCAAGCTCCATCTGTTTTGCTGAGATGAATGTTACAGCTACAAGCTGTGCCAGGAGCTGGGATGTAGGAGTCTCTCTGAGTTATCAACCTGTTGTCTGCTCATTCCGTAAGTGTGATTCTGTAATTTAGTGGTGGTCTGATAGGAAGCCCAAGGAAGCCACAGTGAGTTTTCCCACTGATTTAAGTAAGTTTAAATCATGCCCCAAAATAAAAATTCTCACTCACAGGATGTAACAGAATGGGGAGGAACTGTGAGTGGCTTAATCATTACCTTTATTCAGCTTTATGACTAATGCCTGTGTCAGTTAACAAGTTTTATTAACAATACAGTGACCTTGAAAACTCTGCATATCTGACTAACTCATTCTCTTTTATGAGTAAATGCTCTATATATTGAGCAAGGATGTAATTGAAATGATGTCATATAAAGTGACTTGAAGCTTAAAATGGCTTAAATAAATGTATTGCAATTTCCCTTGATACTGGTACAGGTTTTAAACATTGAAAGAATACCTTGAATTACTGAAATTGAGGAAAGCAGTATAGTATCAGTATCAGGTGAAATACATGGGTATAGTGAGGTGAATATTAAGGCTATTAATCATAGATATGAGGTGCAAGGTAGTACAGAATTATTCCGGCACTGGAAAATATTAAAGGTGGATATGATGGATTTGAGGTCTGCATTTTGCCAAGTTTGTAAATCTGCATGCCAGTGAAGAAGGATATCCATTAAGTGTATGGATCATAATGCTAATGTTATGGCACATCATGCTTAATGTGAAGTGGGGCTAAAAAGATGCTTCGTATTCAAGCAAGTGCAATTACTGTATAGTTATGGGGAGCAGCTGAGACTCACCCTATCAATTATGAAGGTACTCCAAAACACTCAGAAATATAACCACCCCTTCTCTCTGCCCCCAAAATGTCACTTACAACTGAGCTAAATCAGCACATCTACTTAGCTGTTGAAGTTCTTTCTCTTCCTCAAAAAATTATATGCCATAGCACAGGTGTGATATATGCAGCGTGATCACACCTCCTGAGATACATAGCTGGCCTGCCTACTGTTGGAGCCAATCTTTTACACCACTCAGCTAAATATCATACCCTTTCTTTGAGAAAAAATATCCAGACATTTCTCTGCACATATATGTTGAGTTTTGCCCTGTATTATAACTGTGAACTCCATAGCAACCATCAGTGTAGTAAACTATGCATCAACAATGCACCACGGTTGGGAACCATGACTCCATATTCGACTTGATGGCTTCATTAACTGAAGAAACACATACCAGGACCCACGAAATCTGACCTCCTTCCAAATACTTTCTTAGTTAAACCCTTTATTTACCCCTGCTTAAATGTGCAAGGCTAGTACTCCTGTGTCAGATCCCTCATTCAGGAACACAGTAATGGTACAGTCTTTCCAAATGGCAATACAACTCAACAGCCTTGGAGTATGCCCTTTCACCACAGGGCTAAGCTGCAGTTGACCAGGCTCCTCTCACCTCTTGTGCAGATCCAACACAGAGCCACTAGCATTGTGTGCTGGTGAAAGGGTTGAGCCCAGTGCAGGCAGGTGAAGTGGTCCATGTGAGTACCACAGCTTTCTGTCACAGTTGCTGTACAGATCACACTGGATCACCGAGATGGACACTATTCACACCACATTCCAGCCAAATACTGTGCTGGGAACTGAAATGAGGCATAACTTTCCTGTGCTGCAAGTACTGGGTGGAAAAAAAGGTAAGAAAAGAGAACTCCATCATGAAAGGTGTGTGGAAGGGATGAGGAAGGCAACTGAGGAAACTGGGAAGTGCCAAAAACTTTCTTTGCAAAGACTACCCAAAATAATATTTACTTAAGAGCCAGCATCTCTATCTGTTAGTCTCCTTAGATCCCCTTTACAAATAGAGATTGAATCAATATATTTGATGGAGTCCAAGATAAAATCTGTTTCCTGCTAAACTCCATATCTAAGAGATCATATAAAACACATCCCAAAATATCTTGTAAAGCACTGGTACAGACTGCCCAGGCAAGTGGTTGAGTCACCATCCCTGGAGGTATTTAAAAGAAGTGTAGACATGGCATTTAGGAACATAGTTTAGTGGTGGACTTGGCAGTGTAAGGTTAATGTGTGGACTTTATCCTTAGTGGTCTTTTCCAACCTAAATGATTCTGTGATTCTATGCTAATTTATTCTTAACTCTGCCCCTGTGCACACATTTCCGGCACTGCGTGCCTGACAGCCAACCTGGGCTTGCCCCTTTGACTTCAGCCAGAATCTGTCTGGGAACATAACCAAGAGCTCTAAAAGCAGGATGCTTGTACTATATGTTAACTTTATTCTTATGCAGATATATTCCACCACCATTATAGCTATGAATCCATTAGGCTATACCTTTCCTCCAGTGATGTTTATACAAGATTTTAATTGATCAACTAAGATGTCTGTCAGTCAATGTACATTGAATAGATGGTACTTCAGAGAGACGTGACTCAGAATGAAGTGCCATTGGGGAGGTTTTCTGTGCTGCATCTACTCAAGTGAGTCACTATGGAGTGAACTGCTGCTTTTTGCAGGCAGACCTTTAGACAAGAGACTATGAAGCATCAAGAAGCTTTGAAACATAAGCCTTGTTCTAGAAATCCTTTTATGTAAAAAGAAGCCAATCTACTCCAATCTACTCTGATATGAGATGCTAATCCAAGTCTTCTTCTGTTTCAGTTTATTGGAGTTTACTAACTGGTAGTGTTTTCCTCAGAGCAGATGAACGCTTTGGTAATGTTAATTTGGTAATAATTAATGTTAATATTCAGAGGTTTCCAGTGTACAAAACGCTTTTACCTTCTGTACATGAGTGTTATAGATGACTCTGCTATTGCAGCTGTAGTCTTGATTGATGCTGGCAATATACTGTGCTCTTAAGATCTTACTGATTTAATGAAATATGGCAGCAGCATGAAAAAAAATGTTTCAGTTACAAGAACATATATAGCAAGCGATGAATTCAGCCTCAATTTTAAATCTAAAATAAATATAAGCAATTTTTAAAGTAAGGAGGTGCATAGCTGAAATACCTTGGAAACCCCAGCTCTGCCCCTCTAGCAACAGCAATTCAACTTCCTTCTTCCTGGCAGAGCTTCTCTGAGACATATGTTCTTTCAGCCAACACACAGTGTGTTGCTATTAGAAGAGGACTAAGGAGAGCTGGAAAAATAAAAACCCTCTTCTGTGGAGAGTGTCATTGCTTACTTATGTGGTTCTTTTCAAGTTTAATTAAAATATCTAAGAAGAGTTACTGTAGCTTGGCAATCATGGCAATGCTGGCGCATGATAGAGAGTTTGCTTCTCTTTGTTTGACCAGATGTACATTATGAATTAAAGAAGCTCTTACTGAGGAAAGGTACATTTCATTGCCATGCAAATTTCAATGGGCTGGCATTTTTTGACAGCAATATGAAAAACTTAAAAAAAAATTATACCAGCTCCAGTGAGGGTATTTGTGCTATAGTCCTGGCACAACAAGCGTCTTCTGTACCTTAGCTTTTGCCTTTTGAAATGCTAATTTCAGAAAGGCTTAAAAAAGCTTCCTGTTGCTATTGTTGCTGTCTCCCACTAAGCTAGACCACTGCACAACATTACTTATTCCCCCCAGAGTTAATGCTGAGGAAGCCAACAATAAGATCAAAAAATGTTCTTAAGCTGTGTCAAAGAGTCATTTGTTGCTAGGAAGGGAGCTGGAGGAGCAGCTTCACTCATGGTTTGTACTTCTGTGGTTGAATCAGAGAGAAATGCATTTCTTCCCTTTCCCCCTCCTCCTACACCCTTAAGTAATAGTGCAAGAAAATATCTGAAATCAAGAGCTAGTTCTTTGATAATAATGTATATCTTTAGTTTCCTTATTTAAATACAGGGGCTTTATTAGGTGGAAAAAAATCAACTTTTGCTTATATGAATTTATATGAACTAAATAGCTGCAAAAAGGATCATAAACCATGAATCCTAAAGGCTCAAACATCAAAAGCCAATTAGAACAAGAGGCTTTGCACATACTGAGAGAAAGAGGGGCTGTACAAAAATAACTTTGAGGAGGATACTTTCATGGCAGAGGAGCAGCTAACTCCTACATATAGAAACACATACATGCAGCCTACTTTTTTGTCAGGAATGGATTCAAGGGTCTCCAGGGTCATATGTGAATCTTGTCACTTTGCATTCACAGCTTCAGGTGCAAGAAAATTCACTGCAATGTGCACTTAATCCTTCAGAGAAGCCTGGGAAACCCATCCTGGACTTTACAGGGCAGGTGAGTTAATTCTCATCTCCTACTCCTTTTCCAGTAGTACTTATCTCTAGGGAGTAAGGATCCAGGCAATTATCACAATTTCTCCTTCATGTAAGGCAGATATACCTGAGTGAATATCTAGGCCACCAAGGAATAAGAGTCTGCACCCTCCCAGCTCTTTCCTGCACTGTTGGGGCATTGCCAACTTTAGCCGTTGAGTTTTCAGGGTGTCTAAAATGCTCTCTTTACCACACAGCTTCAGAAAAAAAGCACTCTAAGCACCTCAAATTCCACATCTGATTTAAGTATTCTTTGAACTCCGTTTAAATCAGGTGCAAAACAACATCTCCAACAGCAATGGCCATATCAATTAGTAAAAGATGATATATTAAGCAGAATTTTCTGCGGGAGGCTCCATTGTCTCATTAGACAACTTCCTTATGCCACTAGATGATTTGTCTGTTATCTCTGGTGTTTTAATTCTTCTCATTTGCTGAGAATATCATTAATATTATGCACCAGATAAGTATTGAAATGACTAAAAAATGGTAAACTGCTTCACAGTAGGAAGCCAGAAATGTAGCAGGATGTGGACTAGCCTGTAAAAAGGAGCTTCATGTACAAGGCCAGAACCTCACTGCTATATATGTGGATGTATATTTCATACAACTGTCTCTTACTAATTTATTTATTCTTTCTCTGAGCCTCAAGCAATCTTACTCCACTGGGAGGCTGCGAATGCATCATGTAAGCATAAACTAGGAAAAAAATTGGGCTCAGCATGTTTCCATTCAAAGATGTGGGAAACTTTGATCCTTCATTAGGCAAGAAAGAGCAATGTTAAAATCCATTTCCTTGTACTAAAAATAAACCAAAAGTGCAGAAGTGGGTTATGCAGCCTCTGCCAGGCTGATCCTTCTGGGGGCTGCAGCTCAGGCTAACATTGTGGCTATTATATTTATCTTATTCTGCTAGGGCAGTGCAGCTACCTTGGGGCTTGAGAAGACAATCCCTTTCACATTCTGTTTTCTTTTTCCTCAGTAAATTTGTTGCATTCAGGTTTGGATCTGAAAGCTTTTTCTGGCTCCATGTTTGTGTATATTTCATGTGGTTTTGTTAAATGAGGTACCACAGTACTTGCAGCATTACGAAGAAGCACTTGACGCTGTGAGAAATTTGTTTTAAGAGCAGATCCTTCTCGAACTTGGGTTTTCAATTTCTGTGTTATTGAGTCCTTCCTCCTCTGTAGTAGGCAGTTCTGAAACACTATGAATACCATGCTTGGGGCATTTGCTAGAGAAATACAACCTGTAAATGCCAGGTATCTCTTCTCAGTGGCAACTTCTGTAAGCCAAAACATATTTCTGACTAGATTAAAGGTAAATAGAAATCCTGAGAATTAAAAATATCATCTTCTGGAAATATAGCACAGGACATATATCAGTTATACTATTAGAGTAGTTGAAATAACATTATTAAACATTGAATGAACCTTAATATCGAAGCACATATTGGTTCCCATATAATTTCTATATATTTGTGGCTCCCATATACTTCTTATCCAGTAGCCTGCTTCTTTAAAGGAGCAGGTGGAAGATTCTCAAGGGAGGATGCAAATATTGCTTTAATAGGTCATTATAGAATAAGCAGCATACTGGGAAGTAGACCACTTTCTCAGAATAGCTGTATTACTGATTCTCATGTTGTTAAATCCCACTTTGTTGTGGAGACCAGATTGTAAATCCTTTTTCTGTTCACAGGCAGATTGCTGATATATAATCTGCAACAATGAACCCACAGTGTAATCTTTTATGCTAGTCCATCTTAATCACATTCTCGCTACTCCTTTCCCTGCTGCCAATGTGTGCTTAGGGGTAGGGAGGGCTCGGGTGATGGTTCAACCCGGCAACACCAAAATTGAGACCCTGCCAGTCCTGTGAGGTTCTGGAGCTCTGAAGGCCACTCAGATCACACAGGAGAGGGGCTACCAGAGTTCACTCACCATTCACCACAGGCATTTGAACCACATACCTATCTTTTAACCAGTGGCACTAATTTAGACTCCCATTATTTCTAATTATTCCTGCCAGCCACCCCTCTGCATACAATCTCCCACCCAACTGCTCAGCAAGCCTCCTGAACACTTCTTCATTTCTCATATTTTAATGCAAATTTTGGGGAAAGGAGGCAGGTAGTAGT
Organism: Coccyzus lansbergi; assembly: GCA_033558105.1. Lineage (NCBI taxonomy): Eukaryota > Metazoa > Chordata > Aves > Cuculiformes > Coccyzidae > Coccyzus > Coccyzus lansbergi. The sequence continues at coordinate 498,882 of JAUMJK010000420.1, read as the reverse complement.
TGTGAATTATCTCATTTTACAGGACTTTTCTCACAGTGATTAGAGAGCAGCTTGCATAGCATTCCTCTAGTAAATATTGTGGGCTATCCTTGTGCTGTGCTAAAACCAAATTTATTCTGGTTGTTTGCTTTATTAACTCAAATTGATTCAGGTTAAAGAAAACCCAAAACAAAGCCGCCCCCGCCCTCCTCCCTCCAAAAAAACAAATTAAAAACAAACCCAAAACCTAATCCCCAAACTTGAGAAACTTGAGAGGTTAGGGAGGAACAATTTTTGTTTGGCAAAGTTCTGGAAGAACGTCGTGATATCATGAATAACTAATAGTTTCTCTATTTCTCATTTTGAATTATTGTTACAGCCAGTTATATACTACTGAAAATAATCTTGGGTGATGGTGTTTTACCTGAGTTATCTCTATTTTTTAATAAAAAGAGGACAAAAGCCTACTGTTTTCTGTTCCTTTCTTACAGGGATTGCATTTTACGAGATGAAAAAAAAGCAGACTGTGAGAAGTAGGAAATCCCAACAGCATGGAAGTGTTTAAGCCAATAGCCCATCACAACTTAGAAATATCCAAAGTCAGTCTATGAGAGCATATCTGGTGCGGGAGTTACAAATGATGATTCAGACCTTGGTGGTTTTACTTAGAATAGTGACCATGTCACAAGAAACTGTCATAATGCCACAGATTTACCTTACCCCTACTAAATACAGTATTAGGTAGACAAACTTTAATCTTAGTCTATAAAAAATGAGTTGGCTACCCTTGATTAAAAGCATGGTAAGATTTACAAAATGGGGTATTTTCATCCTTCTCTTTGTACTGCATTTATTGCTGGTTGAATAAAGTGAGCCTAAAGGGATATCCTACATGAAAAAGGCTTGTTTTCTTGAAGGTTCAGTTCATTAAATCAAATTCTGACCTTTTAGAGTTTACACTACTGAGCCTTTCTGCTCACTGGACTTCCAAGCAAAACTGTCTGTCCATGGATCTCAGCTTTCTACAAACATTCACAATCTCCCAATCATTAAATGTCTCTTCTTGTTCTTAAAGTGTTTGCTGCCATCCATCAAAATGCAAAAAATGAAAATGCATTTATGAAGCAACTGTTAAACTAACATGACTACAATTCTAAAGGAAATACATCACAAAATAAAACAACTTCCGTAATCACAGATTTCTTAAATCAGAGCAGTACACAGTCACAAGGACATCTGCATGTAGTTATACACGCATTTGTGTGTGTATATATATATATATATATATATATATATATATATATATATGCACACATACACATACTTAAGCAAGTAAGACACATTCTAGGTTGCTGTGTTGGCTGTACTATGGCTTTCACCTGAATACATCATGTTCCTTTAACTCTAGCCCAAGATGAATAGATAGCTGGTTGAATGTAGTCTTTTTATAGCATTAGTCTGTGGGGAAATTCTTCATCAAAAATGTTTTTCTGATCACATTTGCAATTCATGAACAGGATTCTATCAATTGAACACTAAAAAAAGTCCTAATTATTGCATATTTTATTAATGACCTTCATGTCTCTACAGTAAGCAAAACAGCAACGTTCAAGACCAGTGCACATTTTGAGAGGTTTTTTTACTGTACTTTCTGTATAACTGCTCTTCAGATGGTTATTTTTTTCCTAAGGATTTCTACATTTAGATGACAAATCAAGCTTCTTTAATTGCCAAATTGTATCTACTCCTTCATCAAGAGACACCTCACAGAGTTTCTGAGTCAGAGTAACCAGGCAACCCTAAACCTCTAGACTAGGAGGCAAAGAAAATCGTGTACTCCTGCAGTACAAAGAAAAATTATCATTTCAATCTGTATTCAAAAATTTATCATAATAGATATAATGTTTGCCATGACTCAAACATTTTAAATGGTGATAAAAATTGTCAGGCTCCCAAGATGCCCCAGACAGAAGCTGAGTGCTCTCTGAGCTCTCACATGGTAATGCCTTTTCATTCCTCCTAACTGGGTAAAGCCATTGAATCGATGGCTTGGAAAAGATCTTTGAGAACAAGTCCAACCATATCTGTCCACTACCAAATAATATCCCTAAGCCTTTCACCTCTCTGTCTTTTAAATATCTCCAGGGATAGTGACTCCACCACTTCCTTGGGAAGCCTGTTTGTGTGCTTGACAAACCATTCGGTGAAGAAATTTTTCTTAATGTTTAATCAGAACATCCCTTGGTGCAACTTGAGGACTAGGGGGAATGGTTATAAATTGGAAAGGGGCAGATTTAGACTAGACATAAGAAGGAAATCCTTCCCAATATGGGTGTTGAGCCACAGGAACATGTCACCCAGGGAAGTTGTGGCTGCCCCATCCCTGGAAGTGTTCAAGACCAGGTTGGATGGAGCCTTGATCAGCCTGGTTTAGTGGTAGTTGTCGTTGCTGTGGTAGGGGGGTTGGAGCTAGATGATCTTTATGGCAGCTTCCAACTCAAACCATTCTATAATTCTATGATTTCCTCTTGTTCTGTCGCCTATCACTTTGGGCGAAGAGACCTAAAACCTCCTTTCATGCAGTTGTAGACAGTAATAAGGTCTCCCCTCAGCCTCATTTTCTCTAGGCTAAACAATCTCAGTTCCCTTAGCTGCTCCTCATAAGATTTGTCCTCCAGCCCCTTCACCAGTTTCATTGCCTTTCACTGGACATGCTCCAGGAAGCATGTAGTGGGGGCTTAAAACTAAACACAGTATTGCAGGTGCAGCCTCACCAATGCTGAGTACAGGGGCACCACCATCTCTCTGGTCCTGATGGCCACATTGTTGTTGATACAGGCCAAGATGCTATGGGCCTTCTTGTCCAAGTGGGACACTGCTGGCTCATATTTAGCCAATTGCCAACCAACACCCCCAGGTCCTTCTCTGACAGGCAGCTTTCTAGCCGCTCTTCCCCAAGCCTGTAGTGCTACAGGGAGCTATTGTGCCCCAAGTACATGACTCAGCACTTTGCGTTGTTGAATCACATCCCATTGGTCATACCAGGGACATACCAGACACCAACCTTTTCCTTCAGGAGAAATCCCCTGATGGTCGGGCCAAAGCCAAGCCTTTACAAATTCTTTCAAATCCTAATGATGACATTGTGATTGTTAGCAAGTGACGTGGGGGCTAGTCAGTCTCTTTTCTATGGGTGACTGTGATATAGAGATATAGAGATATCAACATGATCCTTTCTTGTCTTCAAAAAGCTAGCATGATACCCCTGGATTATTCAACAGCACTGAGCCACCTTAAGGACCTTCAGGCTTGCTCATACTAGACCATAAGGACCCCACGTACACAGTTTCCAGGGGAATGATGATTTCTACAAATTAATATCAGGACTTCCTGGTGTTTAACTAGGAAGAAAAATTAAATCTAAATCAGTGCTGGAGAATTATCTTATAGCAGATGCTGGTAGTAAAATCCTCTGAAACTCTTGCTCTTCGCAGATATTTGTTTCCCTATTCTCTCCCCAGGGGTTGCAGCAGCAGGGAGCATCGAAATTCAGCTTTGCTGGTCCATCTGGCTTCTTTGAGGACATTATCAGTATTTTGAAAGAGCAGGACTCTCCCTCCCCTTCCCTCTTCCTCGTATCAGTCCATTAGTTTCTTACAGACACTTGCACTTCGGGCACTGGCCCCAGTGACTGACACTGGGGTCTCTGACACAGAATACAACTGCCTTACAAAGAAAATTTCTTCTACTCTGAGTATTTTTGTTTGGTTTCACTGATCAAGGAGAAAGAGAAGAAGGAGAAGCAGGAGGTAGAGGGAGGCAGGGCAGTATTCACAAGCTGCAGTTCTGGACTGCACTCAGCCAGGTGCTAAAATTCAGCCATGGACTTTAGCTCCATTGATTTCATTGGAACATATGTGGATGTTTCTGTGATTTGTTGCAGGTAAAGGGATGGAGATATTTATTCAAATGCACATCTTAAGGCCTTAATAGTCCATTTGTTTTAAGTAAAGCTGCCGTAAGTGTTTGATGTAGTTTGATGTGACATAGTGTGACTAGGCCCCATACTGGGTAATTGTTAATTTCTGCCAGTTTTGGAAGTATATTTGATTACTATGTTGGTGTGTCGTGAAAAAACACAGCCTGAGAAAAGCTGTAATCCTGGTATTTGAACTACTCTGGACAATCTGGCTGGAGAAGGCTGAACACATCAGCAGAACAGACAGGAAGATGGAGTATATCCAAGGGGCAAACCTGATTAATAGGCAAAAGGCATCGGGGCAGTGCTTGGTGCTTGGCAGTTAAACTGGAAACAAGTTCAGCTGTGAAACCTGGAGCAGCTGGCAGAGTCGCAGGATTGTGAGAGAGGCCTGGGCCCTTCTCTGGTCTCACGGTCTCATCTCCCCCTCTTGGAGCTATCTGAATGTGGTGTAGTGTCTCCTGGTCCTCAAGAAACCAACAGTGCCAGTTACTCCCCCACTGCTGGGGCTGCCGTGTGCCCATGCTGGGATGGTACCACAGGATCAGCCACTAAAAGCATCCAGGTCAGATAATAAAGCATCTGATAAATTCTACAGCTCCTTCAGGAAAAGGGACACCTATCTGTAATCTCTCCATGCCCATGGCAGATTTTCCCATGCCTCCTACGAGCCTTGCCCAACTCCTCTTCTGAAAAGAGCCTCCTGACAAACCCTTTGTGGGCTCTGTACCATTCACTGTGCATCTCATGCACACACACAGCAGCACCGTGCGGCAGCACAGTGGTATTTAGCATTCCAAACTAGCATCAGGGGGCTTTCCTTCAAAACTGTGTTTTTTAAACAGTGTGGCCTATGGAAGATGTACAGCCGTGCTTTTACAGGGAGGATTTTCAGGCGAACAGAGGGGCAGGGCTCCACCTAGTGATGCTGCTGCAGCTCTGCCACGCCTGGGTGGGAAAAGGAAATTGGTTTGCAGTTCTTGGCTGTTGAAGGCTCGTTCTGCTCATTCCAGCTCCTGCTCTTAGCTTGTGCTGATAAGAGCCCAAACAATATTATAAATGAACCATTTTTTAAGAAGAAGAAGCTCTACACTGACTTGTGTTGAACGATTTCTAGAATGGCATCAATCCAACTGTTCACAATGGTTACCTTACTGCACTGTAAAATCCTCTTTAGCAACTAAATAACATTTCCCTACTTTGGTGTACCAGGACACAGTTTGTGACCCCAAAAATGTGCTTCACTGCCAATTTGACGCTTAATTAGGCACTCATTCCAATCTACACTTTGCCAAACAATATGATCAGAGTAGGGAATTTAAGGAGTGCTTTATTTTAAAGTGTCCTAAGCATTTCAAATTTCTCGGTGAAATCAGCTGGATTTTTATGATAGTCAGTGCTCATAAAAGCAGCTGAGTCAGATCAGTAGGTATTTGCCACAATGGAATTTCTTTATCTATAATTAACTGCAGTGGAAAAAGTTCCCCCAAGTGGTTTCTAAGCCAACTGCAGGATAAAGTAAAAGACATGGAAGGGGAAAAAAATGCCTTTTATTATATGTTGGTTACAAAGTAACAGAAAGGAGAGGTGCAAAGTAAATGAATGAATATATAAGGTTGGTGTGCCATAGTTATGGTTCTCCCCTTTACTATACCATCCAGTTTCTCCTTTCCAGGTGGTGTTTTGGTAATCAGAATAATAAGTATTGCCTATGCTTCCAACAAGGTGTTTACCCTCAGCCTTGGCTCAGGCTGCAGCAGGTGGGTGCAGGCACTGAGAGAATCGAGTGCTCAGGCTGGGTGCAGAGTGCTGAGCAGACGGGCACTTTGCCACATCCATGTGGCAGCCTCTTCTGAGTAGCAATAGGGACTAGTTAATGTCAGCAAGCTTTGCTGCTGCTGCTGCTTCTGCTCCTGCCAGCAAAGTGAGAATTTTGTTAGGGCTATATGAGATGCAGATGGGCATGTCTGGGTAACAGAGCTATGTAAAAAGAGCACCTAAAAAATATAGCAGGTGGGGACAACATGGAAGGTGATGAAGAAACCATCGACCCCAGTAGTGTGGGATTCGGTCCTACCAGGGAAGCAAAGGGAGCCAGAGCGGTCAGTGAGGATTCAGATACCCAAGGGAGGACGGATATTCTTTTGGACTTTAATGTTTTGTCTTCAAGCAAAGGGCATAATACTGTGTATGTTTAGGCCATTTTTTGAGGGAGAGATTTGGGTTTAGGCCCGGCACATCTAATTACCTCTGAATTTGGGTTTCCACAGAAAATTCATGCAGAATATTCACTTTCCTTCTGTCTGCACTTAAAGTCATACTCCAAATCAACTTTGTTGCAAAGCAAAATGTTCTCAGTAGATCAGTTCTCCTTTCTTGATGGGATTGTCAAGGGAAGATTATTGTTTAATGCTGGCATAGTGGAAAACTACTCTCTGCTGTGAATAAAAATTCTTTATTCCCAAGAAAATGCTTGCTAAGAGATACATGCTCTGTTACACTGTCTTAATTCTTAATTTCTTCAGCTATCTGTTTATGAACAGCTCGTTTGATTTACTTCAATGTCTGGTATTTATTGAATAGCATTCACAGTACAGTTTATTTTGATGATTATCCCCAGATACCTAAATTATTATGACTTGCAATTAAGTGTGTGTTACTTTCTATTGCTTTTGAAGAACAGGGTTAAAAAATGAATTCTCTTTTTGTAAAATTGCTTTTTTAACCTCAGAAACCCATACAGTACAGAGAATTTTAGAAATTCATGTCTATGCAAAGGCTGATATTTACTCTGGGAACTTTTCTTTTGCTGTGTGATGATGAGATGGAGATATGAGGTCAGTCTCACTCCCTCTCCTGCAGCTCTGAGGTCAAAGCAGGAAGACATAGGTAAGTGAAGAGGAGTTGGAACATATTTTCTGTGGAATCCCTACCTCAAAGGGAAATTTGTACCTTTTGGAGGTTCCTGGGCCAGGCAGAGCCAGCAGGTTCCCACCTCTTGTCTGAGATGCCATGTTCATGGGAGTTTCAGTCTAGCATGCAGGTACTAGTTCTTCATGGAAGTCACTGCCTTTCTTCATTAAGATAAATAATATTCCATGAAGGACTAATACTTGGAACACAGTCTTTCTTCATTAAGGAACAGGGAGAAAAAAAAATGGAACAGTTTTCCCACAAGAACAAGTTTTGAACAGATTTTTGTCAACATATATGTTGAATGACTAGCATGTCATCACTTGCTACTGAAATCAAACTTCTGAATTAAAATGTCATTATTCATTGAAATGACCCAAAACCATGTGGTGTCAGCCCATTGCCTCCTGGGATGTGTAGTTCAGGTGCATTATGGGGCTGGCACCCATGCCTGCATCACTCCCATCAGGTACTCCAGTGGAAGTGCCTCCCAATGTAAAATTCTGCCCCAGAATTGTTGCAGTTCATGCAATGAAAGAAAGGGACAAAAACATAGTTAATATTAGAATCATAGAATGCCCTGAGTTGGAAGGGACCCACAAAGATCATCAAGTCCAACTCCTGTCCCTGCATAAGACAAACCAAATATTCACTCCACGTGTTTGAATGCATTTTCCAAATGCTTCTTCAATATTGTCAGGCTTGGTGCCATAACTGTTTCCCTGGGAAGCCTGTTCTTGTGCTCCACCACTCTCTGAATGAAGAACCTTTTCCTAATATCCAGCCTAAGCCTCCCTTGGCATATGTTCCTGCCATTTCCATGGCTCCTATTGTTGGTAGCCAGAGAGAAGAGATTAGCATGTGCTCCACCTCCTTCCCTTGTGAGGAAGCAGTTAAAATGTGATGAGGTCTCCCCTCAGTCTCCTCTTCTCCAGGCTGAACAGACCAAGTAATTTTATCCACTCTTCTTACAGTTTCCCCTCTAAACTCTTTACCAAATGCTACATTAGTTATTCTCTTATATTGGGGGGAAAAAAACCAATGAAAATATCCAAGATATGCTAGTTTCCAGGAAGAAAGGAAAGAAGACACTAGGAGGGGCAAAGAAGGTCTCTAAGTTTTCCAGGGTCATATAATTTAGAAAATAATATGACAATAATTTAAACGTAAACTACTTTTTAGATTTCATTTCAATATAAATAAGAGGGAACACACTGTTACTTCCCTTTTCCTTCAGAGAATGCCTCTCTTCATTCATCCTAGAAAAAGATAGGCATAAATCTTTTATGTGACTAGAATAAAGGTCATGGCATATTTTATTCAAGGAAACATCCATGACAAGAAATCTAAATGCATCAACATACCTCAAAAGAACATGTTGTTTAACAAATGCTCTCATTATGTGTAACTCAGTTCAAGCTGCACAACCACGTATATAATCCTGTGTTTCAGTAGCCATAAAATCAGAGTCTCATTTAGGCTGGAAGGGACAGAGAGCTGCACCTCACCTGATGCTAATCCTCAAAACATGAAACGTCTGTAGTCAGGGGTGAGTTATCTGTCCTCTTCAAATATCTGCCTTAGGTGGGAATGAACTGCCTCTGAGAAGTCTTGTCTTGTCTTGATCCACAGACTTGCACATAGATGAAACATTTGCATTTTGATTTTCCTAAGTTAAACAAGAGAAATCTCAGGGACAGGTTGAGAACAACACAGACATAGCCATCACTGAAATACCAGGGATGACTGGACAGATGTGGAAAACATCTTAAAGTACTCAGGTCTAGAATATTTCCACCTTCCAGTAATGAAGAATTCTAAATACACATTAAAGTATTATTATAAATGTAGCATGGCAGGAATATTCTTTACTGAAAGTAATTTGACTCTATTTATTTAACTTTTTTAAAAATCCCCGAAAAGACTAACATTGGGCCCATCAGAAACTAGACTTTCTCAAAAGGTTGTAATTATTCACATTTCCATCTATGCAAAGAAAGACTCATCTTAAATTACTTGGCAAGACATGAGTAATCTTTTATCCAAGAGATAGAGCAGAGCTGGGGAGGGGAAGGGTGAGAGGACCTGGATGGGGGACCAGGGCTTAGGTCAATCTGCTTGCAAAAGCTGCCCATGCTGCTGATCCACAGAGCTAATCCTGCCAAGGATTCAAAGGAAAATAGACAGTTCCCTTACCTGCATAGCAAACCCCATCAAATCCAACTCCAAGGCTTTCTCACAGGAGCTAATGAACCAGTGGAAATCTAAGCTTTGAAAGACACAGAAACAAGTGGATCACACCGCATCTACGATCCACTGACATCTACTATTGTTGCTTCAGCTCACTGTTTTCCCCAGCATAGAAATTCTTCCTGTCCCCTTGCTTCTGTCAGCAGGGATAAAGATCTCAAGCTTCTACATATTTTCTGACTTAATCTTTCTGAGGTGTAAATGTGAATCAATGTGCAAGATTTTCTTCTTGTTTGAAGAGTAACCTGTTGTGAGTGTATCCACCTGAGATACTTATCACGTCTCCCTTTTTCTTTTTTGATCAGTCTAGCAATACCTGCACTGAGACCTAGATCTCAGAGCCAAAATCTATCATTACACATTAAAAATCTTCAAGGAGACTGGTAAAATTACTTAAATTTCCAAGTGGAGTAAATGAGACCTCTGCTGAAAACTGGCAGTATTTCTGAGCTGAGATACACATCAGGAGAAATGTCTTCTCTTCATCCTCCTTGCTCTCCTGAAGGCTGTTCTATGACTGAGTGGCTACAGTGTGTTTGAGCAGTCAGGAGCATCTGGCCAAGCACTAGCAGAAATCTCTTGGCATTAATAAGGCTGATTTTATCCTGTTTGAGGAAGCACAAGGGTAACAGAGAAATGAAGTCTGACTTTGCTGTGCTGGACACAATTGGAAAGGGACAGAATAAACTCAGAAAATGATCCACAGCTTATTCAGAAGTGTTTGAGTACAACTAAGGAAAACAGAAGAGTCAAATTTAAAACATTATCTCTGGAGCTGCTTTGTTGAAAAAAAGACAACCCCCCCACTTTTTTTTTTTTGCATATTTTCCATCTGAGTTAGTGAAAAAGAGCAACGGCATCAACTGTAGATGACAATGTTTATTCACTTCTTCCAGGCAGTTCTATCCACCTTGAAATGGGCAGTTGGAACAGTGGTTTTACTCACTTCCTACAGCTTTATTCTTCCCTCTATCTGCCTTCTTGCCAGCTTATGTGCTGCTGGATGCCTGGTGGCACCTAATGCAGAAAATGTGCTCTGCAAAACCAGAGTGTATTGAAAACAAACCCACCTGAATTAACACCTCAGCTTTTCTGTGCTGTGGTAGAGCTTCATGCCTTGCCTGCTCTGAGTTCACTGTGAACACTGAGGTCCCAAGTCCCTCTTGTTTTCAGGTGTCTTCCTTTGGAATCCTCCCTTTTTTTCATCTCTTCTGGCACAAATTTCAATGCTCAGTTAAAGTTGAGTGTTCAGGCAGCGATGTTTGGCCTGTTGCACATAAGACATGGATGTATTTACCTGAGTGAATAATGACAGTGGATGTCTGCAACAACCACTGGTCTAACCACATTTCCCTTGTTTCATACAACGTAAGAAAATCATGTAGAATACCCAGTGATGGTCAAAAATCTTTGCTGTCTGGTTGCCACCAGGGCAATAACATGAACTCTCCCTCTGCTGATGGAATCGTATCCTGGCCAGGCCCTGTCTTGATATATAGTTTTCATCATGGGTCCTATAAAGGGGGGAAACTGCATCATCTGAAATAGTAGATGGCACAGTGTGGCAGATTAGCCCCAGCCAGCAGTTCAGTCTCACTCAGTTGCTCACTTATTCAGCAGGATGGGAAGAGAATTGAAGGATACAGGTGAGAAAATTCATGGGTAGAAACAAAGACAGTTTAATGGGTAAAGTAAAATCTGTGCACACAAGAAAAGTAAAACAAAGCAAAGAATTCATTCACTGCCTCCCATTGGCAGGCAGATGTTCAGTCGTTTCAAGGAAAGCAGGGCTCCATCATGCACAACAGTTACTTGGGAATTCAAAAGCCCTCACTCCAAACGTTCTTTTCTCCTACCTTTTCCCTGTTAACTTATAATGCTGAGCACAATGACATTTGTTATGAGATTGCCCTTTGGTCTGTTGGAGTCAACTGTCTCAGCTGTGTACCCTATAAGCCTCTTGGCCACCCTCAGCTTAATTGCTGGGATGGAGGGGGATGAGAAAAAGAGGAAGTGATGAAGCTTTGCAAGAAATATTTAGCAACAGCTAAAACATAGTGTGTTATCAACACTGTTCTGGTCACAAACCCAAAACACAGCACCATATGGGCTGCTATGAAGAAAATTAACTCCATCCCAGCCCAAACCAGTACACACAGAGAAGAAATTTGTGATGCCTGAAGTGTCCATTTATGGATAACCCTTTTATTACCATCAACCACCACAAATTATCAAAGTGGTCTTTCACATCCTTAGTACTCTTCTGTAACAGACAAATGATGAGTCTGCTCCTTTGATTGTTTCCTCTTCCAAATGTGACATTCAGTTGATGACAATATTAATTTAGTACGAGCATTGAGAACTTACTAAGAACATGTCTTCAGACATCAACTGTTTTGAAGGGTCGTAAGTGGAAAAGTATATGGGTCTGAATTTGGTATCCAAAAAAGACAGTCTGGCTAGCCCAGCGCTGCTTCCTCAGAAATGTAGTCAGCTTTACCGGTAGAATAAAACAAACCAGCTAGGAGTCATTTAGTTTTGCTGTAAGCATAAACTTTCCTGAAAGTTAACAGACATCCCAGGTAGGCAGAGCAGATACAAGGTCATGAGTACTTGAAGATGTCTGCCACCAGGTGCAATTCATAAAGTCTTCTTGGAGACAGCATTCATACTCTACATCTTTTCTCAAAGCAAGGCAAGTCTTAATGCCATTGCAGCCATACCTACACTCTTGGTGGCTGGCAAAGGCTAGTGCCCTAGGAATGAGAAGCAGCGAACAGGCAGTATCTCAGCAAAGGCACTCTTATTCCAGCTGAGTTTGTAATGAGAGCCCTTTGCTGGTGAGTGAGCAGCACTGCTCTGTTGTGAGTACATAGACAGCATACTGCGAGATTCCCAGGGTGCCAGATGGAGGCTTGAACTGGTGTCAATCAAGTGTTTTCAGTTGAAGTGCTTAGAAATTGAGTCCAGGCCATTTCTCTGCCAGTTGGTTACTGACAAAAGAGCTAAACAAACATCAGGGAAACAGAAGAGAAAATAACGTTAATTACAAAGCTTTTGAGGACTCCTAACAAAATATATCCCACAAAAGCCATGAGGCAGGGAGATGACTTCCTCAAAAAACACCACTGTAGATGGCAAAGTTTATTAAATACTGAAAATTATATAAATTTGCCTAAGCAACATTTTTTGTGCTTGGTGTTTAAGTCATTCCATTTAAGCATTTCAGCTAAAGATTTTGCCTGCTAAATGCAAAAGCTACCCAACTTATCATGTAGATGTGCATAGTACAAAGATAACTGCATTTGGGACTTAGACATACCCTGCTCCAAGTACAAAGCCTCCATTCAACCAATGCAATGACAGAAATCCTCACTGACCACAACTGCAGCGTGATTCAGGGACTTAGGAGGGATGCACAGAAATGCCTTGGTCCTGAGGTGTGCTGGTCAGTTACAGCCCCAGGTGAAGGCACAATAGTTCACTGTTTGAAATAGCTAGTTTTCCAGAAGAGAGAAACCTCCACATGTCATCCATAGTAGGATTCAGCTTATATCTGAGACATCTAAATGTGGATGCCAGTAAGCTCTGGGCTGCACCCACTTCACTGTCATTAGTCTGAGAGGGAGCATAGGTGTCTGATCCAGTGCCACAGTCATAGTCCCAAATAGCAAAAAAAAAGCTGTGGGCAGTATGGCCTATGGAGAAAGAGATTGATGAAGCCCACTCTACCAGGGAAGCCAGCTCTATGACAGCCTTATTCACACTCTACGCTTCACCACGTCATTGACTTAATCCACTATAATGTAGCTTAAATAGTTAGCTCATACATAAATGTGTGTTTAGACATCCAGGTTTACATCTGTGTTAATCTTATCCTGAATACCATACCCTTAAGTGCCCGCATGGTCAAAGCCAATCAAACCACTGATGTCCAGCTTAACTATAGGGCTGTGTGTAAATTTAGGAGATGATAATTGGAACAACTGAACACCATGTTAAAGGATGGGGAAGCTCTTCTTAGAGCTTTAAGGCTCCTTTATTTTCCCTCATCTCCTAGAGGACTATGCCACATTGCACGGAGGAAGCCAGATCATGATTGTTTCATCTATCACTGGGGTATCACTCATATAGTGCATACTAACCTACTTCCAGACGGTATATGACTATCCAAAGGCAACAGGATGAGTCCTTCTCCTTGGCTGACCTTAGCAATGATTCTGCACTCACGTGGCAAAACTGCAATTGGTTTCCTCATTGAAGGGCTGCAGCAAAAAAAAGGAAAGCAAGGTAGGCTGCTAGCCAGAGGAGATGTCAGCAAAGCCAGAAAATACTTGCCAAGCAAATGTAACTAACTGCAGCTGCAAAATATACTATAGCACCAAATGCTCAACAGACAACAAGGCTGGATTCTGAAGACCTGCACAGAGCTAATGGGATAGAGAAGGAGTCCTCAGGAATTATATACTTTAACTTCAAAAGGGCTTGTTCTAGCTGTTAAATCTTCATTTTAAAGTAGCCCTTAGAGATACTAAATTCCATCTCATATCTTAAGCACTACCTTTGCTACCAGTAAGATGGAACCAGCCTTGTTAGTGTTTCCTTTTGACAGGCCATGCCCTTTCCTACAGTGCTTAAAAAAACCCTAACAGTCTACTCTTCTGTGCCCTATCTGAAAATAATAACAAACCACACTAACACCTTAAATATTTGCTCCAGAAACGGTGTGTCTCTTTACAAACGTAAAGTAGATGACTATATGTTCTAGAACATGGTGACAGTGTAAATCAGATTTTGTAATCACCAATTTGCTTATCCTCGTCAGTATTCAACACAAGCTGTAATGTGCCACAATTAAGCATGGTTGTTTTGTAGCTCTAAAACATGAATTTATGATGTATTTGTTTTTCCTTCCTATGTTATACCAGCCAGGTGTATAAGTGTTGCCCTTGCTGGCTGCCCTCTCGGTATTCTGATACTATTTACTCTTTGGCTAAAGACAACAAACGTGTCAGAGCTCTGCAGGTTATACGTGTGTTTTGATTCCTGAGCAGGTGAAACTGGTAATGAAATTGCAAAGCTCATGAACTTCCTGTTCTCACACCAGGCAACATTTGCTGATATTTAAGCAGCATCTACTCCTCCACTAAACCCAGAACATCTTGCTTTGTTTTTTATGTATGTAAAAGGCAGAAAGCAGAACCATAGGCCGATATTACTGCTCATGAAGGTGCCGGTTCCCTTTTCCCTTTGGGTGGTGAAGAGATATGAACTGTGAGGTATGAAAAAAAAGAGAGGATAGGCAGCTCCTGAGCCTCAGACCTACATGTCTTAATGTGAGTGTTACACTGTCGCCTGTTTTAAGTTGGATAATGTAAGTTCTTTTGTTAAACCATACCTATAAGTGGTGGATTTCCTCTCAGCTATTGCTATAGGCTGGCCCTGGCTTACTGAAAACTTCATTTTACTCTGGGTAAGAAATAAAAATTGTCAGTTATTGGTGTAGTTAAACATACTCTCAGATTTATCAGCTTCATTCAAATACTGAATAGACTTAGTGAACGTCTTCATAATGAACAGAACTTCATGATAATTAAAAACTGCAAAGGGAGGAAATTTATCAATGGTATCATAAGTGTTTAAAGCAGACTGGTTAGATACAGATTAATACTTGCACAGAGCTCTGTATGCCATCTGACGCATAAAACTCATACTTGGCATGAGAATCACAGTGTTTAAGCATTTCAGTCCTTTCTGCGGCATCAGCATAATTCTTTAGAAGTCAAACACTGGGAAAACAAGATATAATCCTCCAAATTATGACAATGCATTTCAAGTACTGCAGTTGAGGATTTAAAAAAAATTTTTTTATAAGATTTTTAAAATAGAGGAGAAAATAAAATGCTGAAGATGTCTCTTTTCTCCCGTAGCTGAGATTTTAGAAGAATATAAAATATTAAAACAAATTTGAAAAACTTGTGAGACTTGATAGTGATGGCTAGGACACCATATAAAGAATCGCATAAAGTTGTACTAACTTTATCAGGCTGAGCAAAGTACTCTTTTGACAAGATAAGAGGATAAATAAACTGTGCAAAGCAGATGAAAATCTTTTCTTTTAGGCTGTCATACCACTGTCTCATCCTGGAAATGAATAAATGAGGAAACCTACTAGCTCACCACCCACTGTGACATCAGTGTCCAGTTCCTGCCGCCAGCTCCAGCATCCCACGTCTCTCCCTGTCAGCCTTTTGCTGCCCTCATGCACTTCATTTTTGACAACATTTCTCAAAATTGTCAATTTATTACATGGTTGCCATGGAAGTTTGTGCTGAAGGACCAGTTTCTGCTTGAAAAGGTTAGCGGTTCAGTTTGTCTCCCTGCTCTACAGTGGCATGGTTACCTCTCAGATCCCAGGATCATGCAATGATAAAGCCAAGTCCTTTGTGGAGTCAAAGCTGCTTGGATAACATGGCACCACCTTCTGGGAAGCTTCCTTCTGGTCAGCGGTGTAAAAAAATAAAAGCCCTCTTGGTGTCATTCCACCTGGAACATCATTTGTACCGGTTGAATGGATCTGCAGTGTCCAAAGTGCTGTTTCTGCATGCTTTGAGACAGGCAGATGGGGAAGAGGAACTCCCATCTGGGCTTTTGCATCTGTAAGCAAATAGCAGCATATCCCCTACATTACATGCCTGGGTAAAGGTGATCTTATTATATCTAATACTTTTTAATTAAAGTCAAAGTCTCAAAAGACATAATGTGCAAGGTTTGACCAAATTATCTTTTAAGAGCACTGAAGAGGTTCTTTGATGGCTTGTTTGCACTGGGCCTGCCATTTGCTTACAGCCATAGCTCTGTGAGGGTATATATTCTGCCACAAACTTTTTCCTATGGGTTATTCACAGTAAGTGAATTGTAAGTGGATACCAAAGGTGGGACACACAGAGGCAGATTTCCTCACGGAAGTATGGCTGTTTATGAGTTGAGAGGCTATCCATGTGTCATCTAGTGTAGATGAAACCCAAACTTCCTGATGCTCGCTCTCCCACCAGGAATGATTCCTGGAGGCATTCAGTAAATGATGTGGTGGAGAAAGCGTGCTCAGATGGAAAAATCATGACCTGGAATGTGACTTTAGTGGCAGGATGTGCACTACCTGGCCATCCACTTGCTCCTGATCTCCTGCCCTACATGAGGCCACCACCTACAAAGGTGGCCTGAATGAGTAAATTTTGAAGTTCAGAGTATCTTCCTACTCTAAATCAACCACTGGCAGCAGCTGAAATAATTTTGCCTGGAGGTGCTTGCAAGAAATGTCTTCATTTTCTGCTAATAATATACAACACCCCCTGATATGAGTGTGGAGAGAATTGTATTTTTCAATTATCTTTTGAAATGTCTAGGAGAGGTGTGATCTGTTTGGCACAGCTTCCACAGGACTACATGGTTGGACTCGATGATCCAGTGGGTCTCTTCCAACTTGGTGATTCTATGATTCTATGATATGTAATGGCACAAACATTTCTATAGCTGTGTGACCAGTCTTTACCATAAGCCTCGTGATATGCAACATTCTCCCAGCTCTTGGAACTGCAGAGTATGCCAACATCTCAACTTTCACCTTTAAAAAAATCACTACGGCTGTGAAGACAGGCATGAAAACATGGTGTGAGACCAGTCTGTAGCTTTAAAATTGAAAATACCCATCATACTTCCATTGTAAAAGGAATAGTTTGTTCATTTTAATTTTTGTCTAATGAGATGGTTTGGCTGACAACCTGGTAGCATTTCCAAGCTTGGAATGACTGGGAGGAGACTGTTCCAGGAAAGCCTGGGCTGCTGGAGTGATGCTAGTGAACTCAGTGGTAACAATGAAGATGAAGGTATACAAAATAAAACTTTGCTTTTTCCGTGATGAATGTCATCTATCCTGAAATCTGCTTTCTTCCTATGAGAAAAAAAAAAAAAACCCTAACAATTTTTAAACTCTTGCCTTTTGTCTGATGGCATCTGATCATGCCTGTTATTACTGATCACCAGCTCTGCTGTAGGTGATAGCAATCACTGTACCTCGTGTAGTTTCTGAGTCAAAGACATAACTAAAGTAAATAGAGAGCATGAAGGCCATTTCTCTAGGCTCTGCAATCAAGGTTGAGTGACTGTATTTTGTTTCAACTTAGTTGCACTGATTGAAAAGTGAAATTGTGTTACTAAGTATCTCTCTCCTGCCTATTTATTAAGGGTCATTTGTTCATTCAGGCAGGCAACAGCCTGTATCTAGTTCTCTGAATTCTCTGTTGCATTGTACAAGTTCCTCCTCTGGCAAAAGGAGGGGGTTTGACTTAGAAATAATTTTGAAACTGAAGTAAAGCAATGGTGTACACGGAAAAATCTGATTAATCTGACCAAATGCAATGAGTAGAATAACATGTTTGCCTGAATGCAGGAGGCCAACATGACTATGGCATCTTGACTCTTGCACGGTTTCTGGGCCACATTTTCAAATTGTCACTTTTGCTGTGCAAAAAGTGAAAAATTAATCTGACACCAGCTGACATGTGGACATGAGAAGTTCCCTGCACATAATACATCCACTACAGGAAGGGAATGAGCTTATTCCAAGGTACAAAAAGCTATATCAGAGATAGTGATTTTCTACCTGGATCTCTTCAGCTGCAGAGAGAGTATTGCACTAAAGACATTGTAATAGTGTGACTGCTAGATAAGCCTCTACAAGTCCAGGAAGCCCTGAAGACACAGACCTGGGTGCCAGGCAGCAGTGTCACCTTGATACTACCACTTACTGTGCCTTACAGATTTCAGGTAGTTGTGGCTGCAATTGGGCAGTGCTGCCAGTGTACATAACTGCCTGTGGCCACCAAGACTCCAAATCCAGCTTCTGAGAAGCTTTAGCTTTGTGAAATAGCTGTTGTGTGTTTTGGGAGCCCAGCCTGCCCCCTGAGTGCACATCAAAACATCCACCTCGGCATTGTTTTCCTCTGGTTGAGTGTAGGGTTTGTAGGTAACGTTGGCATGAAATGTCACCTTGACTACATAAAGCTCAAGACTACAGATTACTTCTAATAATGACTGCACATACAGACACATGGTATGCATAGCAGTGGGTATGTGGCTGCACTATGAGCGCCCACCCTGGCATTGCCCATCCCTGTAGCCAGAGTCCATATCCCAGCCCACTCATCAAAATGAATGCCTCACCCTGTACTTACAGTTTTTACTTTTAGAAAGTTATTTTGCTTTTTTTTAATCAACTGATTTTGAGGTGGTTTGCCTGCATTTCCATGATAATAACTACCATCAATTGTTTGTGTGATGCTGCATCCAGTTTCTAATGCAGAACCCAATTATATTTATGAAATGTGTGTCAGAAAGTACCAGCAAATTATACCAAAGAAATCTCAAGATGATTTCACAAGTTGTTGTTATTATTATCATATGAGGTCAGAAGGAAACTGGTTTGTTTAGTGACACATTGTTTGATTTAGCAGCTGAGTGACTCACACCAAATTGAAGATTTGTTGCTACACTGAATGCCTAATTGCAAAGATGAGCTGTGCTGTTAGTTCAAAGACAGTGTGTAGGCTGAGATGAGCAGATGCCAAAATCATGAGGACAACTACTGAAGTTTAAATTATAAACCCTGCATTGAAAGCTGTGATTAAATATAGACTGTTCTTTGCTAATCACTATTTAGATTTTTCCCTCTTTGTTTCACTCTTCACTTTGACAGAAGCAACCCTATAGAGAGGACATGAAGCAGAGCTGAATGCCAGCGTTTGATTTGAATATTGCTTACACAGATCCTCCACTTCCACCATTTAATTAACACCAGCAAGGGTACCCAGGTGCACAAGTAACCAGAATTTTGATCTTATCCATTCTGTCTGAGATGGGATGACAGCTCACAGACCTTTCCCATCACCTCTGTGTCCTGTGCTTGTCCCAAAAGGTAGGTACATGAACCTCATTTAATCTATTCCATGATGCTTGCTCCTTTCTTACTTGGGGTCTCTGGTGCAAACAGGAGCACCTCAATGGAGCGCTTGGTGTGAGTGCAGACTCGATGGCTGCAGAAGGTCTGCAGGGGCTTGGAAAGACAGGATGCTGAAGTGGGTGCAGCTTAAACCTGATGGCAAAGATCCACTTTTCATCTCCAGGCTCTTTAGTTTGAAAAGTGCTGGCAGAGGCACTACTTGCTTCTTAACTTGGAGCCGGAAGTCTTGTCTCAGTGCCTAGATGTCCTTAGGGCATTTAGAAGAGAAGTATGGAGGATGAAGTCCTCTCTGAATAGAGAATCAGCTATGTAGATTTAATCTGATAACATTTTGTCTTGCAAGTCCACTAATACCATAAACCGTGAGGGCAGGAAAAGTGTATTTGGTTAAAACTGAAGCTCCTGGCCTCATCCCTGCCACAAGCCAAGGAGTGAGCAATCATTGCTGCTACAACATCCCACAAAGCACAACCTCATCTCCCACCACATGTCCCCTGCAAGGGTCAACTTTCTGGGTCACCAGCCCACCCTCCCCCTATGGTGTCTTCACTGACTCTTCATTTACAAGAAAGGTAGCAGGGAGGATCCGGGGAAATACAGGCCTGTCAGTCTGACCTCAGTACCAGGGAAAGTCATGGAACAGGTGATCTTGAGTGCTATCATGAAGCACTTACAAGAGAACTGGGTGATCAGGCCCAGTCAACATGGGTTCACAAAAGTCAGGTCCTGCCAAACCAACCTGATCACCTTCTATGATAAAGTGACTCGGCTGCTGGATGAGGGAAAGACTGTGGATGTGGTCTTTCTGGACTTCAGTAAAGCCTTTGACACAGTTTCTCACAGCATTCTGCTATGGAAACTGTCAGCCTCTGGCCTGGACAGACGCACACTCTCCTGGGTAGGAAACTGGCTGGATGGTCGGGCCCAGAGAGTGGTGGTAAATGGTGTTAAGTCCAGCTGGAGGCCAGTGACAAGTGGTGTTCCCCAGGGCTCAGTGCTAGGTCCAGTCCTGTTCAATGTCTTCATCCATGACCTGGATGAGGGCATTGAGGGTACCCTTAGCAAGTTTGCAGATGACACAAAGCTGTGTGCAAGTGTTGATCTGCTGGAGGGTAGGGAGGCTCTGCAAAGGGACCTAAACAGGCTGGACCGCTGGGCAGTGTCCAATGGCATGAGGTTTAACACGACCAAATGCCGGGTCCTGCACTTGGGGCACAACAACCCTATGCATAACTACAGACTGGGAGATGCCTGGCTGGAAAACTGCCAGGAGGAGAGGGACCTGGGGGTGTTGGTCTACAGCCGACTGAACATGAGCCAGCAGTGTGCCCAGGTGGCCAAGAAGGCCAATGGCATCCTGGCTTGTATCAGAAACGGTGTGACCAGCAGGTCCAGGGAGGTGATTCTCCCTCTGTACTCAGCACTGGTGAGACCGCTCCTTGAATCCTGGGGTCAGTTCTGAGCCCCTCAGCACAAGAAGGATGTTGAGGCTCTGGAGCAAGTCCAGAGAAGAGCGACAAGGCTGGTGAAGGGGCTGGAGAACAGATCCTATGAGGAGCATCTGAGAGAGCTGTGGTTGTTTAGCCTGGAGAAGAGGAGGCTGAGAGGAGACCTCATTACTCTCTACAAGTACCTGAAAGGAGGTTGTAGAGAGGAGGGAGCTGGCCTCTTCTCCCAAGTGACAGGGGACAGGACAAGAGGGAATGGCCTCGAGCTCCACCAGGGGAGATTTAGGCTGGAGATTAGGAGGAGGTTTTTCCCAGAAAGGGTCATTGGGCATTGGAATAGGCTGCCCAGGGAGGTGGTTGATTCCCCTTCCCTGCAGGTGTTTAAGGCACGGGTGGATGAGGTCTTGAGGGACTTGGTTTAGTGTTAGATAGGAATGGTTGGACTAGAAGATCCGATGAGTCCCTTCCAACCTGGTTGTTCTGTGATTCTGTGATTTCAGGATCTCACAGCAAGGCTATCACCTTGGCATCACAGTGCCTTCATTGCATGGGTCAGTGGTGGTCCCCCAGCACATTCTTGGGTGCATTTGTGTTTGTGCCTTCTCTAGTACAGTGGGTAGAGGCACAGGGATCCCCTGCAGTCGGCTGGCAGGACCAGGCACTCGCGGCACCCCCTGAGCCTCGGGCATCAGAAACACCTGCAACACCCGTCTCACCTGCCGAGACATCCCTGCAAGCCCTCCTACACGTGGGAGCGGGTAAGGGTACAGAAACCCTCCCTGGATGCCGCGAGAGCCTTTGCTTAGCTCACCAGCAGATGGTGCAGCCCCCGACACCAGCAGCCGCTCCAGACATAAGAAAGAGGCTGCTTAAATATTCCTGCAAGAAAGCCCCTGTGCTCCCGGCTTCTCCATTTCCTCGCTTTGAAGAATCGGTACTGGCTGTTGGGACACAGGCAAAGGTATTCCTTGGGCACTGGCTCAGGAGAAATTGCTGTGGTTGGCAGAAGAAAAGGTATCATGCTTCTGAAACGCCACTGCCCTTGTGGGACAACCTCATCCTGAGTATGGGGAAACCTGTTTGCCAGAGCACTGCTGGTTTTTTTTCCTAGGTGGAGACCGGCTTAAAAACTCCCTCTATGCCTTCCCCAGCCCAGAAGAGAGGGTATGAACTGTCAGTTCCCGCTGATCCCCAAGGAACCACAGCAAGACCATTTGACTGCTTCGGTGGTTTTGGCAAGGCAGCTCAGCTTACCCCTGAACCTGCAGCACATATTCACATGCATTGCTGGGGGAAGCTGCAGGATTTATGTGAACAAGGTAAGCATACAGGAAAAGCTAAGGACAGAAACCGTTAATACAATACACCCCAAAGCTGTAGGCTGAAATCCCACCACAGGCACTAGAAAAGGTACAGGTTTGTGATGCTGTCAGCACAGCACTCTGTGGTTGATGCCACGAGTCAGGACAATGCACTGAGGGAAGGCAAGGTGGTGCTCTCTTTGTGTACCTGCACAGCTCTCCTGGCTGTGACCACGGACCCAAACCTGCACAAACGAGATGACAGAGCCCTTCATCTGCAGAGAGCACCCTGAGCAACCCACTGCTGCGTTCATCACATCGCATTCAGAACCCAACAGCTGCAATAGTTTTATGGATGTAACAGAAAAAAAAATATTTATTTTTGACATAAAGCTGACAGTTATCTTTCCTCATGGCTTTAGGAAGATTAAATAAGGACCAAAGGGGGTACAGAAGTAAAGGAGCAAAGCAATAACTAGTTTGATTAGGAAACCATGGGTTTAGAGGCAAGTTACCCACAAAGCAAAGATTTTCCTTCTTCTGAGAGGGGGTACATCTGCATTTGGTGAACCATCGCTCCCAGGGGAAAAATTGCTGGGTGAGGGCTTCTCCATTGTCTGCAAAAGTGCTGTCTGTGTCTAATTGTTCCCCTGGAATAACAATGCTGACTGCAGGGCTTGTTCTCTCTTGCAAATGGATTAAGCTTCTGCCTCTCACACTTATTGGAGATATTGCCCTTCAGCTTGCAGGATTACCTTATCAGCAGCAACCAGATGGAGCATATCAGGGCCCTGCCAGTCATTCCACACCTGTTGATCCAATGTAGGAGCCAGAAAAATAATTGCTTAGAAACATGAAAGTAAAAGCCTAAAATTATGGCGGGGGCGGGGGGGAGATTTAAGGGAAAAAGCAAGAGAGCTGGGAACGTCTGGGAACTTCTTGCCTGATATGGGTATTGATGTCAGCACATTTTGGAGAATGACTTATGCGGCATTTGAAGCAGTTTGCAAATGTAAAAGAGGTGGAGACCCCAGAGGGGAGATATATTTCACAAGAAATGCCTATTTAGTGGCTACCAGTTGTGTTTAATTTGTGTACATTTAACTTGTGGAGATAACAGCAAATGCAAAAGGCTTTCTGAGAGGATGCCACACAGTGATGCTGTTAGCCTCCCACTCCAGGTGCCACTGCCCCTGAAAACACTGACAAGCAAGCCCAGGGCTCGCTGGTGCAGGGCTCCTGGTGTTCTTGGAACCACAAGGAGGAGCTCTGTGACGATGTGACTTCTCCACTGCTGCAGGCTGTGTCTGCCTCCAAAGCTCCCTGTGCAGTGGAGCGTGAAGGAACAACGTTTCTCAGCTCCCTATCCATGACAATTTCCAAGTGCCCTAGTGATGAGTGTGAATTAGATCAGATCTCCTTGGCCACCGTGGGGACGTGTACCATGAAACAGCTCAGGGAGCAAACACGTGCTAGCTCCGGGCAGAATTAGACCTGCTCTGTCTTCTATAAATCACTAGTGTGAGAATTAATTGATCAGTTTTGCTGCAGCTGGTTTGTATGCTTAATTATTTTGTGATATAAATCTGTCTCATATCAAAAGATAATATGCAGACAATCTCCAGACATAGTTGGATAACCTAAATAAACATTCTTTGAGGACTTACACTGTTCTTTGTCTAAAACTGGTATATATATGAAGGCAAATCTTGGTCAGCCTGCCAAGGATGTGATTTTAACAGAAGTTTAACTTGTTTACTCATTGAAACAAGGACAGTCCCCCAGCAGGAACAAAGGGCAGACCTGAGTTCACCAAGAGGAGACAATGAGGGAGGAGATAATATAAAGTGCATCAGAGGATTCTGAAGGCACAAAGGAACTGTGATGTACATTTGAGAGTGGGTGATATGAGTTCTGTGTATATTTAACCAATATTCCCTGAATATGTAACCAGCATTTCTTGGAATATGTATGAATATATATGTTTAACTGGTATAAAACTCTGGTAACCAGCCTTGGCATGATGCCTTTTCAGAAGGGCATCCAATTCAGTGCTGAATTGTGAAATAAAAAAAATCTTATTGCTTTTGCTTCGAAGACTTTGTCCTCTTTAATATTTTACCAGTGAATGAGTGTTTCTCACACTAGTCATGCCATGCGTGATGGTAATAGTGGGAGCAAATTAGAGGAAAATGCATATAAACATACACGTGGGGAAAAAACCAACATTTTTAGCTTTGACTTCTGCCCTGAGGACCCCCAGACTTGGAGAAGTAGTGAGGGTGTGAGGATGTTACTCTCATGCATCTGTCACTGTGCCAGAGGAGGCAGAGGGTGATAATCTCATCCTGCCACACACCTCACAACATCTCCTTGAGTGCTCTGTGTGCTGCTTAATTTTATGCACATGATTTGTATGCAGCTTTGCCTGTCAGGCACGTGTGCTGAAGCTGGACAGGCAGCACAGCAGTCTCGGCTTGATGGCAGCCTCTGACTGACAATCCTCCTTGGGGCAAGTAGGGTGTGCTCAACTGCCCAGCCTAACCATGGATATGGGGAACACAGGCTGGAGCCCCAGAGCACCGCACACCTCCAAGGAATGACTGAGGCTGTATAGCAAATACAAACCTACTGATGGCAATCAAAATAAGACCAAGAATACGCAAATAAGGCATCTGTGTATGCACTGGGGAGACAAGTTTCATTCCTCTGTCTCTATAGGCACCAGTAGCCCAAAGACTCAGGTGATGGCAGAAGTCTGTACTATGGAGAAATGGAAGAATTGCCTGTTTTATCCCAGAGGAGCCCCACTCCAAGAAGTTACTCCTGGAAGCCTCATTTTTAGAAAGATCTTATTGTTTTGATTCCCCGAAACTAACTTTTCATTATTCATATATTTTTGCTGTGCTCTATTGAATGATGGCAGTCATTCCACAATTCTTTATTTACAGATAAAGAATGAAAATAGCACTGCTAAAAACAGCAGGGGCTGAAGAATGCTCCTATTCAGTTTTCTTAACTAGTATTATTCCACTCAGTGGTTTTGGCATAATTTTCAATTAAAATTGACAAATCTCTTAGGCCAGCTTGCATTCATGACCTTTAGCCTCAAATTTGTTAACTCTTCACTGGAATAATTATGGATTAAATCTCTTCTTTCTTTCCTCTCCCAAGAAGTGATTAAGGCATATATCAGAAATTTCTTATTCTCCTTTTTTGCACTGTTCAGACTTGCCTGACCTCCTAAGAGGGGCTGGATTCCAATGCTCTGCTTCTATACAGAAGTTCAGAGCTGCTCTCTCATTGCTTGGGCCATTTGTGGTGTGTGAGGTCTTAAAGAAGTCCACTTCCCTAGAAGGAAGACCTTAAGAAGGACCACTTCCCTAGAATTTTATTTCATATCCTGTTGTAGGCAGCAACAGTTTACTGGTCATCAATGTACCAGGTAAAGCTTTGGGAGCTGGGGTTGTACTGAAACTGGTTTATGTACCTGTCATGGACAGAAAATATATTTTCACACCTGAGCTGCAGCACTGGTAATGAAATGGCACTGGGAGATATGCTGGGCATGGAATGCCACTGTCTCTACTGCCAAATCATCAGATCAGCTCTGGTGTGTTTTCAGTGGGGGGTAACAAGGGCTGTCTTGAACCAATCTCAGTCCCAGGGGGGTAACAGCACAGGCCAGGGATGTTGCTGGTGGGCAGTTGAGGTGGATCGCTTGATACTAAGTGCCTCTTCTGGGAGGTATAGTGTTAGGAAATATGTAGAAAACTGGCTCAAAGGTCATTAGTGGAGTGATGTTTATATAGAAAAGATCTATATACTGTTTCAAAAAAACCTGTTGTAAAAGTGTCTTTACTAGGTAAAATGGGTAGGACTCTTCTTGTCTGAATTGTCTACCCTTCAGCTGGTCGCCGAAGGCTCCTGCACTGTCAAGAGACAGAGACAGGTTCCTGTAAGCCTCTGTATCTGACCTATCTACTAGTCTTTCAGCTGGGACAAAACACTTCCCTGGAACCACCTGTTCCTCTCTGCTGGTTTTAAAGAGAGCTATATGTCTTCATTTGGCTGGCTGAATACCACCTCAGGCAACAGTGAGGGGAAAAAAAAGCTTTTCCCTTTGTGAGAAATGGGGCCTGAGTTTCTCACTGCTTCTTAGTACAGGAAGGGCAGAGGCTCTGCACACTCCTCTGTAATGGTGGAGTGAAGCAGAACCCAAATTTGCTGGCAGTGCTGCCCTCTGACAACGCCTGGCTCTCCAGGGATGCAGGCAGACACCAGCTTCTGCTGCTGCTCTGCAGGCAGCTGGCACATCCACTTGAACACAGTCACAATCAATCCAGACAAGCTGAGTTAAAATATTTCCCAGGAAATAATACAAATGGAAGCCAAAAATAAAAGATATAATTGTAATGCATTATAGCATCTTTGCCCCACTCTACATCTAGGGCAGCAGAAAGCAGTCCTTTATGGAAAAGGTGCCTCATAGAATGCCACAAAAGCAACCAATAACACAATCACTGCAAAATATTAATTAAAAGTGTGAACGAGGGACAGGCGGTTGCACAGTCTTTCTGTAATTTCAGTCATTGTGTAGAACAGTTGCAGGGAAGGGAATATGAATACATATATGTTTATTTACTAAACATCATCTGTTAAAAAAGCTGTCAGTAAGATTTTGTCTTTCATGAAACAACAGTGACATCCAGTGGTACTATAGGTGTAGCTAATGAAAGGTAAAGCCTTCCCTTCAACCTGCTCCCTGTGCCCTGGGAAAGGCTTCTTGTGCCCAGGCCCCTTGGAAGAGGCTGGCAGTATGCAGGCAGCTCCATCTGCTCACAGCCTAGGGCAGTGCTTCTTTAATGGCTCAACCTGTAAAAGAGACCAGAGAGAGAAAAAAAAGGCATTTTTTCAGAGCACAGAGTGAGAACACAAGCATTCCAGATGCTTTATACCTGCATACACAGGGGGAAAAAAAAATCAGTTATTTTTCTGAAAAGCAACGTCTGCATGTCAATCAAAGTCTCCTTCTAGATAAAAAAGCATAATATAAAATACGATTCCCGGGTACTTAATTTTACTTGCTCTGAAATATAATAAAAATTGTCTCTTCTTTTATTTTTTCCCATTTTCTGTTTTGCATAATTATTTATAATCTCCTCAAATATATTTTCCTTGGGCTTTCTTCCTAATCACTTCATATTTCCCTTTATTTTTTTATAATTTAGATATAGATTGGCTCAGTTAAATTTTCTTTTTTCCTTCTGACCAGTTCTCTTGAATAAGCTCTCAGAGAGTGCCCGTCTCATTCTGCCATTGTTTTGACTTACTTTCTTATTGCTTTCCATTGATTTTCCTGTAGGACTTAATTTTAATCCAGTTTACAGTGTCGGTAATCTGTGTAGCTTCTTTTAGTTAGATTTAGATTCCAACTCATTTCCTTTGCACTGACAACTGTCAGCCTTTCTCCATTCAAATCATTGCACTCGCTCTGTCTTGCACGTACAGTTCCCTTTCTGGCTGTGGCTTGCTGGCTTTCACCTCCTGCAGGCTGGAAAGCAGAGTGAGTGGCTGGGAGATCAGGTGACAGGAGGCAGAGCATCAGACAGACATCCCCTACACTGTGGGTTTCAGTTATTTAGTTGTGGCAAGAGCAAGCATTGGGAATGAAAACCTTTCCTCTGCGCCAGCATCCCAAACAATTACAACACAGAGTCCCACTGGATGTGGGAGCACAGTGCCAGAGGTGATCAGATCTGCAAGGTCCCAGGGGACATCAGGTCCATCTTCCCAAGGACTCACAGACACAAACAGGAATCAGACTCCACCTGGCATGGGTCTACTAGTCCCTGGGTTTGACAAGGAAGACTTGTTTGCCAGGGCTGCATGTAAAGAAGAATTAGCCAACAGTGTGAAGCCCAAATTTATCAGTTGAAGCATTTGAAACCCTTCCATGCTCTTGTTCCTGGAGTGGTGAAAATTTGTTGCATTTTAATTGCCATTTGTCAGGCATGAAACTGCAGTGAAATGTAAATGCTCTGCTTTCCAGGGTAAATCTAGGAGGTATTTGTAGCTGTACAATGCTGTTCTTTGGTTTCTTTCTTCTTCTTCTGTCTTATCTTTTTTTCTTGTATGATTCACATGTCCAATTCCTCCTTTGAAATGTAAATGAAAAAGCTATTCCATCAGATCTATATAGAAAATCATCAGTGCTCTTATCTCTAATAGCCTAACCACAGATTTGAGGGAAAAAACCCACTATAATATGAGCATACATTTCTCTCAGAAATTTACTTCTTTATAACATTTAATTAAAGATTAAAAATAATCTTTCCAGTTATTTTTCCAATAGATCTGTCTTTCATTTCTTCTGTAGGAATAGTGTGTAAACTCTTAAAAATTAATTAAATAGTTGCTGTGCTTGTCAGGAAAGGAGCAAATCTGCAGTATTTTCTGCTGATGATATTGAACAATGACAATACAAACTCAGCTGCATCTATTAGGAAACATTATGTGCTCTTTCCTTGCCATACTCCCATCTTTTGTCCAGTTGCCAACTGGCTTAATCTTTCATCTGCACATAATTTTCACTTAATGGGAATTTATTCTTAAGTGCCCTGTCCCTCAGGAGCACATTTCCTCTTTGTCCAGCATGAGTCTTTCTATGCAGATTGCAGCAGTTATTGGAGCATGATGAGCCTTATTACTGGTATTGATTTGTCTTAGGCTGCTGTCTAGACAGCTTTTTACACTGAACTATCACACACAAAGACCCACCTTTATATTTCAATGGCTATTTGTTTTACTCATCGAGGCATAGGCAGGCTTACTCTGATCAGTTCAGGTGATCCTCTGAAGCTGTTCTGCTCCATAACTTGCAAGGATGCAGCAAGCAAAGGCAAGGTGGAGGTTGTAAATGAAGTGTTGTATCTCGCAGACTGCATGGGTTTATTTTTAGGCCAGTACATCAGACACACATTTGAGTGATGGGAACTTGCTGTCAGCTACTCCTTCTCTAAGTGACTTTTTGAAGTAGCTCAGTACTCCTCTCCACAATGCTTGCTCTATCGCGGCGGGAGCAAGTGAACCTCACAAACAAATCAATATGATTTCAGATGAAGTCTTTTATTATGGGTTAACTCGCTGTTTATATAGACCAAGCAGGCCAAAACATGAGGTAAATATTGATTGGTCACTTCTGCCCTAGCAACCAGCCTTTTTTTGACAGCCGCCCAATCCACATAAATTTGTCGCTAGCTTGCAAACTCCTGCCCCCCATCTTCAGTAACATAACTTAACAGAGTCATTACCAGTCTTTTTGACTTTACCAGCTCCACCCTGCCAGAGCTCCTAAAGAAACAATTACCAACATTGCTCCAGGTTTCTCACTCCTGAGTGGCAGGAGTGGGATTTCTGCCTGAACACTGCAGGAGGAAATAAGAGAGATGCAAGGCTCCCACATGAGGTGCAGTGGGTCTCTACCTACAGCACCTTTCTCCATGAGTATACAGAAGTTAGGAACAGTTGGCAGTATCTCCCCTAAAATTCTGGGATGCAACATTGGAATTGAATTCCTAAAGTAAAAGCTAAGTCTACCTCAAACTTACCCTAGAAATGCTGAGCTGCCAGATATGCTTCCCCTTCTCTGCCATGACCCATTTATCCAGTTATGACATTAAACTTCATTACCTTAACTGTTACATATACGATCAATTTAAAATTAGCAACTTTGATTTGTTAGTTTGTTTTCAGTAGAACTATCTCAGGGTCTGAAAGTACCTGCAGACTGAGAAATAATGGAGGCGATTTGTAGTTCAAGTCAGCCAATCTCCTTAAGGACTGAGGGCTGTTCAGAAGATATTTGTTGTCAGTCACCACCAGACTCTGATCCCACCAGTACTTCCATGCATGCAGTTAGCAGTTACATTTTAAGAAATGACTAGTGATCACTGACGCTTAATATTAAGCAATTGCCTGTACACATATATTATGGTAGCTGAAAACAGAATTTGAAAATGCAGTCTCAGGAGGCTGCTGATCACATGGTAAATGCAGGACAAGGTGTGTATGGTGTTTTCAAATCTTTGGTGTATATACTTACATGGACTTACATTTCATGGACTATTTGCAAAGTAAGGTAATAGTAACATGAGTAAAGCTAAGAGGCAGTTGAATCAAAATTAGGTATTTGGGTGCTCAGTTCTGAATAAATGAGGTCTTTGGAAAGAAGTCAATTTAACATATATAATTTGCATACATGCTCCCTTAAAAATTTTACCTGGAATGTTAATTATCTGGAGAAACACTATCCTGCATCAGTGCAGAAACAAAGGGAATAATTTCATGTCATTTGAGATTACAGAGTTTTTTTCCCACTGAACATGATGGAAGCAAAGCTCATGTTTCATGGCTGTCACGTCAGTGTAACTCACAGAGGCATGCAGCCCTGTTACCATAGCATCAAGGCTCCTCTTGCAGCACATTTCCCATCAAGTGCTAGTTAAGGTTTTTTTTCATACATGCAAGAATTGAAAGCAAGTAACATGTTAATAAAAAGTCTTTAAAAGAGAACATGTACTTTGCTAGAATTATATTGTAATAAGGATGCTGAATCTCTAAGTTTCCCTTTGATTATTCTGACTCCTCTGTCACATGATGCTGAATTATCATCTTTCATAAATATACTGTAATTTCCATTAACTGGAATAGAAATTTGCCATGAAATATGGAACATGAATGTGTGGATAAATATAGGTACTCCATCTCAGCATAGCACTCGACGTTTTGTTTCTTATAATCACATGTATTAGATATACTGCACAAACAGATAGTAAGGGTAAATCCCTGTCCAGTCTTGGTTCAAGACCCAATTAAACAGATAAAATAATGAAGGAATAGCAGGATGGCAGCCCCCATAATTTCAACGTAAGTCCTGGATTCAGGAATTTTAGGTACCTTTTCCGATTTGCAAAAATTAGAAGCCTCATCACCCAGGATATCTCAGTCCTGCTTAAGGAAACAGTCACCCTCAGAGTACTTTTGATCCCATTGCTCCAGGAGAAAGCCCAGGCCACCAACGGTCAACCAGCTGTCGTGATTAAATAGGATAACTTCAGCCCCATGTTGACAGTTTGTAAGTATGGAGAGATTTGTAGAAGTGCTTAATTTGTGTCTCTGGGTCTAGGATGTAGATCATCATCTGCAAATATCTAAAATCATACTTTCAGCTCCATCAAAGTACTTCTAACTCAACATATTAATTTTTATTAGCTTCTGTGGTCTGATAAAATAGTGTGTTCTCATTAACTAATGGTAAGTCTGACCACTGCTGTCTTCCTATAAATCTAGCACGTTTTTAAAAAAGGAAGCTTTGTATTGTAGCAGGCAGCCTATAAACTGGCTTTTATCAAGCTGAGCCACTTATTTGTAAGCTTCTCTATTAGGGAGCTCCAGATAAGCCATTTCTGAACTGTGCAAGGTTTGAGGACTGGAGACCAGAGTCTGCTCTCAGTGACATTGATGCAGATGTGGAGTCTGTAGTTGATGCAGATTCAACTCTCTGTATTTGATAACTGGATGTATAAAAGCTGAAAACCCCTCCAGCTACACTCTCATCCAATTCAATGTGAAGTCAATTCTTCCCTAGAGCTTCCTTTCTCCATTGAATGAAATATTTCATTCAGAGGGAGACAGGAACACCACTTGGTTTTTCAGCACCCTTTTAATCTCGAAGTAGGATTAAAATGCTTTTTGGTTTAATGCTAATCATATGCCCCCTGATTTTAAAGTGACCTGGAGTTCCTGTGAATTGTTTTGTGTGGTGTGACAAGGGTGCTTCTGAGAGGATTAGAGAGTTGTGCAGGTCATTTAAGGTCAAAAAGGCCTCCTGTTCATTTTCAAAATACCGGAACTTATTTCCTAAATATTTCTTTCCCCTGCAAATATTCCAGTATGTATAACGCTGAAATTTAAGATATGTTTTGTCCACTTCAGAGACCAGCCTGGTAAGGGAAGCACCCACTATGCTATCAGCATGATTACTCGGAGTGTCACTTCCAAAGGGATGTCCTGAAGTACCCCTAGTCTTTGGGTCCTGGGTGTAAAGTTCCCTTTTGGCACTCTGGTCTCACACCAGTGGGGCACACCTGGGCATGTGGCTGATTTCTTACTAGACTTTTGCAGAGCTGCAGAGTGTGCCTTTGTAGTATCGCTTTCTTTTTACCTCATTTCCCTCTTCAGGCAACACTGCTGGGAAGCTTGGGTCCAGGTTTGCATAAACAAGGTTTAAACTCTCCTTAAGGGTTAAAACATCTGACTGTAGATCTACTGTGCATTTTGAAAAGAACTTTTGTGCTTATACAGCTTGCTAAGTTCTTAGACACTGATAAAAGGCAGAGAGACGAAGTCACCTTGGAGAAGAAAATTATTTTCTAAATTAGGCATTGCACTTTTCTAGTCAATAAATTTAGCAACATTTTACAAAATCTCTCCCTAACTATCTGTCACTTTCAAGTGCAGATTTTTAGTTTGTGTAAGAGCATGATGCAAGGTTTGGGGTCTTTGTCAGCAGAATTTGCTGGCAGCCTGAAGTAAAAATAACTCGTCATAGTGGGAACTCTTTAAAGTAGATTAATTTCTTGTTGCATTCAAATTACTTGGGGGAGGGAATTTTCTATGGTAGCTTAAGCTCCCTCTCCCTTTCCTTCTGTCTCTTCTCACTTTGCCCACAAATACTTGTGGGATTCCTGCTGATATTTTACTGTTTATTTATTGCAATACATGTATTTTCAAATTCTGCATGCTTGAAATGGTTCCAAGAGCAGAGGACTAAGCAGTATAAATTATCTTACCCATCTCAGCACTATTTGAACTATCTCTATCTTCAAATAGTTATTCTTCTTAGGCATATTAGCTTTATTTAAAAACATTTCACTGAGTTATTTGATTTGCAAATCAGTCATTTAACATTCAAATCTTGCCTATAGAAATGTGTTCCATACAAGATCAGATTAAAGAAACTTGACTTAGGAGAGAGAAGGTAAAGAAGTATAGAGAAGGTAGAAAATTAGTGACTGTTTCTCACAAGTAGCAATTAAAGAACATTAAAACATATTTCCAGGAAGCCTCAAAAAATGAAGAAACTTAGCAGAGAACACATAATTAAACTGTGGAACTGAGCTGCTGCCAAAAATGCCAAATGTGGATACCCATACAATGCTGAACACTGGCGATACAATAATAAGCTCAACTGAGTTTTTGTCCAACTCAGCCTGTTGGGTTGTACACTCTCAGGTTCTGGTTGTATTTCTTACCCTACATTTAGAAAATGTAGTAATTCACCTAGTTTCAGAATATTAGATCACAAGTAACTCTGTGCTAATCCATGGATGTAGTGGGAATTCTTACTGTATGCACTGAAGGCATAAATCCCTCAATCCCACTGGGGCAGGACTCATATAGAATCGTAGAATCATAGAATAATGAGATTGGAAAAGACTCACTGGATCATCGAGTCCAACCATTCCTATCAAGCACTAAACCATGTCCCTCAGCACCTCGTCCACCCGTGCCTTATACATCTCCTGAGAAGGTGAATCAACCACTTCCCTGGCTAGCCTGTTCCAGTGGCCAATGTCCCTTTCTGTGAAAAATTTTTTCCTAATGTGCAGGCTGACTTCCCAATCAGCCTCATGGCCCATTCAGCACCTGGAACAGTTACACAGTTCTGTTTCTTAACCCTGAAGAAAATCAATCACATTCAGATGGCAGATGGATTTTTGAAAACGAGAAAACAAGAATTTGAACAAGGCATTATGCACCAACATTTTGGCAGAGAAAAATGCTTCATTTCTGAGCCAGTCCTTTATTGTCCTTTCAGGTGAACACATTGTCTGCCAAGGAGATCTGCTCTTTGCATACACATAAATACATGCAAGTCTTCAACACTGTGTCTCAGGGAAGACAGAAGGAATGAGGCAGCATGGACTCAAAAAGTCTTATGGTCAGCCACAGGCAAGCCAAAGCTTGCACAATTCTAGCATTGCACAACCCTGGGATGTGGCTTAACTCAGAAGCCCAGACTGGGGGTGAAAGGGGTTCCTGATGCTGCCAGGTGTCACTTTTTCACAAAACTTGAATGCATTTAGATACCATTGCCTATTCTTGGGGGTCATCTGTGAAAGGCAACTCAGGAAGCTCTGCGTTCCATTACATAACCTATGCCTTGTTTTTCTTTTGTAAGCCGTGAAACTCTGGATTAGCTAAATTGAGGACCTGACCTGAACTCCATGGTCATGAACTCCATGGTCAAACTGACCTGAACTCCTCCATGGTCCTGACCTGAACTCCATAGTCAAGTTAGACTAGCAAGGATACATGGCATTTTCTGTAAAACTAGGGAAATTTCGTGCTTTCATGGCCTGCACTAAGACAAAGAAAAATTTCATCTAACTCTTTGAGTCCTTGTGTCCCAATGATTTAGAAATATCTGCCTTTTCAGGTGAGACCCTCTTTCTCTGGAGTTAGCATGCTGTGATCTTCCCCTCTGTCCTAATTACAACAAAGGCTAAACCCCCAGTATTGATAAGTTTTCCTATCTATAGCTAATTTATGCATGTGGTTTTTGCAGGACTGGAACAGCATCTGAGAGCTGACAGGATGAAGTACCACTGTTTCTCTATGGCTGCCTATGTTGTTAATGCCTATTTTCACAACAAGCAGGCAGGATATTCTACTGTAGAAAAGTGGGTCAGAAGATGCAGTGTAGAAGCTCCACAGCATTTTCCCAGCTCTTTGGCCTAAAGGCCAAAAAGACTTCCTGAAGGATAAGTATGCATCTATTTGGTGTGACTCTTGGGAAGATATGATCCTCCTTTATGCTTACTAAGCACTATTTTTCTAGGCTGATTCAGTATTACAAAACCACAGAGCTTCACATGGTAACACTTTGGCTCTTTTACTCCTTCTGCTCGAGTTTGTTGCTTACTCCATCTTTGTAGCTGAACAGATCAGTTCCATTCAACTTGAAACAAAAGCAATGGATCACAGCACCGAAAATTTCTCTTCCTCAGGAGGAGAAGGAGTCAATAAGCAGCTGCCACAAGCATGAGCCTTCTGTGAGGGCTTTTCTCAGACTCAGCAGGGGAAATGAGATTCAGGCAGACTGTATAATCAGTGATTCTCTCCAGTTCCTGAAAAAGGGCAAATAGACTTAAACACCCAAATTAAAAAAATGCAGCTGAATGGGCCATGAAATGCAGCATCTACCAAAATAGCCTTCTTTGAGCCACTAGTGTTCTGCTTTACAGAGAATGCATCTCTTGTGTACGAGTAGCTGTGGGGAGAAAAAGAAGAAAATAGAAGGCAACTCTGTGAAATAAATATTGCTTTAGTTCTCTTTTAAGCATAAAATATCTCTAAAATCATCAGGGTTTGTAATAGAGGGGTATTATTTTTCATAAATGAAAATGTCAGAAGTCCGATGTATGGGTTTGTGAGTTTAATGGAAATGGTCTCCGTTGTAAAGGTGTGCTTTATATTCTAGTCATGACGCATCAGCAGTTTATTCTGGAATTCATTCTGAGGAGGTAATGACTAGGAAAATGACAAAGAAAACTGTTACTGACCATTAGTGAGCAATCACTCTGCCATATTACCAAGATAATTTAGATAAATGTAGGGTTTAGCTGTCTCCAAGGGAGACGGGATGCTGATATCTTAGATGGTGCTGCTTTTTAAAGCTTTCAATTTGATGAATATATATTTTTGTCTCAAAGATACAAACTAGTTCCTCATATCTGCCTGATGAAAATAGTAATAGCTCATTTCAGTGCTGTCATCTTTGCCTGGTTGTGTAGAGCATGAAGCTACATAGTTTTACAGCAAATATGGAAAGCTCTGTTTGGAAACAGAAGGTATTTAATAAATGAATGTAGAGCATACGATGTTTTTCTTCAATTGGCTGCCATTATTTTAGCAGCTGCTAATTATGCAATGTTGATATTTAGAGAAAGAGTAACAGATTTATCTGTTCCATCTGGATAATCAGGCTTTTAGAGCATGTCCTTCTACCAACATTGGACTTAACTCTTCCTGGGTTTATTTCCTCTCCTGAGGCCATATCAGGTTAAATTAAAAGGTGCAGAATTCCAACTGAGATTACTAGACAATTTTGTTCCATTTTTTTAAGGTAGTTTCACTACTGTCGTCACTGGTATGAGATGGTTTACAAAGAGCTGCATTGGATCAGCTTGCTGTTAAGGCATGCTTTCAGAGCACATGTTTAGGTATCATGTATAAGATGGGCTTTTCCATGTTTTACATCAAATACTGCACCCTTCTCCAAAAGCATACAGTTTTGCAGGAAGGCTTTAAAGCAAAGTCTCATTAGATGACTACCCAGACCTAAAAACAGGTGCAGGGTATCCAGAAAAAAAATGTTTGTATAGTATGTACAGTTGAACTATACATGCACAGGGCGATCTTGGAAGTTCTATAAAGCCACTTTATAAAGAACTCAGTTACCTTTGTATTCATAATCTCCGTATGTCTATAAACAACCCCTAAATTAGTGAATATCTACTCAACTTGCTTGACAGGAGCCACTCTGCTCTGGTTCCACAACCTGAGCTTTAATCTTTAAATTGACTTCACATTCTTGAGCATTGCCTAAGTTGTGATATCTATCTGAAATGGAAAACATCCTGAGCCAGAACCAGAGAAAGGGGCTGATTAATTTCTAAGGCCATTATCTTTCCAGACACAAATGACTATGTAGAACTTCAACTTCAATGATCTTCTAACTAGGAAACAAATGAAACAAAAGGAGGGCAATTATAGTCTCAAGAACTGATGCTGTGAAAGGTTTAGGATTAGACCTTGTTACTTCTGAACACGTGGTCAATATTTTCCAGTGCAACTTTATGCTTTTGGTACAATTCAGTGGCATAACAGTTGAATATTGGGAGGCCAAAATTTAAAGAGCTGGGATGTGGGAGAGCTGAAAGGACAAAACCAGTGCAGGGGGCTTGTCAGATGTGAAGTTTAGAGATGCAATTTACTATGTCTTGGAATTTGATGGGGTACAAATGATACCTGGATAGTGCATTAGGATTAATTTGGGATATAGAATAAACTGCCCTGGGCTTGCTGTGGAGCTGAGATTTGTGTCGCCGACAGTTCATGAGAATAATCAGCAAACCTAACTGCAGCACACCACTCCCCATATTCACTCCCACGCCCTCCCTCCCCCCGGAGCAGTGTGCCTTCACTTTACAAAAACTTCCTAAGTTTTGTTAAGTCATAGAATCATAGAAAGGTTTGAATTGGAAGGGACCTTAAAAATCACCCAGTTTCTATTCCCCTGAACTCAACACATTAGTCCAGGTGGGGTCTAACAAGTGTGGAGTAGAGAGGGACAATCACCTCCCTGGACCTGCTGGCCATGCTTCTGTTGATGCAGCCCAGGATACAGTTCTGAGCTGCAAGCACACACTGCTGGCTCTTGTCAAGCTCCTCATCAATGAGCACCCTAAGAGACTGACTTCTCAGTCCTTGATGTTAGCACTGCTGAGAGAGTTATACGACCACCCGAACTAAACATTCTCAGTGAAACAGCAATCCTTTCAGGTACTTGGGTGCAAGTAATTCCTCTCTTGGCTGCAATCTCCCTCTGCCTGACGGTAAAAAGTGCCAATGAAAGCATTATTAATACAGGCTAAATTTTCACCATTAATGTGTCATCAGCATAATTAATTTGATCAATTTACTCTGTTGATTTATTTTGCTCAGGCTAGAGTTTTCTGTCTTTTTCAGCCTGCTTTTTGACTCAGTGGTAGTAATATTGAATATGGAATGCCACATCTATTTCCATAGCAACAGACCCTTCTAAATCTTGATTGGGAGTTTTTAGCAGTGCTGTTTGCTCAATACGTGGGTTTTGAGAGGAAAGCTTTGGTAAAACGCAAACCTCTGAAGAAGGTACATACAAAGAAAAAAAGAGGGAAAGGAAGATATTTTATGGAAAAACTCTTCAGAATTTAGTAGGATGTGTTTCTGTAAGGGTTTTGATTCCAAAACCCTTGTGAGTTAAGATTCATACTAAGTGTACCTGTGTTGATATTGGCTGGGGTAGAGTTTATTTTCTTTATAGTAGCTGGTATGGGGCCATGTTTTCAATTTGTGCTGCAAATAGTGTTGATAATTCAGTTATTGATGAGCAATGCTTACACAGAGCCAAGGTCTTTTCTCCTTCTCATACCACCCCACCAGCTGGTAGGCTGGAAGTGCACAATGTGCTAGGAGGGAACACAGCTGGGACAGCTGGCTCCCAAAGGGATATCCCATGTCATATGATGTTATGCTCAGTATATATAGCTGAGGAAAAAGGAAGGAAGTGGAGATGTGCACAGTGATGGCATTTGTTTTCCCAGATAAACATTATATATGGTGGAGCCTTGCTTTCCTGGACATGGCTGAACAACTGCCTGCTGACATAAAGTGATGAATGAATTCCTTGTTTGCTTTGTTTGCATGGGCGGCTTTTGTTTTACCTAATAAACTGCCATCTCAGTCTACAACTTATCTCACTTATACTCTCTCTAGTCCAGCCAGAGGGGAGTGGGCAAGCAGCTGGATGTTGCTGGCTGGGGTTAGACTACAACAATATCACATGGTGTGTGGTGCCAAAAGATGAGTAAGAATATCAGCCTTGGGACAACACATGCCTCTGCCTACCTAAAAAACCACTTTTTTTTATTCCCACAGAAGGTGTGTTGCAATACCTTCTTTATTTCCTTAAAATAGATTTTGTTCAGTGTGCAGTTCCTCTTTCAAGTCAGATGTGTTGTCACCAGGGCTGTCTGGTCTTCAACCAGGGACCAAAGGGAGGTCATATGCTTCTAAAGTCACTTAGCAGGTACTCATTTTTGTTTGTTTTCTTTTTTTCCCTTAATACATCCCTACTTTTCTGAACTTTTCAATCTCCATGTGTTTAATTCACTGAAAGCGCAATTCCCAAAGGGGAAAAGGAGAGCGTATGTACTTGTTATGCAGTCAAGAACCTTGAACTAAAGATGCTGATGAACTGGCATAATATCTCTAATACTACGTAAAGGTTTCAGAAGCTTTCTGATTAATCTGAATTGTCCTAAGAAATAACAGAAGAATTATGAAACCCCAGCATACTTTCTGCAAACAGCAGCATAAAGGCCAGCAATGATTTAATTTGGTAATCTTACATAAGCAACATTTTTTCATTTATCCTAGTTGGTGAATTAATATGAGCGCAGAAGTCCTCTGGCCTCTGATCAATTCTGTATCAGTAGACAATAGTAGTGGAACCATGTCAGTCATAAAATATCAGTTTTAATTCATTCACTGGTCTGAACGTTGCAGGTTTACTTCACAGAATGTCCCCATTTTTTGATGTTGGATCACTGCAAAAAATGTTCAAGCCTAAATTAGGTGGACAAAACATACAGAACTGTATAAAAATTTGTCATGTAGATAGTCACTAGCAGGATAGCAACTACCACGGCATCCATTACTGCACTAAGATATTGGTCACTTTGCCACTTTTTCAATTCTTTTCTTTGTATTTAAACAATTGTAGTAAAATTAAGAAAAGTCTATTTATTGTTTGATATTTTTTCTTGGAGGGGTGTTTGTAGCGGCCAGACCACAACCATGGGCAGCCCAGTGCACTGCCCTGAGCAGGGTCTAATAGCTAGAGAGCAATGAAACCATAGTGCAAGCTGTCAATGAGGTGTCCTAGCTCTACCATTCCAGCCTCTGCGAATTTAGACTTCAGACACTTCTTGAGACAGAAATAACTATCTGTCAGTGGACTTTTCTTCCTGTAATTTGTCTCTTTGATCATATGGAAACAACACTTAAAATCCCCAATTCTGCAGCATGGAGCTGTACAGTTTTTTGCACAACATGGGAAAAGCAATCTCATTTTATTTGTCTTGAGCCTCTGAAGTTTTCATTGTGAAGTCCATCTGCTCTTTCCTCACTGTTACATTCACCCTGTCCAGGCCCCTCATGCTTTTATAGACTAGTATTTTCATTTGTTGCTGCTTCAAGTAAAAGCATCCTAGGGTACTTAAATATCCTACTCCCATTCTCTGAAGCTTTTAGTTCCAGTATGTCCCACGTGGGCTGAGTTCTGAGGACCAGAACTACATTTACAAGTCAAGACACAAATACATAATGCAATTATGCAGAGGCACAATCATCTTCTCTGATGTTTTTGCTTAGTTTCCTAATAACTCCTCAGATTTGGTGTGATTCTTTAACTGAGCCTTTGGTTTGGACAGATCCTCTGGTGAGGTGGTTCCTGCACAGGAGCTAATTTAAATTCCTCTTCAATGAATCAGAAAGCAAAATTTATTCTGACAACTTGTTATCTAACAGTGACATATATTGATTCTGTATCTTACATTCTTTATATTGTTTTCTCCATGGCCCTCCATTGTATTATATTTGGTACAAAATGTCTCTAGTACAGTCTGACAGTTGATAATTGGCACCTGGATTGCAGGCTGTATGGAACACAGCACTGGATGTCTCATTTTACACTTTACTTCAGAAAGTAATACTAACACTTGTCCTTTTGTGCACAATATGGATACACTTCCTCACACACACTGGTTCTTTGTTAAGAAGTTGATGTAATATTTCATGAACAGAGTAATGGTAATGTTGAAAGACAAAAACCCCAACACTATCTGGAAAACAGAGTCATAGAATCCTAGAATAACCAGATTGGAAGAGACCCACTGGATCATCGAGTCCAACCATTCCTATCAACAACTTCTTCTCCTTAGAACAGTATAGAAAATTGTCCAGTAATTGGTTGCCCACACAAACAAAACAGTTTGACAGAATATATGTGGGATAAAAAAAAAATTCAAAAGCCATGACTGCAAAAGAGAAGCTTAGCAGTGCATTGCTAAGAGCACATCAGTGGTATTTTTCTGGCTCCAGCTGAGACAGAGCAGGCTTAAGTCCACCAGCTGCTGGGACATCATCATGTACCTCCCATGGAGCTGGGCTGCAGACTGCGAGGCTCTCTCCTGGTTTGATTTGCTGTTCATTGCACTTCTCAGACCCCTAGGTGTCTTCCTCTCTGCCTCTTCTTCAGCAGTGTTACGAGAAGTTGCTGGACTCCTGCCTTTATTGCTCACTGCTCTTTAGTGTGGTGCATCCAAGCAGGAGCCTTGTGATAACAGCAGCCACAGTAAAGGCAAACTGCAGGATCCCCTGTTTATCCTGCTGGAAATGGGCTTCCCGTGACTTCCCTGGTGCTCACATAGTTAACCTTACAGCCACCCCGACAGCCTTCACGCTCTCCTGCCCTGCCCATAGCCCTGCCACAGCTGGTGCGTTTTCATAGAGGAGGGAAAACACAGACTGAAATGCTGAAGCTACTAGACAAATTGTCTTGCAAGATGTTATGTTTTCCTGAAAGGGTGATGCTCTTATACAGACGTGGGAGATTTTTAAATTGCTGTTTCTAAAAATACCATAATTCAGGTTGCAGATATCCAAAAGTGTGAGGGACGGTAAAGTGTGCCACTGATGGAGGAATTTGGACTGTTCACATGTGACGAGGGAAAGATGTGACCCAGTGTTGCAAGACAGAAACTAGAATCTTTATTTTCTTCTATTTTTAATGACGAATGTAATTCTATACTGCATGTAGTAAACAACATTACGATGTTATTTTGGTTTTCTCTCAACACCCTCCTCCCCCTCCAAAAATCTTAATTTTCCAAAACCAGGAGGAAAAAGCACAGCTTTCTGTAACAGAACTGCAGCATTTTATAGTCAGCTGCTTGAGGACAGTAGTATGAGCTAGACATTTTTTCAACAGGAATTTCAGTACATTGTAGCAAGTGGTTATACATTTGGGTTAGTCTGGGGATAAAAAATCTAGGCAAGATAATATGAACAGCATCCACGGGAAGTAAATGAGTTCCCATTCTTGCTGGATCACACTCAAGATAAGGTCACAGCAAGACAAGACAGGGTCGCTTTCAGATAAAACATATGTAAGACTATCAGCAAAGAGTTTCTTTGATTAGGGATAGCTTCTAGAGTAATTAAGTGACATTATGAAAGCAATTTCCAAATATAGGTGCAAGATGACCTTTACTGCACTACCTTTACGATTATCAATTAAAATATATATCCCCATGAAATTTAATCTGTCAGTTATAAAGGCTATGTAAATCTTAATATTCTTCCATGTATAGTTCAAGAGGTAAATTCATGGCACAAAAAAGGAAGACGTATTGTTTCCTTCAAGGAAATATGTGGTACTCCACAAGCATAATATGTATAAATAAATATGAGCCCTTACACGTACTGTGCACACATATGCATGCATATACATGAAAGTAAGTTATTCAAAATCTTTTTTTTCTGTTATGCAGGCAACTTCCATGGTGCTCTAGGCTGACTTAGGTGATTAACTCCTTTATTTACTACAATAATATTTTCATTTTACTTTTTACAAGCGGATGTAGTGAAAGAACAAGGGATAATGGCTTTAAACTGAAAAAGGGAAGATTTACTTTAAATATAAGGAAGAAATTCTTTACTACAAGAGTGGTGAGGCACTGGAACAGGTTGCCCAGAGAAGCTGTGGATGCCTCGTCTGTCATATAAATAGGTATGGCTCTGATATGTGGCTGAAGGAAGGTCTCCAGTTCAGGACAGGCCTCTTTGTTTTCTAAGTTCCTCCCCAGAAGGGAGCCTAGGTGTGGCTGGATCCGACCTTAGTTTCAAATTTAGTCAATGATTTCTGTCTAAAGGATTATGAGATTCTCCCTGCTTCCTCTTTAGAAGGGTATTAGGTGAAGATGTGTTAGACACCAGTCAGACTTGGTAGTACCAATGAGAGTCCCCTTGCAAACTGACACCCACAGGTCTGCCTGTCAGGACCCCTTCAGAGGCTTTTCACAGAAGGGTAATATGCCAATAAAAATTAAATAGTCCAACATAAACCAGACAGACACAGATTTCTGACACCTAGTCCACTGGAAACAAATTAGAGAAATGAATAAAGAAATAGATTTCATTAATTACTTATGTTTATTCTGAGGGGGGAGAGTCCTAAGCAAGACAAGTGACCATTTGTGAAGTGACGCTCAGGGCTGAGCATGGTTTTGATCATTTCAGTTTCTGATCTCTTTCTGCCTGCATAAGGCATTTCAGCTCTTGGGGGCTAAGCAGGGCTTCCTAGCCCCATGTGCTTCAGATCAGGCTAGCCTACATCTACCTCGTTAGAGCTGCTTTTGTCCACTGTATTCACTAATAGGAGGGTAGCATGATATGGTGGTATGTTCCCATGTTGCCTTCCTAAGTCTCCGT
The DNA here is from genome assembly GCA_033558105.1 of Coccyzus lansbergi. Lineage (NCBI taxonomy): Eukaryota > Metazoa > Chordata > Aves > Cuculiformes > Coccyzidae > Coccyzus > Coccyzus lansbergi. The sequence goes on along the minus strand of JAUMJK010000420.1, from coordinate 455,610 downwards.
CTCCCACTACCCGAAGGAATTACCATCAATTTTTCCAAGCTAACAGAAGGTAATCCTAAAAATTACCTGACTGGCAAAACTACAGTAAAATCCAGCATACTACAGAAAATCTGCTTAGTGGGACAGAGACATTGTAGCATGCCTAGCTGTATTGCTTTGCTTTCCAACAAACTCCTTTTATTATTGTATTATGGTAACCTGAATAGGGCTACACGTCCTCTTTATGCTTAATGAGTCCAAGTATTTAATTAATTTTGCCCTCAGAATACTGTTGGGGAAATTCATTCTCCAAGAGCTGTGTCATGGGTATTCCATAACCTTGGTTAAAGCAATATACTTAATACAAGCATAATCAAACATGTTTTAGGTTTGGCAAATTGCTGAACAGTACAACCATAAATTCTACATGAATGTTTCTCCAAAATAGTGCAGACATATCAGGTAAATACTCCCACTGCTAATACAGAACCTTTTATACTCATGCAGTCTTAGCAGATTTGTTATTAAGTTTTCTTCCCTCAAATCTCCTCAGCCTGCTGTCGGTGGCAGGTATAAGCCCAGAATAGTGATCCTCCACAAATGCCAAGCAAATATAAAAGAATTCCAGTGCCTTTTACAATCACATCAGTCTCTCAGCCCATCAGTCACTCACCTCCCAAGGCAGCAAGTTTTTGATCTGAGTCACTGCAGACTTTCTTACTTCTTGTTCTCTGTGTCCTTTGTCAGATTCAGGATTGTGTCATGGCCCGAGTGTTCTCCTGCTTGCCCTCCTCCTCCAAAAGTCATCTGGTTCACTTCCAAATGGAAAAGATTATTTAGCTTTGGTATTGTTATCCTGCTCAGAAGATGTCCTGGTGCCTTCACTAGCCCACAGTGAACTGAGTGTGTACATTTCTTTTTACGTTTTGCCTGCTAATTTCAGATTCCAGGCAATTCCCTTGGGTGTCTGGTTTTCAGAGTATTGCCTCCTATCGTAAGAACTTATTTTCTAATAAAACAAAATCTTAGTAGATTACATATGGCCTCTACTTTTATGGGATACCTCAATTTAGCAAAATGTTCACACCAAAGTGTCTTTTTTCAGTCCTAAAGTTGGTTCCCTTCAGTCTGGTAGGAATTTAAAGAGTTGATAGCACTTGTTTTACAACCAAACAGCACAAATCCATCCATTCAGTGTCATGCTTGACTCTTGGATCCTGATCTCTCAGATGACATTGATTACTCTGCATCCAGCTATTTAGTATCAATCTTTCTGACATACCAGTTTGCCATAGATAGAGATCTCGATGCTTTATTAGCCCAACATTTTGCTCTGCTATTAAAAAAGAGGAAAAGGAAGAGTTGAATGCCAGGGTTCATCAGAATAGTTATTCTGGATTCAGATACTGGCTATCTGAGGCACAAATACAGTTGTTTTATAGGAGAAAGATGTATTTAGGGAATAGATCATTCACTTTCCATTGTATTTAATTTCACCATAGGGAAAAACTTAATGTGACTTATGAATAAAATCATTATGATCATGCTTATTGAGCAAGAGGAGAAGAAAGTTTGCCAGGAACTGATTAATTTCTATTCCTTGGCTTCATAGTCTATTTACTGAATAATAATGTTATTTCAAAAATAAATGAAGACTAAGATTAGCCTTGCTGAAGAGAAGACAAGACCTGCTATTAGGGAACATTTTCCCTCAACTTGTTAGAAATAATGTTCCATATGTTTCAGCTTTTCTAGTTTTGCAAAATACTTTTCTTTTTACATAACTGACTTAAACTATGTGTCCTAGACATCCCAAAAAGACACATTTCCCTCACTGAGACAGGATCCTGCTACCATGTCAAGGCTGGTTAAACCCAATTCTGTATTTAAGTGTTACACCTTTGGCCTTGAGGATCATTGCATGTAATTTTTCCTGCTTCTTGATGATGCAGAGGTGATAATTGTCATTGGCAGGGCTTCTCCTTGACCAGGACATTGCTGTGCTGTCTTAGTAGTTTTCTGTTCACATCACCACTGTGATTCTGACCAGGAGAGCTCTGTTTACACAAACTATCACCACTTATTGTGAAGCAATCTGAGAGTATGCAAAGTGTTTCGCCTTTGAGGTGAAGCTGAACAGAAGCTGGGCTCTTTAGACACATCTCAAGTGTGCCTAAAGTCATGACCTAGTCATCCCTGGGTGTTTGGGGGATGCCCAAAGCAAACCCCAGTTGTGACCAGTGTGGACATCTGGCCCTCAACACTGCTTGTCTTGCTCATCAGCTCTGCTGCTGCTCTGACTCTCTTCCTGCCAACACAGGCAGTGGTTATTCATTCATTCCTCATGTCAGGAAAAATGATGTTAGATGAGCAACTGACAGGTCTGTTGGTGATGTGGCTGGTAACTGACGGGTACCGTGGGACAGACAGATCAGTCTATTGCAAGGGCAGAAAGAGGCTGCTGCGCTCACTGTTGTATGACTGTGGATATTGTGAAGGAGAAAGATATTCTCATCATTAATATCTGCACTACCCAGTCATAACATCTGCAATAGCTGAAGGAAGCAGGGCAGATATTTTGAAAAGGAAACCTAAGATTTGTTTATATTTTCAAGTGGTGGCATCAAGCACATTCGGTCTGCAATGATTTGTTCCCATGGCTTATTACTCTCCCTGTTTTAAAAAAAATACCCAATTTCAAATCTGTTCAGAAACTCACTTTTGTTTACCCACAGCATCCAGCTAGTGCAGTGCTGCAGGGCTGCCTCCATGAAGGCATCCAGCTCCTCTTCACAGCTTCCAGTCATCCCTGCACAGCTCACCCACAGGTCATTGCAGTACTCGAGGCCCTCACCATCATTGCCACATGCAGCACATCAGGTTTTGGGGAGAAATGAGGTATTTTGAAGAGTGAGCTCCTTTCCCTTAGCACCACTGCAAGAACAAAAGCAGTGCATTGTCTCTCCAGGTGGCTACATGGTTTCCTGGCAGGTTTTCCAGTAAGGTGTCCAGAGCAAATCAATGCATGCAGTTGATAAAGTGGTTTTCTAGGTATTGCCACCATGCTCTGAAACAGGAGTGCAGATGCAGACCCATCTCTTACCCCTGGATCTGGAGGTTGCCTGTGTGAGTAGCTGCTACCAAACATGAAAAACCCCTCAGGACTTCAGCATTAGTGCCTACATATATTTCTAAGGCAAAACAGATACTAATTGTGCATTTAGGAAATGAAAAACCCAACCAAACAAGGAAAACACAAGAAGTTAACCATTTGTGTGTCACACTGGTTTTAGAAAACTTATTTTGCATTTTCTCTCATAAGGTGGCTTTTGGATGAGGTGGGGAAGCATGACAGGAGGAGAGTGTCTATCTTATGCCCTCTGTTTCAAAAATTTGTATTCAGGGAAGCTAAAATATTATAATCTCATCCAATCTCACCACTGGAATCCAATTACATGGATTGTAATATTTGTAGTATTTACATGGATTACATTGTAAACATATAACTATAATAAAGATAAAAATCCTCATGTCAATGAAGAACTCATATCTTTTAAAAATTCACACTAAACCACACTACTGTTCTGCTGTTGCCTCTCCATCCTCCTGGACACACAATACTGTCAATAAGCTGAAGGGCTTGCAAGGCTTTCACTGCTTGTGTGCCCTTGTTTCAGTTCTGCAGGCACATCTGGCAGTGTCATGCTTCACTAAGTGCTGCTATATAAATGGGTGAGAAACAAATGAAGGAATATTATTAGCCAATACAAAATTGCATCAGTCATCTTAAGACAGCTTTAAAGTCACAGATATTATCATTTTAATTAGAAGAAAACACATACCATTATTTGTAGGAATTACTAGCAGGGAACTATGTAGTTCATCACCAGGAATATGTTATGCATCTTAATTTTGTATAATATCCCTAAAGGAAGTTGTAACTCTGAACTATTGTAACTAGCCATAACCTTATTTTTGTAGGGGATTTATTTTCAAGACGCAGTTTTAATCCTTTTTGCGCATTTGGGATATTTTGCTTTCTTTAGTTTATTTGTACATTGCAAAAAACCAAGTATAGTTCTCTTTCTACAGAGAAGATTATGTCAATTACTGGACAAGGGCTCTGTGAAACCACCTGGTATGTGGCATCTAATTTAGTTCTTGTATTGTCGTAGTACATTCAGAGTGAAAGCTTTGCAAAATGCACAGGCCTTCGAGTCCAGTAGCTACTGTGTGATTTCCACAGTTTACAGAATACAGCTGAGCAATGATGCTTTTCTACACAAAAAAGCTGCTTCCCAAATTCAATATGACTTTAGTGCCATTTAGCTAGTTGCACAGTGTCATTTGGATCGAGGAATTGTCACTTTATGAATGGCTGTATTTTAATAAATAGTAAAGAAGTTATTTATGGAGAAAGTTTGTCAAGGGAAATAACAGAATTTTATTGCGATGATATCTGGCTGTGTGATCAATAGCAAACCATGTCAGTGCTTACTTCCCTTTTCTTTCTCAGTGTTAATGGAAGTACCTCTTTCTGTACTAAAGAGAACAACATAGGAGTAAACTACTGCTACTAGTAACATATAATTGCCACTTTTTCTCTTTAAAGTGCTTGCAAAGATTAACTGGATAATCTACAGAACTTCCCATCATGCACAGCCAAAGCCATTGAAAATGTTTTCCAGAAGTTCAAGGCACAATTTTCATGTATTTTGGCAAGATTTCAGGGTCTCTGCAAGCAGCTCAGACAGATCTTTGGAAGAAAAAAGTATCAATATGAGGAATTTCTCTGTACACACAAGTTCCAGTTTGATCTTGTGAAATATTTCTGTTCTTAAGAGTAACTTTCAGAACCTGCAAAGATGAGGTAAGTAGTTGCCAGGGTCCCTGTGAGATTGTCAGCCAGCCATGGCCCTGATTGATCCCTGCTCTGCCCATACTGAGCCCTAGGACCCAGCCTGGTAACTGGTAGCACACAGGAAGGAAGAGGTGAAGATTGGTAGAGAAGAAAGTAGTTTTGAAAGAGTTTTGATGCATTTTCCCAAAAGCACCAGCTACCCTCTTTCACGTACCACAGCAGCAGAACAATTATATTTAATGACCTTTTGCTGTTCCTCTTTCCTCATTCCCAGACCTAGCCATACCTCCATCCTAGTTCAGCTGTTTCTCCCACACCTCCACTAGCTCCTGTCCTTTAGAGGGGGATTTGATAACCAATTTTGTTTGTACTGTGATTGTCAGCTGTGCAGTATTTTATTCCATACATGCTTTGTGTTTCTGTTAACAAAACAGAGGAATTCCACATCACAAATATATCTCATTCAGGAAGAAAATGGACATTGGCAGAGCAGGAGCAGAAATGGAGTAGAGACAAAGTTCAGAAAAGAATTGCATTTTGGTGTAGGACTCCAGTAGAGAGTGCTCCCATCATACACTGGAGCAATGAGGGCAGTGGATCACACATTTGTGTCCTACTTCTTTGGTAGAACTATATATTTTTAATGTACTTTGATGTGATGAAAGGGCTTTTTGCAAAGGAAAGAGCCATTTATTTCCCAAAGAGCTCTGGAATTGCTCAGCTGTATCCCACAGCAGTTCCAGGTTTGGAGGTCCAAGGAAGACTACACATGAGCTACTCACATCCAAGGAGGGGACCTGCACTGTGCTGGAGTGTCCAGTTGTTCAAGAAATGAGAAAGAGCAGACAGTACATTAGCCAGGAGAGATGCCAGAGAGGGTGAAACATGAAATAATTCGGGAAAATTTCCCCAGAATCTGGAGGTATTTCAAAGCAAATTGAGGCAGCTGCCCTATATAACAGCTGTGATACCTTGAATGTATGCAGTTATCATTCCTACCTAGCTAGCTCTGAAACCAAGGGAAGGATCTTTTCTCTCCAGGGTGCAACTATTTAACAACAAAATTCAAGAGATTAATTTTTTATTGTGTAAAGCCAGTTCAAACAACGGAGAGAAGGGGACCACCCTGCATGAGTGCTATTGAACTAAACAACAGACAGTCAGTGACCTGGACCAGCGCATCTTCACTGAGTGTTTGTCTGTGTACATTTGTAACTAGAGATTCCTGAAAATCTGGCATCTGGTTTACTGCTAAATATTTATTTTGGTTCAGAGTGAAATCATCTGGTTTGAATACATACAAGATAAAAGGAGGCTTGAGAAGGGACAGTAGAAGAGACAGTTGAAGAAAGAGGTGTGACATTTTGCTGGGTAGCTAGGAGAAGAGACATGCAGTGCTGGTTAGCAAGATATGGTGCTCTCCTCTGCATGGAATCAAGACTGAGACATCTCTCAGGAGGCTGCTCTCTAAGGTATCTATCACTTGGGAAGGAGTGATAGCAGGAAGCACATTTCTTGTAGATTCTTAAACATTTACATTTCCTGCCATCCACACAGAAATTGAGTGAAAATTATACTCTCACCTACTCAGCCATAAACCATTTCCAGGCATTTGATTTTTCTCTGTGGATCTTCAAGTATTTTAAAGAGCACAAATGACTAAAGCACCTTTCACAAGGATAATTACCTAATGCACCCACATCAGAAGAAGCCCTCATATTTGATTGCTTTAAGATGAAAACTAATCCAATGGAAAACAATAGAATTATAAATCTATTATTTGAGATCTCTCCATGACAATAAATCAATGACTGTGTCCCTTAGTTCCATTTTCAGTCTCTGTAAACTTCTTGGTAGCCCTTAATTGGTTTGATTCTCCTATTAATTTTTACAGCTTGCAGGGGTCAGCAAGGTTACAGAGAAGCTGTCTCTTTCCTTAGCCTACTCTGCATTGACAGCCACTGTATAATAAGCCTCCTGCTACCTTTTAAATTGCTAACTTACTCTCTTTCAATATTTGAAACAAAGTGCCTGAAAACAGAACTAAGCTTATAAGGAATTCATTGTCCATGAAGTATGGGTTTTTACATAGTTTTGAACGTAGTAAAATATCGCAGGACCTTATTATAGGGATTTTAGAATGATTGACTTCATGACATATATCAATATTTATGTCTGGAAGAAAGACGAACGGGACAGGGCAGGTAGGGTTGGAAGGGGTGGAGTGGGCAGGGAATAGACAAGGAAAGGAAAGAAAAAAAACCCAAACCAACCCTTCTTAGTTGCCTGAATTTTCACTCACAGTAGATATAAGATTGTGCCCCTCCCCTCCATCATTGCCATCACCTGCAAGGGTTGCTAATAGACATTATGAGGGTCTCTCAACAATAGAAGTGCTAATAGATGCCATTCTAATGCTGTCCATCATAACAAATTATAATAATTTACAGCATGTCCATAGAGAGGTAGGAACAAAGCAGGGATTAGTAATTGAAATAGTTCACTGGCAATTAAAACACTTGTGGTTAGCAGCTGCTTGTAAATTGCTAGAAATGGGTATTTACATAAACAAGGGCTTTCCTTCAGTGAAAGGGGCTTGTGGGCCACATAGGCTTTTGTTCTCTTTTCTTTCTGGGCATCCAGCAGCAAATGGAGAAGTTCAGCTGTGTGATCATAGTTACTTCTTCCTCCTGTAAAAAGCTGCTTTATGGTATTTGTGTGACTGGGTCTCTCCTAGTAACAAAGCAATTAAATCACTCTGAGGAATAAATCTCATTTGTTATTTGTAATCCAAATGCAAGCATTTAGTTTCTCATATGCTTTCTGAAAGATTTTCCTTAGGTCTTTTGAGATTCAACCTAAGATTGTCTCTAAAGAATTCTGTTTGGTCTTCAGTGTTTCAAGGTAATTCCTATCTGAAGGCCACGATTTGTTTCAGACCACCCCATTATGGAACTGCCTTCTACCCTTGAGGATGTACAGAAGGGTAGCCTTCTCAGCTAGGGCCATAACACCGGCAAGTTTTCTTTTCTAATTGTTCTAGGTATTTTACAAACAGAAATAAGACAATATGAGTAGGGAAAATGTATTATATTAATTACTTGTACTTGTATGTATTATTAAGCAACCAAACTCCTCTTTGATTGCAGAAAAAGAACTTTTAAGAGAGATTTGAATAGCCAGTGGCCTAGAAATAGCCTGTGCTGAGGGGTGACGGGAGAGGAACTGGGGCTGGGGCTAGCTATTGGTGCCAGGGACCTTTGGAAGGTAGTGATTTCTCCACTATTTGAAGTCTTAAGACTGCATATTTTTCTAAAAAAACCCTTCTGGTTGAAAGCTTGCAGCTATGCTATGCAGGAAGTCATAAGCACAGGAAGATAATGGTCTCTTCCTGCCTTTAAAACATGTAATTCTATTAGCAATCTGCCATTTAGGTAGAAATATCAGTTTGTCGGACACTCCTTCACACATATCTGGGAATTCTGACATACACCTTTCATTCATTTTAGTTCCCTTACACAACTTAAGAAAGCCTTAACTAATACTTTTTCTTGAAACACTAATCTTCTGAGTCACACACAACTTCAGTTTGATCTCTAGGTTGGCAATGATTACACTATGGAAAATACAGAACAATAGTTATGATTATGGATTTCTATACCACATTTTGTTGAGGATATTACACTACTGATTTAACCTGTGTGTGCTGAGAGTTTTCCACTGCTGCTCATGCAGACAGTTGAATAAGGAACAGTCCTCATTTACTCCTCACTGTTTATGACAGAGGGAACCAACTGTTCTAATATCCTTTTCTGTCCTTTTTTCTATTTAATGATATACCAGTCTTATGTGATAAAGTGTCACTATTCCGTGCTTTTGATTTGGTTTATACCCATCTTTCCATTCCTTATTGTTGATTAATGAGTCTCATAGACTTTTACTTTGGCTTTCTTTATTCACCATTCTTCATATTTTATGATGCACATAGATGTGTGTGATAATGTTACATCAATGTCAGCATCGTTCTACAGCTGGGGTTGGGTTTTTTTTCACACAGTCATACCCTATCTGGCACAGGCTGAGCATAGTCACATCTAACAAACCTTGTGGATTCAACCAAATTCTTGCTGAGCAATTTCAATAGCTCTCTGCTATACTCTCCTGAGCCCCAAGCTGTTGATTAATACTTCTTAAAATGAAGAGTCAATAGTAAAAGAGGACATGTGGCTGATGTTCCAGTTTCTTTGTGGTTGAGATGTGGCTGATCCTGTTTAAAATAAACGGAACAAATAAAACAATGAAAGATTTTGTTTAATCTTTACCACTTTAAAGGAACAGGAACATTAAAGAATAGGAAAGTAAATCTCAAGGTCAAAAGCACTGTTGTCATCATACTGTCAAGGCTATTTTCATTCACAGTATTTCTGGTAAGAATGCATGTAACACAGATGTTTTTCTTACAAAAAAATCCTGTCCTGCACTGCTTAGAAAAAGAATCAAATACCTAACTGGATGTAAGGAGTCAGGAACCTCATCAGTGTCAGGATGTGTCTCAGGAAACAGAGACAGATTTCACCCAGAGAAAGTGTGCCAAAGCCCTTCACAAGCCACACTGGAAGAATGATAAAATTATTATTTCGCTCTCTTTTAAAATTTTTCTTGTTGGTAATTTTTTCTTCAAGTACCCTGGCAGGGTGGAGCTGGTAAAGTCACAAAGACTGGTAATGACTTTGTTGAGCTATGTTAATAAAGTAACCTGAAGATGGGGGGCAGGAGTATGCAACCTAGCAATTTTAAACTTGTCAGAAAATAACTTGAGTAATAACATTTAGCAAGAACTTGAAGGACAGAAAGCTCAAATGTGAGTTGAAAGTATCTGACCTGGAAATAAGCTCACACAGGCAGAATGACTGCTGTAACTGTCATGTCTATGCAGAGAAGGTAGAGAGCGATATCTAGTCAGAGGACAGATACCTTGAATCTTCTATACAATGTCCCCAGGGATCAGCTGTGGTACTTAGAAATATCTGATCATTTATATGTCACAATAGCCAGCTGGTATATAGAGCTGTCACTGTTGTTCTTCCCAAGTGCCAATCAGGGATATCTTGTGATTTATAGAGCTCTAAGGAATTACGACTACCCATGTTGTGAGACAGATTGGATTGATTGTAACTTGTTTCTTCTCTGTTTCTATTATTGCAGATGAGTATCAGATAGAGATCTGAAATTTAAGATTGAACAGTGCCGTAAACATTTGAAAAATTATACAAAACCTCTTCAAAAGCCAAAAATACAAAATCATTGTCATTGCTCCTGCTTAAAGCCAGGCAGGCTGCCAGCTCCTATAGAAAAGCAGATTAGGAGAGGTGAAAATTACCAGGTTCAAAGGTAGAATGCAACTACAATACACTGAGCCTGACTCGATGCTTCTGGATGGGCCCCATGTGGAGAATAGGGAGTCGACCAGCTTCTAGGAGAGACTTTAAGTATTTGACTCTATAAAGCTGAGGTTTCTGCCAGAATGTTTCTGTGCTTGTTCTGGCGTGTTGTAATTCTCAGGCTTAGTGGAACTATAAAATACTCTCTGTGTTTTCTTCTAATGAAAAGATATGTTCATAACAAAAGTGACATCATCACCTGATTTGCAGATATTCTACCCAAAGTTACCCACACTGCCGGTTTTTGTTACTGTTGTTTCTATGTTTTATCTGGATCAGACAGCCCATTTCCACACTACAAATGAAAGGCAGTGTTTTCACTCATGCTGTTTCACTTCCCTTTTTTGCCTCACTGTTCTCCCTACAATGGTCCGAGCTCACTGTTTCTGCTTATCCACATTCCTTCGGAGCAGTCATTATACAGCCAAGCCTCAGGTGGGAGGTTTGGACCTTTTCTCTCTTATGTCAGTTACATCTGCCTCAACCCAGTTTACCCAGAACTGTGGTATGAATCTATTACCCATCCAGTGACTGCCCCAAAGGCAGACATAGCCCATGTGGAGGAGGTGTTCACACACCAAATTGGATGTGATTCCAGCTGAACTGGGGCAGAGGACTTGGTTGCCTGGATTTTGAGGAAATTCATCTACCAGAGGAACTCATAAATAAAGTGTAATGATCACCAGGAAATACCCACCCAGACCCCATGGGGACAAGGCTTTTAGATGGACCACAGTAAGACCACAGAGAGTGATGTAAGTGCTGGGACTAATACGTCCTGCCCTAGGTATAAGTGGCTGAATCCTCTTGAAGGACTTTTGAGAGAAGCATCAGAGATGTTTCTTTATTTGGAGGCCATTTGACACTTCAGAGGAAATGAACAAGACAGAGGGTAATGTCTACAGTTTGTAGAAGGAGAGGACACCCCAGCGTGTCAAGAGAAAGGCTCTTAGAAGCCAAGTTATGTTTGAATTACAAACATCATGAGAAGACACTCTTAGAGAACCAAGCAGATTGCTGCCACAGTCCAGAAACTAACTTTATACTTGGCGATCTGCCACATCTTACACACTTGGTCAACAGAGTGGGCTATTGCTTCAGACCATATTTGCTACAAGGCCAGTTGACCAGTCTGTTCATCCGTACTTCATGGTCCATAGCCTTATCCTAGCTCGTCTGGAAAAAGGAAGTACAGAATGGCAAGCTGAGAAAGCAAAGACCAGCATAAATGCAGATTCAAACATTTTTTCTTCTAAAGAATATTTAGTGCACTAGTATAGCACTAAAAATTCTCCACTGGGGGAGGTTCAGGCTTGACATTAGGAAAAACTTTTCATGGGAAGTGTCATTGGGCACTGGAACAGACTGTCCAGGGAGGTGGTTGAGTCACCTTCCCTGGAGGTGTTTAAAAGGTGGATGAGGTGCTGAGAGGCATGGTTTAGTGATTGATAGGAATGATTGGACTCGATGATCCTGTGGGTCTTTTCCAACCTAATGATTCTGTGAACCCATGGTTCTGTAATATGAAGCATTTTTGGGCCAACCCCTCAACCCCAGATGTCCATCTGTATTAAAGCAGCTGACACAGCGCCAGATACAGTTCAAATTCAAGACTCAGCATATCCACCAGGCTTGAGTATTACAGAAGGTACACGTGACATAAGGACAAGGAGTTTCTGCTGGCCTGCTATGGTAAGAGCCACTGTTACATATCCCATCGTGATTAATATGGAGGAGCTAAGAACGTATCAGAAAACAAGAGCATTGTGAACATTGGCTTGAGGATGGGACAATCCTGCACGTGAGTGCACATGCAGATGGTAGTCTCCTGTTCTGTGAGTACTTAATGGCTGCATGAAACCCAAAACAGTTACATATTTCTTTGGAAAACAAACTTCATCACAAAAAAACCCCATTCCAGATTAACCCAAAGCTGTTTTTCCAGTTTTTCACTTTTGCAGTGGTATCAGAACAACATTTATTTTCACAATTATAATTTTAATATCTAATTTGTAACTGCAAATCTAACTGCAGAAATAATCCATCTCTGCAGTTCCCTGTGAATCCTCCCATCATGGCATTTCCAATAATCTGTCTCCTTCTGAACTAGACTTTTCATCCCTTTCCTTTCAATGAGAAAATGATATTTTCTTCATTTGTTCTTTCAGTAGTGCATGATAGAAAGCAACATATATGTGACCAAAATCTTTCCTTGCTACAGCCCAAAGCCTTCAGCAAGAGTCAGTGTACACAGCAAAATGCATACACAGTGCATAACTACAAATGGTTTTAAACGGCATGTTTGTATTACACTCACATTCCAATATTATGTAGTCATTGTATCATTGACAACAATACAACTTTTCTTTGGTTTTTTTTTTTTTTTTTTCCTAAGAGAAAGCTATGGAGTGACACACTGTGACATGAAGCAAAAAGAAATTGTCAAATCTTGCAACAAAAATTATGTTGTTTATAGAACCAAGCTTCCTGTCTATTAATAACGTATTAGTGATTTATCTTTAAATTTGATGTTCTTCTTTCTTGTTCTACTAATTAATTCAATAGCCAACTGATATCAAATAGGTTCTCTAGTGATTATTTCCTTCTTTGTAGGGTTTATGAGATGGGCTTGATGATCAGATATGATTTTCTACCTCACATTAGGCTCAGTGTGAAATGAGGGAGTATTGCTGAATGAGCCAGCGAAGTACTTAATCATGAACTCAATTTTAAATTACTCTTAATGTCATTAACATTTAAAATGACTGTGCATTGATGAACATAGGTATGACACAGTGCACCAAGATGCTTAGGGAAATGGTATCCAATACATACTTTCATACATAATATATCAATTTGAGATAGATAGACAGACAGACAGAGAGACAAATGGACAGAGAGATACATACGTATTTGTAGGAGGGTTGATGAGAATCATTACTTGAAAACTTGCATTAGAGCAGATTTACTTCTAAGATGAGATGGAGAGAAGTGTTTAGCAATTTGCCCTCCTTCCCCAAGGGCTCTTATGGATCTTTTCTTGTCACTGTAGGTCAGAGTTAAAATATAAGATGTCCCTCAAAAAAAAATTGAATGTTCCATTCTGAACCCATTGAAGCTGTGGAATAAGTGATGGCCTACGTGAGAAGGCATTGCAGGTAATTACTTGCTTTCCACTCAGACAACGGATGTCACTAGAACAGAGCCCTGTCCTAATGCTATAGATTTCCACTTAATGGTGTTCCCTGGCTCTGTTCAGCCTGCCTTTCTGTAGCAGCTTTTAAGGAGCAGTCCACAAGGCTGTGTTGCCGTTAATCACCTTTGGCTGGTCAAGAGACTGCAGACCTTACTGCATTCATCCATGACTCCTTCTCTGCCAGGATTGTCTACTGTAGTGCAACTGTTTTAAGTTGTTCACTGAGCAGTGCTGCTGATGGAGGGAACATCAAATGTCTTCTTGCAAGATTACCTCAAATAGGTAGGCTTGTTTTCAAAGATTATTTTATGTGTATTTATACTGCTAAGAACAACTAGTTTTCCTTCTATATAGAAAAGTGATATAGTGCAATATGGTATTCCATAATGCCTGTTATATGTCTGCCTTTCAGTGCTAATCAACTGCCTAAAAGAGCAAACAGGAAAATACCTATAGAGATGAGCAGGGATTTGCACATATTCCATTGAATTATAGACAGAAAGAGTTTATGACTAATATGCTTCATGGTAAAAATGTTTACTGTTACATGAGTGCCTAGGAAATATGCACTTAGAAGCTTAGAAGTGAGTCATTCCATTTAGGAGAGGAGAAGAAAAAGCAATTGTCTGACTACTAAGCTGCTCTGATTTTCTTTTACTTGCAAAGATTCTTTTAGGTAGGCCTAGAAAAGATTTGAAGTTGTATGAGGCATGCAAAAAAGAGAGACATTAAAAAAGTTCAACTTACTGTCCTCCCAGGATGAGTTTTCATATCCCCATATCTGCAGAATCTGGCGGGTTTCCAGGACCCTTCTTTCCAGAAAGGCTTGATCTAATCAGCCTTCACAAACCTCTGAAGAGAGCAGAGCTCCTGAAGTCACAACGTGACCCAAAATGGTAGAAAGAAGGCCATTCTCCCACATTGCTTGCTCCCATCTCCCATCCCACGCTCACACACAGGGCTGGTGTATGCAGCAGGGATCATGGGGAGGTGCGAGCAGCCGAGTGGCTGTGGCTCTATTACTTTTTAAACCTTTCCCCTTTGCAGGAGAATTAAACCCGAACAACAGTACTGATTTCCCAAGCTATTTGCTGGGATTGCCCTCTGCTGGGCCAGGGCAGGCTGGGTTCCCATCACCATGCTACAGGCAGGGCAGGCACCAAGGAGCTGACAAAATCACTGCTCTCTACCTACTACTGGTCTCCCTCATTGCCTTGATGGTCACTATCTGAAGACTGCTTCCTAATGCAGGGATTTCTAAAGCAGGACTGTGTTTCTCCGTAGGAAAGGCTCTATAGGTCTTGGCTCTTCTCTCTCCCAGTTATTGACAAAAGACCAGAGAGGAATATATAGATACAGAGGAAGCCCAGTCGCTTTGCAGCCTTCTATGACCTCTGTGAAGTTTTGTTCTCTTCATTTAGAAGCTGCAGGCTGAAACTGCACCCTTGTCTAATGGATCTGTAAATGCTACTGATATAGCCAATAAAGTCTTCTAGTACTCACCTGTCATCACAGCCTTTTCAGTGCACCTCACACCAGCCAGGGTGGACCTCCATCTAGAAACTGCAGCTTAAATCGGGGAGTGAGTGGTACAACTATGTAAAATGCTTCCTTGTTTGTTGTGTATTAGTATATTCCTGCAAAAGGGTGTAGGAGGCAGGGCAGCATGATGGAAAGCTGCCCTTCAGCCTCTTCCTCATGGATCCCCTCCTGGTCCAAGGAAACCCCCTAGACGAGAAGAAACAATGCCATCTCTTGGAGCTGCGCAGCCAGCTTAGTGGATGAAGAATCTGAAAGGCAGGGCGCAGGGACTCAAAGGCTGGGAAGAATGCAAAAGCCCTGTGAGTAAGTTGAGTATTGAGATAAGTAGGATTCAGACACAAAAGGGTTTGTGTAGCGTTTGCACAACAGGAGGACACTGAATGGGTGGTAGAAGGAGAGTGAGATGCTGTGTGTCAGATCTGGTGCTTCTGTCCCTACTACCGCCCACATGTC
Organism: Coccyzus lansbergi; assembly: GCA_033558105.1. Lineage (NCBI taxonomy): Eukaryota > Metazoa > Chordata > Aves > Cuculiformes > Coccyzidae > Coccyzus > Coccyzus lansbergi. The sequence continues at coordinate 440,138 of JAUMJK010000420.1, read as the reverse complement.
TGGGGTTGAGATCTTCCTTCTAGGTGGGGAATTAAACTAAGTGATGTTTGATGCATTCAGTTTAAGGGCTCATGTGTTTAGGCTGATAATTTCTGTCCTGGATACTTAAACTCCCTTCTTTTCTTTCAGTCTGGGTGAATACTGTGGGACGTAACTAGCCCCTAGTGGCCATAAAACCTAAATGTTCATAGCTACTTTTTACTTAAGTGTACATAAGGAAAGGTTCCTTCAGAGACTTTATACAAAATAGCATTATTTACAATCTATGGCATCAGCTGTGCTGTGCATGCTGGATCTCCAGACCTGCCTGCACAGGTTGTGACTATAACAGTTCTAACATAAATATGGGCAGGCTAGGTTATTGACTGAATGAAGGACATCTGGATCACACAGAGAGGCAGCAGGTTGCATTCTTCTTTCCCTATCTGTCTAATGTGGTTTAGGAACTTTACATTACTTTCCCTTTGCTTCTATAAAACAGTGAGAGATATCTGGACCCACTCCATATACCTGGAGGAGACAGGAAAACCCAGAAAAACTATATGATCATTGTAGTTTCTCAGTCTGTTTTGCTTAATTTGCCAGGTGTCAGTTGTAACCTGTCCCTAATGCAGAGCAGTTTACAGGAGTAATTTACTGCATAGGGCTTCATGTTTAAGTCCCTTGAGATACTCTCATCAAATGTTTGTGCAGTGGGTAAACTGATACAGTTGATCAGAGTGTTTGTAGTTCTGCTTTATTTTATTACTGATTGGAATTTCAAGTTGAGTCTTAAAAGGGAGAAAGTAATCCCTGAACGAGTGTGTACACTGTCCCAGTATGAAATACAGAAATATAGGGTAGCCAAAAAATGTCCAAACCAATGTAGTGACTGGTTTGATTTTGAAGGACAACCTGCGTACAAATCAGAAAACATCTATATTTGTATATGCAGATATAGTTTGAAAACCCACATGTCTTACTTATGAGAGATAAATCATTTTATTTATGACCAGAAGTTAAAAAGAAGTTTTGATGAACTAACAAAGTCACTTAGAGCTGTACAGTTTTGTTTCCAAGGATGGGGTTTAAGAGGACTGAAACAACAGTGTAGCTATTTGCTTAAAGAAAAAAACGTGATCTGTCATCCTTATGGGAAATAAAGATACCCTTTCACACAGTCTCTTCGTGAATTCCTTTCTGCAAGACTTTCAGGATAAGGTTCATTGGGAATTTAATCCCAGAGAGGATGAATTAGGATGCAGTGATACAGATGCTCTGTGTACTGTATGTAGACTTCTTACTCAGTTTGATTTTTCAAGCTTGGAAACCAGAATCACAGAATCACAGAATCACAGAACAACCAGGTTGGAAGGGACTGATCGGATCTTCTAGTCCAACCATTCCTATCTAACACTAAACCAAGTCACTCAAGACCTCATCCACCCATGCCTTAAACACCTCCAGGGAAGGTGAATCAACCACCTCCCTGGGCAGCCTGTTCCAATGCCCAATGACACTCTGTGTGAAAAACCTCCTCCTAATCTCCAGCCTAAATCTCCCCTGGCAGAGCTTGAGGACATTCCCTCTCGTCCTGTCCACTGTCACTTGGGAGAAGAGGCCAGCTCCCTCCTCTCTACAACCTCCCTTCAGGTAGCTGTAGAGAGTAATGAGGTCTCCTCTCAGCCTCCTCTTCTCCAGGCTAAACAACCCCAGCTCTCTCAGCCGCTCCTCATAGGGTCTGTTCTCCAGTCCCTTCACCAGCCTCGTCGCTCTTCTCTGGACTTGCTCCAGAGCCTCAGCATCCGTCTTGCGGTAAGGGGCCCAGAACTGGACACAGTTTTCAAGGAGTGGCCTCACCAGTGCTGAGTACAGAGGGAGAATCACCTCCCTGGACCTGCTGATCGCACCATTTCTGATACAAGCCAGGATGCCATTGGCCTTCTTGGCCACCTAGGCACACTGCTGGCTCATGTTCAGGTGGCTGTCTACCAACACCCCCAGGTCCTTCTCCTCCTGGTAGTTTTCCAACCAGGTTTCTCCCAGTCTGTAGTTCTGCATAGGGTTGTTGTACCCCAAGTGCAGGACCCGGCATTTGGCCATGTTAAACCTCATGCCTTTGGACACTGCCCAGCAGTCCAGTCTGTTTAGGTCCCTTTGCAGAGCCTCCCTACCCTCCAGCAGATCGACACTTGCACACAGCTTTGTGTCATCTGCAAACTTGCTAAGGGAATAAGTGCTTTATGAGTGTGTTAACAACTCACATTTATCTTGGTTCATAAAAATGCAGCCAGAACTAATATAAAACCCCCCTTTCTTTTAGGCTAGAGAGACATTTACAGAAGGCTTAGATTAGCTCAACGAATATTTAATGTAGGCAGAAAAAAAGATGATTCAGCAAGAAAAGAGTAAGATAATAACTTGTGGTTCCTCATGGATATAAAGACATGTTAGCAGTAGCCAGATGTTATGACAAGTTATTAATTCATTGTTGAATAGCTGATATTTGGCTTTTCTATCCTTTGGTATCCCAGAGGGCCTTGGTTTGCATGCAGCACTCTGTGATACTCTGTTGCTCTGGCCTGTTTCTACTTATGGTACACCAGTATGATTTTTCCTGAATAGAAGCTACAACTTTGGTTCATGTCATCCAGAGTTATAAACCACCTTCTAGCACCTGCATTATGTGTACACACATGTGAATTTAAAGGTGAAGTTTGGCTAAATAACCCCTGTATTGCTACACTTGAGATGCTAAAATAAATAAATTTGGAATGCTTCCTGCAGAGAAAGCACAATGTGCACACAAGTGCTGCTGAACCCTGCAAGTATTATTTGCTAGCTAAGTAGCTGGAGGCATGTGAATGGACACCATAGGTAGTTGCCTTTCTTAATAGGTGACAAATTGCTATGTATTTTTATTGAATGTTCATTAGTAGCCTGGCCACTCACTGACTTGTGACTCATTAACACAGCTCATCAAAAGCTGTAAAATTTGATAAAAGTAAATTGCCTGAAAATCAGTAAATTCAGTCATCCCAGAATCTAACAGCACAAAGTAAACAGGTGACACTTTGCATATTAACTACTGTAAGGGTAGGGACACTGAGCACATTAGGTACTAACACCTGGCCTCGAGTTGAAATTTAAATGCTTACATTTGTTCAAAACTCATGAAGACCAGTGGCTTGTTCTGCCACACACCAGCATTGCCAGTTAGGCAATGTTTTCTGTTTCTCCTCCAGGTCCAGCAGTCTCTCCTGTTTGTAGCCTTGGTGCAGCTCTCTGTTTTGTTTCCACAGCCCAATTTTCTTCCCCATTTGCAGTGGGATGTCTGTTAGGCATTCTCGTAATAGTCTTTGCTGTCTCAGTTGCTGACATATCATGGTTCTTTTTAACTACCCCAGGGCCTAATGTTGCTCACCCAAAAATCACATTGCAGTTTGGCCCTTTGTCTGTGGTGATTTCCACTAAAAACTGTCTTGTGTATTTCTGACATTGCTCAATATATGGATCTCTCCTATCAGTCTGCCCTGGTTGTCAAATACACTTTACTACTTCAGTCTTGACCTTCTTCAGTCCTGTTTGACTGCACATGGGTAGGTGCAGATACGTATTTTCAGCTGAGGTAGCAAAGAAACTGTAGTAATGAGGACCCACTGCCATTATGTGTGTTTTATTGATCTGGAAAGCCATGCTGAGTGAGGACACTGCAGTTCAAGCTCTATCACAGCACAGCTGTTCTGTGGTGTGCAACTGTCCAGATCTATGTAATTAGTTAGTCTCTAGTCAAGAGAAGTTTCTGGTAATTCAAACAGAAATGTAGGTATACTTGGACAATTCTTATGCACTTTGCCTTCTGTATTTCCTCTGGATTTCATTCATGAAATCTCCATCTCCAGTAGCTATGTTTTTTATTTGGTTCCATATTCATCCCCTGGGCTAAGCCCATTGGCCGCTATGCTGCTCTGCCTTGGGGTCGTTTAGCCTTGAGAAGAGGAGGTTGAGGGGAGACCTTATTGCTCTCTCCAACTACCTGAAAGGAGTTTGTGGAGAGGAGGGGGCTGCCCTCTCCCCCTAAGTGATGGGGCACAGGACAAGAGGGAATGGCCTCAAGCTCCACCGGGGAGGTTCAGGCTTGATATCAGGAAAAAAATTTTCACAGAAAGGGTCACTGGACACTGGCACAGACTACCCAAGGAGGTGGTGAGTCACAATCCCTGGAGGTGTTTAAGAGATGGGTGTATGAGGTGCTCAGGGGCATGGTTGAGTGATTGATGCGAATGGTTTGACATGATAATCCTGTGGGTCTTTTCCAACCTGGTGATTCTGTGATTCTGTGACTTCCCAACACAACATTTTTCACCTAGAGTATCACCATCTCCATTCATTTCCTTTTGCTATTCTTAAGTGGTAACTTGCTATTTATTTTGAGTGTTGATTAGAGCTCTCCACAGGGTTTTGTTGAAGATTGTTATGCCCATGATGCCTGTCATGATAGGGCCTCACTTCATACTCAAGACAGAGTGCCAAAACTGGAGCAGTAGTATAAATTGTAGGTTCATCTCACATGCAAGTTTATGCCCAAGGTAAATGTGACAAAATAGATCTGGGGCAATTACACAGTTGTTTTCTCATTTCTGCAGCTTGAAATAAATTATTTTATCAGCTCATACTGACAGAATACAGCTCTGAGGCAGAGGTTAGAAAGTCAACTTTCTTACCAAGGTTATTCTTAAATTCTAGACTTTATTCTATAAGACACAGATTAAAGGGGAAGAAAACATATTACTGGACTTCAAGCTTGAGTTACAGATGAAGCACCTAGCAGCAGTCTCCTTCCTTCTTTGAAAATCATGGGCCTGGATGGTGCTAGTAGTCTGTGAGGTGTTGGCAAAGAAATCCAAAGCCACAGATAAAGCACCTAGGAATAGCCTGTAGCTAGCAGCAAGTGCCTGTATCTCCTCTACACGAGACTTTTATAAGAAGAGTTAGTAAGGCAAGTCAGACTAATGCAGCTAACCCATAGACATAGTGTTGAATCCATATGCATGATCTGTCATTTTTTGAGTGAAAAAAAATCACTGTGGGACATCACATCAGGTCCAGAAAAACAGATGGTAGTTCATGGGTATCATTAGGCCATTTTGGATCTTTCAAACCATGAAGTCTATGAATTTAGACCCAGAAGATGCCTTGCTCTTGTCTTTAGAATGGGCAAGTACAATGGGATTATGATAAACCATAAAAGTCTCAGAATCCTGAGATTTTACCTTCACGGAAGGAGAAAGATTAGGGTCTAGCAAAAGAACTGTATGATAGATGTTGCTTGAATTGCCAGCCTGAAGACAAATGGGAGAAGTCAAACTGGAACCAGACAAAAATTTCAGTATAAATCACAAGAAAAATATATTTTACAGATTTGAATACTACAGCAATTAAACTGAATATAGGTAAGCTGACAGATGAACTGTCATTTTGAAACTATTTTTTTGTAAAGAGTTCAAAAGTGTTTCCAGTTCCTTCCATAAGGCCAGACCAGACTTTTGGGGGTTTGCTTGTTAAAACATTTAAGAAGAAATAAATTTCATGCAGATGTGGCAGTGACAAGAGATAGATGATTACTAGCTTATTCTGGTGACTAAAGAGCTTTTTCAAGTGCAGTTGGTCAGCTCTTCCTTTCTACATCGTCTCTGCTTTCATGTCCTCAAGAAATGCCTTATCTTTGCTCTCTGGGATCCTCAGTAATCTGAAACACTTCCAAGGCATCTACTTGCTGTGTGAGGTAGGTCCTCAAACATGGAGGAGCCTCTCTTATCTTCACCTTGCATCACTCTCAGTTCAGACAGCAGCACAAAACTGTTTAGATGTACTTCATGACTCAACAACACATCAGCATCAAAGCAGACCACGAAGACACCCAGTGATTTCCACACTTTTATTTCAGTGTACCACAGGAGGTTTTTTACTAGCTGGTGTCTTTCTGGTGTCTTTTGTAGTATCTTTTTGTTTGGCTTTGAATTAGGCTAAAGCACTAAGTCATTCATATATTTAGCAAATACTGCTGCATCAACACTATTTTTGACATTTAAATGTATGTAGCAAAATCAGCTCACCTGGTTAACTCCCCATTTCAAATGAGAAGTGATGCCAGTTTGTCAATCAGACCAGGTTACATGTCCACTAGGAGGCCATCTCTGGCTTCAGGGAGGCTGTCCTGTCAGAGTAACCATAATGGGGCCCTTAGCGGATATTCCCAATTCTTGCTCTCTAGGCAGTAGGTCTGCTTCTGAGACATCTTAAAAGCTCTCCCACTACACTGGTAGGGAGAAATCTGAACAGAAGCTGGTCCTTGCAGTGCCTTCAGCAAGTCTGGTCCCTCTGGGAGTCTGTTCAACCCCACATCCCATCTGTAAACAGCAAGGCATTGCCTGCAACACTCCTGGCTGGACATCCTGTTCCCCTTCAGTGAGCAAGTACACCCAGGAGAGGATGACCTTCCTGAAGCCATCCAACACATGCTGCATCTCAGATAGGTTTGTGTTGGCTTGTATCACACACCAGACATATTCTCATAGTCTGTTAATTTACTCATGAATGTACAAGTGGCAAAACAGATCAATAAACCTTTTGCCTCTTGAGGATAGATAAGAAACTTTTAAGCATCCATGACTCAGAATGTTTTCTATCCTTGCAGCATATTCCTTGATCACTTCATTTTTTTTGTTTGGTTGGGGATTTTGCTTAATATTGTCTTCTTTTCAGTTCTGTTCAGTGTGGATTTCAGGCTAAACATTTAGGTTACTCTCTTCCAGGTTTTCTTAAAGATGGAAAAATGTTGTTGGAATTTACCAATATAATACAACAAAGATACAAAAGTCCCAGCAGAGGTGGAAGAATGGAGGGCACACTGCATTATCGTTGTATCTGTACTGATTTTAGACTGCACAGTACAAACAAGATAAAAGTGTTCTGTTGGTGACTGCTGTTGTTCTTATATGGTTTAGATTTCTGTAGTTCTTCAAACACTGGCAGTATTTTTTATTCTGAATGGATTTGTTCTCTCATCTGTACATGAGAGATTAATCTGTCACATTCCGATAAGCATTAATAGGAGCTACTTGCAAAAATCTCTTGACAACTCTGAGCCAGGTCATTCAATAGTGATGCAGGCCTAATTCTGCACCAGAGGCAGCTTTACATTGTTTGCAGACCTGTGTAAAATGAATAAAATTCAAGTCACTCTCTTGAAGAACTGAGAATGAAGAAATCTTGGCATTGAGGAGGGTTTCCTAAAATAATGAGCCTTGATCTTTGTCTTCCACATTTTTGTCTTCATTCTAGTGGTGCTAAAGCAAAAAAAAAGAACCTCAACTCAGAGATATGGAAAAATAGTAAACACAGAGAATTAGTAAATAGTAACTACAGAAAAAATAGTAAATAAAAATGCTCCATTACATACATGAGAAGAGAACAAAAGCACGGGCCATGATACTTCTAGCAGTCTATGATGTACTGGAAAGGAAATCCAAAGCAACCAACTTAGATCGCAACAAACCGAGACTTTGACCATGGTTGACAAACGTGAAGGAGACTCAGGGAAGACTAACACAAGCTGGAGTTTTGAGGAGCTCCAACCAGAATCTTAAGAAAGCTACTGCTAGGGAGGTTTGCTTGGAAGACACATGAATTGTGTTGATTTACCAGAAGATACTTGAAGGCTGAAGGTCACACATAATTTGTGAATGCATCTTTGACTGTAAGCACTTCAGTCTGTGTTGGAGAGCTTCACCACTGGGTGCTTCAGCATCAAATGTTTTTAAAGACTGTCATATCCTCCACTTAGCAGAGTAGACAGGTGTTGCTTGGTTCTTATTATTCTGTAGTATGAATTACACATCTCTCCTCTCAGAGGATAAAACCTCCAGTCTGTAGAAGAAAGCACAACTGCTTCAACTAGAAAACAGATAATGATTCTGCAGTTTGAGTTGAAGCTTTAGATTGTGAATCTCACAATAAAACTCAGATGGAAGTTCAGCACATCGTACCTCAATGAGTTGTCTTCCTCTAAGTGAAAAAAAAAGTAAGACCTTCTGTCTTAGTTAAACTGCATCTGGCATCAGAGCAAGCATTGTAAGATGGTACTACCATCTTCATGAATAAAGAACATTTGATTTATTTATTAGTTAGAAAGTGAGAAGATTCTGGGAATTTGCTGTCAAGCCCAAAGACTTTCTATTGTATTACCTGTTCTTCCAATTTGTATTAATGAAGCTGCAGAGAGAAACTAACAACTGAGTTAGTCTTCTATGAGTTATTTCCTCAATTATTTCCTAAATAAACACATTAATTCCTCCACGTTCATATTCCCCCAGTAGGGACTAAGTCACTTGAGGTTACCAAGTAGGTCCTGGAACCCATGCAAGAAGTGCCTAGGAACTGAAAGTCTCCTGCCATCTATGTGCCAGGAGGAAGTGATGAAAGGGTTTTTCCTATCTTTTTTCCTCATGCCTGGTCACTGTGGAGAAACAGAGGGTTAAGAAATGCTTAAATACTCACCCCATGTACCTTGCTGTTTGTCACTTTGCCCATCAGGGAGTCCAGTTTAAAGGTAAGGTGGAACATATATCCGATAGTGCATCAGAGATGCTCTTTATGCAAGGTCTGCATCAGTTAACGATGACTGTTCTGAAAGATGGTATTTTTCTATTATACCAGAAACTGTAGACTACCTGCAGGCTGATGAAATAGTTCTTATTAGTCCCAAGGGCCCAGCTGTTCAATAAATTAAGAGCAGGTAATCCAAGACATGTTATCTCTTCTCTCTAACACTACCTGAATTAATTGGCAAATTGTTCTCTGTTGCATAACAGGTGCAAAATACATCATATCCTGTGCCTTGCTACTTCTGAGACAGCTATGTGAAGTGCCCTGTTGCTTTCTACGCAGCAAGTCTCCTGTATCAGATTCCAAAACTGAAATCTTGCCTGCTGTCTATGAGCATTGAGATCTCCACTGCTTACTACAATACATTAGTTGACAGGCTGATGATGTGTGCGTAGACTGTGGCATGTTCAGGAATCCTCGGAATTAAAAGTGGCAGAAAATGTAAAGTATTGCTGCTTATTGTTGTCATGTATCTACACAGGTAGTAAGGGAAGTAACCAAATTTCATTTAAAAATATCGCTTGCAAGTGTGAGTGCTCAGCCCATTCCATGTTTTACTGTTACCTTAAATGAGATCAGAGGTAGGAATGTAAATCTTAATAGGTTAATCTGACAATCAGAACCCCACATCTGCTCCCCAGCTTGAAAATAGTGCCACATCTAACTGCCCTGCATAAATATAGTAATTAGCTGTTTGTTACTTGCATGCAATAGTGCTCTGAACATTAAAGCCAGATGAGAAAGCTTTGGAAATTCTTTCTTGAGTCACACTCACTGCCCTCTGAGCATTTACAAATGGAGCAGTTAGGAGGTTTGCATTGCAGGACAAGATACAGGGATAAGATGTAGAATCTTTGCTAAACTGCAGTCCTTTCTGTAAAAAGAGTAATAATTTGTTTCTATTTATGGAAAGTTTGTAGGCAATTTTCTGCTTGCTACACACAATTCCTTTCTCTGGATTCAAGCAGAACTGAAGATAGAAATCTGAGCTCAGTTGTCAGATGCAAGCAGGGGAGGCGGTAGGTGGGCCGGCTCTTTGCTGTGCCTCTTCAGTGAGTGCCAGCCTCCCCCCGCTGTTCTCATTTCTCTTTCCCATTGTGTCCTGCGGTGCCTGCTAAGTAAGGCAGTTGCCACAATCAAAGCTAGAACCTCAGGACACAAAGCCATCTGCAGGGAAAACCAACCTTTTCTGAACTAGACAGTGTGATGAGGATGGCAGCACTCACGGGATAGCAGCAGCAGCCCTGTCTTCCACGCGGCTTGGAAAACAATCAAAAATTGCATTGTTGCCTTGACTGTGTCTGAAAGCAGTGATTAACTAGTCTGCTTTAGCAAAAAGGGAAAAAGGACAGTCTCGGTTTGCGTTGAGGATGTTCTCCACAGGCGATCGTGGCAGGCAACAATAGCAATGTAGGAAAACACCGTAATCCTGAGGCTAAGTGGCTGCCTTGGGGACACTAGATTTCCACAGCTGTGACTCAGACCTGTGGGCTACCCCAGTCCAGCGTTGGGTCTCCAGCAGTGAGCAATTTCAGCTCTAACAAAGAAAGGTACAGGAAGCACTGCAGAAGGCAAAGGTGGGATAAGCCAACCCCATATAAATTACTTCATCATAATTCTCAATTTGGGACTGGCTTGACATCTGAAATGAGAATCCCTCTGGTCTTTCCAAACAGCGTGTTTGCAGGCTCACAATTGTGTAAGAAGAGGTAAGGGAGGTAAAAAATGTTATGTATGATTATATTTGGTACATACAGCTTAGATGAAGAGAAATTTATTATTATTGCCAAGTAAGAACAGTCATTAGACAGACTGTGTTTAAGATTACCCAGGAGTGAGGCCAGATTGTATCTTGGGAAAAGCAACTCTCAGTGTCTAGCTTGATAGCAGTGGGTGAAACAGCCCTACTTCTGCTTCAACACATTGCCACCTCCTTTCTCTTATCCTTTGAGATGCTGTGCTCTGGTGTGAAAACTAAGTCAAAGTCCAGTTTGCACAGGACCCTGTAAAGAAAAACTTGTCACCTATATGATGCGCATAATTTAAGATGGACTGCAGTTAAATTTTACTTTGTATGATCTTTTCCTCGGAGACAATTCAGCATTAGCAGATGAAAAGGCTGCTGGGTTTGAGAAGAAAAGTTTGTGTCACTCAGCATGTACCTTAGAGCACCTACATGAAGACCATTTTAATCTCCAGGACTGGGAACTTCTATATAGTTAGATCCATTATGAGTCCTCTGTAGTTTTGCTTGTCAATCCTTTCTAAAAAGCAGTTTTAAGAGGCAAACTAAAGATCTAATTCTGGCACTGAAGAACAGCTAGCCACAGTACCTTGTGGACCATTACACTAATTGCAACTTAAATGTTTTAAAGAATAGCCAGATAAGCTTACCTCAGCTTTGCAGAGGTATATTATTTAATAAGCACACACATAACAGTCTTCTTTGCTATCTAGACAATGTAATGGAGAAAATAAGCTTTTTTTACTGCTAGTTTTGGGATTTTGAAAGTTAGCTTTTTGATGTAATATAAACCTTGTTTACTGAAATTGTCAGAGTTTATTGAATAATTTTCTTTACTCTAGACAACTTACATTGCCATGTTGTTGTGACTTATAGATCATATTGAATCATGTCAGCTTGCTTGCTTGCTTCCTTCCTTCCTTCCTTCTTTCCTTCCTTCCTTTCTTTCTTCCTTCTTGTTTTGTTTGTTTTTTTTTTTTAAATCTGCAGTTTTACAGAAACAGGTCATTTTTTTTAAAACATGTTTACAATCAAACAGCAAGGAGAAGGAGCCGTTGGGAAGAGATCAAAGTGCAGGGCAGGAAAACAGAGCCAAGCATTTCTGTGTGCTGGTCACATAACCAAGGATGGGCCCCTTCAAAATGTAAATCCTGTTTGTGTCACTGTTTGCTATACTCCCTAACTGGATTAAAAGAAAAAGAAGATGACAAATCCAAATCCTCTGAGGGCTATCTTTGGAACATCCTCAGAGATTAATGGCAGGTTCACAAACAGGGAACTGTTTATCAGACTCATTTGTGGAGTGCCTCTGGATTAGGAGGCTGAGGAATTCATAATAGTACCAGCAGAATTATGGAGAAAACCTTCAACTTCTCAAGTTATTCTCAGATTATATTGTCATTCTTAATTTGGGGTTAGTGTAAGACTAATAACCTGTTTCTTTATTATTGTGCCTGAAAGAAAAAGATAATCTTCTAGGGTTTATAAATATACTCAATTTGTTTGTTATTTTGCAACTGTTTGGTATTAGTGAAGTGTGGATTTGTGAAGTGTGTGAAGTCCAGCAATGTGCTTGCTACCTCTGGCCTTACGAGGAGGTAGATTTAGCCTGACAGCAAGCTCCTGGTATGTCTGAAACAGTGTAAAATAGGAAAAAAGATGAGCAGAACAAAGAATGCCTGAGTTATTCTCCATATTATGTGATATGCCACACTTGAAATTGTCCAAGAACAGTAATTAGAGTACTTCCAGCCTCAAATTTACAAACTTGAGAAGTCATATCAAAACTATGGTAACAACTTTAAAAAATAAAGTATTAAAAAAGAAGGCATAGTAAAATAAAACTAATAACACCTCTTAGGTTAATTGTTCTTTTCCATCTTGTTCCTGAATATTTACATTAAATTTTACAGTGCCTTACAAAGATTAGAAGCTTAATTTTTCCAAATGGTAACTTCAACATCCAATCAATCCACAGACTAAGGAGTTGGTACCCTGTGACTCTTGTCAGGGATACTGGAATTGATTCAGTCTTGAGAGAAGTAGGTCTTATGTAAACTACAATGTCTTTAGTGCCCAAAATTTAACTTTGTATAATTGTGATGGGTGTTTTTGGAAACTCTGAATGTGGAGCATTTTTTGTCACTAGCCAAGGATGATTGAAAATGTTAGCAAGTGATTTGGAGACCAACTGATCAGGCAGATCCCAGATGCCACTTTCAGTACAGAAATGTTATGTGCTCTGGCTACTAAACAAAACTTACTCCCTCTCCTTTTCACTCATACACAATGCCATCTATTATTCCTGGCTGACACTTCCATTTGTGCACTATGACCCCTTTAGAGGAAGAAGAAAAGACATACTTGCTCAACACTGAGCTTTCTTTTATCACCTGATCTGAAAAGCTCTCTATTTGCCACATTAATAAACATGGTTGAATGGCAGTACTTGGAATGCAATGAATTCAGAAAGTGGATGTTGTACAGGTATATATTATGTAGGAGCTTCTATACTGAACAACCTCTGTGTTTTAGGTATTATTTTAATTCCGAGTAGAAAAGAAGTGGTATAAATAATCTTATAGAAATACTTTACTGGGTATTTTTTTAGTTAAAGGTCTTTTCAACTTTCCTGAAAGTACACAACTGAACAGCACAAATGATAATTAGATGTACGTATCAAACATCAGTTTAACTACTTGAATTATCAATATCTTGATGCTTATACTTCATTAGTTCAGAGTATTATTTATATAACAAAGTACATTTGTGTCTAGTAATGCTAATGGTGGTATTTTTTAATGGGTATTTTACTTACTGCTAGACTACTTATTACCTAAATCTTCAGGGGCTATGGAGAAACAGCTGTAAAGAACAACATAGTTTATATAATATATATTTTTCTTCACTTGGATTGTGTACAACATAGGCACTGCTGCTCTAGGATACAAATGAGACCCTCTGTACAACTGATTCAAAAATATTTTCCAAAACATATAAAGTGCTGAACTTGAAATCTCTAAGCAACTAGTAGGGGAATTGCTGTATTAGCAACATGACCCACACAACCAATTTGACAACATGACTGGAGTTTATTGATTAGTTTAGTTTTTTTAACACATTATTTTCAAACCAACATCATGACTCTGAGAGATCTGTTGTGCACACTTGGAAATGGAGAACTACAACCCCAAATCTTTACTTGCACGTTTTCAACACTGGCATCTCATGTTATACCCAGCCACACAGTAAGCAGCAATCCCCAGATGTCCTGCCCCTTCTTACTAGTTCACATCACTGCACGTAAGCAAAATCCTTTAAAGTTATTTTGGTAATCAGCGTGTTCCAAGGAAGAGATAAGTGTACTCTTTAAGTAACTACTGAAACTAGAAGCCATTTTGTGGCACAGATCTTCTCTGCAGTTGTCATTTGGGTTCTGATCTTCTTTCCTGTGATTTTTTTTAAAAAAACTGTGGAAGGTTTTATATTCTAAATTTTCCAATACCCCTTTTCCTCATATTTTATTAAAAAGTAAGGTATTTTGTTTGCTTGTTTGTTTTTTTTAATTGAGTTTGAGACATGAGTTCCTATTGGGTTGGATTTAAAACTTTCTTAGATGGAAAACAATACCTGCAAGAGCCTAAAACTTTACTGCCTCAAACCCTGTCAAGTAGAAACAGCTGTGAAAGTTCAACATAATGCCTTGCATATGTTTGCTTGTATTGTTCTTTCCCTTACCGGATATGCAACCAGTGTGATTTAGCCTATCACCACTCAAAGGTGCTACTTTTGTGCTAGATGCGCAGCTCCCAGGTCTAATGACAGGAGCTGATACAGGGAAATTATATAGTGAAGAACTGTCAGTTTTCCAAATCACTTCTACTTTTCAGCAATTCCTGCTTTTTGATTATTATAACCCTCACCTGTGTTTATGGGATTGTTGAGATGGTGGAGATATTCTTGAAGCAGGAATTTTCAAAATTCTTTTGATTGCAGTTTTAATTGGATGCATTAATTACCACTGTGCTTTTTAATTATTTGCCTGTTCACCAAAGGTTCTGTATTATACATACAGTTTAAAAAGCCTGGAAATGATGTTCTGTACATTCAAGGTGATACTTACATTTCTCCTACAGGCATCGTGTTAGGTCAACGGACATAAAAGATCTGTTAAAGCTGTTACAACTTTTCATCTGTGCTGATCTAGGTTGGATGTGAAAGGTTTTGTATCCCATTAACAATCTCCTGAGCTAACCAGCCCCTTAAATGTGATTACTAGGATCACGCATGTAAGACCTTCAAAAGGAGTTACACAGCTCTTTTGATCAACTCAAGAAAATATCTTGTAAAGCTCAGGGTTGCTTCAGAGAAATCTATGGATTCAATAACTAACTCATGGTTTTGGGCATGCTTGGTAATTCATAATGGTGGATATTGTTTATGATCAAAGGAATAACAAGCTAGCTGTAGACAAGTTATGTAGTGGTTTTCCTAGAGGATATTTACTCAGGTGTCACAGGAAGTATTGTTTCTCTGTAATAAACACCAGAAGGGGAGGAGTTCCTCATATTTGCTCCAGGCTGTGCTCAGTTAAACAGCTAGAGAGGTTAAAAACCGGTTCCCCAGAGAGGTAAGTCCTTTAATTTTTATTGTGATAGTCTTTCTTCTTCTATTTAAAAATACTTGTTTGTTTTCTTATATTATCATTTATGTATCTGCTGATCTTTCTGTGTGTCACTTATTATTTGCATATGTACATAATTAGCTTTCAAAACACCTCCTCATGGGTAGAATAGTATTAAGAACCCAATTATAAATAGAAGGAAATAGATGACAAGAGGTAGCATGTGCATTAGATTCCACAAGCCCTCCATGGCTGAGCTTTGACCAACAGCAGGAGGATCTCTTCTTATAGGGGGTTCACAGTGCCCAGCACAGTAGGATCTTGATTTTATTTGAATGTAGTAAGGACTTTCTCAATACAGGAAATACTTTATCAGATGAATTATAATCTTAACTTGTTGCCTTAATCACAAGTGCATTTTTTTTTCTTTTTGTCATTAGAAGCTTCTAGGAACATAGAAGTCTTGTGTTTATCAGTTCTGAATTAACAGAAGTCCATTCTACTTATAAATGCTTCTGTTCCATTCTATTACAATGAACAAGATGACTTATTCTATAAGAAATCGTCTAGTGTGACCTAATGTAGAAGATGCTCTGAAAAGATGCCTTTCATACTGTTTTCACATTACTCGTGTAGTAAGGTAGACACAGTTTTCAGACTTAACACTCATAATACCTAATGAAGTTTAAATATATGTTGAAAGTCAAGGAGAGAGTCTGAAACCAATTTAATCACAATCTGTTAAAAAGATATTGTTGTACAGATGCTGTCTCATGGCATTAAGCACAGCTTAACCTCATACAAGGTACAGCTGGACATGATCACACCTAATTTATCTTTTATTATGTGTTGACAACAGTTGGATATGTATTACTTATCCTTAATTACTTTAAATTTATTTTGTGGGAGAGGGAGCGTATACCCACATTCACTCAGGAACTTTGAAATCTCATTGGAAGGCTTCCTAGAGAAAAGCAGTCATAAATGTTTGGAGAAAAGAGGGGCAAAAGCCAAGGTACATTGAGATGGAGAAGGAACATAAAGGCTAGGCTGCATAACACTGCATGTCGCTTCATCACCTCATGCTTAAGTTTTCCAGCACAGTGTCTACTTGACACATAAATTGTCATTCGCTAAGGGATGAAGCTCCCTGTTCATTTCAACAGCACTTATCTTTAGAGGCTTCAGAGGTTGGTTGTGATTTTTACTGGTTTAAACTAGGATTATTCCTGCAGCAATGGACTATCATTACTTACACATCATTCAGGATCATCTAAATGAAACAGATACTAGTTTTGGAGAGTTTCATGGACCAATTCATCTGAATGACTAACTGCTGCAGAAGATTGAAGTGTGTACAACACTCAGCTGAGTCCCATCATGGATTTTTGCCTTTGAGGCCCCTTTTACAGAAGAGAGAGTGCTCAAGGCGAATCTCAGGTCTTCATAGGTAACGGACGATGACTTTGGAACAATAGATATTGAGAAGTATGCAAGTTGGGTAGCAGTGGTTTTGTTTTCAGATAGCAGTGCTAGGAGTGGAAGGGGACATATGAACTGAATACTGAAGTTACTCTCTTTTCTGGCTCTTAAGTTCCTAAGCACTTCTCAGCAACTTGCTCCAGGCCTCAGATGCACAGTGGCTCTGGGAGAAGTCTGAATGGGCACCATCCCCTTTTTGTACCTGGGTCTCCACAGAGAGGCACTTAGCCTATTTTCATGGTGCACTCTGGTCAAGTTTCTGCATGATTTGAAGATTAGACTGTTATGCTTTTGCACATGACTTGCCAGACACACAGACTAACAGCAGTGGGTCCTAAGTACTCATAAGCACAACTAAAATCAATGAGAGTTTTGCTCAAGGAGAGGGAAGCTTTTAAAAATGCTGTTAGTATGCTGATTCAAACCTAAAAGATCTGGATGTTTTTGCAACTGAGGTCCTGTTCCGCCAGCACTTCCAACCCTAATTTGTAAAACGGGATTATAAAACTCAGAAACTCCTTTTGTATTTTCATAGGGTCTCAACAAGGAGGGAGGAAAGCATATATAAAAACAGAGCAGCCAGCAATGAAAGTGCTATAGTGCTATAATGAAAGACTATATGGAACCTTAAATGTTCCCTCATAAATTCCTATGTGAATAATTCTGCACAGAGTCTAAAAATCTTAATAATTTTTATATAGTAAAGTAGTGCTTTGATAAAGGGAATTAAGGATGCCTGTTGTCCTTACAAGTATCTGTTTAGCCCTAGAGTTTAAGAACACAGGAGTTTCCACTGATGATTTTCCCACAGTGTGGAATTTTATAAGGCTTCTTGTCTGTATAATTTCTTTGATGTCTGGGATGGGATGGGATGGTATAATCAATCTTTCCCATCGTGGATATATTCACACAGAAATGCCTGGTCTCTGCTCTGCTTTTATGAAAGAACATAGATGGCTCTGAAACAACTTCCCTACTATCAGATCTGTCTGAAAACAAAAAACAGGTTCAAATGTTACTAGAAAAATGGAAGGAGGCAAACTCAACATGACAGCAGAAGCCTCCTCTCAGTCAGCACACATTCCCTGGTGCTGATTAAGTTTGGCTGCTTCTTTGCAGTGGATGTGGCAGAGGTCCTCCAAAGAAAACCTAAGAAGCATAATTACAGACTGGTTCATATATCACATTGGAGCTCTACTGATAAAATTCATCCATTTCCCAGCTTTTGAGTACTTTGTCTTACAACCTAACACCACTGTCATGTATTACACTGATGATGTGTTGCAGCTGTGTAGTGACTGCTCTGCAGTGGGTAACAACGTGCAGATTCCAATTACTTCTAGTGGATCAGGTAAGTCCGTTAGGTTTCTGCAGGGTAGTATAGGCATCGGTAGCTCTGGGGCTGTGATTTGTAGTTCTCCATATGAAGTCCACAGCACCCCTTGTTTTGCAGAATCAAACTCTATAACTCAGTTAAGGGTTATAAAGTAAGTATGTGTTTATATGCCGGAGGGTGCAAGGGGTTAATCCTCCTAACTTGCACATGGTCTAACAAGCAGACAGTTATAGTACAAAGACATGTCTATTCATAAATGCCTACTACATATTCATGACCTTCCCCACTTCATATTATAATTAGTTCTAGAAAGATCTTTTCAGTCCTGCACTTGTGCAATGCCTTCTGGTGGTTGTGGCCAAGAATCTCAGGGATGAAGGAGCCTTCATCTTCCTCATGAATCGTCTCTGAACTAAATCTGTGCACAGGCACAGTCTCATACTGGTTGAGCTCCAGAACCACAGAGCAGGTTGCAGCCAGCTTTCTGCTGTTGCTCACATTCTAGCCTTCCATTATCAGTGAATGTCTGCAAAGGAGCTCCTTCCTTATCAACACCCAGGGTCTTCACAGCCTTTACTAGAAAATAGTGTGAATTCTAGCAAGCTACACCCTTCTCTACATTCTTTCTAACTTCTCCCCTATATCATATTCCTGTTGATCACCCTGGCTGCTCAGTGGCTGAGAAGTGCAGTGTAATCCCTTGTTGGGTGGATCCAACCCTGGAGAATCATAGAATCATTAAGGCTGGATAACACCTTGCTGGCTGGAAAAGACCTTGCTGGTGAGGGGTCTGGAGAACAAGACTTATGAGGAGCAGCTGAGAGAGCTGGGGTTGTTTAGCCCGGAGAAGAGGAGGCCGAGGGGAGACCCCATTGCTCTCTACAACTACCTGAAAGGAGGTTGTGGAGAGCACGGAGCTGGCCTCTTCTCCCAGCTGACAGGGGACACGATGAGAGGGAATGGCCTCAAGCTCTGCCAAGGGAGGTTCAAACTGGACATTGGGAAAAAATATTTCATGGAAAGGGTCATTGGGCACTGGCACAGGCTGCCCAAGGAGGTGATTGGCTCATCATTGAACTCTAACGAACAGCCGACTGACCATGAGCCAGCAGTGTGCCCAGGTGGCCAAGAAGGCCAATGGCATCCTGGCTTGGATCAGAAATGGTGTGACCAGCAGGTCCAGGGAGGTGATTCTCCCTCTGTACTCGGCACTGGTGAGGCTGCTCCTTGAATACTGTGTTCAGTTCTGGGCCCCTCACCACAAGAAGGATGTTGAGGCTCTGGAGCAAGTTCAGAGAAGAGTGACAAGGCTGGTGAAGCGGCTGGAGAACAGGCCCTATGAGGAGCAGCTGAGAGAGCTGGGGGTGTTTATCCTGGAGAAGAGGAGGCTGAGGGGACACCTCATTACTCTCTACAACTACCTGAAGGGAGGTTGTAGAGAGGAGGGAGCTGGGCTCTTCTCCCAAGTGACAGTGGACAGGACAAGAGGGAATGGCCTCAAGCTCCGCCAGGGGAGATTTAGGCTAGAGATTAGGAGGAAGTTTTCCACAGAAAGGGTCATTGGGCATTGGAATAGGCTGGCCAGGGAGGTGGTTGATTCACCTTCCCTGGAGGTGTTTAAGGCACGGGTGGATGAGGTCTTGAGGGACTTGGTTTAGTGTTTGATAGGGATGGTTGGACTAGAAGATCCGATGGGTCCCTTCCAACCTGGTTGTTCTATGATTCTATGATCATCCCTGGAGGTGTTCAAAAAACACGGGTGGATGAGGGGCACGGTTTAGTGATTGATGGGAATGGTTTGGCTCAATGATCCTGTGGGTCCTTTCCAACTTAGTAATTCTATGATTCTATGACCTCTAAGATCATCCAGCCCATCACCACCCTGCCTGGCAAACCATGTCACATTGACTCAGGTTTTTTAACATCTCCAGGGATCGCGACTCCACCACTTCCTCGAGCAGCCTGTTCCAACGTTTCTCCACTCTTTCACTGAAGAAATTTTTCCCAATATCCCGTCTAAACCTTCCGCGGTGCAGCTTGAGCCCTTTTCCCTCGACCTGTCGCCCGCTGCCCGGCAGAAGGGCCCGGCGCCCACCCCGCTGCGCCCCGTTTTGTGGAGCCGCGAGGAGCAGGGAGGCCGCCCGGGGCGGGCCGAACAGCGGAGGCTTTGCCGGGGATTAGCGGGGCCGGGCGCTTCTCGGGCCGGGCCGCGCGGAGGACGAACCGAGGCGCTGCGGGAGCGGCGGGGCCGCTGCGGGTAAAGCCCGGCCCGGGGCCTGGGGGGGCGGGGCGGGGGCTGCGGCGTTCGGCCCCCAGCGTGAATCCGGCCTCGTTGTTTACACCGAGGTTCTTCTTCGCGTAGACGGGCGTCTGGGAGGGAGCCGCGTGTAGCTGTCGGGAGCGACGGGAGCTCCGAGTCCCCCGGGTTCGGCTCTGGCACGGGCTCGATGCGCGAGGCTGGGCTTGCCTTAGAGGTGCTACTCTTCGAAGAGGAGGAAAGCGGTCTTCTTTTCTTCGACTTCACGTCTCCTCCTGCAAGCTGCCCGGGGCAGGGGCTCTCGCGGCGTGAGCCCCGATACCCCGCAGCCGCTTCCCACCCATGTTAAGAGCCGCCCGGTTTGCTTCTTGTCTCTAAAGCCTTCCCTTATCTTGCTACCAAAAGCCTTCTAGTACTTAAAGGGAGCCTACAGGAAAGCTGGGGAGAGGCTCTTTATCAAGGGGTGCATTGATAGGACAAGGGATAACAATTTGAAGCTGAAAGAGAGGATATTTTGGTAAGATGTTGGGAAGAAATTTTTTACTGAGGGTGGTGAGGCAGTGGAACAGGTTGCCCAGAAAAGTCGTGGATGCCCTATCCCTGGAGGTATTCACGAGGCTTTGAGCAACCAGACCTGTTGGAAGGTGTTCCTGTTGCTGACCTGGGGATTAGAACTGTCTTTAAGGTCCCTTCCAACCCAAACTGTTCTGCGACTGTACCGCCTTAACTTTAAGGCTTACCGAAGCTTGTTGGTACAGCTGCTGAGCTAGTTTTGAGTTACCACTTCGCTACTCTTAGACGTCCTAAGAAACAGGGAGTGAGGTTGCATCACATTCATTTTGTGACCTTATGAAGTTTTACTGTTTTAAAATAGGGAAATTAAGTATTGCTTCATCCTTGCAAGCTAAGTTCTTTGCTAATATATTGATCTAGTGTGTAGTCATTGAAAAATTATTCTCATCGCTTGCAATATGTCTCTTCTAGGAGCCACAAAATGAGCTGGATATGATTCAGATCATGGATTGCTAATGTCAGTTCATTACTTCTGGTGCCACAAGGTCCAAATACAATTTGATAATGACACCGTTCCCCTTTCTGTTATTAATCTTGTTTTTATTATTTTAATGCCCCTGCATAAATATTTTCTGGTGGGTGACAGTTTCAGCAAATATCTTTAGCTCTCATTTGTTTTCAAAGTATCAGAGCTTTTAGAATTGACTACAGTAATTAAATGCAGCATTTTGTATCCATGTCCTTTTTCCTCTTCCTATAATTAAAGGTTTGCTTAAAAATATTGGGGATTCTGTACTGATACGTTTGAGGTCTGAAGGACTGTCATTCAGTGGGCAGCTCCCATGTGAGATTAGATTGAATGCTTAACAGTCCTTGCTAATTCTTTAATGTGTTGCTTTAAAAAAAGCCCCTTCTCCAATGGAGTTTACTGTAAACCTCAGCATACAGTAGGACTTTTACTGTTGCAGGGCATGGGGAGAGAATGGAAGAAACCCGAAGTGGAACCTGATACTGATGTATATCTCTTCCAGTATTGCCCTCTGAGAACATTTAGAGAGTGAAGGGGTAGAGGCTTCCATGCACAGGGCTGACCAGTTTAGCCTGCAGCAAGTCAAAATGTCAAGATCAGCTGAATAATAATCAGCAGATGAAATGTCAGTGTGGACACCCAATATGCATTTATCAATAGAAGGAGATCAGGTAGTGATACCAGACAGTACTGTTTCTCTACTGAGTATAGAAGTTTTACAGAGGTCAAGGAGTCCAGGCGCATCAAGTTTCTCTGAAACCTGTCTTGTTTTGTTGGGAAAGTTGTTGCTGAATAACAGTCAGCAAAGTGGAAGTGTTTTTAGAAACAGAAGAAGCACTTACCCAGCTCTTCAGAGGGTGAACACTAATAAATGCCATCAAAAATGAATCACTTCTTTTCCTTGAGAAACTCTAAAATTAGCCTACCTATTTTAAATTGCACCCAGGAAGTACATTGTCTGAGATTAAGTTAAATTTATCACCACTCCTCACCTCTGAATGCTTTGAAGTAACTAATAGTTTCTGCTTTTACATTAGTGTAGGGTTTGGTTGTGGTAGTCAAAGTTTGCTTGGTAGTGTCATTGCACGGTTCTTGCTGTCTCTGTGCATCATCAATGTCCAAGTTGCCTGCTAATTTTCAAATTATGAGATGTGGTTGTCTTCCAGTTCCTCTGACTGTAGCATGAAGCTGATATTCATTTTTTTCAGTTGTCAAGCTATAATTCTTTGTTTCCAGCAGTTAAGTACAATTGGATTCATTTCACCTAAACATCTGCATCTGAAGCTGTATAACTATGTTTCTGTTGTTGTCAATGGAAGCTTAGCTAGGCAAAGTGCCTGGAGAACAAGTCTTATTATGCAAAAGTAGATGCTAACCATGTCAGGTAAATCATTTTTTTTATCTCTTTGACTGTCTAAAATGGGATTATAATATCTAGCTTGGGTTCCAACAGGTACACATACCAAGTTAGGTGAATCACAGCTATTGTGCATTGCTAGTGTAAGTACAGCACAGTGAAAGAAGTAGACTTGCTGTTAGAGTAGGGTGCTGAAGAGCTTTTTTTTCCTCTGGTAAGTTTCTTGCAGATGGGAAAGACAATTGCTCAGTTTTGGGAAAACACTGAGGGTTCTATAGGGTGGAAACTAATTGGCAAAATGATGTACAATCAGAGAAGATAATTCAGATAGTTGTTTGGATAGTATAGCAATTATGTGATATACAAAATTAGTTTTTGTTGGGTTTGAGTGAAATTATAATTTTAAGTGGATTCAGCTTTTGACGATCAGAGTTAAAAAAAAAAAAAAACAACCTTCCAAATGCTTGGGTTTGACTAATTGCCATGCTATATAATTTACTGAGCTTAGATCTAACTGTAGTTCCCATTCAGATATAGGTTGTATCATCATCAAAATCAGAGGCCAGGTATCTCCCAGAATTAAGTGGAGGTGATATTGGAATTTCCAGGGCAAAACTTATTCTTTGAGCGATGGAAAGATGGTATGCTGCATAGATGGCTCATTGCAGCTACATTCATACTACCTCAGGATCTGAGTTGCAATCCCTGTTCATGGTTGAACAAGCAAATTATTTGGGCATTTGTCCAGAAGATGCTAGATTTTAATATGATGAATGGCATATCGTAGCCTTGTACTCCTGGCTTGTCTTAAGAACTCCATGCACTAACCTTTAATTTTCTTGTTAAGTACTTGTCAGCGTGGCATAAACTAGTGAAATACAGGAAATGTATTATGGGGTTTTATTGTGCTATTGCATTGAGTATTTCAAGGCCCACTGTGCCTTGTGATCAGTATAAATTAGATATTGGATATAGGCATCAGGTGGTGAAAAGGTGAGATGAGAAGGGTTTTTTTCTTGGATATAACAAGCCTCAGCAGCCTCTACATGAACATTGCCTGTAATGACTTTTTCTTTCTTTTCCTCTTTTTTTTTTTTTTTTTTAAGGTGATTATTTTTCTTGCATCCATTAGTCAAGAGCTTTAAGTTTCAGGATTTGAAGGAGTGCAAGTGTCGTCTCCACAAAGGTAACCTATAGGCAAGGTAAGGTAAGCTAGTGTTGCTGGCTCTTGGCATCCACCTGCCATGTTCCAGGTGAAGGTGTGTGGCAAATTACAGGATATGCAGGAGTTCTTCACAAAGATGATTAGGGGACTGGAGCATCTCTCTTACAAAGAAAGGCTGAGACACCTGTGTCTGTTTAGCCTTGGGAAGAGGAGACTGAGAGGGGGTCCTATGATGCTTATAGATATCTAAGGAGTGGGTGTCAGGAGGGTGAAGTCAGACACTTCTCAGTGGTGCCCAGCCACAGTACAACAGGCACAAATTGGAACACGGGCATGAAGGAACACTTTATTTTGAGGGTGACAGAGCGCAGGAAGAGGCTGCCCAGGGAGGTGGTGGAGTCTCCTTCTCCAGAGATATTCAAAACCTGCTTGGATCCATTCCTGTGGAACCTGCTGTATGTGAAACTGCTTTAGCAGGGGGGTTGCACTAGATGATCTCCCGAGGTCTCTTCCAAGTGATGGAAGTGATGTGGACAAGAAAGTGGACAAGAAAGTCCAGAGAGATCAAACAAGACCTCAGTAGGTGTGTTTTGAACTGAACCAAAGAGGTTCTAGTTCTAATTTTCAAGACCAGAAGATTGTATTAGCCACCTGACAAGATGCTGATGGGAACCTAAAGGCTGGATTCATATTAGTCATACACGAATAGGTATCTGCTTTGCTAATCATGTAGACTTACTTCCTTTATGGAGAAGGATGGATGACATGAGGCAAGGTGCCTGTTTTATCATCTCCTTATGGAGGAAATGGTTATGCTTTCATCCAAGCTGGAGAACAAGCCTTATGAGGAGCGGTTGAGAGAGCTGGGGTTGTTTAGCCTGGAGAAGAGGAGGATGAGGGGGAGACCTCGTTGCTCTCTACAACTACCTGAAAGGAGGTTGTAGAGAGGAGGGAGCTGACCTCTTCTACCAAGCGACAGGGGACAGGATGAGAGGGAATGGCTTCAAGTTCCGCCAGGGGAGATTTAGGCTAGACATTAGGAAGAAAAATATTCACAGAAAAGGTCATTGGGCACTGGGAGTGGCTGCCTAGGGAGGTGGTTGAGTCACGTTCCCTGGAGGTGTTTAAAACGTGGGTGGATGAGGAGCATGGTTTAGTATTTGATAGGAATGGTTGGACTCAGTGATCCAGTGGGTCTTTTCCATCCTAGTGATTCTATGATTCTGTGATTCAAGTGAGGTGGAATTCCATTCTGAAACTGCTGCAGGGGAGAGGGAGGGGAAGATTTAGAAAGAATTTGCAAAATTAGGTGATATGAAACACTAGTAAAAATATTGGATTAACATGTAATGTTCTATGTGAAATACAGGCTCCATTGTTTTTGTAACCTAGCCCACAGAAGCAAAAGCTATTCTCGCTTGAGTGAGCCTGTTGTAGCCTTGACCATAAAGACCTTGACAGTGCGATTCATATGTATATTAAGTTTTGGGCGTGATAAATTGGTTTCATTGAATTGGCTTTTCAGCAATCTGATAGTTCACAGGATTAACACTGCCTTCTTCATAAGGCTACCCATTCCCTTTGCAAACTGGCTAGATAATGAAAATTATGGAGAATGCAATGATCTGACAGCATTAACACTTAACAGGGCATCTTTGCATATGTTTAATGTATAACCTGAGTTCTGCTGCATGTAGGGTGAGTATATTTGATATGATGTAGGAAGTGAAAGGTCATATAGGGCTGGCTCAGAAGAATTCTCACTCAATTTATTCTCATAACTGTGAAAGCCACATCACTGACAGCCAGATCCCACTCTTGAAGTTAAAAAAATACAGTCCAAGAAACGCAGCCACATTGCTTTGTTATCTTGGAACTCCAAAAGTATATTTTCTTGCCCCAAATAACCCAGATTTAATCACTGTACATATCACAGTCCCTTTGGATCTCTCAGATTTACAGGACTATATGCTCCGTGATATAAACTTTATTTCATGACCTAATTAAGAAATACAACAAACGGGATCAATCCCTTTTGCCCTGACTAGTCTATTGAATTCACTTATTCACCATCTATATAAGGAAAAAAAAAAGACTTAGTTACCTATCCTGGGGTGAGACTCCTTCCATCCTTCCTCCTCAGTCATGGTGCAAGCATCCCCTGTATCACACTGGGAAGCAGGAAAGCTTCAACAGGCCAGCTCCTGTTGGACCTACTTCAAAAGTTTTTTGGGTAAGCTGATGTTTAATACCTTCCAGCCTGGCGGTTTGGCCTGGAATGGTTAGCAGATTCTGAGGAGACTGTTGGACAAAATATACTGGCTGCAAGAGATGGTGATTTGCTAGTGATAGTGGAGTGTAATGGCCCTTTAGCTCTTTCTGGCTACCTGTCCTGCCTCCATGGTGCTCTTCTTTGATCTGACTGCTGCCAGCATGCATCAGGCCTTAGCAGAGCCAGGTTAGCCAAAATCTTGTGAGAAGTTGAGTGACCTGTCATGCTGAAGTCCAAGCATTCCTAGCTCAGAAGTTTGGATCAAGTTGTAAGTAGTGTTTTTTTAAAAAAAATATTTAATGGTAAGAGTTATGATAAATTACCCAGTTGTTTAGGCATCCAGATGTATTCCAGAGACAGTCCAATTTATTGCTGAAATATGAGGTTAAATCATTATCAGCTTTCTCAGCTTCTCTGAGATGCAATAAAATATTATTCATCACCCAGAGCAGAACACTTGAAATCATTCCATTTAATATATTTTTAATAATAGAAGTGGAAGCTAAACAATTTATCTGCAGGGGCTGATTCTTAAACATACTGGAAGTGAGGTAATATGAAGTGCAATATAACTTATTCAAGTTATGATTTTGAGGCTGTAAATCAAAAGACAAAGCATTAGGGTCAATAATTCTTCCTGGAACAGTACTCAAATTATTGAACTAAGTATGACAGCTATTGAATGTATTATTGTTAAGTATGTGGTGACTTTTCTTAAGACAAGATGATGTGCAACTGGTGTAAATTGCAGAGGAAATACAAGTGTATGTCTCCAGCACTCTTCTCTGGTAGCCAAATAGCACCTGCAGAATCATGTTTCTGCAGTCTTTTAACACTTCTCCCTGTTCCAGTCTCTGCAGACAAATAAGCAATTGATACTGGGAGTAATTAATTCCAGCTGCATTCTGTTGATGTATAGAAACTCAATGAAACCTGGGAAGCTGTTTGAAGCTGCAGTTTTCGCTATCTTATTTTTTCTTAGAATGTTCTACTTGTAAGATCTCAGAGAGGTGGGCCTTTGTTTAAGGGTGTATTTGGAGATTAAAGGTATCACAGTTCCTGCTTGGCTTTGGCATAGGATAAATATGTGACGCTGGTCTTTGCTTTCTTGCCTTTTAAGTACTCATTTTTGAAGGGGAGGAAATTAGTCGTCTTCAACTTCTGCATAGCTCCTCCTGTAAGCTGCCTGGGTCAGAGGCTCTTACTGTGTATTTTTGTGATGTAGGTTATAGCAGGCCCTAGATTTTGATGGAAACCCACATATTCTTTAGAAAATAATTTATATGTAGACAGGCTACAGTATGATTTCGTTATCTCATTTCTAAGGAAGGTGCCCATTGATAGTCCTTTTTTTTTTCTCCCCAAAATTGGCTAGTTATGGATTCAGTATCCATTAGAACTTTAAACAAATAGTTGATCTAATTTCTGAAGACTGAAGGTCAGCCAGAGAAATAGAATTCCATCATCACTGAATCCCTCAAAACAAGTGTTTGGGATTATGAATCCTAATCCCTTAATCACCCCCAGTTTGGTTATTATTTTGTGTAGTTCCTATTATGAGCTAATTACAAAGCATTTGTATGTACATATGAAATCATTAAAAAAACCCATCGAACACCAAAACCCCCAAAACTGAAAAGAGCAACTGCATTTGAGTGCTATTTTATAGGCAAAAGGAAAAGGAAGTTCCCAAGAAATTCTTGTAACTTATATGTTTATTTTCTGGGGAAGAGATGGCTTTGTCTGGAACTGGTGAAGCTCCCAAGGCATGAATAAATACTAGGCATGAGGTGGCAAGATAATGCCTTAGGAAGTCAATGTACTGGCTGAATTGTGCCTATAAAATTATGCTGGGGTAGGGCTGCACAGAAGGAAAAGCAAATTTTGCATCTAGAATGAAAATTTGAGGATTTTCATATTACAGCTACATGTCTCCAGATCTTGATCTATCTTTACTTTGATTTTAACCTGGATTTGCGTTAAGGGAGATTTAATCATAGCAGGTAAAATTGAGTCCCAGAGCCCCTGAAATCAAGGTGCTAGGCCAGTATTGGTTGCAGTCTTCAGTACGCAACAGACTGCTGCAGGATTCCTCATGTTAAGAGGATGTTTCACCACTTTGCTGCGTGAGCAGGTAGAGAAGTTTGGAACAGTCATATATATATTTTAAAAAGGTGTGGGGTGGAAGAGAGAGGGGACAACCCAATCTTCTCACTCATCAGTGAGCTAATATGCCAAGAACAGAATGATGGGAAGAATCCTGAGCCTTCTGTTCCCCGAGCAAGTTTGTGTTATCCAGTAGAAAATTAGTTTGAATAAACGTGACATGCCAGTATGCATAGCAGATAACTAAAAGAGTTGTACAACTTATACTTAAACAGCAGTCCATTCCATTTGCTTCTGATTGGTATACATACTGTACAGATGGTGAATATAAACACTGTGTGTGTAGTGGAGTATACATGGTTATATGAATATGCAGATGAATAAAGAAAGCATGGCTAGTATGCTGGAAGCCAGGGATGAAACTGAAATTGAAGCCATTCTCTTCATGATCATATGGTTCATGGTGCAATTTCTGACACCTAAGTAATATCATATAAAATATTTGATGTATATAGATTTGTTGACATAAAAAAATCGAAGAATAATTACATTGTAGTCTGTTTATAAAGCTTTATGTAATAAATTAAAATATGGGTCCAAACCTGGCTCATTTACTGTCTGTTGTGCTCAGGAAGGACTGAGCACTTGGTAGCTGGCTCGCTTACTTACTGCCTGTTTACTTAGTAAGGGCTTGAGTCTGTCCTTTCCCCTACCCCTTCTCTTTTTCAGTCTTGTCTCTAAAATTAAGAATATGAGAATGTAATTTTTAACACATTTCTACTGAATTTTTGGCTGTTCTTACCAATGGTTAAAGGCGGGATTTCTGGGGTTTTTTTCCTCTGCAGGTAGTCTCTGCCTTGTTTTTTTCCACTGCAGCTGCTGGATAGTTAATGTCTATGATGTCATATATGAGTGAATTATATCCATCATTGGCCAGGGTATAGGTGAAACCCTGTCATTGATGGATACAATTCCATCAATGCAAAAGGTGTTTCCTTTACCCAATGTAAAACAGTTGTTAATGAATGTACATCAGTAAATACGTTTTCCATGACTATGAATGCATGGCTGTTGGAAGACCATAATATTGTGAAAAGATCTGTGGCTTTGGTCTGCTTGCCCTTATGAAATCTATATAAAAATTCAGCTGGTAAAAGTAGGGTTATAAAACTGACCATTTTATGTAAAAGTTTGAATTAATTTAAGGTTATTAATTAATATGTTTTGTTTTGTAGATTTTGAGTTTGTTGGGGTTTTTTTCCTTCTTGCCTCATTCTTGGTAGTAGTTCAGATTCTTTTGTATTTTATTAACTCAATTCTCATTCTCTTGCCCGTTAAAAGATCCCAGAGAGACATTGCAGTTTCATACAAGTATTTGGAAAAACTTCTACTAACTTCACTCAAGCCTGAAATTAGTTCAAATTATTATTTGAGTTTCCCTTCATTTAATATTTTGTTGAATGCACTTACCTGTATCAAGGGCAGCATTTCTTGCTCATTATGCTTCCAGTGTGTGCACACTACACGCAAAAATATTTCTGGTGTTTGAGACTGGAATGTGTATTTATCTTGGCATTTGTAGAAAGCCAATTGCTGTTAACCATTTGTTGAGTGAGTATTGAAATATCTTTCTCCTAGGAGCCATCATTTGAGATGCTTCCGTTGACTGGGAAAACAATAATATTTGATAGCTTTCCTGATCCTTCAGATACCTGGGAAATAATTGAAACTATTGGCAAAGGAACATATGGAAAAGTTTTCAAGGTGTTAAATAAGAAAAATGGCAGCAAAGCAGCAGTCAAAATTTTGGATCCTGTTCACGTAAGCTATTTAAATTACTTGCCTTGTGCTTATTTAAATGTGAGTTATGTAGTCATTTTTTCTTTTAAACTTGGTAGATTATTTGTGTTAGAAGTGATAGTGAAATAAACTGCTTCAAACTGCTAAGTTTCAGGCTAGCTCTCAGTACATTTTTTGTATCATAAGTGATCTTGGAAGTGGTTGCATATGGTAGAAGTCAAAAATATACCAAAACGTTGTTAGTTTTACTTTTGATTCTCCCTTGTTTGTCTCCTACTTTCACAAGCAGATATGATCATTTTCTTTTTCAGTGTCAGGAGTCCTAGTTGCTTCTATTTTTACAGTTGTTCCATTTGAGTTTTTTTTTTTTTTACATGCTAACCAGTGAGCAAGTTACATACTTTTGAGTGGTTTAGGTGTATCTTCAAGCATCTATTTTGAGTACATGCTTTTAGCTGAGTTAGACATTATGACTGATACTTTAAAAATAAAATAGCATAGTCAGTTTTTGTCGTTATTATTGATTCTGCATTTTCAGAATGTGCCAAAGTACGTAGATATCACAGAGGGATCCATCTTTCCAAATGGAAAATTCAAAGGCATTAGTGGCTCCACACAAAGCACCAGGTGACTGAGAGGTGGAGTTACTGTGTTGTAGAGTATATTTTTGTTCTCAATAACTGTCATTCATTGAGTGGCTGATAAATGCTCAAAGAGTAAGGAAAAATATAAGTCTGGTTTGTAAAGACAGACCCCATTGACTTCAGGGGTGCTGCATGTGGTTTAGGATTTTGCCTGAGAACAGTAACCTGCAAAACATGGACAAGGAGCTGTTCCTGTTTCATGTGACCCCTTTGAGCTCATCTTTTGCTGTTCCAGTATAGGGTTGAGAGGCATGTGGTTCCATTCCATGACCTCTGGGCAGGAAGGGAAGAGCACACCATGTTGTGTGAAATGCTTCAGGTCTGGAACTGCATGGCCACACAGGGCTTTGTCTACCTCAGCATATCACTGTGTCAGGTTATGATCCCATGGCCCATAAATCTATGAAACGTGCCTGTGAAAACAGAGCATCTTGCATTATGTCTGCTGTGTTTCGTGTTGATCTGCTTTCAAAGCAACAAAAGGAGGCTCATCTCAATTCAGTATGAACATACCTCTCCCAAAATAAACCTGATTTGCAGCCAAGCGATTAGGATCTTGATGAATTCAAACACATTGGAAACTCTGCTTCTAACTCTGTTGCTTTCTGTAAACAAGATTATTGTGCTTACAGTGAATAGGTAGGACTTTCTTGGAGTTGGTGTTCATCTGAATATTTGCATATCAAGAAAAGCTTCTGCTTTCACCTGTTTCGCTGGTGTTCAGTAATGATTCTTAAGTGGCAACTGGCTATGTCAGGGATTACTGAAGGCATCAGGGAAGCTTTCAATGTTGTGTTTGCTTTGGAAGTTGTAGGAAAAAGATAAGTGATGATGACCGGAAGAGAGAAGTAGTAAAGCTGATGCTAGAGGAAAGAGAAATAAATTAAGTAGGAGATAAGGGAGTAGAATGTAAAGAAGGCAGAAAAAAAACACAGTGTAAAAAGATGCAGCATAAGAAATTGAAGAGGAGAAAAGCTGTAACTGATGGAAACAGATTCCTTATCTTAATGGCAAAATGGAAGACAGTAACAAAGGTAGCATCACACTTCAAGATTTGAATCTTTTAACTGAATATATTCTCCTTTTTATTCTAAAAATACTGTTCTTTTCCCCTTCCTATTTACAGTTTGTCTTGAGTAGTTGCTGTACCTCTACATTACTGTTAGAATGGCAATCCTTTATTAGAAACAGGGTGAAAGTAATAAACTAGTTCTTTTTGGTTAAACTGAAAGTATTATTAATGGCTGCAGAGGGAGCCATTGCAATGAAGAAAAAAGATATTTTCTGTATTTTCTTTAAATTTTACAATTTTTTTGGTTTAAAGAATTTTTTTTACAATTTTTTTGTTTTCAGAATTGTGCCAGTCAAGAGGTGGACTGGAAAAACAAGCAATAGTCATGTGGTTTTATATCACTTTGTTTAAATGATATTTCCAAATTAAAAACTGGGAAACTATGTTATCATGGGTTATGTGAGACTGAAATAAGTATTTTGTGTTTAAACCTTTAATGATCTCAGATTATTTGTGTTGAATTAACAACTCAGCTTTTTGAAGCTGAAACAGGAAATGATGGTGTTGAAATGACAATATACGAAGGTGGAACTGGCAATGCTTTTAGTCTTGTCCTCAGGACAATAAGTAAACATCATTATATTTTAGGGCTCAGCCAAATTATCCTATGTGTAAGTTTACGTAAAAATATTCCTTCTACTGTTTCTAAAAGAGTTACTGTTATCTAGGTATATATGTTAAATTTAACCAAATATTTTAAGTTTTCTTCCTTCATAAAATGCATAGGAAGATTTTTTTTCTTTTTAATATGCACAGAATGAGTATTCTATTCATTTAATTCTCTTTTCATTTCTCCCTATAATAGTAAAAATCTCATCAAATCTGAGTGTCCCTCAGGAGGCAGAAACATCTATTAAATCACAGTAGGACATTGGGCTAATTCTCTTCCAGTTTCCCTAGGGCAACCAAGGCTATTGTGTGTTTTGTCTGTATTTTTTGGCTTTCAGCTCTGGGTTTTTTGGGTTTTGTGGTTTTGTTCTGCTTTATAATATGTCCTTTTGTTTTTGCTGGATGCATTTTTCTCTCTCCATCATTTCTTGTCTTACATTCTTTCCTTTCCCTTCACTGGGAATACAAAGCATCCGTTTTTCTCTGCCATGGTCACTTCTGCTTGGTAGCAGTGAGACAGGTTTTCAGCACTGAGTGGGTGCTTTTCATTGAAATCTGTTCATATGGATAGTTGAATTCATAGGTAGCCTTCCTCTAGAACTGTTTTTCCGAATAATTTGGTTCGTAAATAGCAAGTGGTCTTCAAAATGTGTTAAATCTGGAAGCAAGTATATTATTTTTTTTGAGATCTAAAGAATGTGGGAAAATGGCTGTAACTATCCTGACTTTACCTGTGGCCAGGATGGATTGAATATTTTCTCAATGTAACCGAAACACAGTCTGATATAGTGTCCCTCAATGAGTAATAGCAGCCCATAGGTTGGAGGGGTTACATGAGTCATCCAGTGCCCACAATTTCTTGGGGTAAAGAGGTAATTCCAGATGCATCATCTCTAGCTCTTGAGACTAGAGAAGCATCATGAGACTTCCCAATATCTTTGCAGCACAAGAATTCAGCATACCTACCTACTTGTGGATTGCACTGGCTTTACCTTCAAATGCTTCTTCTCCATTCTTCTGAGGGCTGCTTTGTCGTATCTGGGTGTTCATTGGTTGAAATTGATAAAAACCAAGTAAAAAAACCAGATGATTGTTTAACATTGAGTAAACAGAATCAAGCTTTGTAGTCCTGCAAGTGGTATATTCCTGTTCTCTTTGGGTTTTTTTCCTTTCATTATTATGAACTGCATTTGAATAGATAGAAAATGCTTTGGCGGTTTTTTTATTTCTTAACTGCTATGTATTTCTCATTTGTGACACTAGGATATTGATGAAGAAATTGAAGCTGAGTACAACATTTTGAAAGCTCTCTCCGATCATCCCAATGTAGTCAAATTCTACGGCATGTACTATAAGAAAGATGTGAAGAATGGAGACCAGCTTTGGCTGGTACTTGAGGTAAATAGTTTGGACAAATAAGACTTTTCTTTCAGTTGGGACTCCTATGTTGAGTATAAACTCAGTGAGTTAGATGCAAGTCATTTGATGTTTTTTTTTACAGTAGATGTACGTGAAGTGTTAAATGCTGTTGTTTAGTCTTTTCAGCATTCAGCATTAGTGGTCTGCTCTGACTTCACCGTTCTTATTTTGATATTATACTGATAGTGCTATGCCTTTCAGAATTAGGATATGAATTCTGATAAGACTTAATAGGATTTGCTACCTAAAATCATTCTTTGGTGGAAGGCTTGTAGTGGGAATCATAGGTAGCCTTTCCTTAAATATGACTAAGATATGGCATAACAGTTAAAGAAAACGCTATGAGGATTTTTTAAAAAATAAATGATAGGAATTAATAAATTGAATTGCTTTTTTTCTGTGCAAGTAAATAAAAACAAGCTACTGCCCAAATAAGCAGGATTTCCCTAAATGGAGTTAGAGCAAGGTAAGGTCTGTAATGTGTGTGTTTCAGTCTTTAGTTTTGACTAATCTAGGAGCCAAGAGCTTGATTGTCACTATTCCCATAGATTCACTATAGCCTCTTCTGCAAAAACTTCCTCTTCTCCACAGGGGAAAATGAAGAAGAATGTCTCTGGCAGGAATAGTGTGCCTTTTATAGCAATCAGGGGTCTTGCCAATGTTGGATCCCTGTTTGATAAGGCTGAGATTGAAGAATCGGTTATATTTTATTATTAGTCAGATAAATTAATACAAATCTCATGCCAAATATCTCAATGATACAGTCATATTTAATCCTAGAAATGGGCTCTAAAAATGCTTTAAATTCTAAAAGCTTTCCCAAATTCTTCTCACTTGCATTGGGAGAATGTTTTCAATAATAGTTTGCATTGGAAATCATAATAAATTATTAGGATAGACTGACACCAAAAGATGTCAGCTCTTTGTGCAGTGAGCATCTTTGAAAATCTAGCTTCTATTGTGTCTGCTGGGCATTTGAAACTCCCATCTGTGAAACTGCTGGCCTGTAAAGGATGGATGACAAAGAGCCAGGTTGGAGCAGACTGCAAGGAAACAGTCAAGTGTTTATATTTTAATTTTCATGTTTCACATGGATTTATCTTCTTAATGTGAAAACCACAAACCTACATCTGGAGAATTTTTTTTTTATTTACTTTTTGCATGTCAAGCTGTACATGTGCAAGTGTTAGTATGGAGTGTGTGGAATAGTCCTGGATGATTTCTGTCACTGCACGTGTAGATCCATGAACACAGTGGATTGGAGTTGGAGTGTGTATGCATAAGTATGCATAAACAGAAAAATTAATTCCAGAGGTGACTTTGGTGAAACTATCCTTTTATTAAAAGGATCTGTGAAAGAAGAGTGTTGTGAAACAGATTCTTCTGTTGAAGTGTCACCTTCCTTTCAGTGTGCATGCAACTTTACAGGGCTGTTTGTTTTTCATGGAAAGTATTTAGGTGTTCTACAGTATATAAGAATGAAGGTATCTCCATCATCTCGACTCTGAATTCTTACTTGAATTGTCATAAAATTGTTAGACCTCATAAGTTGTCACCCACTCTGAAGACCGGAAAAGACTTAGGTGGGTTTATGATGAGATAATGCAGTCTTGATGTGAAATATTCCGTTCCACCTTCCGTCTCCAATTTCCAAAACAAATCTGTTCTTATGTGATTTGTACTCTCAAATTCTTGGATAAGATAGTTGAACATTCCATTTTTAACTAGAACTGACATTTTATTTACTGCTCACTCTAAGGTATATGGCAAGTGAGGCACTGCATGTTTGCAATCCACCTTAAAGGTATTGTCCTCTGACTGGAAATCATTAAACCAGATGACTATCAGGAAATATCTATCACAACTGAATGGAATTTGGAGCTAGCCTATTGGTGTGTGTGTTGCCTGATCATTCCTGTGTCTACAGAAGCCCAAACCAGTTGCTTCAGAATGATGGAAATTATCTGGTACAGAATAATTCTGGGCAAACATGACATTTTTTCAAAATCTCCCTACTTATTAGTTACCTAATAGCTTGTGCCTTCATAAAAAAGCTTTCTAATTTGTAGAGAAATTCCTCCTGAACATTTGGGTTTCTTTTTTCTTTGTGGTATTTCTCTGTTTCTGTGCCAATGTGCACATTACCTAACTGATCTTGTAAAGCATTTTGAAGTTGCTCTGTTGTGATCTGGAGATTTGCTTCTGAGAGACCAGGAGCACTTGCTCATTCAATATTTTTCTCTGTTAAAATAAGTAAATACTTTTTTTTCTGTAATAAAGTACTGATTGTAGACAATCTTGTAATTTGATTTAACCTCTCAGTATATATTTAATCAGTTAAAGAAATGTGTATAAGGATTACTTGGAAAAATAAACAACCTTTCTGCATAACAGACTTCTGCATATGACACTAGCACAATATTTATAGGAGAAGCATAAAGTTACTCTATTGTCTTCATCTTAGCACATGACGTAAGTCTGAGACTAGTACAGAATATGGGTTTTAACAAATAACTAAAAGCTACAGGAAAACCAATAATACGAGAGGTTTTAGAATTGGTAGTAGTTACTGGTAATAAAGTGACCTAACTTTTGCAGTTCAGCATTTTTAAGGAAAGCACTTATAGGAATTAATGTGAAACAAGAATACATCTGTATGGAATAGCAGTACTCTTGACTTTCAATTCAGAAACACACTTCTCTCTGTTGGCTTCATTCAGATAAGATGAACATCTGCCCCTGTGTGGATGCTGTTCTAATCACATTTATAATAAAGAATGTTGATGGAGAGAGGATTCTTGCCAGTTGTATTAAGTCTTGTCAGATGTGTCCAGAGGTGCAGGCAGAAGAAATTGGCTTAATTCGCCCTGTGTTAAAAAGAATCCACTTGAGTATTATACTTGGAATGAATCAGCTTAACAGTTTCATGTCAGCACATCAGCATGATGACATTGCTGAGGCAAAGTTTGCTATAGCCCATTTCTATCTGCTCTGGATGTTATTTCAGAGGGGAATAGATCCAAGTTATTTGGAAATCAGCTGGCAGAGGGTGTATCAGGGAGGAAGAATGTATCAGGCCCTATAGAGGAGCACGTAGGTCAAGGACAGGTGGGGAGAACAAGTGGCACAGCTCTTGTCTGAGATCTGGTGCAGAGAATACCACAGCAAGGTAAATGGAAGGTCTTACACAGATTTTACTTGCTACTGTAAGCCAGAGGCCAAGAATGCACCATATCTCAATGGTAGGGAGGCTCTGCAAAGGGACCTAAACAGGCTGGACCGCTGGCAGTGTCCAATGGCATGAGGTTTAACACGACCAAATGCCGGGTCCTGCACTTGGGGCACAACAACCCTATGCAGAACTACAGACTGGGAGATGCCTGGCTGGAAAACTGCCAGGAGGAGAGGGACCTGGGGGTGTTGGTCGATAGCTGACTGAACATGAGCCAGCAGCGTGCCCAGGTGGCCAAGAAGGCCAATGGCATCCTGGCTTGGATCAGAAATGGTGTGACCAGCAGGCCCAGTGAGGTTATTCTCCCTCTGTACTCAGCACTGGTGAGGCTGCTCCTTGAATCCTGGGGTCAGTTCTGAGCCCCTCAGCACAAGAAGGATGTTGAGGCTCTGGAGCAAGTCCAGAGAAGAGCAACGAGGCTGGTGAAGGGGCTGGAGAACAGATCCTATGAGGAGCGGCTGAGAGAGCTGGGGTTGTTTAGCCTGGAGAAGAGGAGGCTGAGAGGAGACCTTATTACTCTCTACAAGTACCTGAAAGGAGGTTGTAGAGAGGAGGGAGCTGGCCTCTTCTCCCAAGTGACAGGGGACAGGACAAGAGGGAATGGCCTCAGGCTCCGCCAGGGGAGATTTAGGCTGGAGATTAGGAGGAGGTTTTTCACGCAGAGGGTCATTGGGCATTGGAACAGGCTGCCCAGGGAGGTGGTTGATTCACCTTCCCTGGAGGTGTTTAAGGCACGGGTGGATGAGGTCTTGAGGGACTTGGTTTAGTGTTAGATAGGACTGGTTGGACTAGAAGATCCGATGGGTCCCTTTCAACCTGGTTGTTCTGTGATTCTGTGGTTCATTTCCTGCACAGATCAGGTAGAATTTTATGAAACATCAGTCCATTTTGAAGACATGTGGTTATACCTGTCATATTTTAGATGGGTTTGGGTTTGAGAGTCACTTAAGTAAGCTAGTTATTTTACCATTATTAATATATTCTTTATGCTTGGAAAACAGAAGAAACATCCAATATTTTTACAGTAAATTAAACATTTTGTTTTCATGAGGGGGGATTTTTGTTCTTATGATAGGGAAAACCGTTTGGATGGAGCAACTACATATATAAAAATACAGTTTTGAAATATCAAAACCTTTTGTAGATACCTGTTAATTTCTGGAGAGGTGTATGTCCATTTCTGGAAAGGCTGAGGGAAACACCAGCAAGGTAGAGAAATAAATCCCTTTATGCTGAGTACCAAGAAGACTGTCAAAGCATTCTTTTCAGTTGTTTTGGTTCTCCTAATGCATATATGAACATTTAAAGAACATTTGCAATGCCCTGCTGAGGTGGACCAGTGGTCCATGTAGCACAGCATTCTGTCTCCTGTGGCAGAGCTAGCAGATGCTATTTAGGAAGAGTCCATCTGGTTTTTGCAGTCCATTTCCCTCATGTTCTTGTTACAGGGGGGAAAAAAAATCTCTCCAGAGCATACGAACACTGAGAGTTGCAGTCACTCCAACTGAGACTCCAGGTGCTAGGACCAAGGTCCATACACAGCAGATGACTGCAGCTAGGTGCCCCTTTTGATTATCCTATCCACTCTGTCTATCCTATTTCTCTCTGTCATTTTCTCCAGTCAGCTTGACCCTACGATTCCTGAGGCAGTGTCTCAAACACTAAATACTTCAGGCCAAATTATTGTTGGGGCAGCATCAGATGACGGCTTGAGATGTGTGCCTCTGAAGAGGCACTGCAAGTGAAGAAATTAATGGGCAATTATACTGTTCCAGTCCAAATTCCTACCCTGCTGGAGAACAGGCCCTATGAGGAATGACTGAGAGAGCTGGGGTTGTTTAGCCTGGAGAAGAGGAGGCTGAGAGGAGACCTCATTACTCTCTATAACTACCTGAAGGGAGGTTGTAGAGAGGAGGTTGATGGCCTCTTCTCCCAAGTGACAGTGGACAGGATGAGAGTGAGTGTCCTCAAGCTCTGTCAGGGGAGATTTAGGCTGGACATTAGGAAAAAAAATTTCGCAGAAAGGGTCATTGGGCAGTGGAATAGGCTGCCCAGGGAGGTGGTTGATTCACCTTCCCTGGAGGTGTTTAAGGCATGGGTGGACAAGGTGCTAAGGGGCATGGTTTAGTGTTTGATAGGAATGGTTAGACTGGATGATCCAGTGGGTCTCTTCCAACCTGGTTATTCTATGAGTCTATGAGTTCTCTCCTTGTTTCTAGGCAAGCTCTCTCTTTTCTTATCTTCAAGGACTGCAGCTGATTGTAGCTTCCTTATCTTCTATTTTGAACCATCTCTGGGGCTTCTTTTGTGTAACTCAGTAAAAGCTCAGCATATGTTCATCAGATAGGTAAAAATTTCACAGCTTATAACAGAAAACTTCACAGATTCCACTAATAAGCTAAGCAAGTTCTGCTGTGTCCTCCTTTGTAGTTTTGAGAGGCTTCATTTATAGTTCATGTTCATGGCCTAATGCTAAGCAATTGGCTGTGGAGGTTGGACTTACTATATTTCAGACTAAAGCAATTAATATTCTTTAACGCTCCCCAGCATCCATGGTTGCTGTATTAAGGATGTCTCAGACTATTCTATTTAGCATCTATTTATGGAAACAGTAAACCTGATGGTGATACTGTCAAGCTATATAGTCTCCTCTTAGAGAGGCAATTTTAATTTTTGTGTACTTATTATATGCTTATTGCTACATATAATATTCCACGCACTAGAACATATTTTCAACACTATGAAAACATTTCCAAATTAAAATATTTTCCAACATGTGCTAAGAAATTAAGATTCCTGTTAATTTGAAAAATAGGAATGTGTTACAATTTCCAGTGGACTGCAAGCTCTGTTTTCCGACCAGGTGCTGCATTTACAAACAATGTTTGAGTAGCTAGTGCAGTTTGTACAGGTGCTGGTAATGCACAGTCCAGACTGAGATGAACTTGATTCGCCTTCACTCTCATTTTCTTTTTCAAGTGTAATTTTCATCAGAGAAATCATGGGAAGGGGTAGAACAGCTTGTGCTTGGAACCTGCTTCTCTAGAGATGTGGTGTGTTTGCCTTTTCCATTCCCTCAGCTTTATAAGGTGGGAAAAGAAATGCATTAAATAAAGTGGTAACTTGTATTGTCCTACATTGTTGCAGACAAAGTGTTATACTTAGAGTTCAATCTTCTGAATGTTTCTTGTTGTTAATTAAACCCGCTAACTAGACACTGGTAATTCGAAAGTCTTACAGAAAGATTATCATGAGGGATTATTGTGGTCCAGTTGGCAGCTATGTTTCCTAATTTAAAATTTGCCTGAAGTGATTCTTATTTGTTACTAAAGATTGATCTTTTAAAGTTAACATCAAGAGGAAAAAAATTACGTGTACAATATCTATATTTTTAAATCCTTGGGACACTTCTACTTGTGTTGATTTTTTTCAGAAAGAACAAAGCTGTTAAACCCAGTGAATTAAAGCACCCAGGAATTTGAATTAAACTAGAGCACATGGAAATTGTAGTGCTTCAGTTTACCTGGCCCTCTTTTTGCAAGCATAGGCAAAGTACCGATCCATGGTGTGGGTTCTATTTAATCTGAGTGAGGACACTGTAGTCCTGTATGGAAAAAAGGAATAAAGTGCTAATATACCAAGCTGCCAATCTTCTGTACTGTAATAATGGCAGTCCATCATGACTAGATTGTTTTTAGTGGCTTGCCTGGCCTGGGAAAGCTTGCACATCTAACCAAAATACTTGTAATGGTTAAGAACTGTGAGAGAACCTGTCTGACAGACTGTTGCTGTGTGATAAGCATCAAGTAGCAAATCAGAGTTGTCCCTACTTGGTTACCAATTATAAGATCATTTGTAGTTATCTAGTCAGCCACTTACTGAGTACATAACAAGCTGAGATCTCCTGGTACAAGTCCTTTCTGGTTTTGTGCAGATCCTTTAGAAAAATAACCATTCTTGAATTTGTCCAGAGACTGAAAGCCCAGCCCAATGTGTAGCACATCAATTACTCTGTCTTTTCCAACCCTCAAAATGAGCTTGCATCAAAGCTTTAAGCTAAATAGAACAAAGGAATTTGGAAATGGAGAACCAAGAGGATGACAGAATCAGTTGTGACCTCTAGCAGTTGTAAGCTTGAGCAGCTGCAAGCATTTGTCAGCATTGCAGCACAGGAGAGTTATTAAGGAGGATTTGAAAGAGAATAGTGGTTTTCTGTTTGTTTTGGCTGCTCCTTCAAAGCAGAAAGAAAAAAAAAACATGTTATACATACAGTTACGTAGTGACAGATGGCAGCACTGTGAATTGATCAAGGATGGGAGTAGATCTGGTACTACCTAAACAAAGGTATTACAGCTGTTACAGATTGATGTGATTGAGAAGGGGAAACCAGCATGAGGGCTCAGGGGAAGAATGGTATAGTCAAATGTGGCTGGTTAGGGATAGGCTGAGAGAAGAAAATGTTGCAATAACTACTGGGTAAAATGAAGAATGCTGAGCAATGTATCAGTACTGTTGCATCTGGTCTGGTGTGAGTATGCTGTGCTCTTACACTGTCGTATCTGCTGTTTGAAGAGAGAAGTTTAGCAAATCAGATGCTTGCAGATGATAGCCATGCTCACAAAGAGAGCCTTAGAATTCATGAAATATGTATAAATTTTCCTCACAGATGTATAAATGAACAGTGATAGCACAATTTACATATGTGTCAGATAGAGATAAATGAGTGTAATTAGTGCCCAAATCTTGTGTGGCTAATAGTTTTGGATCCCTCACTGGCTGGCTGTATATGGAAGAGCTTCTGATCGTGTTGACTTTTTGATATCACATGTAATTCTTG
The DNA here is from genome assembly GCA_033558105.1 of Coccyzus lansbergi. Lineage (NCBI taxonomy): Eukaryota > Metazoa > Chordata > Aves > Cuculiformes > Coccyzidae > Coccyzus > Coccyzus lansbergi. Next base: position 398,494 of record JAUMJK010000420.1, on the reverse strand, counting down.
TATAGGGTGAAACTCACTGAAGTGAGTCCTTTTTTTGATTTTTGGTTGGGGTTTTTTTTTCTTTTTAAAATAGGGGAAATCCTGTGCTCTGTTATATAATGTGCTATGAAGTATAGCTATGCATCTACAAGAAATATCAGTTTCAGCAGGTCCAGTTTTGGGGAAGGTAGATTTTTTTTTTTTATGTGGGCAGATAATTTGAGGTTGCAGTCTGCTTGGCTAGGAAAGAGTAACAAGCACTGTCCAACATAAGATGTAGGTACTGGTATTTTTAAAAAACTGAGTCTAAAATAGCCAGAAGCGTAATATGAAATTCTAGGATCAGGACAACCATAACAATGTGTTATGATATTCAGGTCCCTTTCCTGCCTACACACACACACAAAGGCAGAGATAGCATAATCCAAAAATTTCTGCTGCTGTTTTGTACCTTAACATGGGTGAGCTGCAGCTATTTGAGAGCTAGGTACCAGGTGATGTAGAACATGAAGAGAGACAAAAAATTGTAAGAAACCCCCAAACCAACCAACTCAAATGGCCCCTCCCCACAAAAAACCCCAAACAACTGAGAGAAATTCTCCAACTCTTATGCTCATCTCAAGTTTTGCAGTAAGTGACAATATATTTACTTCTGTCTCATTGGATTTGATTTTATGAGCTCTGTAGGGAGACTGATAAGTTCTGTGTACTAGGTAAATAACATTTTAAAAAATCTGTTAACCTTCCTTTCTGTTCTTCTGCATCCTTGCATAGGCTATTGTTTCCAAGTGCTATTTGTGCCAAAGCAGATCAGGCATGGAAAAGGAAACCTCAGAGCAAGGCAGGTAGTCCTGTCCTTGTCTTTTGCTGAGCTTTCCAGCACCTTCTAAGAGTCCTGGTGGCCAACAGTAAAGCATTTTTCTCTCCATTAGTTTAATCCCTTTTCTTCTCCAACTAATGACATTGTCACTCTTCATGGCACTTCTCTGTGTTTGGAAGAGGGGGAAAGGAGCTGTTGTCAGTGTTGCAAAGCAGCTAATGCTTGCTGTTGATACAGAAAGACATTTGGCTGAAAAAATTGTAGAATCACATAATCATTTCGTTGGAAAAGACCTTTGAGTTTGTCCAGTCCAGCTGTACCCATCCACTACTGAACCATATCCCTGAGCCATCTACCCATCTTTTAGGTAGCTCCAAGGAGAGTGACTCAATCACTGCCCTGGGCAGCCTGTTCCAGTGCTTGATAACCCTTTTGGTGAAGATATTCTTCTCAATGTCTAATCTCAGCCTCTCTTGGTGCAACTTGAGGCCATTTTCCTTCATCCTATCACCTGTCACTTGGGAGAAGTAATCAACCCCCCTCCTTACTACAAAGCCCACAGCCTGCAGAAAGGCTCAGAGCCTGAGGAGATGTTGATCATGCCATCTCATGTTGGGATGTTTCACAGTGGGAGTAACTTAGATTACTGTATATAATACCTAGAAGGCAATTTTATGTCATTAAAGCTTTTGGGACTTCAATTGTTGAACTCCATTTGAATTTCAGGGTGTTAGCATAGTGGAAAATAGCTAGTCCATTTGAATTTGGGTTTTTTTTGGGGGGGGGAGGGGCAGGGGGAATGGGACAGAGAAACCGTAATTTGTCTAAATAGTATCAGATATTTCCAGATGAAGTATATATAAGAAAAATGAAACAACTGACAATTGCTTTTCCATATTTCTCAGCATGGGTCATTTTTCAGTAATGTCTTTGGTTATAATTGCTCCATTCAGATGAACACTGAATAATTCCATCCATTACATGTTTGAATCAGCCTCAATTTCTCCATTTCTTATGTGCCTCTCTTCGATTCCCAATTATAGCAATTTTTCTCTCTTGAATTATGTCCTATTTTTCAAGATGAAAGATGTATGGCTACAGCTATCATTTGATTCTTCAATTTTAGTTATTACTTGTGATTTCCCTGCATATCTTCTCTGAATATTGCATATTACATTCTTACATTGCACAGTCCACATCTTTTAAACAGATGGTGAGCATATGTTACAGCCCACCTTGCTGGAGAATACTGCACATACAAAAAGCTTGTTCTGAATAACCTCTAACAATTTTTGCAGCCATGGAGTAAAGCAAAAGCCCAGAAAAAAAAACCAATCTCAGAGTTTTGCCATTCTACCATGTAATTAAATAGCATATTAATACTATGCTTCTTGCATTCCAATATTTAATGTGACTTTGCTTTCTGTACATTTTGGATTTGATCACATCTTTACTAAAGCTGTGACATTTACCGTGACATTGCCTACAGCCACATCACCCTGAGAACGCCCGATCTTGGCTGATCTCAGCAGCTAAGCAAAGTCAGGCCCAGTTAGTACTTGGATGGGAGACTGCCTGGGAATACTGGGTGCTGTAGGCTTTTGGTCTTTTAGGAGGTTCAGGCTGAATGTTAGGAAAAAAAAATTTTTGTGGAATGGGTTGTTGGGCCGAGGTGGAGGCTGCGCAGGGAGGGGGTTGAGGGACACGTGGACGGGGTGCTGAGTGACGTGGTTTGGTGGTTGGTGGGAGTGGTTGGACTCAATGAGCTGGTGGGTCTTTTCTGACCTGGTGATTCTATGATTCTATGATTATTAAAAAAAAAAAAAAAAAAAACAAACCACATATTTGTATAGCTTGTGTTTACCAGGCCTCCTTTAGTTTTACTGAGGGATGTCATCAGTCATTGTAAGCATGTTTAGACTAAAGCTTGTCTCCTTTTGCTGTAGACACCTGAGAGTTAAATTCTGTGATTCATGTGGGATAGACAATATTGTTTTGCTGTGTTTGTTTTCAATTTATATTTTGGGTTCCATTATAAAGGGAGTGACTGGGACAAATGGACTTGTCTCTAGGGAGAGAAGTCTCCTTGTCTTTGCTCTTTATGGGCCAGAGAGGGCTGTGAAGGCAGCTATCTATGAGAGAAGAGTACTATATCAAGGAGCAGGAACATGCAGAAAGCAGGCAACCAGGTGTCAATTTTGACTAAAAGAAAAGTTTCCTGGGCTCTAGAAAGGATATCAGTGTTTGTTGCTGTTCAGAAAGCGGCTGACATTGCTGAAACGAGATTCTAGAAGCAAGGAGCTGCCTTGTCAGACACAATGAGCAGGGAGAAACTGGTTTACAGAACACTTTAATTTCAGTTCTGTCTGATCTGGTCTCTCTGAGTTAATTATTCCAGTAGTTTATTTAAAGAAGAAAAAAAAGTTGTAGAAAGTGTATTTGGAGTTTAGCGTCCTTTCGTTTCTTACAGAATTGTCTACAAGAATGTCTTGGTATGTCCTTCAGAATGCTCTTGTTGCTTTAACATTCCATGAAAGTTACTGACTGGCCAAAACTTCTTTTGTAGTCACCAGAGAGAAACAGGCAACTCCTAGAGCACTTAAGCTGACATATCCTGCATGCTTCTGAAAGGAGAGGAATTGCCTTGTGGCTCAGTCTGTTCCAGCTTTGCTCATCTTGTAAAAGGAGCCTTTAGAAAAGCCCTGTTGTTTGGATCTGTGCTTCTTTAGCGTTGCTTTCAAACTCAATAGGAAAGATTTCTATTATAGTAATTTAGATTACAGTGAATTATACTTAATTATTGTCTTCATGTAGGAACACAGGCTTAAAATAAATTATGTGCATTGTGGACATGGTACTGCTTGGAACTACTGTCTGAATCCTGTATTGTATAGAAATGATGCTACAAAATGGGAAGGTGCTTTGAAACATTTTCCATTTGGTGAAGAATAAACAAAAGCAACATGGTTCTGAGCGGGCAGTAAAAGCTGTGAGTGTTTACTCTTACTGCAGGCTGCCCTATTTGCATACAAGATTTTGTCTGTTTTCCAGAACTTCAGCTAAGTTTGCAGAATTCGGTAGAAATTCTTCTGTTAACATTACTGATCTCAAGCTTAGGCCCCACTTTGTCTCTCTCTATAAGTGAATGGCGTTGCACTCTAAATATTATTTTGTTATATTATTTTTAACACTGTTACTTGTGTATAGTAAAATGATGAATTGCACTAAGTTTTCTATGTCAAAATGTTTTGTCTTGATCATTTGCTCAGGAAGTCCTGAGCTCTTTACTACCAGTGCCTTTTGGTTTTGTAGTTAGGTTAGCTCTGATTTTGCAAAATGATCCTTCTATTTTTTTTTATTTTTAAAAAATTACAGCTGTGTTATGCCATTGCCAGATTATGAAGCTATAATTGAAGTTCCTTCAGAATTCCTGTTGTAAGTAATTATCCAGTGATTTAGATCTCTGTTGCTTTGTTCAGCACTATTCCAAATCATAGCTTGATACCACTTCATCCATATACTCTTTTGCAGAGGAGATGTGGTCAAGTGATAGATTAATTTGTTCATTAGCAACTTCAGGGGAATGTAAATGTATTATATCATAACATAAAGAAAGTGAATTTTGGGATGATGTCTTATGGCATTTGCATCAGGAAGAACTAGCAGGGGAATTCAGCTGGGCTGTGCCCAGTAAACCTTTGTACAGGACTGTCACCTACTTGCTTTTTTTATTCTGTTAGAGACAAAATGATAGTAAAGATGTTTTAAAACATAAAAAAATCCCTCCATTGAGGGGATTACTTTTTTTCTTCTTGTGTACATAAAGCCTGGTTGCCTCATTCAATTATGTTGAGTTTGAAATAAGAAATTTAGAAAAATGTTACATTGGCATCGATGTGGTCTTTTACATTTTGGACACAATCTGAGGTAGAGGTATCTGTAACCTGACTGAGAAAGATAAGAGGCTGGGAAGGCTGGCATCACATAAAATGGAATGGGCAAATTCTTCCTCTGGCTGGACATGTTGTCAGTGCATGTACATGACAAAGCAAATAAGTAGTTAACAGCCAAACTGAATGTGAAGAAATCAGAAACAACAGACACCCACGAGGCTGTGACTAACACAGCCCTGGAGGTGCTAGATGATGTCAGAGTGCAAAATTATGAGCATCACATGCTTTGTGATCACTGAAGCTAAATGACTCAGGAAAGATATCTGTTTCAGTGATAGATTCATTCATGCTAAATTGGAAGGAATCAGCTTTACCTAAAAACATAGAGCATTGTTATGATTTCTCTTGGTTATGGGATTTCTTGTATAGTTATTAGGAAAAATAGGAATCGCTGTGTCCAACTTTCTTCCATTTGAGGTGAAATTAAAACTACACAATACAGAACCACTTGGTGCATTGAAGAAACTCATTTAGTTCCCTTTAAGTCTTCACAAGGACCTTGAAGTATTTGAGATCAGCACTAGGTGCTGTCAGTGGAATGTGCTCTTCAACAGAAATTGTTTTGAAGACATGGCACACTGCAGGCAGGACTATAGACAGCTCATCAAGTTCTGCCTTGGAGAGAGAAGGCAAAGGAAGTGACTCTGGAAATAGCTCTATCGGGTTGGTTCTAATAGAGAAGATAGGTTTTGAAAAATTGAAGATGTCACAAAATTTTAGTAAAAAAGGCCCCAAAATATTTGTGTTCACTTTCCTGAGGAAAGGGGGGACAGTGGAGCAGCAGGGTAAGGAGCTTTAGGAGACTATGCTTCACTCAGCTTGGGGAACAGGTAGATAGCTGCTCTTAGGAAAAATAGTGTGAAAATAAAGGAAAGCAGGATAGCTGGCAATTATTGAAAGACATTAAACACACAATAGTAAATCAACTTGTGGAGAGAAAAGATAAATCACAGTAAGAGAGGAGTAACAATGCATCAGTGCTTGCTTCTAATGTTTCAGAATGTCTTCAAAGAGGAGAAACAAAAAGCACAGGCTTTTAAGGATAAGCTCAGAAAACCTGTTGTAGAGTGGTGAAGACAGGATTACATTACTAAGAAGAGAGAGAAATTAGGTAGAAGAATGTTGAATATATGTCTTTACAAAGTGAGAAAAAAATAATGACCTAGTGAAATACAGACCAGTCTGTTTAATTTTGATACCTACAATGATTCTAGAACAAATTAATAGAAACCAGTTTAGAAGTACTCAGAATCCGGAAATGTGATAAAAGTGGTCAACTTTGATTGCGCAAGAACATGTCTTATTAATAAAAATATCTTCTTTTAACAGGAAAAGAAGGAAGGGGAAAGCAATAGGTGTGATTGTGTCTTTAGTACAGATCATTATGGTTCCATCTGATGCTTTTGTAAGAAAAGTGTAGAAATGCAGACATTTCACATCACAAAGCGGATGACCTGGACTCAAAGAATAGTTATCATCAATTCACTTTGGAGCTGGAAGAATCTCAAGTGGGCATCTGCTTTTGGTTTCTTTCTGTTCATTAATAACTTAGGTGATGAAAGTAAGTCCACATAAAAAGTCTGGAGTGGACACCTACTTTAATTACTGGCACGCTGGAGAGTGGCATTGGATCCACAGTTCTGAATACTGGAGGGATTTTTTTGAATCACAGGAAAAGAATTCATTAGGCCCATGCAAAGAACTACTGTCCTTAGGAAGAAGAAATAGCTGACTAGGCAATGGGACTGAAGAAAAGGATTCTCTGAAAAGTGAATGTTATTCTCTTCTTTTTCGTATTTTCCCAGCTAAGACAAGACTTCCAAGTGGAATTCTGTATTCAGTTTGGGGCAAAATGTGTCATGAACATCAGTGGCAAATGGCAGACAGTCTAATTTTAGAAAACATGGATGATTTCAAAAGGTTACAGCAACTAACTTTGTTCAGTGTACAAGAGAGAAAAATGGCGTATCATGACAGTAGGCAGACAGAGATGATGTTAAATGGAAAATAATGATCATATATTTTCAAAGACTACTGGAAGGAAAGAAAGCAATTTTATTGGAAGCCAAGAAGATTCAGGTTGGATAGTAGGAAAACTGCTCTATTAGACTACTGAAACAGTACCAGATCTCTGCACAGTGCAAATGCAGTGGACTAAATTATTTCTTGAGGTCCCTTTTACTGCTGTGTTTCTGTGGGTTTATGACAACCAAAGAGCAACACATTAGAATCTTTTGTTCTTACAACAGTTGATATTAAAAGGAAGGTACGGTCAGCTCAGAGGCTGGCACTGCTGCTGTACTGCATGCTCAGTGGAACAGTGAGGGTAATGATATGTCCTAAAACCAGGAAAAAATAGATTAGTGCTTGAGATGCTTTTAGCGTTCTTATAGGTGATAACATTAAAGCAAGTCTGGGCTATGCAACTTTTTGATAACTCTTGTTCATGCATGCCAAGACTTGTGTCTATGTGATATGCTACTCAGTCATTTGCATCTGTACAGCCTGTAAGGACAGGAAAGGTAGTAATTGTAGTAATTGTAGTTGCCCTGCTATTTGTGTCTAAGCTACTGAAATAAGATGAAAGCACCTTGACAACTGCAGAATGCAAGCAAATATCACCTGACGGCTTAGCAAATGTCATCTGATGCATAAATCAGGAGCAGTTGGTTGATTAAAGGCTGTAATAGCCCTAATAAAACTGCAACTGATAGTTTTCTTAAAAGGGAAGCTGATACTGAATCCTTATTCAATGGGCATCAGAACTGAGAAGAGCTGAGTGAACAGAAGTGTATCAGGTGGGTCAGATGAAGAGTGAGTAAAGCCTGCAGAGAAGACCTGCATGACTGTACTGTGATGGCAATTTTAACTGACATTTCGTGTGTTAGGATCATGCTATTTTATAAATCTATTGCTGAAGGTAAGTTTGCATACTAATAGCTCAATTACAGTAGCACAGGATTGTGACAGATGGATGGGTGGGGGACTGTATGCCATCACTGTATAAGTCTTTGCCTTCTGAGTGCCAGAAAATCACAAGGGAGGAGCCCTTTGCTACCTCTCTACAAAAGTTATAAGCAACTCTTCTGATACAGCTATGTATGGCCATCAGAGCTAAAGTCCATGGACAGAGATGATACAGATTTGCTAAGTAATCTGCTCCAGTGCTTAACTACTCTTGGTGGAATTTTTTTTTCATTTATATCCAGTAGCAACCTACTATCTTAAAGCTGGGGATTCTTGCCTCTCATCCTCTGTGCATGTGGGAAGCATCTGTCTGTCTTTTCCACCCCATTTGAATCATAGATTCATAGAATCACCAGATTGGAAGAGACCCACCAGATCATCGAGTCCAAACATTCCTATCAAAGATAGCCCAAAGGGTTCTGTTTACCCCCTTTTAGTTACTTGCATTTGAAAAATGCTCATGTACAAAGTTATCAAGATGGCATTTCTAAATAACATCCTTGTAGGAGGATCATTAAAGTCTTCCCTTACCATGTCTCATAGGCTCAACACTTATAAGAGCCTCTCTCCAAATTAAGTTTATTCAAAGCTTAAAAGAGGACTTCTGTCCTTTCTTGGGAAAATAAAGCCTTTGGAGACTTCTTAAAAAACATTTCAGACTGAAGAGATTTGCTTTTGCATGCATTTCACATACCAGAGTAGGTAGTATCTGACAACCAAACTGAGGAAATCCTTTCAGTTTACATTTTCCTACTATCTGTGCTGCCAAGCCTGAGTTTACAGATGCCACCTCCACTTCTTCTATACCAAATTTTCCTCCTGGGATTGCTGGTTGATTAAGGTAAATATGAAACCATAAACTGATATGAACCACAAGAAATGTGTCTGTGCGCAAGAAAGAATGAGTGCATATGTATGGTTTTGAGAGTGTAGAAGAGAGAAATATTACTCTCTCTTCCCAGAACAGCCTATACCTCCTTACCTCCTGACAGGACATTTGTGTTTGTCGAGTTGCTTTGACTTCTGGTAAGACAAAGCCCTGTGGCACAGCTCAGATAGACAAATAGCTTCTTCTATATGTCTGTTTCCTGAGCCCTCTATGCATGTTTTCTTTTCTACTTATAGTGCCCCTCATCAAGGCATTCTGAGATTTTGACAAGTGATGTGGAGTCACAACACAGACTAATTAACTGTTTGGCCAAGTGGTTTCACAATGCCTGTAATGAAATAATAGCTACCAGCATGTCACTTCTCTAAATGCTTCACTGGACACTAGAAATATCTTTTTTGAAAAATCCTCTCTGTTGCCATCAGGTTTTATTGTTATTCAAGCACTATGGTTAGCTGAACTCAAAGACAACAACTTTGGGAAGAGGCTGCACAAGAGACAGCATGCTACTAAGAAACAGCTGAGATCATAATTATAGACTGCAATATTTAACAACACACCAGGAAACTTCCAGTCCAGTAGAAGTGTTAAATCATGTTTATCTCTTAATCTCTTATTGAATGACTGTATAATTTAAGGGAAGGGGTGGTGGTGGTGTATTTATTGTTATGGGGTTTTTACCCTTCAAGTTTTTATGTTATGTACTAGTTCCTAGTCAACATTCCCAAGCATAATTCAGCTCCCTGTCTACTCTGACTGCCAAGTAAACATGGTCCTTTCCATTGAGCAGGAGTAGTGCTATGTTCGCTAGCTTCTCTTTTTGAGAGGGAAGAGTCTGACATGTTATAAGAGGGACTTATTGATGTATTTATAATAAGCATGCATTGAGCACACATGCAATTTGATGGCCTGAGTAGGGAGAAAGAATCACCATTTGAACTTTAGTAATGTGAATGGTTACAGGGACTTCTGGTAACTTCACCTGCAAAAAATACAGAGTAGAAGTATGAAATGAGGCTGGATTCAGCGTTTTATCCATGAGAACTTGTTTAGCCTGTAGAAAAATAGAACAAGGTTAATACCAACCTGTGTCATCATTGTCGTCATCCTTCCTCCCCCCTGCCCCTGCCCATACACTGTGCCTGCCATAATCTCCTTTTCTAATTGTAGTTGTATTCCAGTAATCCCTTTTATTCCTTATAGCTGCTTGCATTCTAATACCTAGCCTTTTTTCTTGTCTTCCTCTTATGCTGGTGGTCTCCAAAACCACAAATTGTCTGATGTAAATAATAGTACAACTCACTGAAATAGAAGTAGCAAAAGAAAAGTTGCCCTGTGCATGCAATACCTTTGTCTATGAGATTCTCAGCTGATACTTGCAAAAGCAGCTGCCCTGCCCCAGGAGTCAGGGGGGGATATCTGTGTTGGTGTGGGTGACTTCCTATTTTTTCTTCAAGAAAAGACCTGCTCAGCTGACCTTTTATTATATATACACACCCAGGTTCAGTTTTGGTTTGGTCTAAACCAGTTTTAGAGTCTTGTATTAGTTGATATTTTAGATAAGTTTTATCTTATAATGCAGGTATTTATCTTGTAATAGTGATTTATATCTTATGAGAGCGATACAAAAATTTGTTAAAGCAATATGTTTAAGAAAGTAAAAATTAACATTGCTGAATCAGACAAATAAAGTCAGTCTGGGTCTACTGCCTAAACACTGAAGATGGTGATTTCTGAGGTATATAGTTTATTCCTTCTCCCAGCTACAAAAGGAACATATTCCTTTATGGGTTAGTTATCTTTCCATTGAACAGAAAGACTAACAGGCACCCAACTTTGTAACAAAACCAGAAGATGATCCTTCTATAAGAAGCCAAATTTTAATACTAGATAATGAAGAAAAATAATTTGAAGAAAATATTACTTGTAATCTAATTCACAAATGGTTTATCACGTGTCAGACAGTTTCAGTGTCCTGAAATGCAACTGCAGTAAATTAACCAAAATTATTATAATCCGTTTGGTTTGATGAAACATGGTGGTGATTTGGCAAAGTGAAAACAATAGAGATCCTGGAAAGATAATATTATTATAAAAGAAACAAGCAACCAAGTAACTAGAAAAAGTTGATGGGGAAGGCAGGCCAGCATGGCTAAAGACAGTAAATAAATAAAATCCTGCTAGGGACTCTGACCCTGATCCAGCAAAGCACTTAATCTCATCATTTAAGCATGTGAGTTCTTCCCTCTGTAAACATGCATATTGTCGCGCTGAAGTAAGGGTGAGATTGAGTTCCAAGATTGTTGCCACAGAGCTCAGACCAGAGCTTTCATTGACCTGATGGGGGACTCATCTTGCAACAAAACTTATGTATCAAATCATACTTTTGTAGGCATTCATACAGTGCACCTTCAGTGCAACTCAGAGGTGCCAAAGGTAGTCAGAAAAGTATTGTTATGTTTGGGTACAAAGGGCTATCAAAAGTTTTATACTATAAAGTGCAAGTCTTTTTGTAATTGCAGTATAGAAAAGATGTGAAGTTATAGAAGTACAGATTAAAAAAATCATGTACAAAAGTATCTGATGTCTGGAGTTCTGCAGTTGAAAGTTTTTATTGATAAATTATGCCTTCGATTTGAATAGACTTCAAAAATCTGTAGTCAAAAGGAATTACTGCTATGTACTACATTGGTAAAATGTCTTAAGTTGGTTGTTTTCATATGAAAAGCTACTGGATGATGCAGTATAAAACTTACAATTTGTTTCACTGTTTTATTGGAAGCAGCTTCTCCTTGAGAGAGAAAATGGCTCTTCAATCAATGAGTATTGTTAGGTACATTATAGATAGTTTAAGGGCTCAAGCACTAATTTCACCTTCAGTGTAACTGCTACAGTGAGTCACTAAAGTTGCATTTTTGTTTCTTCTTGTGGCAAAATAGTAAGTAATAAAAATGAACATATGAAACAGGTCTAAACTTAAAATCTGTTAATTTGTGCTCACTAGTCTTTTCAGGGAGAAAAGCCAAAACCTCTGTTTCTTGTGTATACAGAGACAGAACAGGGGTATGGTGAAGTATGACTGGAGAAAGGATTGTCCAGAGTAGATTGTGGGTCTGTCTTCAAACAAGATGCTAAGACCTGTAATTATTCTTACACTTGTGATCCACCTTGTTTCAGTGGGAGACCTTTCTTTCCATGGTGCTTTCACCATCTTCCATGAGGTCCATCCCTTGTGTATAATGTCATTCTACCCTAGGAATTAATTGTTGCTTGGCAAAGACAGCTGTTTTCTTCTTGGAAAATTTTGGTTTTGGGGGAATTTCTCTGCTGCCTGTCTTCTGATGCCTTAAATCCAATTTATGTTATATGTTGCTTTTGTACCTAAGAATTGATGCTGTAATAATCTGCATTGCTGGTGACTTCCACATGATGAATATAAGAAGCGATTAGCATGCCCTACAGAACATACCTTCACAGCAAATTTATTGTGCACTATAAGCTACCTCTGTTTTAGTGAAAAGCAGTTGTGTATACAGGAAAACAAAGAGATAGGCTGCTGTACTTGTGGTTAGGCAAGAAGAATTAAATGCAGAAAGTAATGAAAAAATGGGCAAAGGTGTTGTTTTGTTTGGTATAAATGGTAGACATAAGGACAAATTTGTGGTTTGCTGGTTTAATAGAAACTTATTTAACCACAAATATGTAAACTGCTGAAAACTAAAATTGGGTGGCTACTCCAGCACTTCTTAATTCCTTTTTATATCCCCCTGGTACTTTGCAGTTGTGTAATGGTGGATCTGTGACTGATCTTGTGAAAGGATTCCTGAAGAGAGGAGAAAGGATGAATGAACTTATAATTGCTTACATTTTACATGAAGCTCTGATGGTAAGTTAAGCTTTCAGTGAAATAATCAATATTCAGCTCATAATTTTTTCTTTAAACAAATGAAGATCATGTCCCCACTAACAAAACATACTATCTTATATTATAGAGGTGTTTAATGAAATAAAGGTAAGGGGTAATTCAGATGGTTCTTTTTGAACAAGCAAGATGAAGAAAATTCATCTGTTTTTTCATTATTAAGAGAATGAAAATTGATTTCTGACCATTGATTCCTTTCCTTAGTAAGTACTGTTTTGCATAAAAATAACTTTTCTTATGAGAAATAGCAGAAATATACCCCAAATACTGTTAAAATTCTTTTCTCTATCCAAGATATTTTTGTAGCAAAATGATCTACATATCTAGTGCATTAAAACACTGCTAAAAGAAATTTTCTTTTGCTGATCAGTATCAAGTGGGTTTGTTCTTAGTTTTGTTTTAACTCAAATTTTACTTTTTATCATGGAATTTACACCTTTGCAGTTTTCTTTGAGTTTATACTCTCATGATGTATTATATAATGTAAATTAATAGTGCTTTTTTCTGCTTTTATCTTTTTGACATGAAGTGGGAAAATTAAAAAATATCTATTCCTTGTTGTGTAACAAGTGGGTTTTTTCCAGTAAGAATGACATATGTGGGGTTTTGGATTAAAAAAAAAATCAGATTTAAGATTTTTCATACTTTCTGCTACCTTTTTGTTTCTGCAAAAGTAATACAGAGAACAGAACTGTTAGCAAAAAAATCATATTTACATGTCACCTTCCAGGGACTTCAGCATTTGCATGAAAACAAAACTATCCATCGTGATATTAAGGGAAACAATATCCTCTTGACCACTGAAGGAGGAGTCAAGCTTGTGGATTTTGGTATGTTCTGTTAACTGACATATATAATTTGTGTAGTACATCTGATGCATGGAAAATCATTTAGAGGAAGCAAGTCAGAAAAGATTAATTTCATTAACCTATTAAGATTTTGAATTTTTCATTAAAAAAATCACTTGGATAAGCAAAGTTACTTTTTAGCTTTATAGAAGCAAAATATTCAGACCCAGGTTTTTTTTACACCTATGAGTTTTCAATCCATTTTTGCTACTGCTGTTTAGATAGCATGGCTAACAAGTGGAAGTTATAATATGGTATAAATGCCAAATGCTTTGGGGCAGATGCAGTAAGTGAAGTGGCAAAGCAAGTTAATAGGTTCAGCATAAGGTTGGTATTTAGTTCCTCCAAGACCATGCGCTAGTTCAGGGCAATTATGAGCTTATCAGCAAAAGCTTGATGTTTTATATGAAAGGACTTAGAAGTTACTAGATATTGTTGAGAATGAGAGAGCTCCACCTCAGTCATGTATATACAATCATTTGATTTGAAACGAAACAATAAATACTACCTCAAGGCAGTAGAGGGGACATGTTGCAGAGGTAATCTCAGCTTTCTGGCAAGTCTTAGATTTCATTTAATGAAAAGGGTCTGTTCAAGCCTGTTAGGCTTAAAGTAACTGTTGAATGTAGTCAACTGGTTTTACCACCAGAAGGCAAAAGCAGAAACACAGGTAAGTACTTTCAACCTGTTATTTATCAGCCATCCCACAGTGATTTGCCTTAAAAGCATATTGCCAGTTGTTTTATTTAAGGTGGGTATGAAAATTTGCAATGATTGTTATTATGAACTAATATTCTCTGGCAGTATACTGTCTCCTAATCTTTAATTTCAAGTTATAAGTCGCTACTCACAACATAGCAGCTGATTTTAAATATTTTAAATATCATTATTCCATTCTGCAGATAGAAAATCTTAGTTTTTCCTTTACCTTCCTATTTTGTTAATGAGATTTATTCAATTGATACATAACAATTGTTTAAACAAATAATGGGATTTTAAATCCCATTAGTGTACTGTTTTCCTGACAGTAGATTGTATTTGTGCAACTCTCATTGCTTCACATATGAAAACCCCACAACCATTAGGGTTACTAACTTTTCTGAAAATTCATGTGTTTTTATTAAATATTTTATTCCTCAGATAAAATCTTTAGTTGAAAAGTCTTCAGACTTCTGAAATTACTAGTATTTTCTAATAGTCTGGAAGTTTAATGTGAGGCAAAATCAATATTTTTACGTACAGAATTTTTAATGTGTTACAGATACTAATTTTTTTAAGGTGCTGAAGGCAATTAGAGCTGAGGAGGATCGATGCTTCTGAAAATTGATTCACTTATGCAGATGTCAAAACATACAAGCTGTAGGCATAAGGACCTGAATTCTTTATTCCCCAGTTACTGCAGTGTACTGCTACAGCTGTAATTGAAAAATAATCATAAAATCCTGTGGGAAAAATTGTGATGCTAAAGTAAAGATGAGAATGTGTGCAAGAAACAACCGTACACACACAGATGTCTATGTGGTTTGAAGAGGGCTTAGAATATCTACAGTCCTTCCTCTCAAAAAATTATAAGAACTGTGCCTTAACTTGGGAATATATAGAAATTTTCTCTTGGTGGGTTTTTTTTTTCCTTCTCCTCCTGCACCAAACCAATCTGAAGCCAATAATGAGTAGTTTCAAATGGGAAAAAACTTTACAATCTTCACAAAATCATCCTGGAAGACATACCATTCACCTTTCAGGCTGATGTTTAAGGTATTCAGCTGGGATTTGGGAGATTTGCATCTTCTACTTAAGAGGATTTAAAGCTACATTAATCAGATTCCAGGAGTGTTTTAGCCAGGAATATGAGTTGATCAAAATCTCTCATGTTGACACTGCTACAGACTGTTGGACAGAAGCATTTATTGGACCAGGGACTGAAACTCATAGCCATCTTTTTATTATATAAGCATGTGAATCTGCAAGCCATGGAATCACATAGACACACAGGCAAAGTCTCCTTTTTTCCAGTAAATATTCAGGGCAAGCAGGATTTCTCATTTAGATTGAACCAAACAAACCAAAGGGGCCAAACAAACAAAAAAAACCAACCCAAAGAGTCACACAGCTCTTTCTAGCATGCACACAGCTTTTCTGTTGTAGAGAGGGGAAACAGTGGATCAAGGGCTCCTTCTCCCACTGAATACATTTGACAAAGGAAGTGCTTCCCAAGATAATGCTGTCTGCACCATTTTCTTGCATGCTCGTTGATGGCGATATGTTCTTGAAGAACCCTTTGCACTCCTTCCCTTATACTCTGTATGGTGGTTTTCATAGGTTTAACATGGCCAAATGCTGGGTCCTGCACTTGGGGCACAACAACCCTATGCAGAGCTACAGACTGGGAGAAGCCTGGCTGGAAAACTGCCAGGAGGAGAGGGACCTGGGGATGTTGGTCGACAGCTGACTGAACATGAGCCAAAAAGGCCAGTGGCATCCTGGCTTGTATCAGAAATGGTGTGACCAGCAGGTCCAGGGAGGTGATTCTCCCTCTGTACTCAGCACTGGTGAGGCCACTCCTTGAATATTGTGTCCAGTTCTGGGCCCCTCACAACAGGAAGGATGTTGAGGCTCTGGAGCAAGCCCAGAGAAGAGCAACGAGGCTGGTGAAGGGGCTGGAGAACAGAACCTATGAGGAGCGACTGAGAGAGCTGGAGTTGTTTAGCCTGGAGAAGAGGAGGCTGAGAGGAGACCTCATTACTCTCTACAACTACCTGAAGGGAGGTTGTAGAGAGGAGGGAGCTGGCCTCTTCTCCCAAGTGACAGGGGACAGGACAAGAGGGAATGGCCTCAAGCTTCGCCAGGGTAGATTTAGGCTGGAGATTAGGAGGAGGTTTTTCACACAGAGGGTCATTGGGCATTGGAATAGGCTGCCCAGGGAGGTGGTTGATTCACCTTCCCTGGAGGTGTTTAAGGCACAGGTGGATGAGTTCTTGGGGGACTTGGTTTAGTGTTAGATAGGAATGGTTGGACTAGAAGATCCGATGGGTCCCTTCCAACCTGGTTGTTCTATGATTCTATGATTCTATTTTAACAGGTGCTTAAAACCTGTGTCTGAAAGATGGAGCCCTGAAGTGCCCTGTGGAACGCAATACTAGAAAAGGGCCGATTCTCAGTCTAGATGTGTTGTGCAGTCACATGGCTTGAACTTGTGTCTTTTTTTAAAAAAAAATAAAAGTGTATTTAGGAAGTTTATGAGAGTCATAGGTGAAAGAACAGTTTACCTTCAGTGAAATAAATTACCTTTGAGAAGGATTTTTCTTTCCTTTGTTTTTTTTTGTTCACTGAACTTTGTGTGTAGTGTGCCACCATGGTAAGCCCTTTCTTCAACAACAGTAGTGATTTTCCAGAAGCTTCACTTGTGCCACAATTTGTACACATTGCCTCATGGCTGTTGTGTCATGGCACATGTGTTGTTGCACTTATGTATGCTGTGACTTTCTGAATGCTGCACACTCTAAGGGATGACCTTCATAATGCTTTCATAGGTAGTAAATTACTATAATTTCCAATTAACAGGAGGGAACCAGAGACTGAATTGCTTGAGGTGACAAGAAGTCTTTGGAAGAGCCCTCCCAAAATCCATGCTAGCAGTAAGAACTTTTTGCCATTCATAGAGGTATTGATAGTTAAAGAGATCATAGAATCATAGAACAACTAGATTGGAAGGGACCCATCAGATCTTCTAGTCCAACCATTCCTATCAAACACTAAACCAAGTCCCTCAAGACCTCATCCACCCGTGCCTTAAACATCTCCAGGGAAGATGACTCAACCACATCCCTGGGCGAGGTGGAGATGAGAAAGACTGTAAGACTACCATGACAGTACCTCACCAAGACTGCTTTGAAGAGTGAAATTTTTGCTTTCCCTAAAAATTATTCTGTAATATTTCTTAATCACCCCAATAATATTCTCATATCTAAGAAATCCAAATCCCAGATGATAGATTAATGGTCAGATGAAGTAAATTATGTTATAGCATCTCCGCACCAATGCTTCTGGAGCTCAATCACTTATCAAGGACATGCCAGATACAAGCTTTAGTTTAAACTGTTTAAGCCATGAGAAGTTTGAAATACTGTCCCCAGGGAAGCATTCTCTTCTTGCAGTCATCCAGGATGATAATTTAGATCAACAGAGATAAACGAAATTGTTCTTTTTTTTACTACAGATAGTGGGGAGTGCCAAGGGGATCTACTTTGTGCACATCCCATTATGTCAGATGGAGTCCCTGGGTTTATTAAACTTCTAGATACATTACAAAGTCCATATTTTCCTTGTAGAGGAGAATATTGACTAATGGCATTTTCGATGCCTCAACATTTGTGGGAATTAGCTGTTAAGCTGTTCTGGTGGAAAACCTTTGGGGAGGGATGTTACGCCTGAGAACTGTAGCAATTACACTCTAAGCAAGGAGCTCTACTGCATCAATGCAAACAATAAACAGCTGAACTATTTTCAAGTGTAGCTGCAATGTTTTCAGCATAGGACGGAAATTTCGTAGAAAAATATGCATTTACATTGAAGTAAATGCCCTGCAACACTTTAAAGGGTGACAACTACGTGGTATATTACATAAAAAAAGAGTTGGAGGTAAGCGGGGTGTGAACCAAATTTCTTTTATAAATATTCTTAATTATATTCACAGTTGCTTACTAGTGCTTTGGGAAGGAAATATTTTATATCTGTTTCTTAGATTTCTGATTCTATGCAGTGGATTGAAGTTAAAGAGCCAGATTTTTAAATGAAATTTTAGCCACTAAAGATGCAGAAAAGCACCTAATAAAATTTTCAAAACTTCTAGCATGTAAATGCAGATTAACTTAATGCTAGATACATTTTGAAAGTCTTGTGACAAATACATCTGCAGATTTTACTGCATAAATGCCTTTCAGTGTCTGACCTTGTTTCGTCAGTTAAAAAACTGGCCTGAAGTCACTTGCTCACATAGCACACCTCATCCATAATAATAATTCGTATTTTCATCTGCATCTTACAATATATAACTGATTTCATAGGGAACTTAAGTGTATAACATCTGCTTATGCTGAGAAATATTTCTTTGAATAGTCCTTCTCATTTAGATTTCTTTTCTTCAAATTGGGATGCTGCATAAGGCCTTTCATGTGTTAAATAATATTAGTCTAAGGTGCATTTTCTGTTTGGAAATGGTGAGATGTCAAATATTTGCTATTCCAAAATGGGAGAAAAGAAACTTAGCTATATATTATTGTTATTATTTTAACTTTGGTCTGAAAAAGTCCAGGTGACGCTTCATTTTGAAAGGTTTTATGTGATTCTGAAATCCCTTGCTATTTTGGTGAGTCTGGGAGCTTGAAAGCCAGAGATTTTCATGCTTACGTGGTATTGAGGGAAGAGGATCCCAGAGGACACAACTCCCTATCAACAAACTAGAGAGGTTGCTGCATTGTGGAGGGTCATGGAAGAAAGAACCATTTTCAGACTAAAACTTTTGAAATATATATATAGTCATGTGGCAGGTGATTATTTTAAATAAAATGAGGAGAGTATAATGTTGGTGGAAAATTCCTCTTCAACTGTGTTTTTGAGTGTTGACCTTGTAGGCTGATAGTATTGAACAAGAACGCATGTAGCCCATAGTTCTCTGAGACTGCAGAAGCCTGCTCTCACAGGCTAGAAATATCTCAGATTGGGCAGCTGTTGCCTTGGAAATGTCCAGAAAAAATGTAAGTAAAAATTGTACTCTGCCACTTAAGAAATTACATAGTTTTCCAGAAGCACTGTTCCTTGATGAAAGCCTTATTCTTCTGTTCATCAAATGAAAAAATACTTTAGTACTAAATGTAATTAGACTGTTAACATTGTTACCATGAAATGTTATTGGGGAAGAAAACGGGAGTCAGATGTATGGATGGATATTAGAAATATTCACATTCACATAATGAAAATAAAATGTAGGACTCATTAAATCTTTGGAATTCAAGCCTATTTCTAACTCCAAGTGATCCCATGATTTTCCCCCTCTTCCGCTTCCACTTTGCCTACTACTGTCACTGTGGGAATGGGGGTACTGGAAAGAATTGACACTGTCCATTTTCAGTTTCTTCTTAGGCATTTCATTAATGGTATCTAAAACTCCATCATTAGAGTCTCTGGACAAACAAAACATAGGAAAGATCTAAGGTTCTTTTATAGGTAAAAGATAGGTTCCAGTGGAAGACATGGAAAGAAGGTAATGCAATCTCACTGCTGCTGGCAGGTGGTGGAAAATTACACGCTGTTTTGCATGCAGTTAATAGACTTCAAGGGTTCCCCTAGTACTGTGGGTAAAGAGCATAATTAAAACATGTTGTAACATTAATGGAATATATAGTGAAGGTAAGGTGATTTCTGTACTTCAAACATGCTTAGTTTGTATTTTCCTGGTTTTGTTTCAAATGTTAGAAGTGTTGGATTTAAATGTTGTGGCTGAATGTTGTCCTGGCATTACAACTGCAGTTTCATATGTCTTAGTTTGCATGTAACTAGCACAGTTTTATCATGTATCCTACCCACAGAAGGGGACTTGCTCTTTGTCATAAGTTCTCAAACAAAAATGGTTGGACTCGATGATCCGATGGGTCTCTTCCAACCTGGTTGTTCTATGATTCTGTGATTCTAAATGTTATGTGCTGGACCAGGCTTGACTCAACTGGAGATTTAACCTCACTAGGGAAAAAGCAGACTGGGGGAGGGAGTACTGTATTGTTTTATTTAGACATACTGAAAACTGACATTACTTTGTTTAATACTTGAAATATTTCTTCCATGTAGTTTAAAAACTGCAGGTAGTCTGAGGTCAGCTTTTGCATTTGGAATGTAACAGGGTTGTTATTTTATTACAGAGAGAATGATCTTTCTTCTTTTAAAGCTATTTGAAGTCATCCAAAGTTAAAAGCCAAGAATATCTTAATGCTGGCATTTCTAGATGGCCTTTGTATTATTCAGAATTGCAGTCTGATGAAACAAGCCAAATGTAAGCCACTAGTTTTGGTAGTGTATTTTTTTGTTAACTCTATTTTCACTTTAAAATGCATACATAATTTCATTTAAGCGATACTGCCTGAAAGTATTGAGTTAATTTCATCATTCAGTTGAGTTCATAAAATAAATTTCTTTCTAGGGATTTTTCCCTAGAAAGAGTGTGTAATAATTCTGCCAGCATTCTCTATTGTGATGCAGCAGTGGTGTGCTAGTTCTTCCTTATAAGCTGTAGACTGTTAGTAATGTTTTACCACTACTAATGATCAGTAACAAGTGATCAATCTAAGTTAGAATGCATAGGTGTTTTTACTGTGCCAAAATATTCAAAGTTCTGTGAGTATACCTAACCAGTTAAAGTTCTGAAGAGTAGATGAGCCAGCAACTTCTGTAATGACAGAGCAAGAGTAGTAAAATCAGTTACACTGTACAGCATGTCCAAAATAATAGGGACAATCTCAAAGTAATTAATGAGTCTATGTTAAGACTCCATCTTAATAGTTCCATCTGCTGAATTGTTCACCTTGCCCAGTTTTCTGATGCATAAAGGAGCTTTCTGCTGGTCTTGTAGAAAAAGCATCTGAAATCTTGAGTTGGAGATAGGGGAGGGAACCACAACATCAAGCTTCACCTTTTCATTGTGACACCTCACCAACTCTCATGTTCCTTTGCTGTGACGCAGTGCTGTTGCTCCTCCCTGCCATGAACAGCCTTGAGAGATGCAGTTTGTTGGCTGATCACAGACCAGTCTAGCAAGCCTTGAGTGACACAGGGCACTGCAGAGGGAGAGAAGGCTCACAGCACTGTGCTGAAAATGCACACAGTATAGGTTGGGCTGCAATGGACTGTGAGTTTAGAGCCACCTTGTGCTCAGTGCTTGAGTTGGGAAGTCAGTTTTGCACGATCCAAGTTTGAGCATTTGGGGGAAGGACAATTTAATCTCTGTCCCTTTCAATATATAGCATGGTTCCCTGCCTTGCATGTCCTGGTGACATTGAGGAGGAGCTAAGCATGACCTTGAGTAGTTTTCCAAGCTTTTGTAGATTACTTATTCTGGAGTAGTCAGAGTATCCTATTGCGTCTCTTCCTTCTTGCCCTACATTAGCTATAAATGCTGTCTTATTCATTCTGCAAAAATGAATCAATTAATTAAAATAATTTAGTTTGAATGTATTCAAAAATAAAATAATCCCTTCTGCCCTTAGCTTACTTTAAGCAATGAATCATAGCAAGACTTGTATTTGCCTTAGTCATTCTAGCATACATCCATAATAAAGCTGTCTGCTTCACTGGTTCAGATCAAACTCAGACTTTTATTGTGTTGTCATTTCTGCGTACCATATAGCATGACATTCACATGTTGCTTCTAAAAAGCATAGGGGCTATAACAGAAGGCAATGAAAGTAAAAGACTTTGAAGAAAGCTTTCTTCATGAGCAACTTGTCAAACTGCCTTGAACCCAATCAAAGTAATAATTCCAAATTTTTCAAATAAGGGTTAGTAAGGATAAGATGGATTGCATTGACTTGAGCTGTGGAGCATTTTCATTGCTGAATGTTTCATTCTTTGTTGCAGTCTTAGTCCTTAAAAACTTATTTTATGGGCTACATGTGAATGAAAACCTTTGTACTGTCCAGTAGCAACAAAAAACAATCATGTGGCCAAATGCTGTATCCAGGATAAGCTGTTCACTTGGTCTTTTAAGTATTTAGTTCTACTAATTCACATAAAGATGTCACTGATGGCTTAAACATTAAAGAAGCTTGACACGAAAAAAATTGTGTCGTATGCCAGAGACACACAAAGCAATAAGAAAGCCCTTTTGGTCAGCCTGCTTTGAGTAGAATCGGTGGCCTCATGCCACACTGAACTGTTGGGAGCATGTGGAGGGCAGCCTGTTGTTGCCTGCTTTCTCAGGGACCATGGAGAAAGGGTGCAGTCAAAGTCACAGACCAAGGGAAGGTAGAGTACACTGGCACACTGTCCTGCCCAATCTCCTGTAATACAAAAGTTCTTGGATTTATTCATTAAAGAAGCTGTATTAAAAACTTCAGTTTAAAAAAGATTATCTATTTTGTGCATGTAGTGAAAGTTCTGCTTTTTTTAAGTCACTGTTTACTATTTTATTATCAGTATGTAGCTTGTAATGATTCTCTGTCTGACTTAGGATCTTGATTTTGTAGTAAATATTGTGGGTTTTTAATCTCCCAGGCATTTTATATACACAGTATTCTCAGATACTAAGCTTTTGATCTTCCTGGAACTATAAAGAGCTATTGGGTTATCTTTTGGATATACTCTAGTTCAGCTGAAGATTTGCATCTACAATGTGTGTTTTCCTGAGTGTTTGGGAAACTCTAGTTTCCATCATTAAAACACTATATACATTAAAATAATGACAAGGAACATGGCAGCAAAGAATGTGGAAAAGGCTGAGGCACTCAGAGTCTTCTTTGCCACAGTCTTTACCTGTAGAACTGGCTTTCAGGAATCTCAGATCCATAAGACTAGTGGAGAAGTCTGGAGTAAGGAAAACTTACCCACGGCAGAGGAGGATCAGATTAGGGAGCACTTAAGTGAATTGGATGTGCCCAAGTCCATGAGGCCTGGTGGGAGCTAGCCAATGTTGTTGCAAGACTACTGTTGATAATTTTTGAAAGGTCTTGGAGACTTAGGGAGGTTCCAGGGAGAAAGCTAATAGCCCTTTTGTGTTTCAGAAGGGCAAGAAGGATTCAGAGACCTACAGCCTGCTCAGTCCCACCCTGGGCAGATGACGGAGCAAATAATCCTGGAAATAATTTCCAAACATATGAAGGACAAAAAGGTGATTGGGAATAGGCAGCATGAGTTTATGAAAAGGAAGTCATGTATCATCGTAATATAATGTGATGCCTTTTGATATAAAATGCTGCTGAAAATTTGAGTGTTCGGCTCCTTGTTTCATTTTTGATTTGCACTTCTTTATTTCCATCTTATTGGTCAGAACCCAATTTTAGTTCTAGATTTAATTTGAGTGTTTATCACTGAGCAGAAGTTGTCAAGCATGCTTTTCTGTCAACAGTTCACCCAAGGAAACAATATTGCCTCTGCTCTTTTCATTTAAAAATCTGCTTTTGAGTTCACTTGATAGTTTGTGAAGAATTCTGAGTATCTGCATTGTTTCAAAGAGGTTCTGAAGCATCTCATGTGAAGTAATCAAACCAATCACTTGTGTCCTTATGGCCTATTAGTAACATATTCTGTTAAGTATCATTATGCTTTGTATCCACACTATGTAATTAAACTTGGGAGAAGCTCTCTGATCTCTCTTTATTGCCTCAGTGGGGATACATCTGTGCTTGCAATATAGTTGCATGTGGTTACACACCTGGTGTATTATGATGTTTGCCATTTGGACTATCAGTATTGTTTTGTTTTAATCTTGTTCTTTCCCTGTTGTCTTTTGTCATTATGGAGTATGAAGGAATTTTGTAAAATATTTTTTTAGCATTTTGTGTGCATTTCAGCTGATCTGTCTGAAATTATCCTCTCTGGATATGTACCATTACACAAATTGAACTTTATTTTAGTTTGAGGTATATTAGAGTCAGTTCTGTCACTAACTCAGTTGCTGTAAGTAAATTCATTCTCTGAAAACTAACTGCATGTTTTTGAGACAGTGTTCTCAAAATAATAATAATAATGCAGGGCATTTCTAAGCAAAAAGACCAATGCTTATACATAACCAAGGCCATCCTCAAGCTGGTGAAAAATGAGGTACACCTGTGAGATGGGGTGAATAGAGCAAGTGACCCTAAACTGACCAACGGAGTATTCCATCCCATATTATGTCATACTCAATGTAAACTGAGAAATCACGAGGATCTCACTCTCTTCTGTAATGGCTGACACCCAGTGAGGACCTCATCTGCCTGGTTGCTTCTGATCCCAGATACATGCTTTCCTAAATCCAGTTTCTGAGTCCAGTTCCCTCCTAGCTGTGGACCGGTTCCCTCATATCTGCTCTGCAGCATTTTGTAGTGATGTATAGTCATCAAGCAGTGGGGCAGGGGCGTGATCTCATATATTTGTATGTATTTCATTATTTTCTAATTATTTTCATTATTATTATTACTGTTATCCTTTCATTAAAGCTGTAGTTTTGATTTCCAACCTGTAAGTTCTTTTTCCTCTCATTTTCCTCTCCCCTTTCCCTTCAGGCTCTGGGGGGAAGGAATATTGGAATCTCAAGTGCTTATTTTTAGCTGCCAAAATTTGGCCAGATGGAACAAATCTGTGACAAACCTGAAGGAAGGAAACAAAGAAAATGAGACATGTCAAAGACAACAGCAATTACAGAGAAGTGGAGTTATGACCCACCATTGTTGCATAGGATGCAGCTACTTCCCTGTCTGTATCTTGATAAGAACGGTGGCCTCTTCTCAAAATGAAACTTAGGGTGCTAAAGGAAAACCTGAAACTGTTAGGATCTGTTGTCTCCAGATCTAGTAAAAAGGTGGAATTGATTGATTTATGAAGGACTACCTTGACACCATTGGAGAGAGGCAAGGAAGGAGAGACCTTTCTGCAGCAAACAGCATGGAACAGGAATGCCAAAATGTATCTGCTACTGGGACTAAAGGGAATACTGTTTCACATCTGTTTCTCTAGGTGATTATAGAAACGTTGGGTAATAATTCAAAGCATTTAATCCTGTTTAGATCTGCAAGGTTAACAGTGTGGGTAGGATCTGTGTTTTTATATATGAATACTGTGGCTAGCATGATGGGAATAGTCTCCTTGCTACGTGGCAAATGTGAATGTAGTAGAATTTGCTAGGACTCACTATTCCCCCATTAGCATCAACTAGTAGAATGTGCATAGTTCTGTCACAGGACAGAATCATAAAATGATGTTGTACAGCTTCCCAATTTAGAAAAGAACAATGTCTGCTCAGATTGAGTGCTACTGTGAGACAAATCTTTCCTAATAATAGGGAGCTTATTTTTGCACTGTTTTATTTTTATTTAGTGCTGAGGTCAAAAGTAGGTGGCTTTACTTTCAATGTTATTCCAATATGCCCATTTTTGCAGTGAAAAGCTTGAATAATACTCACAATGTAAGATTCAGTAATACACTCATACCTGAAAAAAAAGAAAATTATTTTCCAACGTTATGCACAACATTTTCCTTTGGATACAGTGTGCATTGGTATTGTTAATGCACTTATGATTAAGCTCTTTGCTTTCGTAAGATTTACAGTTTGGATGTAATAAAACACTGTTTTATGACTTGTTTTTTAGATTCCTTGGGAGAATATTTGACTCATCTTTCAACAACACAGTAGTAAAAGAGAAGGGGAAGGATCAAGATGTTTTTGTTAGAAAATATACAAGTTACAAAAATCTGGCCAGCTATATGCTTGACTGGTTACTGAAATGCTAGAAGAAATGTTACGAAGTGTGGAATTACATCATTTTTCCTCTACACACAGAAAAAGCCCAAGGAAATATCATTTGTCATAAGACCTACAATCCATAATCTGAAATGCCACTTTACTGCTAAGAGCAAAAGGATGAGAAAACAAACAAACAAAAAGCACACAAAACCCCCAAGAGCCTAAAGAAAGCAGTAGTGAGCAATTCAAATTAAATCAGCTTTTTACTTAAGTAAAACAGAGTGAGGAGGAAAACATCTTGCAGTTTGTTTAATAATTACAGTTCAAAGAGAAAAAAACCCAAGAGTTCATAGACAGAGCAGATTGTGTACGTTAATGTTCCTTTTTATATTTTGTTCCTTATCTCTACAGAAAGTTATGATTATTTATAAAATCTAACATTGAAATCACAAAAATTTAGTTAGTGCCTTTCTTTGCCCTGCAAATCTGAATCCTGTTTCCTCATTCGAGACTGAAAAAAGAGTTTAGCATAGGGGACTCTGACAACACATAGAAAGGATCACATTATGATGTCTGTTAATATCACTGCAACAGTGACAGACCTGTGGTCACATGTGCTTATTCCTTGCTTTCTGAGTGACGTGTTTTGCTAAGGGCTCAGAACAGCCACAGACTCCGTTAGCCGGAAGCTGGACCTCAGACAACTCCTCGAAGTGGCAAAAAAAAAGCCTCTGCTTAGCTGAGCTGAAGCAGGATTGATGGACTTTGTGCTAAGACTCACATTGTCCTAGTTCCATGATGCAAACACTGTGCACTGAACTTTCTACAGGCACACAGAGAGAAAGAGATTCAACTTTCTCAAGCCTAGAGTAGGCTAGAAGGGGGAAGTCACAAAAGCAGTGGTTGTGCTTGTCTCAAAGAAAAAGGCAGAATCTTTCTTGCTGATGGTTTTCAGAAGTTATGTACATTGCTGTGATGGAAAAATGTAGATGTTTTGTGAATCAGAGTTGAATCAGAAAAAAAAAAAACAGATTGAACCATGTATGGTTTCTTTACCTCTACTGACAAAACCAAAATTGTCAAATTCAATCTATACAAAGCTGTAGTTAATGTTTCCACTGGGCAGCTAATGTAAATTGTTCCTGTTATGAATCATCTGTGGGGTTTTCAGGGAGATTATAAGGTTAATTGTGTTAAAACAAAACAGTAGAGTTGAAACATGTCAGTGGTGCTCACTGCAGCTTCGTATATTTCAGAATAATGAAATGACACTCAAAGAGTGAAACTGAGGCTTTTTACTTTTTTAAAGAGAAAGCAGACATGTGTACGAAGGCAAAATAAATGAGCTTCAGTGTCACTCATACACTAGGGTAGTAGAGCACAGCACCTTTCTTGCCCTCTGTGATACCTGCACTTCAGAATATGCCTCTGGTGGACCTCTCAGTTTGTCAAGATTCATAAATCTATAATAGTTCAGGACTTGCTAGCAGAGAGGCTGTTTTTCTCCACATGTGGACCTCATAGTTGATTATGAGTCATATATCCATAATAGTTGAGGACATACTGGCTTTTTTTCTCCATGTGTTGTACTCTTCCCCTTTGCCCGCACTGGAGATATTTCCAATTGATACACTCTTGAAAGGCAGGAAATTAGTGGCAGACTGGCCAGAGTTATGCTGCAACTCACTCAAATTCCTAATATTTCAGTGTCTCTTAATTTAAAACCATAAGGAATCTTTAGACTTCACAGTTCGTTTTCCAGCTCTTGGCCTGAAATAGTTAATTCCTTAAACTACAACTCCTGTTACAAAGCTGATTTGCAGGCATTTGATGTTGCTTTGAGAATGTGCTTTGAGCATGGAGAGACTTCTGGTTTTGTAAGAATTTTTGAGGTTTCACTGTTCTGTTGTTTTGTTTTTATGGTAGAACAGCTAAGCGATGAGGTTAGGTATCTTTTATAGTATTCAACCTGCAAGAGATAAATATTGACACAGAAATCTAGTGTCAGTAATGAGCATTAAAAGAAAAAAAGAATTCGTCGAAAGTACAGTACTTTTTTTTTTCTTCTCCCCCTAAAGTGTTTTACTGCTCTCCTAAGGCAGGATATAGAAAAATTGTAATTAGCTAGTCAAAATATATGAAGTCAGATTACTAATGAAACGCTTATTTTGAACTAAATCCTGGTCCTGCTGAAGACACTGGAAACGAAGGATGCAGAGAACCTCAGCTGAAGTGCTGAGTACCTTTGAAGGCTCGGCCTCGCTTTCCAGAGAACTGGAAAGATGTATTTGAGGTACACCGGCAGAGGAAGTCATAGCATGGCGAGACAGAGATGGCACCATTCAGAATGACTGTCTTGGATGGAAATAGCAGTTGCTCTGATTATAGCTTCCCTTCATTCTTCCAGGTGTGTCTGCTCAGCTGACCAGCACTCGTCTCCGTCGGAACACCTCCGTGGGCACCCCATTCTGGATGGCTCCAGAGGTTAGATTTATCTTTCAAAACATTTTGTTAGTGATATTCAAGCTGCTGTGTTCTGCTTTACTGCTTTTTCTTTTTCTTTCTTCCTGACCACTGGACTTTTCACTAAATGAAATGGCAATGTGCTTTTAAAAAGTGTTTTAAACCTTTTTTCATACATGTTTGCAAAGATTATGTTAAATTGGGGTTTGTTTTTGAAATTACAAGGTTTGAGCTTGAGAGCAAGATGTTGAATTTCTTATTAAAATGCTAAAGAGAAGTACTACCATTCATCCTTTCCAGCCTTCTAACCTCTGAAGCTATAGGTAAACCTCCCATAGAAGGAACCCAGGGTGGTATTGTGATCCATTATAGCTTTTGATTTTTGATTTGTATGCCCGGGAAATTTTTAATATTATATAACCCTAGCAGACAACAAGAAATGGAAGAGGTTATTATGAATAAATAAGATATACTATGTATCTTTCAAGATTTTTCAGGCTGAAATTGCAGTGTATAAAGTTACACTATAAGCTGGTACTGGACAAATATTTTGTTATATGTAAGTCTGTGCACTCACACTGTCTGCATGCACACAAAAACATGCATATACACCTATTTATAGGACATTAAACTACTCTGTTTATATGTATGCTATAAACATTCCCTGTTCATATGCATTAGTTTAACCATGTAACTAGCAGAATACGCGTTGCATTAGACCTGTAGCTAATGGGATGAAAAATTCTAGATTCATCTGGCATTATGGATGAGCTGAAACATGTATGAAATTAAATGCATTTGCTGTAGTCCAGTGGCAAACACATTGTTGAGAAAATACCTTGATACTGAAATTGGTTGATTTGGTTGAATAAGGACCCAGTAGAGGAGGACGGTGAATTAAACGTCTTGCTTTCCTGTTTGCTTCACTTAGAGAGAGCAGTACAACTCCAG
Organism: Coccyzus lansbergi; assembly: GCA_033558105.1. Classification (NCBI taxonomy): domain Eukaryota; kingdom Metazoa; phylum Chordata; class Aves; order Cuculiformes; family Coccyzidae; genus Coccyzus; species Coccyzus lansbergi. Next base: position 369,278 of record JAUMJK010000420.1, on the reverse strand, counting down.
TTATTTTGCAGCAAAAATCTACAGAAAAGAGATTTAGAGTTGCTGATTTTCCTGCTACTTCCCTCAGCCACGGAGTGCAGGTTACCACCTTCACCTGAAAAAGCCAAAGATTTGCACCCTTTTGTCACATCAGGGATCATGTGGTCAGAGTACCCGGTGTTCACGGACACCCGCTTTCTCTAGTTTAAGCGTAATTTTTTTTCAGTAACAGAATGCTTTATCTTGCTGAATGTTTGCAAGCCAGTGTCTACATCCCATGAGAGATTCCCCTAACTGTTGCTATCCTCTTAAGTTTGTACATTTGACCATCCAGTAACTATCCCAGTCTCTTACTCCACCAGGTGATTGCCTGTGAGCAGCAGCTAGATAGCTCCTATGATGCTAGATGTGATGCATGGTCACTGGGTATTACTGCCATAGAGCTGGGAGATGGAGATCCACCCCTTGCTGATTTGCATCCTATGAGGGCACTCTTCAAAATACCAAGGTAGTATCCTGATATTTTTCTTTGTTGCCAAGTTAGACTGAACTTTTCCTTCCACTGTTACTTTCTTCGAGTATACAACTTCAACTTTATAAGTATGTGGAGTTTCTTCATATTATTTATACTAAGGGGCTGTTAGAAAGACACTGTCCAGCTCTGTTTTCTGCAGGCACTGCTTCAACCATATGCACACATTGAGAAGTTCAGAGCTGACTGTGGCTACATTTGAGAAAAAGCTATAAGTTCTTCTCCTGGGTGGACTGCTGCCCTATATACATGAGTGCAGGACTAAGCTGAGTCCCATATTTTCTGTTACAAAGAATGACTTACGATAGAAATATGGAGTCTGAGTATGCCACTGTGGTAAACAGGCATCATACCTACCCTCAAGATTTGTCTCATGTTCTTTGAAGAAAAATATTGTTCCACCACTCATGTACATTTAGGCTGCTGCTTTCCATTACCTTGTGCTGCTCCTGGCAGTTCCAGTGTTGATGTCCTGAAGCAGCACAAATAGCAACTTCTTTTGTGTTTTCTTTGAAGCTGGAGATAAAAGTACCAAAGTGCCACTTAGAGTGTTTCAGAGAACATCAGTCTCAAAGAATATAGGGAGTGATCATAGACCAGTTTGTGGATATCACTTTTAACAGCTGGAGTAGTACCACAATAGTTGAGATCACATAGTATATACGAGTGCTTCATGTGCTTTTCAGTCAAGTCACCCAAATTAGTGTAATTTACCTTCAAATTTTAGAAATCTTAGCTGACTTGGCACTGAAGCAGAGCACGAGTGCTCTTCTCACCTTTACTTGCCATGGGAGCAGCAGTTACAAAGTGCTGTGGCCATTTCACTAGGCCTTCAAAAAATCGTATGGCTTATATCCTTACGATTACTGGACACCTTTCTGCTTTGGACAAATATAAGGTCAATACCCTTTCGTTCCACTTAGTAAAACTTCAAAGCAAAAGAATAAACCTTAACTAGCACTTAAATAAAAGCAGTGATGATGTTTGATTGAAAATAGACAGAAAAATAACCTCATCTGTAGGTCATCTGTGACCACTGCCAGTGAAATAGCACTTTTGTTTGAATGGAAGAAAACTGTCAAAATAATTTGAATCAAATTAACACCTAGAATAAACAGCTTTAACAACAGGAAAGTAAATAGTAGTATTTATTTACAATATGTCTGTATTTAGTCCTTCTCTTGACTTGTGATTATCTTCTGATGAATGAGAAACAGTTAAAAAAGAGCTAGTTCCTTCTGACACTTTGTTCATCAAGTTCATTAATTCAGTTGTTCTGGCAAAGCCTAAAATTTAATTTCTTCTTAAAATATCTCTTAAGAAAGTGTATTGTCTGGGGCCTGAAAAGAGAAACTTGCCATTACGAGTGAATAGTGATTAATGGATTGATAGTTTCATTTCTCTTTATTGATTTGTTTGAAAAAAATATAGCAAGTCTTAGCTACTCTTGGTAGATCATCTCCATGCTATTTCTCCTTGTTAGTTATGTAAAGCAGGATAAGCAGTGAGGCATTTTATCATCTATCCAGGCTCCTTTTACCTGTGGAAATCAATATTTTTTTTTCAGTGGCCTTCTAAAGCTTATTACTAGGTCTGCCTTCACACATTGGTTTTGTCAAGTGAGTAGTTTATTAACTTATCATCACACTGATCTTTGCAGGAATCCTCCTCCAACACTGCAGCAGCCTGAACTGTGGTCACCTGAATTCAATGACTTCATTAACAAGTGAGTAACAACTGAGACCACTGTAGCTGAGTTTGGAACATGGGTAAATGTCATGTGTAAAATATCTTTGTATTCTCTATGGAAATCTGTCACTAGTTTTCCTTAAAATCCTAGTTTGTATATCCAGTTTTAAAACATGAAATAATAACATTTTAACACACTTGATGTTTATGTTTTTCTTAGTTGAAAGAATATTTCATTTTTAAATGCAGTAATTTATCTTCTTGGACTCATCAATTCTGTGAAATCTTAACATTTCTCAGTACAGAGCTGTTGTGATTAAGACGTATGTATATATTTATTATGGAGGTATGAATAAACTACAGACAAACATTTCAAAACTTAATGACTATTCCTCAATGATCATATGCTTTTTCTGCCAGCACAGGTGTTTGACTAAAGATTATGAGAAGCGTCCAACAGTATCTAGTCTTTTGCAGCATGATTTTATTAAGCAAATTGAAGGAAAAGAAAACGTGCTACAAAGGCAACTCATGGAATTTATTGATGTTCACCAGCAAATGGGAATCACTGAAAAAGCAAGGTAAAAGTACCTAAAAAGTAGACCAGTTGGGACATTTTTGATACCTCCACTGTTTCATAATGGTTAGCACCTAGATAAAGGTTCACTTCTCATAACTCTAGCTGGTCAAAAAAACAGAAAGCTTAATATTTGGGGTTTCCTATATGACCACTGGAAAGAGAGAAGCGTCATGATTCATGGTGAAACAATATTTAGAAGTTCCTCCCCTTTTTATGTATAAAATAAGTCCAAACCACTAAATTATATTACTTTAAATTCTGCTAACACTTGTGACACTAGTACATTCAAAGCCTAAATAACTATTGAAAATTCATTTTCTAAGTCAGTTGAGTATCACAAGGATTTTAACCCATTTTATAGAACTTGTGCTTGTTTGCTAGTAAGTCCTATTATGTTTTTCAAAATCCTTTCATTTTTTCCTGTAAAGTACAAACATAAAGGAAATCACATGAACTTTCTTTTCCTCTGCAATACAGACATAAATAAAGTGGCCCTATTAGCATGTGCACAGAGCAGTCAAATGGCACAAGAACAGGATTATCCTTGGCACTCTTTCCATTCTGTTTAGACTGTGTTTTATTAACTGATCACTATTCATATGAAGAGTAGCTTAAAGGAATGTATTGCTGTGTGATGAAGTTACCTATGCTCTTACAGTTGATCAAGTATAATTTCTACATACATTTTCCCAAAGGAAGATGGTATTTTGTCTCTTAAATTAATAATTTATTATCTGAATCTATGTCAAAAAATTACTTATTTAACTAAGGGTGTCATTTAAATGGCACGGTTAATCTAGTAATTTGGTGTGTAGTGTCCATATTTCAGTTTGTCAGTCAAAATACTAACAAGTAGGTTGATACTAGTTTAACTCTCATTTGTATTGATGCAACCAAGTTTTTTCATACCTGTGATCAGTTAAACTCATATGAAAAACTGAAAGTAAAAAACACATTTTACAGACACTGTAAATATAATCACTTCAGCTTTAACACATTTATTGACTACATTTGCTGGAAGATTGTGTTTCACAGAAGAGATGCATAAAAAGATTAACCGCCTCCTAGAAACAGTAAGAATACCCATATTAATATCTATTGCTATCTGTGTACAAGCAAGAAAGACAGACATTATTTTCCCGTAGCTGAAATCATAGTAAAGTATGTACATCATTCACTTCAGAAGAAATTAGAATTCCAGACCTGTAAAGGACATTACTACAGAATAGCATTTGGTTTTTCTTCTGTTGAATGATTAAATGATTATACAAAGATCTTTGAATTCAATACTCATAGCTGTTTTTTTAAAGTCTGTAAATACTAATGATATGTATCTTCTGATCTTCAATCTGCACAAAACAAGTAGTGTCAACGGAATTCTGTATGGAAGTACCATGTAAATCTGCTACAGAGTTAAGGCATAGGCTGTGTAGTGTCAAGTCATCTGGAGGAGTATCATCTTAAAATCGCCTGGTTTTCTTTTCTTGATTATCCTGTTCTAGGACTGTTTTTACATCAGTGTGTTAGGGCCCTGCTGTGGAATTCCTGAATTCTCACCAATTGCTGGTAACTTTCTTTGTAAAGCTCCCTCCTTATCTGCAGCTCATATTCTCTGTCCATAATTTGAAGGCATAGTTTCCCTGTTTGCTGTCACTGGGATGCAGATAGTTTAAGGGACTAAAGAACCATTCCTTCCACTAAGAAAAGGAATCATACTGCCTGTGTCATGTTGCATAAATGGGCATGTCATATGAGCTGAAGAAATTTGGTTATGACTTAAAGCTGAAAGTAAGAAATCCAGTCATTTTCTCAGTATATATTTCCATTCCTCTTCAAGTTATAAATAAATACTTTGTATTTCAAAAGAAAAAAGTAAAATGTCTGAAAGTGAATAGCTGAGAACTGGCCACTGGGTCTTCCTGTGTGCATTATTCTTATGTTAACTCCATACCAAATCCCGGTCTTTGTCCACTGTGGTGAATTGTAATTTGGCTCTGACAACCTTCTGCAGTGGGAGTCATCTTGTTCTAGTTGTGGTCTTGTCATCTTGTTTGTCAAGTGTGCAGTTGGTAATGTTAAGAAAGAAGAGGTTGTGTTAGGTTATGTCACATTCTCACAGGTTTTTGCAGAAGGCCAGGTTCTCAGATCTAATATTTGTGTACCATTTCTGCTCTGGAAGGTAAAGTGATTTCTGGTCACAGAGTGGAGCCGCCGTACAGTCATTCCCATTAGCACCATCGCTCCAGAGGTATTTTCTAACATTTTATTTATGAGTCACTGAGTCATTAGAGCATTGCACTGAGCTCTGAACCTTCTCCTTATTTCTACTTTAGTGAAGAACCTTGCTTTAGGTCATTGTGCTGCATCCTTTCCAAACAAGTAGCAAAAGAAACAGAGTCCACCAACCTCCTGAGTAAACAGAAATCTCAGCTCATGCTGACAGAGCTTTAAACAGCAATATGTCATAGAACTGCTCCAGACTTAATGAAGATGCTGAAAGATTGTACTTATTTTTCAGTAGCCTCTGAGGGGAGTCTTGTCTTACTCAAGCTTACTCAAGGTTACAAGCATGTCTTGTCTTATTCAAGGCTTTAGAAATCACGAATCCTAGCCTTGAGCTTCATTAGATTCCACTTTTGGCTTTGAGCAACTGCAATACATTTTTCTTTAGAGTCATCACTTTGGTGTGCTATAAAATTCTGCTTGCAACTTAAACTTTCCTAGTTCAGATCTCACATTGGAGAAATGAAGATGGGCAGACATGTGAAAATGTCCCTTCATGGATTAATATTTTCCCATGGCATCTGGACTGAAAAGTTTCTAAAATCTGCTTTTTGGAATGACAAACTAAGCTGTGGCAGATAAATTCATGTTAAGGAGGAGGTGAAGCAGGCCAGGTTGCATTCTAAGTATATTTGATTTGTGGCTTTGTTGTTTATCATTTGGATTCTTGAACTGTGTATTCCTGGTGATTCCAGGGTCACTTTCAGGGCAAGGGTCTTGGGCTTCTGCAGGAGTTGCCTTTATCATGGCTGCAGAAAGAAAAGACTTTAATTGTGTGACTTCTTAAGGTGGTATGTGCCTCTTTTCAGAGAGCTTTATTACTTATAATTATCTTGATACTTCCTTTCCCTCAGTACTTTCAAACTGATGAACTTAGAACTAGCAGTAATCATTCTGTTATATCCTAGTAGTATGGACTCAAGGCTTTATACAATAAACTTCATCCTGTATCTGTTACTCCAGTCCTTAGGACCACTTCGCTCTTTAAATGCAACATTTCAATTCTTTGTTGTGTAGCACTATCTTTAATGAAAATGAGGCAAGTCCTCTAATGAAGTAACAATTACCTTATTTGAAGCTGATCACTCACCTCTGGGCACTGCTTAGGTTTCCCCTCATTGTTAGCCAGTCACTCAATCACAATAATTACATTCTCATAAGTCTCATTATAGCTGTTAAAATTTATAATGAGTGGTGAAAATAATTATTAGAAATGAGTGCTGCAGTATATATCCAAAAACTGTTCTTAAAAATACACTTTTTGCTAGGCCAAATGAGGGAGGAAAACTGCATTGTAAAGAGTTTTACTTTGCAACAGAAATAGCTGTCTTTGAAATGGCCTTCAGAACTGTCGCATCTAAACCTGACAGTCAGGCTTCTAATACTTATACCTTGAATTGTTTGACTGTCTTAATCTTTCCTGCTTTTACAGTAATCCCTTCAGAAATAGGCAATGATTAGGACAACATATATTTCCTGAGAATTATGACTCATTCTAGAGTGAGCTACATATGAGAGGGATATTTATTGTACCTAGATTTCAGCAACTGACTCTGTTCTCCAGGTTAAAAGCTTCTTCTTCATACGCCCTCTAAATAATTATGGGAAAGAGTCCCATTCTGCCGCAAAGTGATTCAGAGCAAGGGCTTTTGGGTGAGTGAATTATCTGAGTTTGTCCTTCTGTATTGGCTGTGTAGGGATAACACTGAGATCCAGTGACAATGTGCTAAATGGTTGCTCTATTTAACTATTTGGAAACTTTGGGGAGGTAGGTTCATGGAAGTTCATGTACAACAAGCACAAAGGTGGTTGTTAATTTATTCATCAGCATTGCAAGCAGGGAATACTGTATAGTTTTCTTCCATTACTTTACCCTATTTGCCCAGAATTGTGTCACTTATTTTCTGCATATTTTCTCCTCCTCTGACTCATTCTGCCAGTTGAAAGCAGCTGATAGCAATCCTTCAAGCTCAACTCTGCAGAACAGGGTATAGTGGAGAGTAGTTCATCACACCAGCTTGACAAAGGAAGTATGAGGAGTAACGTAAGATAGCTCAGACAGCATTCAGTGCTGCTTTGGTCAGGGTCTCCAGATGAAATCTGTGTCAGATCAGGGGCTTAATCGTGAGGCTTTGGAGTTCCAGACTAATATTTAAGCATTTCGGGCTACTTCTTCTTCTCCTGTAGCTCAGTGTGGACATTGTTGTACCAACAGGGAGCATGTATTCTTATACTGAGCATGTTCTTGTGTAGGATGCTTATGCTGCAAACTGCTCTCTGCTTGTAGAAGCAATAGTTTCTGGCAATACAGGTATTATAATAAACAGATCTTCAGTCCCATGTGCTTCTAGCTAATACTCAGAGTAAGGATGTGGCTGTAGTGTCCTTCCATACAATACAATGGGCAGCAGCAATGCCTGAATGTAGAATAGTTTACCTCCTGAGGCAAAACAGGAGAAAAGAGTTCCTCCTGCATTTAGGACTCCCTGAGATTAATGTTCTGCAAGTGCTATTTTACCATCATGTCAGTCTGCTTGCTCAGCAGTTCTTTTCTCCTGGAGGTGGGATTCCTAACAAGGTATTGCTCACTTTTAGAGCTTCCCCTTTGTTTTCTCAGTACGGTTCTGGCTGTAGAGCATGGGCCTGATTCATGAAGGCAATAAAGAACTAATGTCAAAGAGTTCTTTTAGAGATGTCTTGTTTGTTCACTTAAGAACATATATTTTTCCCAGAAATCTGTCAGGGTGCAGTCACTTCTTGACTGCAGAAATGTCTAATAGTTTGCATTTCTGCAGGGCATGGTAAACCAGTGCAGACTTTGGCAAACAGATTATGTAGACTGGGACATAACTAAATTGAGTGGGCACAGGACATCTCTGACCCAAAAGCCCCATAGCTCTTCTGGGCAGCATTGTGCTCTCAACAACATTGCTTAAGGTTGAGCAGCTCTTTGAGACTACAGCAGGTGCTGTACAATCATTTTAATGTAGAGGGAGCACAGCATAGCAGGGGTTTAGTAAAGGTTTGTCAGCATACCATTGTGCAGACACAGCTGGAGTCTAAGAATGCACTTTCCTAAATTCGGGTACAGAGTTTGCATAGATGCAAGACTATAGTTTTATTTAAGCATATTTCTCAAGATACATCTGCTGAAGAAAAATCATTCTTTTAAGTGTGAATTGTTATTGTTCTGTGCAGCCTCCAAAGAAATAGGATCACCAGCAATGGCAGGTTCTGCACAGTTTACTCTGTGTTTCTTCTTTTCCATTTGTCACTTATAATACTATTTGTAACTGCTGCAAGGTGTACAGCTGTTCCCACCTTCACCTTACACCTCTTTTTTACACTCAGGCTAAGGCCAGCCCTTTTCCTGACACTTCTTAGTTTGTGGATGATTCTCCAATCAGTTTAGGCAGAGTTCAACACAGCATCATGAGTCACACTTCCCTTTTCATGGTATTTTTGGAACTAGCAGAAATCTTTTAAATACATTTTGACAATCTGAAAAAGAAAAAGGTGCAGTTGTCTCTTTTTGATTTAACTGAATCTTGAAAGATAAGCGGGGGCGGGGTTGGAGGGGGAGTGTGTAATGGAAAATGTACAGAAACAATGCTGCCTTGACTCATTTTCTTATCCATACTGAGTTGATGTTTCTGGCCCTTAGCTGCTTGAATTGCTTGTTGAGCATGGCTGTGAGATCAGATGCCTCCAACCAATAATTTCTGAACATGGTTATTTCAGTTCACAATGCCTATGTGCATGATGATAATGAAATTTCAGCATTGATGTCAACAACACTGATGTGGGTTTTTTAAGTGGCTGGAGTTTGAGCAAGTGAAGCAGTATAACTGCCCTTGAGGGGTCTGTGGCCTTTGACAGCAAAGCAGAAAAATATTGTTTTCTGCAGATCTGCCACTCTGCTGTGCTCTTGCGAATGGAGAACATAATATGGTTTAATAAGCACTAGTGTTCTCATAATGTCAGCTGAAGAGAATTACAGGAGAATCAATCTTATGTCATTAAACTTCTGTGGCATAAATAGAAATTATTTCCTTAAAAGAAAAAAAAATAAAGAAGTCTCCATGGCTGGAGCATTCCCTTCTGTTCCTGCAAGGCACTTGTTAATTTCTTATCTTAAATGAAAAATGGTAATTGAAACAAATCTTAGGAAATATCACTCTCTCACTGATATGCACTAACAGTAAAAAAAAATGTATTTAGTGTGTAACTATCCCACTAGAAATGGAAAGCATAACTTGAAAAATGTCTTGTTTTGAGTTGTCCTTCAGCAATGGAAAAAATAGAATAGCAAAGCTTGACATAGTTCTGCAATTTCTGTATCTTGTCCTTTTGTGCCTATTGATAGGTCTTTCTGAAAGCCCTATTGATGTTAGATACATCCTCTGGGCACAAAATTACCTTCACGCAGGAACAAAGGAGAAATTGTTTAACCTGTTCAAATTTGTATTTTCAACTGAAACTGTTAAAAAGGAGTATAAATAGGAACATGGGTTACAGATGGGACAGATTTCTGTTGAAGGGGTAGGGTTTTGCCTGCATCTTTGGCTTTGAATACGTTAATATCCTTTAGCTGGTAAATGCAAATCAAGCAGCAGCAGACCACTCAAGGCTGTAATCTTAATATTGCATCCTTTTTATTACAACCTGGGGGTATACACAACCAAAAACTGTCTCACAGCATTATTGAAAGGGCAGTACTACCAGGACAGCTCTTGTAGTATAAAGGGGTTTCAAAGGAAAGGGAAGAAGAGATCAGACCTAGGAGAGATGTGATTGCTTTACAGCAGACCCATCCCTTTTGATACTGCCTGCCAGTGTTCCTGAGTATTTTGTGCTTCAACATATTTAGACACATTACATTCCAATTATAGATTTATTGCAGCAAAAGGGACCTTTGTTCCCCCCACACAAACATGCTCTTCTCCTGTATTTCTTTTTGTCTGTTAGCACTGTTCAAATTGAAATACACCCACATGTTGTATGTTCTGTGTTGCATGGCATCAATAGGGCTCTTGTACTGCACTGGGTAGTCTTCCCATTGCTTTTCTCCGCCATGTAATTCAGCCTCACCAGCATCCTTTCAACTGTGTCTACAGAGGTCTTTTTTGGTCTGTAGTAAATATTGAAAGAAAGAAAACTTTCCTGTGCTTTCCTCTGCAGCTCAGAGGGTCCTAACAGTAGTTTGAGAATACTCTGAAAAATGTCTGAAAGTGAAACTGGCAAAACTTCATCCTTCACTTCCATCAGGTCAATGTAAATTCTGTTGATTCAAATTGTTCATAGTGCTTCTTAGTCACTTAGCCTTCACGCTGGGAACTAGGCTGTGATATCGACACAGAGACTGTGAAACTATGCTGACTCTTGCAATGAAACCTTACATGTTTGTGTCTTAATATTAAGGTTTCAGAATTAGTCAGCTATGGGTGTCGTCAAACACCTCCATTTGCCCTATGGACAAGGGATGCCAGTGGCTGCTGGCATCTACCTAAGGGAGGAAGAAACTGGTCCATTACTGGCACCTGGGTAAGGACAGGCCATTCTGTCACCCTCAGGGAATAATAGCTAGAGACAAGAAATTGAAAGAAGCACTGTATGAAGTGCTCTCATGCCTGCACTTCGATGATTCAGACCTTGATTGCATTCACGATTTGGGAGGGCATCATTTGCCCATTTCTTCCAGACCCTTTTCAGTCCTGGCAGTCATTAACTGATGACAAATGAGTGGCTGTTTGGCTTTCTGCACCTGCATTCCATATCAGTGCATTGCCTGTGTGATCTAAAGTAGCACTCATGAGGTAGGAGATTTGTGTGGAACGGATGCAACCTAAACTCTGCAATAAGTCTTGCTGTGGGAGTTCAGAACTCTCTTAGCTTGCCTTATCTGTGCAATGTTCATTCATTCTAATGTTGCTGCCCTCTTTTTCCGGTCCTCTATATATTAAAGTTCTTGCCTGGGTAGACACCAGTGTGCTTTTACCCATGCCACATATCCAAATGTCAAAATTAAAAGATTTCCCTCGTCATATATGGAATCAAGGTAAAAAGCAAGTGTGTTTCACACAATACAGTTTCCCTACTCTCTTAGTTTTCTGAGGTATATGTTCCATGTGTTTGAGAGGTTCCTTCCTACCTGTGGTATGTGAACAGGAATAAGGTCATATCAGGAGATCAAATTTATTTGGTAGACTTTCTATGCCTGTTTCGTATTGCACATCTGAACTTGATTTTGTTGGTGAACTCTGCTGTTACTTATCCAATTTCCCTTTTCCTGGTTTCCCCTTGTCTCATAAAGCAAGTATAATAACATGTATTTTAAACCTTGCGTTTTCTACTGCTTTTGCTTTGTTCTGCAATGCCTTTACTTTTGGACAAAGAATGGTCTGAGTGTCTTGAATTTTCTTGCTGATTTCTATATGACTGCATAATATTTGCTTTGGTTTGATTAGAAGAAAAAAGAAATTTCACTTTAAGACAAGCTTAATTTTAACCCTGATAAGAAAAAGAAATGAAATTTTGTTTCCTTATTTTGTACTATTTTATCCTGTACAATCCAAGAAAATTCTTCTTGGTCAGGATGGATTTCACATACCCCAGTGGTTCTGTAGCACTTTGTTCTACAGTGTGGCATTTCAGCTATGCTTTAGAGCATTGTCATTACTAATCTAGAAATCATAGAATCATAGAATCACTAAGTTGGAAGAGACCCACCGGATCATCGAGTCCAACCTTTCCTATCAAACACTAAATCATGTCCCTCAAGGCCTCATCCACTCATGCCTTAAACACCTCCAGGGAAGGTGAATCAACAACCTCCCTGGGAAGCCTGTTCCAGTGCCCAATGACACGTTCTGTGAAAAACTTCCTCCTAATGTCTAGCCTAAATCTCCCCTGGCAGAGCTTGAGGCCATTCCCTCTCATCCTGTCCCCTGTCACTTTGGAGAAGAGACCAGCTCCCTCCTCTCTACAACCTCCTTTCAGGTAGTTGTAGAGACCAATGGGGTCTCCCCTCCGCCTCCTCTTCTCCAGGCTAAACAACCACAGCTCTCTCAGCCATTCCCTCATAGGGCCTGTTCTCCAGCCCCTTCACCAGCTTTGTTGCTCTTCTCTGGACTCGCTCCAGAGCCTCAACATCCTTCTTGTGGTGAGGGGCCCAGAACTGAACACAGGTTTCAAGGAGCGGTCTCACCAGTGCTGAGTACAGAGGGAGAATCACCTCCCTGGACCTGCTAGTCACACCGTTTCTGATGCAAACCAAGATGCCATTGGCCTTTTTGGCCACCTGGGCACACTGCTGACTCATGTTCAGTCAGCTGTCAACCAACACCCCCAGGTCCCTCTCCTCCAGGCAGCTTTCCAGCCAGGCTTCTGGTCTGTAGCAGGACCCAGCATTTGGCCGTGTTAAACCTCATGCCGCTTGACTCAGCCTAGTGGTCCAACCTGTTTAGATCCCTTTGTAGAGCCTCCCTACCCTCCAGCAGATCGACACTTCCACACAGTTTAGTGTCATCTGCTAACTTGCTAAGGTTACACTCAATGCCTTCATCCAGGTCATTGATGAAGACATTGAACAGGGCTGGACCCAGCACTGAGCCCTGGGGAACCCCCACCTGTAACTGGCCTCCAGCTGGATTTAACACCATTTACCACCACTCTCTGGGCCCAGCCATCCAACCAATTTCCTACCCAGGAGAATGTGCACCTGCCCAGTCCAGAGGGTGACAGTTTCTGAAGCAGAATGCTGTGAGAAACTGTGTCAAAGGCTTTGCTGAAGTCCAGGAAGACCACATCCACAGCCTTTCCCTCGTCCGGCAGCTGAGTCACTTTGTCATAGAAGGCGATCAGGTTATCTTTCCATCCCGAATACTCTGTCTGCATCATCCTTACCATGCTATGTCATCATACACTCCTGATTTTATCCTATCCATAATTTTTATCTGGGTCATTTTTCTTTTTGTAGGAAGGTGCTGGAGTTGGACTGTTATAGGCTATATAAATACGTTCGGTTTTTTTCCCTTTGCTGCATGGCTCCAGTCTTGCAGCTGATGTAGGGGAGTGTGATCAAGCAGGGATCTGTGTGGTGCAAAAGTCCTTTATAGTATCAGTTGTGGGATTGAACCATAGATTTTGAATTGTCAAGTACAGGTTTGCTGCACTAAAAAATTATATCCTGTCCTGTTGTTCAAACATTCGTGTGTTTGAATTCAGAGCAATGGAAAGCTGGAATGTTTGGAATTAATTTCCTTTAAGATGGTTACAGATGTAAGATTTGCTCTGTGTTTCCTTACATCAGGAAATTGCATGTCTTTCTTTTCTAGATTTGAACGTATTCATACAAAGAAAGGGAACTACAGTAAGTCATTAGTTTCAAACCAGGAAGAAGTAGATGATTTAGCAACTTTGGAGGTACTGGATGAGGTAAGAACCTCCTTTTTAATGTTTTCCTGAGGAGGGGTTATCATGTATTAAAACACAAGAGTGTGCTGTTGATTGTCAAGTTCAACTATATTATCATATTTCAATTGTTTAAGTGTAGAATAGCATTTTACCAGTTTATCACAAATATTTTAGATGAGAGATGCTGTCAGGAATAGATCCAACTCAAAGCTAAAGCACCCTGCAGTTACAATCTTAGAATGAGCAGGATTATACCATCATTTGCTTAAGTAGATTTATATTGCTGGTTTTTATTACAGCTAAATACCTGATTTGTAATGATGTGTACCTGAAATCAGTCCAGGTCTGAGAATAAGCACCTTCTCCCCTGTTACTTCGACATCTAGTGTTGTCTCAAACCAGCTTACCATTCTCTCTTAGGCCAAGTTCTCATGGACATACTGTGGTGTGGAAATGCATTGAGATCAGTGCACGTCAGCTGAGGGTCTGACCTGTCCATGCCTTCTGGTCAACTTTTGACAAAATTACTGATACAAATCTCACTGATTTGTCAGAGTTTAAAAATGAGTCCAGTAGAAGCAGGACAAGAAGCATAAGATAGAAGGGGAGTCTGTTGTGCTTATGTTTTAAACTTCCAAACCAAAAAGAAGAATTGGGCCATGTCACATTATCTGCAGGTCTTGGAGACCATCAGTGGTTGTAAACAAACAGTCATTCTCCCTCCTCCAGGCTGTGGATAGACTATAATTCACTTCCTCTTATCTGCAAAAATTTTTTGATGTAGTATGTCTTTCCTGGTCCAGAATACTAAGTGTGGCTTTTTAGCTGGTAAACTAAATAATGCAAACAGCCCACAGAACATCTTCCTTCATCCAAGAGCTTGGTTATGGTACCTTAATGTTTAGTTTATGCTAAGTTTAGTTTGAGCTAATCCAAACTTCATCTACTGTCCAAAGCACAGATTTAAATGTTTTTTAAATATTGGGAATAGACATGTGCTAGCAAGACTGTTTTTTGTCTTTTGCCATAAGGCATACAAACAACCTAAACAACCTGAGCTAAACAGAAGATACAAAAAACATATGAGTCAGAAATGTACCCCTTCTCCTCAGGGGTGGAGCATTCTCAGGAAAGTCCTTAGGATGCCTCCACCCAAAGGCATCATTTAACTATATTATATTTTACTAAATCAAATCCAGTTTTAAACCTCTTTCAAATATGAATGGCAGCTTCTCAGAACTGCCTTCTTCCATTCAATTTTTTCTTCCATTTTAGTCCCATCAAAAGAGCAGAACAGGAGACCTTCTACCAGTGCAATAAATAATTTCAAAAAGGGCAGAAGTTCCTCTAAAAATTCTATTAATGTGAATCTGATTGTGTCCAAAAGCAAGGTACCATTCAGAACCAGAAGGGAAAGAGTTTATTAAGTTAAAGGAAAACAAAAGGTTTCTCTTTATGTTTTCTTGTGAAGGAAGCATAACCTCTTCAGCTGAATACAGAGTTAAACACCACGAACAGATAGACGTGGAAGGAAAGCAATTCCTATGTAGTCCTCTGCTGCTAGTCGTTCTGTTCCGGTGAGAATAGGGCCTAAATATTTTCACATGTACCTCAGAGTAGTCTTAAGGCTGGTTTGATCTTCTTCATCCAGAAATATGCGCTCTTTTGATTGGAAACGTAACCAGGCACTTTACACATCAAGCTAGGTATGCAGAAGAAAAGAGAGAAATGATGCAAAGGAATTGGGTATGCCAATAGGAGCCCTTCTTTTTTCTTGGTTCAGGGAGAACTGGCTCTACAGCAGCAAAGAACAATCACAGCAGAAACTGGTTGTTAACATAGATAGATGCCTGATTGTTTATCAGTTGGATCCAACCAGATGAATATCTGTGTCCAGAATAATGTTAGAGTAGCTGTAATGTCAGTTATGAATTCAAGCATATGTCTCTTCCTTGATGAGTCACATGAAAGTGTAGTGTTAGAAATTAAGATAGGACTCTCTCATGGAAACTTTTGGCTAATTGCATTACAGTAGTAGTTATTAACTTATTTTTCTACAGCCACTTGGGAATCTGCAAGTATAAGTTGTTCAAAGGGAATTTGGACGAAGGAAATTATGAATGCTAGTGTGTTTGAAAGTATTACTTAGTTTTACTCAGTTGTAAGATCAGTTGTATTCCTAAACACTAATACCTTCCCTCTCTCCTCACTCATGGTAACTGTATAAATATTTCATACGTTTTCCCAATATTCTTTTTCCCCTCTGTGATTCAGTGTTTCTTTTTTTCTCCATCAGAATACAGTAACAGAGCAGTTGCAGAAGAGTTATGCCAAGGATCAGATTTACACTTATGTTGGGGACATTCTCATCGCTGTCAATCCATTTCGGAACATAGACATTTATTCTTCACAGGTGTGAAAATCTAGGCTTGATCTTTTTCAGCTAGTACTGATTTCCATTAAAATATGAATATTCATGTCAGGAATAAAATAAAACCTTCTTTGACATTTACTTCAGCTCACTGTGAAAAACCAATTACCAATACAATTGTCCCTTCAAGTGCATGTTGACAAGAACCTTTATCTTGTAGTGAATTTCAGCACAGAAATGAGGAACTCCAAAAAATTTAATCTCTGATATCTTTATGTCTACAGTGTAGATCATGTCTATATCATGTTTAAAGTGCAGATAGCTATTTATGAGCAAGTTGCTCCTTTTAATCAATGGATGAAAACAGTATTTTTGAGGTCATTATTCTATCAGCTTTCAACGCTCATACAAGGATGAGATATATTGCACTAAATCTCATGAAATTTCATAAAATCATAGAATAACCAGGATGGAAGAGACCCACTGGATCATCCAGTCCAACCATTCCTATCAAACACTAAACCATGCCCCTTAGCACCTCGTCCACCCATGCCTTAAACACCTCCAGGGAAGATGAATCAACCAGCTCCCTGGGAAGCCTGTTCCAGTGCCCAATGACCCTCTCTGTGAAATTTTTTTTCCTAATGTCCAGCCTAAATCTCCCCTGGTGGAGCCCTTGAGGCCATTCCCTCTCATCCTGTCTCCTGTCACTTGGGAGAAGAGGCCAGCTCCCTCCTCTCTACAACCTCCCCTCAGGTAGTTATAGAGAGCAGTGGGGTCTCCTCTCAGCCTCCTCTTCTCCAGGTTAAACAACCCCAGCTCTCTCAGCCGTTCCCTCATAAGACCTGTTCTCCAGCCCCTTCACCAGCTTTGTTGCTCTTCTCTGGACAACATCCTTCTTGTGATGAGGGGACCAGAACTGAACACAGTATTCAAGGAGTGGTCTCACCAGTGCCAAGTACAGAGGGAGAATAACCTCCTTGGACCTGCTGGTCATGCCATTTCTGATACCTTCTTGGCCACCTGGACACACTGCTGGCTCATGTTCAGTTGCCTGTCAACCAACACTCCCAGGTCTTTCTCTTCCAGGCAGCTTTCCAGATAGACTCCTCCTAGTCTGTAGCACTGCATAGGGTTGTTGTGTCCCAAGTGCAGGACCCAGCATTTGGCTGTGTTAAACCTCATGCCACTGAACTCTGCCCAACAGTCCAGCCTGTACAGATCCCTTTGCAGAGCCTCCCTACCCTCCAGCAGGTCAGCAGTTCCACCCAGCTTGGTGTCATCTGCAAACATCTGCAAAAAAATAAGGGTGCACTCGATGCCTTCATCCAGATCATTGATAAAGACACTGAACAGGGCTGGACCCAGCACTGAGCCCTGGGGAACCCCACCTGTAACTGGCCTCCAGCTGGATTTAACACCATTTACCACCACTCTCTGGACCCGACCATCCAACCAGTTTTCCATCCTGGAGAGTGTGCACCTGCCCAGTCCAGAGGCTGACAGTTTCTGAAGCAGAATGCTGTGAGAAACTGTGTCAAAGGCTTTGCTGAAGTCCAGGAAGACCACATCCACAGCCTTTCCCTCCTCCAATAGGCGAGTCACTTTGTCATAGAAGATGATCAGGTTAGTTTGGCAAGACCTGCCTTTTGTGAACCCATGTTGACTGGGCCTGCTTGCCCGATTCTCTTGCATTTGCTTCATGATAGTACTCAAGGTCATCTGTTCCATGACTTTCCCTGGCACTGAGGTCAGACTGACAGACCTGTAGTTCCCTGGATCCTGCCTGCAACCCTTCTTGTAGATGGGCACAACATCAGCCAGCCTCCAGTCCAGTGTAACTTCCCCAGTCTTCCAGGGCTGTTGGAAGATGATGGAAAGGGGTTTGGCCAGCACATCCACCAGCGACCTCAATACCTTTGGATGAATCCCATCCAGCCCCATAGACTTGTGTGTGTCTAGTTGGGCTAGTAAGGCTGTGACTGCCTCCTCTTGGATCATTGGAGCCTCATTTTGCTCCTCTAGTTTTGGGGTTTGTATACAGACTTTACCAGTCTGATTTCTAGTTGAGCTTTAGCCCTTCTGATTTTTTCTCTACACAATCTCACTTCCCTCCTGTAGTCCAACCAAGCGGCCTGACACCTCTTCAAGAGCACATAAACATCCCTCTTCTTGATATCACTTAAGATCTCTCTGTTCAATTTGTTGGCTAAAACACCAGTCAGTGTAAAGAAACTGTATGTCCATCACAGCTAGTTCAGAAGTAGTATCTGTAGAGGTAAATGCGTTTGTTCAGATGAATCTTAACCCTCTTTGAGGCTTTGTGAGCATTCCTTCTCATTCAGTTCCCATGGAGAGCTTCATTACTGAAGCAAATGGTGGTAGGAGCTGGGGGAATTTCCTCTCAAGAGAGCTGAGGAAGTCATAGCCTTTTAATTGATTAGACAGTTCACAAAGCAACCGAGTAAAATTTTAACTGTTGTGAGTTTGCCTTCCTGTTAAATAAAAAGGTATAGATATGAATGTCTGGTCATACAATAATTGCTATTATCAGTTACTGCAGGCATAGTGAGGTCATAGTTTTTTACATGAATATCATGCAGGAATCCTAAGAGGCTGTGAAATGCAAACAATATGAAATTATAGTTCAGTCCTTTATGTCAGGCAA
Source organism: Coccyzus lansbergi (assembly GCA_033558105.1). Classification (NCBI taxonomy): domain Eukaryota; kingdom Metazoa; phylum Chordata; class Aves; order Cuculiformes; family Coccyzidae; genus Coccyzus; species Coccyzus lansbergi. The sequence goes on along the minus strand of JAUMJK010000420.1, from coordinate 350,761 downwards.
CATTAAATTTTCTTATAATAACTGGAGTTTCATAGCATAGCCAGGGGTGACATGACACAAAATTGTCCTTCAGCTTTTTTAGCAGTTTTTATTGTACCAAGAACAAACAGATTTGCAGTATAGTGAGTACAGCAACAGTTTACTCAGAAAACATCACTGCTGGTAACCTCAGCATGCTGTACACTAGTCTGAAAATAAAACTAAACTGTGATAGTCCAAAAAGTTGATAATGTTTTCATTTTTCTTACACTTAGCATTCTAAACTGTACATTGGAGCCAAACGGACTGCCAACCCTCCTCATATTTTTGCTGTTGCTGACATAGGTTACCAGTCCATGGTGACATACAACTCAGATCAGGTAAAGATGAGATGTCTTAATTATATCCTTTGCTAGTCTGAGACATGTGTAATGAGCTTAGAGTCATGTACTTTGTTCTCTGCAGTGCATTGTTATTTCTGGAGAAAGTGGAGCTGGCAAGACACAAAGTGCTCATCTTCTGGTTCAGCAGCTCACTGTCCTGGGCAAGGTATGTTTCAAAGGGGATGCCACTGTAAGACTTCACTGCCTTAGGCCTAATTGACTGAATCTATGGGCAGGACACTGGGAGGGGAACAAGACCGTAGGATCTGTAAGGCCAGACTAGAACTTTGTGCTTATCTATGTACCTTTTCCTCCCCTATGAACTAGGGTAATTTGACAATATTTTGGGTTTTCTGCAAGGAAGTACCCACTGTAGTGAGGGCTGTGACTCTACCCCTTGTTTAACTGAGTGTCTTCAAATCACACAAACTGTACTACATGGAATAGTCTTCTAGCTTTTCTCTTCCTTCTGCAACTAGATTGCTGTCAGTGGGACATGGTCACTCTGGAAGTGGCCATCATAATCCTCTAAATAAATGCCATTTTTGCATGTCCCAGGTGAGATACAAGAAAACTGATTTATTGGTGTGGTGCAGCACAGCACTAAGCAGATGCTAATAAGGATCCAAAAAGCAGGCTAGCCATCTCAAGAGTACCAGACCACAGAAACTGATTAGTTCTGGCGGTGTTGTTATCATTATGTGTGTTATCTCTTCCAGCCAGCCATTAGTTCTGCACATTGCTATATTTTGACAGTTTTCATGATATATACATTCCTTTCTTTCCCCATGATTCACATGGGAATGTCTGCACTGATAATGTCACCCTTCACCATAACAACTAGAAGAGGAAATAAACACTGAAGAATGGATGTATTTGAAAGATAACTGATAATTTTAAGAAATATCTTTTTCATATCCAGGCTAATAACAGGACTTTACAGGAGAAGATCCTCCAGGTGAATAATCTTGTCGAAGCATTTGGGAATGCAGGAACTATCATCAATGATAACTCAAGCAGATTTGGAAAATATTTGGAAATGAAATTCACTTGTGGTGGCACTGTAGTAGGAGCTCAGATTTCAGAGTATCTCCTTGAAAAATCCAGAGTTGTCCATCAGGCAGTGTGAGTATAAAAAATACATTTGACAAAATGTACAAAGAAATTTTGTGGGTTACAGAGAAAGTCTACAATGCAGCAAAATAATTTGGATCAAACACTAAGGTAAATAAGGTACTAAGATTTTTTTCTTATAAATTACATATGAATAGCTTATAAATCCATGAGCTAGCTGAAAACGTCTCTTGATTTTTTTTCCCATTGTTTCCTGGGTAATTTAAATAAATCTCATTAAAATGCACATGTGAGACAAAGTATATCAAAATGTATAGAAATTTTGAAACTGTCTAATAGTTCAGTTATAATTTCCTTTGTCGAAGTTTGAAGTGGAAGTTATGTCCTAAGTATATTGCTTGGATTTAATTCCTCTATATTTCCTCTAGTATTACAACTTTGTTTGTTTTCAAAGCGCTTGGTTTCCATTCTGGTGCATCTAGTTGGATTTGGTTATAAAGCATTATGAACCAAATGCAGAATAGATCCATCTCTGTCATTTATGTATTTCATAATATTAAGTATTAGAAAAATTAAATTACATTCCAATCAGTTAACATTATTGACAAGTATCTTCTATGCTACTATATAGCACATTCAGATTAAAAATATTTTGGCAACTCTATTTCTACTATAATGACAGTAGGAAAACAGAGTTTTAGACAAGGAATGTTGTCACTGACTTAAATTTTTCCCCTTGTTGATATCTTACTTATTTTTGCGCATTTTGTTGTTCTGCGGACATTGTTGCCTGCTGTAAATTTGTGACATGAAGAACATCTAAGTATTCCTTGGAATGTTTCAATAAGCAGTTAAAGTTAGGTGCATTTCTATGAAATGTTGGCTATTTCCCCAGTTGAACATAAGCATGGAAATTGCTTTTCCAGAGGAAAGGTTTTTCCTTAAAATTACAATTTTTTTTCTCATAACTTTTCATGAGTTTGTTCTGCAGCTGTCAGTTTGTATTTCTGTTTAGCCACATGCTGAGACAGGAAGTCAGCAAACTATTTACGTGCCTCAATAACTATATAGGTAAGCATTTAGGTGCCTGCATTCACAAGAAAATGCCACTCACTGGATCATGAAGTCCAACCATTCCTATCAAACACTAAATCATGTCTCTCAAGACCTCATCTGCCTTAAACACCTCCAGGGAAGGTGACTCGACCACCTCCCTGGGCAGCCTATTCCAATGCCCAATGACCCTTTCTGTGAAAAACTTCCTCCTAAATCTCCAGCATGAAGCAGCCACTCTGGCAGCTTCAGAACAAACACACAGTGGTACAGAAAGGGTGTTCACTTCACAAAAGCTCATATAATAAAGCTTCTTTCAGAGTTCTCTGTCAGATTACATGAGCCTTGTCTGTTATTAAAATAACATTTAATAATAGTACGTATGTCATCCGTTTGTGTAACGTTACTAAAGGAGTTTGTTGTTTCTATTGTTTCAGAGGAGAGAAAAATTTCCATATTTTTTATTATATTTATGCTGGTCTGGCAGAAAAGAAAAAACTGGCACATTATAAACTGCCAGAATACAGACCTCCCAGGTAATGCAGTTTATTTTTACATAAATTGATTACTAAGATTGTTGAATTCTCACCTCATTTACATTCTAACTCCGTATCCATCAATTCTTCCAGATATCTGCAAAATGATCATTTCAGAATAGTGCAAGATTTCATGAACAATAGCTTTTATAAGTCTCAGTTTGAATTAATTGAACAGTGCTTCAAAGTCATAGGTTTTACACTGGAGGTGAGTGCTGATAACCTTTGGAGGGTTTTTTTGGTGAACTTTAATGGGTACCTTAATCAGAAAAAAACTTATATAAAGCATTCAAATAATCTCCTTTGTTATTTTCTTCCTTCAGCAGTAGTGTCTTTATGGTTTAGGATATTGCATGGTAAACTTACTGTTATATTACTACATTTAAATTTTTAAGGTTTCAAGGTGTTGATAAACTAATAACATGGTATTAGTTGACAAGACTTTGAAATCAGTGAACATTGCACAGCTGAATAATTGGGGAAAATCGTTTTTGCAAGTTAAATGCATAGAAAATGATGCTGTAACTATTTATTAGCCTATAATTTTAAGCCTGAGAATACGAGCCTCATCCCTTCCAAGATCAAGTCCATGCTGAGAGTTCTAAAAATTCATTGAGTTGATCTGAGTTTAGATGAAATCAATACATTTTGACAACTCCAGGGGCAAAGTTGAATGAAGTTTTTACATCCCTTTAGAGTGAGTCTTGTCACTGAACATTAACTGAACCCATTCTTTCTTTATGATCTCATATTATTGCTCTGCTGGCCATTAAACCCCTCTCCTCAGGCTCTATTTGATTATTATAGCATAATTACAATAAAACCCCCAATCCTTTGGAATTATAAATTAGGATACAAGGGAAGGAAACTTTGTCCTGCATCCTAGTTTTTTCTTCTTAGAAATGGTACATCATAGCTGTATTTTACCACTGACTTTATCACAAATCATAGTAGGAGCATGATCCATACAGTATGTGTGAAATATAGCACTAATGCTGCAGAATGGGTGTATGTTATAATTTCTTTGACAAAACTGCATGATAGAAGGGGCTTTTTGTAGGAAACTACTCACCTCAGTTGAATATTTCTGACTTCCCTGTAAATATTTAAATAACTGGCAGAACACCTGTTCTGTTCCACCACAGTCATTTTGCATTTAGCCCTAGCAGCAGTAGAGTTCACAGCCTCTTTCTCCACTACATGCTTATTCACAACTGCAGTTAGTATTATCACACCTGTAATGTCACACATCTTTTCAGACATGTACTATCACCTTTCCAGAAGCAGCATGGAAGGACGTACACTGTTCAGCACTGATAGCAGTTTCGTCACAGCACCAGAGACCTTGATAAGTCCTGATTTATACCATGAAAAACAGCAAGTCTGGTTTTGTTCCCAGTTCTTTTGTTCATTTTGATGGATGGAAACAATAATCCTGATTATCCAAAAGAGAAGACCTTCCTTATATATTGAAGATCCAGTTAGAACTAGGTCACTGGCTGCATTGTGCAGTTTTAGCGTGGATCTTCACTTGATTAACTCAGCAAGCCACCGTGAACTGAATCTATAAAGAATTTTCTACCTGTAGAACCCCCACAGTTTCAGAAGGAAATTCAGTACCATAGGCAATCTAACTGTGGTTACATGTGAGCCCCATGCACATTAGCCTGTTTTACATTCTCCACAGGATGAATTACCCTGTCTGAGGCCATGTTTGCACAAGTGAAGGAATAGAGAAGTCTTCCCTCACTTAGGTTCTGATGTAAGATACACATGCAGAGACATTTTATTTTCAGTGAGAAAACGACAATGTTAAGACAATGAGTTCCTTTCCCAAGCTCACATTTTAGTAACACAGCCTTGACAGCCTTAAGCTTTGACACTCATCCCAGTGCACAGAGGAGATTCTATATAAGCTTGTTCCATGTTTTGTTAGCAGAATACTTTGTACATAATATCTTCTCTACTCCAATTAAAACTGAGACCTAAAGAAGGCTTTATTTCTTTTAAATTTGTTTGTAACTGACTGGCAGGCTTTAATAGTAATTAGTGTCGGTACTCCCTGTCTTAAAATCACACTGTCTCATTTCAGACTGCATGGCAAAATGAATAGGAAAGAACTGCCTGAGGTGAACAGTAACCGTGCTGTATGAAACAGATCAAGCCAGATTTCAAAAATGCTGGAAAGGGGCACAAAAAGTCAGCATCTATACATCCTGTATAGCATAATAGCAGAAATGAAGCTATCCATTTCACTGAATTTCATTTATGTCCTTAAGCTTAAAATGAAAGTGATTGCTTAAAACCTGGGTAAACTGTGCACCAATTATCCTGAGTGTAATTTTTAGATTGAATTTACCTAGTTTGTCTTGCTGTCACTAGAATAATTAATTTATTAACTGCTAGATTAACTTCTGAAAGTGTTGAAAACAAGATCAGATATTCTAGAGTAATTAAGGACTTTATCTGAGTAAATGATGCCTGACGTGGTACCAGCAAACTATTGAACAGTAGAGACAAAATGCTGCGCGATTATGAGAAGTCTGTTGTTAGAAAATACCAATCAAATTTACAAAACCGTTTCTTATAAAACATAAAGTACTATTATTTCTTGACTCAATATGTTGTATCATAGATTCCTAGCTTAAAACTTGCTTTATAGGAACATCTCAGTATTTCTGAGTGCTAAATATTCGGAGATCATCAAGCATACTGACAAACATTCACAGTTCAAATCTAAGTCAAACCTGTATTATTTCATTAACTGAAAAAAATATTTTGTCATATATAAGTACTTAAAGTCACTTACTGTTCCAAGACATGTTAGCCCTTTTTCAAGGCAGAATCCTTCTTCAGAACCTACTAAATAATCTGAAATTTAAATATGTTTAACTAAAATCCATACCAAAGTTCTTTGGTGAGTGCACAGTTTCTAAGTGACATTTTGAAGGGTAAAGTGCTTTGCCAAATCAGAAAGTTCAGGTTTTATTCTATTCCCAGTGTAACTTTTTCTGATGATGTTCTTAGGAGATGTTGCAGACTTATTATTCAGAGTACCTATGTTTCCGTGTTCCTAGAAACACAGATGTAGATTTTTTTCTTATATTTTTGTTGATCTAGGTATTACATATCTAGACACAGTTATACCTGCAGACACAGTGACACCTGAGTATAAAGTAACCTCTGTATTCTTTCTGTGTAAGAGGATTACAGTCAACACTGTTTTGTGATGCCCCTACTCCATATCAAACCTGTCCTGTAGACGAGCGTAGAAGAGAGACCAAACTATAGTTTGTCTTGCCCTCTTTAAATGTCTAACACTTGAAATAGTGTGCCAAGAAAAGTATTTCTAAAAGTTGTGGGTATGTGGCAGACAAGAGAGAGACAGTGATTGTTCCAGGCTTAAGAGCAACACATCTGCATGCCCATTGCACAAACCAAGGTGACAAATCTATCTGGCTATTAAGTATCGCATCTCTTTTAATATACTTTTCAGGAACTTGGAAGTGTGTATAGTGTCCTGGCTGCTATTTTAAATGTGGGTAACATAGAATTTTCTGCAGTGGTATCTGAACATATGATTGACAAGAGCAACATTTCCAATCCGGTAGCCCTGGAGAACTGTGAGTGTTTTTTCTTGATTTGTTTTCCTTTTGTGCTTTGATAGCAAATTATTTTATTGCAAGGGAGTTATCAATGAAAACTGTATTCAGATGGAAATCTTGCAAGATTTATTAAATGCTGAAGATAGATTAATTCCATGCCCACTTGAATTCAAATTCAAGAAGAAAAATTTTCCATGAGAGGCACCTTATTTGACTAACCCATTCACTGGCATTCAGGAAACATGACTAATACTGCAGATACCTGAAAAGAAAATCTTCAGGATTTTTCCAGTGTTATTTGAACAGTTGATGGAGAACCTCATTAACACTTCAAATATGTTTTTTCCCCCAGTTTCTTTCTCAGATACTCACAACTTGTTCCTCATATGTGCCTGCTGAAATATGGCTCACTAATTCTTTGGAAGGGATACTTTATGTTTTAGGTTGCCAGGAAGCAGAGAAGGGAAAGGGGCAAAAAGTCTTGAGAAAGTTGCTAGTCTTTCTCTGTAATTATGGTTGGTGAGATAAGGACATCTTAATGCCATCTTCTTACAGGTTTTCTATGCCATAGGTAGGAAAATATTATGGGATTGGGAAAGAAACACCATCTTTTTGGAGCTAATGGAGGACAGCAGTGGCTTATATGGATGGAACACACCTCACAACTTGCATACTCCTGACATAGTCACCTAGATTCCCAGGCATTTTCCCATAGACAATTTGGAGAAATAGCCTCCTTGATAAAGCAATTCACAACCTAAAGGCCTCACAGTGGAAGGTTGTTGACTAGATTAGATACTGACAGTTTTTTGACATGAACACCCTCAGTCATAGTTCAAGACTTTGAGTTGGCCTTTTTTCATTATAGGCTGCACTTGCAGCTTTGATTGCAAAAATATGTATTTTTCCTTCCATAATCTACCTCTGAGCTCTGTTACCTTCCTTCCTAGGTGCATCCTTGCTGTGTATTCAGGCAGATGAACTGCAAGAGGCCCTCACCTCTCACTGTGTAGTGACTCGAGGAGAAACAATTATTCGTCCCAACACTGTGGAAAAAGCCACTGATGTCAGAGATGCCATGGCCAAAGCTCTGTATGGGCGCCTCTTTAGCTGGATAGTGAATCGCATCAACACCTTACTAAAACCTGACCAACAGTTAAGGTAAAGGAAGCTTTTCCAGAGCAGAGGGAGATTTTCTGTGGGAATACTATCAACTACACTAGAGCATTTAGTGTTGTCATCTGCTTTTTCTCTAATACCTTTTTGTGTATGACACCAAAACAGAAGGCTTTATCCTATTCATAGCATGTGGTGAAAATAAAGTATAGCTGGATAGCACAGGTGTCTGGTGCTTTCCTGTTTAAACTTAACTCGTTTAACCCTTTGTAAATTACATACTAACTACTATAAAGGAATACCTTCTCAAGGTCAACTTTTGACATTCATCTGTTGATTACATAGATAAAAATACGCTCTTATTTGCAGATGTTGCTGTTGCTTCTGTTGCTGTTGTTACAAGTGTGATTTTATACATGTGTGAAAGTAGTTTCCAAAGATATTTACTGAAATTAATGCCCACCCTACCCTTGCAAGGTGACATTTTAAATACAGAAACAAGATAGATAAGTGAGAATGAGGATGTAACATATTTTGCAAAGTAATCAAAGAAGAAATTATGTGGCTTGCATTGTAGATATCATAGATGAGAAGACTCCATGGCTCGTAGTAGCAGTGAAAAAGGGCAAACTTATAACTACCTGAATATGAATATCAATACTAAATAGCTTTGGGTGCTAATGCTTTAGGTGCTATCTAACTGCAAATACAGTCATAGAATCATAGAAACATTAGGTTGGAAAAGAACTTTGAGATCATCAAGCCCAATCATAGCTGTTCAATATCATATCCCTGAGCACTTCATCTACGCATCATTTATTGTATTTCAAAGATTGTTTGTTATCTTAAGAGATAGTTGGGGTAGCAAATCCCAGATTTGCAAATCTGATTTTTCTGGATTTTTTTTTTTTAAACATCAGAGAAAAGCCAAAGTTGTAATCCTAAATTCTGTTTAAGCTTTCAAATATTTGGTTACAGCATAGCAGCAATAAAGAGAACTTTAATCAGTAAACGAGAGGATAAATTCATGATAGATGGGGCAGCACACTAGTATGTGTGCCTCTCTCACGGGCCTGTTACAGACCCCTTTTCAAATTGAATACTTATTGTGCTGGTGAAAAGGGAGAAAGTTCAAACTTAAATGTTCATAGACAAAAAAACTCCAAGGTCCACATTGGTTTTGTGGTAGTAATATAATTTTTATTTGCTACTTTTATGTAATTAGCTCTGAGAATGAATGGAACAGACAAATTTCAGCAGTCTCTTCACCCAAAATATGATTTCTGGACCGATAAAATACTCACCAATTTCAGGTCAAAATCAGCAAACACCTTTAATTCTTCCACAATGAAACACCTCTCTTTTTGAGATGGACCTAACAAAGACTTTCAAGTGCTGTTCTTGAGTATCTTTAGGCTGGTCTTTCATATCTGATTTCCTAAACGTTTTAGAAAATAAAATAAAATAAAATAAGTTACAGATAGCACCTTAAAGGGGTTTTATAGTTAGAATGCAATTTTTTTTATTTAGCTAAGGACACTAATGTCAACTTCAGTTTGATATAAAACTGCTTCCTTTTAATTTTTTGTTTCAGTGAATAAATACAAATATTAGAGGGTTTTTCCAATTGCAGAAATGGCCACATACCTCTCAGAATGCATTAGCTAAAATTTCAGACTGAAGTTTTCACTAGTACTACTTCTCTGGAACTTAATAGATAATTTAAACTAATATCGCATTCCAATACATTTAGATTCATAAAAGTTCTGGTTATTGATTCTTGTGACTTTCATGTGAAAATAAGAATTTTTAATTGTTGTGAATAAACGATATAAAGAAATAAATGACAGCAATCTTTAATTTCAAGATACTAGCAAGTGAAGCCTCATTTTCTACAAAAGAAAGAAAAAGAATTGCATGTTTTTTTCTGTACAATACTTAGTTTTTAATGACAGAGTAAAACCTAACAAATACTACATTAAAAATAAAATTGTAAATCCTGTATGGGCTTATCAATTGATTTGGTAATTATGTGATTCAGTGTATCTGCAAGTGCAGTCATCTTTGAATTGATGCATATTTATTGTATTTCAAACACAAAATTTTTGTTAATTTAGGACTTGTTTAGTTTAGTAAAAAATTATCCAGTTTAACTGGCACATGGATTTGGCCCATTATTTCCTTTTGTGAAATACTAATGAACCTAGTCACCAAAATAAAGATACAACAATAGAAAGTTTATTTAATCTTTGCAGTGGAAATGATGATGGTTTGAACATTGGAATTCTTGATATTTTTGGCTTTGAAAATTTCAAAAAAAATTCTTTTGAACAACTCTGTATCAACATTGCCAATGAACAAATTCAGTTCTACTTCAATCAACATGTCTTTGCCTGGGAACAGGTATGTGTGGAATATTTTCATAAAACTTTAATGTTGCTGGAAGTATAAAACCTTGTTTCAATAAACTACATTTTTCTTTCTCATTAATAAGTGGTAAATAGCAGTTTATAACAAATGTTTTCTGAGTATGTATTATGTGAAGTAGTGCTTGCTATTTGCAAGTAAAATGCCTACATAAAATGCATTAAGTTTGAAATTTACAGTATCTAGGCAACATAACACAGTGATAATCAGTTTGATGCAAATAGAATGTTGTTTTCTTGAGGAATAACGGGTGATGTAAGGTACAATTTTACAGTAAAAAAATAAATAAGTCGTAACATAATTTTAAAAGTGCAGTGTTCATAATAGCTTACTAATAAGAAGCTTAATGAACACTGAAATTCAATTATTAAAAATTGAAAATCTTGACATTATTTTGTTTATTCATCAACCAGATCATTTAAGCTAAATGCTGATGGATTTTGTCTGAAGAATTTGATGTTAAACCAAAAAGTAACAGAACTTTAATTATAAAAATTTCTGATATAGAAGAGGGAGTGAGAAACCTCAAAAAGATGATTTCAGCTTTGTAAATATTATCATGAGAATTAAATTAACTGTCTTTAATTCATTATTCAATGTTGTTCCCTCGTGTCTGCTCTGCAGCATTTGCAGTGCATTTCCCTCTCATTTTCCTCTCCTTTTTCACCAAGGGCTTGAGGAGGGGAAGGGATTTTGGAATCTCATCTGCCTGGTTTTTAGCTGCTGAAGTTTAGCTAAACCGTTACACCATTTAAACCAAAGCGTCATCATACCATGTTCTTAGCAAAATGCCATTTTTTTTTTATCATTATACGTGAAGACGATTTCCTAATTAATTCAGTGAAACCAGGTTGCATAACCTAATATTACCTAGTAGCTAATATTAGCATAGCTAATATTACTTGATCACAGAAAAGATACCAAACAATACTGAGATAATTTAGGAGCCCAAGTACTGGTGTAAATTAGTCATTCCTTTTGACATCCCATCCATAGGAATACTTCTGGTGGATTATGATGTAGAATTTCAATGAGCAGCTGCTATTTTTAGGAGTTTTCTTGTCATGAAACATCATGGAGGATTACAGAATCCTGTAGCTGATTCAGCTTATTAATTCAAATAATATCTATTTCATTACAGTTTTATGATGTACATCATTAAGGCTTATTCTTCCTATTTGTTTCCTAATAATGTGGTTGAAGACCAAGTATTGCATAAGGAAATGTGATATGGTTATCTTATTTCTGAGCCGTCTGTCACACTGGTGCCTGGAAGACTTGGTCATCAGCCAAGCTCCAAAAGCCCAAGGGAAATGAAGAAGTGAACTCCTTCCATATCATACTGGGCAGATGTCAGCATTACCAAAACTGCCTGCACTGACACACATTCAGTTACTGAGGTGCAGGCACAAAGGACCAAATGGCCATACAGGCTCCAGGCTGGAAGGTCAAGCCCTGCACACTGGCTGGGCAGGAAAGGGAGCAGCTGTTGCTTGTTTTGATGTAGTAGTACAGCTATTAAAGACCTCCTTTCAGTTTTGAGGAGAGCTCTCGTATCAGCTCTCTAAAGCAACCTCTCTTGCAAGCATTTGAAATTGGAAAAAGTTAATCATTAGACAGGTTGTCTGAGAGAGCTTATTTGAGGATGTCTGAGTGTCAATGAAACACTCTTCTCTGATAGATTCATCCAAGCAGTCTTTTCCTTTTCCCTTCTGATAAGTGTACTCCTAAGCAGTGAGAGCTAGTTTCATGAAGGTAACATCTGTGTCTCAGTACAGCTGTAGCCCTCGGTTAAGCTGCCACTACTCTGGTGTTATCTTCGGGAGATAATACAGACTCATTCCTTTCCTGCCACTAGTTCCTACAGGTATATAATTAGCTTCTTGCCTATATCAGTGATACATTTATTGCTCTCCTGTCTTGTGTTGCTACTCGGGTTATTGATTAAAATAAAACATAAGACTCCATCTGTCCACTGCTCCAGGGGAGATGTGAGTGAAGTTAATGTTAAACGTCTGAGATGAGGAGCCTTCATGGGGCTGTAAGAGAGATTCGTAATGCTTACACCCTTGTATGGGCATATAAACTGAGCCGTAATCTATCCTTAGAGTGAAGAGTGTCCAGGGAAATTGGATCAGGCTGGACGGTGGAAGGGTTTAGGTTTATATTCTGTGTTCTCTTTCAAAGGGATCAGAAGATTCATTTATAAGGGCTTGTATTTTGAGGCAGTTTTATTGATTTTATTAATTTTGCTCTTTCTCTCTGGCTTAGAGATGAAGTCAAATAACATTTGCTTTTCTGTGGTAAATGGCAGTTAACTACTTTTTAAAACACTTGATGTGTTGCATTTTTATCTCACTCCTGGCTATCATTCAGACTCAAGTGAGTGACACATAAGGAGAAGTCTTGCAGGGTTAGAGGTCTTTGAACTCATTAATATTAGCCATCATTCACGTTTACGGCACTCTTGTCACAATGAATTCAGGGTAGCAGAAGTGTGATGTTGACACCATATGTTAATACAACACTTTTATAAAATCTTATCCTTTGTAACAGGGTTGACTTTAAAGTAGATCAAAAGGCTCAAGTGTGTGTTTCATAGCATGGGGAGCAGCCCGCACAGATCTCAACTGTTCAGTGGATACCTGCTATTGCATTACATAAAGCAGGTGAAAATAATGGATGGGGGTCAATCTCTAGAGTGTCTTTCTCTTGGGAAATCTGAGGCTTTTCTCTGCCTTGCCGAAGCATTGAAGAAAGTAATTCATGTGTTCTTCAGCTATAATTTAAGTCATTTTCAAAATAAAGCCATAGGAACACACTGTGGACACATTCGTTATCCGGGTTTTCTCATTATGATAGGAATCCAAATATATTTGGAATTTTTAGGAGAAAACAAAAAATCCACCAGCTTTTCTATTGTTTGTTTGTTTGGGTTTTTTAATCTTGTTGAATACCATTCCCTAATTCCCTAAAAGAAGTCAAAATGTTAGAGGATAACCTGATACAATTTTAATTTTTAGAAACAACTTCCTTCAATTACTGGAAAGTGTGTACACCATTCTTCCTCACGTAAGAACTTTTCCAGGTGTTTGAGGAGGGGAATCAAACAAGTGAGGTCTCTGTAATCTATGCTCACTTTTGTAAATCTTGGCCACTGTACATCACATAGATTTGAGCAATGAATTGGGAATATAAATGTAGATCTGAATTATTAAGAAATATTTTTACATTGCTTATCAGGAAAGTTAATAGACACTGAGATCTCCATTTGCAAGCACTATATATTATCTTCTTCAACTCCATTTATTTAATTCTTGCATATTCCTGTAAAGTATCTTATTTTACCAAATATGGTATAGGAAGCACTTACATAGTCAAATGCAATTTAAAATCTGTAACCTGATAGTGTGGTATATCCCAGCTGACATTTGATCCTGCAAAACCTTGATTTCTTTACCCTTGGGGCATACTTTTTCAACGGAGTTTTAATTTGCTACAGTTGAGAGTTTATGAATTTTTACTGCAACACTTCTGTATACATTGACAAAACACGTCTTCTGTTGCTTGTTGCAGAATGAATACCTGTATGAAGGTGTTGATGCAAGAGTTATAGAATATGACGACAACAGGCCCCTCTTAGATATGTTCCTGCAGAAACCAATGGGTTTATTGTCACTGCTGGATGAGGAAAGTCGATTTCCACAAGCAACAGATCAGACACTTGTAGGCAAGTATATGGTTTATTTCATAGTTTTGCTGGATGTCTCCTTCATTAGAGTTCAGTTTGGCATGTCCAGTTTAGGCTATATGCTATGTTTCTAGCAAAACCATGTTCCAGGGTCACTGTATGTCTGAAAGAGGCATGAATGCAGGGACAAATATGTCTCTGAAGTTGATAGAAAAACACAAAGACTACAAATGAACCTAAGCTGTTGATCCAGGTTTTGAATTCTTCTGCCTTCAGGAATTTTCAGCAGCAGGGCTTGAAAGTTAAAGAACAAACTGAGTTTAAACAGTACATTCATATGCTAAGAACACTGTTTTCAAAGTGGAATCATGTTCAGATCTGAGACTTTTGATGAGCTGCATCTGAACAAGAATTTTAATACTTTTTAAGGGTAATGGCTGCAAACTTGCCTCAGTGCCTTTCAGCAAATTATGTTTCCTGGGTGTTTCTATCCAGAGATTAAAACACCTAAAAAATGTTGTTACTCAGATCCAAAGTATTTCAGTGACTGCTGATTTAGTTATTGCAGTGGGGTTTCTGTTCAAATAAATCTTTGTTTTACTGATTTTTTAATATGAGTTTTAACCCACACCCAATCACAAAACCTAGTAACATCCAGTAACAACACCCAAGCTAAAGCAATTCTATGAGCTTGTCGTCTTTCTGTCCTCATAGTTTTTAAGTCTACAGTACAGAAGCCCTCAATCAATTGGTTAATGTTTCCTCATAATTCCTTAAGGAATCCTTAGGAAGTACTATTGCATTGTTTCATGTGTGACCTCAGAAATTTAGAAAGGCAAGCAATTTTCTGAGGTCACACAGAAAAAAAAAAATGTACAAAGTAACTGATCCTAGAACACCCATATTCTCTATCCAGTGCCTTTTGTTACAAGACCATTATGGTATATTTGTCCTTAAAAACACCAGAGTCCGTTTTGTGGCTTTGCATTGTCTGAGAAGTCAGGCAGTATTCTTGGAGGGATAGCAGCTTCAGAGGACAATTATTGTACAGTAACTCCAGTAAGATAAGCTATGTGCTTTCTTTCAGAAAAATTTGAAGATAACTTGAAGTCTAAATATTTTTGGAGACCCAAAAGAGTAGATCTAACCTTTGGGATTTATCATTATGCAGGAAAGGTAAGAGACCTAATTATATTTGTTGGGGATTGTGGAATGTTAGGGCCAGAAGGAAATAAAAGAGGTCAGCTGGATCAGTTCTCATTTCTTCAGGCCTAACATGGAAATGTTAGCAGTGCCTCACAAATCAAAAGTAAATTTAAAAGTTATTTTCCCTCATTAAAAAAACCCAATAGCAAGAGTGTATTTTTCTTAAATGTCACCAGGTAAATGAACTGACTGCATTGTAGAAGAACAAAACCATAAGCATTATGTAATGCACAAGTAAATCCAGTGCATACTGCTTCAAAGCAGGATCCATCTCCATTCTTTCTAGTGCCTCCTACACTCCGTCCGCCTTACTTAATTCTGTACTTTGTCATCAGCCAGATAAATAGTGCAGGCCCTGCTTTCTCCTTCATTTGATGAGCAGCATCTTCCACTCCTGTGTAAAGTGACTCGCTGCACATGCTTTTCAAATTCAGGAGGAGTTGACGAAGTGCAGCAAGGTGCCACTGGTCATCTGAACCGTGCTTTGTGCAAGCAGCAGCTCCTACCTCCTTTTGAGCTCATTTAAAGAGTATGGAGTGGACATTGCTTGTCTCACATAGAAAACTATGTTGGGTCTGTGCAGTGCTGGAGCAACTGACATGGAAAGAGGCAACAGTGCCAGCCTCTCCTTTTACCATTCATGATGTGAGCCACTGAAGATGAGGATTCTTGCAGTGCGCCATCAGCCCTTTCCAGTGTGCAACAAACTTTTTAGCTGAGAAGTTTCTCCTACTGTCTAACTTACATCTCCATTACTGTGGTGTAAGTTCAGTACTCCTAATCCTGTTCGCAGTAGAACAGGGGAACAATTTTATTTCCTCTTCCTTTACAAATCTTTTATTTTTTTTAAAATTTAAGACTCTTAGTGCTTAGTTTTGTAAGGCTTTTTTTCTAAAATAAATATGCCAGTATCTTCTATCCTTCTTCACAGGCCAGATTTTATTTTGTATCCTTTAGAGCAACATTGAGACAGAGCCCTGGAGATAAACTTTTATATAGGTACACCATTACTGGAATTTTTAGAGATTTCCATTGCCATTACGCAGTTTGTGATTTTGCAAACTTCCTCTTCAATTAATACAGAGATCTGTAGGAATAGTGGTAAGTCCTGGGTCCCAGGCAGCATAATATGAATGGGACAGAAAGATTGTGCAATCATATGGTGATATGATTGAAATCAAGTGCATTGTTATTTGTGCATTTACACATGTACCAGTGTAAAAGAGGACTACAATGCACTTGTCCTAGTGATAAATTCACATGGGTTAAAACTAATATTAACGTATCTGCATTAGAGAAAATAAATGTCTCAAGCTACTTTGGAATGATGGATTTGCTTTTAGTGACCTGCACCATAATGGTTCTCAGTATTGAGAAGTTAAAACTTTAAGTGATCAAAAGATAAATTATAAGCAAGGGTGAGCTGAAAAAGTGTATGTGTATCTTGATGTATTAAAAGCCACATACCAGGGAACTTAAATTTACAATTACTTTTCAAAAGCCCAGAAGATGCATAAATGCACTTTTTGAACAGGTTCTATATAATGCAAGCGGATTCCTAGCCAAAAATAGAGATACTCTGCCAGCTGATATTGTGCTGCTACTGCGATCATCTGAAAACAATTTGACTCGACAGCTGGTAACCCATCCTCTTACAAAAACAGGTATTGCTGTTGTGGTAATCTTCTTATTCTTCTTTAGCCTTCATGATGACCCCTGGTAGGTTTCATATGACCATATTACATTATACGCTTTGTGGCTTAACTTTCCAACCCTAGAATCTATACAGAATGGAACCCCAGCCATCTCAAGCTGCAGGGGAGGGATTGGTCTGGTCAAGTGCCAAGGAAGTGGTAGAGGCTTCTTTCAGGGTCCTCTCTTCAGGGTAGGGGAGCAAGACAGGGAGTGGAGTGCATCCCTTGAGTTGATGACTGAACAGAAAGGATCAGGTAAGTCTCTGGCCTTTCCTGGGCAGGGCATGTATAAATTGCCTGTATTGCCTCAGTACATTTTTTCTCTAAAGTAGTAGAGAACCAAGGTTGGGGCTCCACAGTGTGCAGCAGTGGTTGGGGTTTATCAACATAGAGTGACATGATGAAAAGCTCAGCAGAATTTTCATTATTTCTTTAGAAGACTAGTGTCCCTGTAAACCACTCCAATGTACCAAGTCCTTCAGGTCATCATAATAAAGGTATTACTTGATCAAGAATTCCAAGGTTAGAGTCTCAAGACTATGTCTTTGCTAGTAAACCAAACAGGGCCAGTGAACAGCGAAAAGCAACTGAAACACTCCCATAGGATTGCCTATTCTGAAAAATTTCTAGCGTGTCCCCCTGGGATGGTTTTGTTCCTTGTGAGCTAGCAGTCTCCCAGAAATACCAAGCATACCTCAAAAGACACAGACCAACAATGGTTTCCAACAAGGTCTGTGGAAAGATACAACCTTATTTTTACCAAATGTTAAAAAAGTAGTGAAGTGCACAGTTTAGCTGTAAAGACTTGAGTCATGCTATGTCACTTGCCCTTTGGGACAGAGAAGAGTGCTAGCACTTTTTTTATTAACTAATGTATATGTAACTTTACAACTGGAACAGTACAATAATAGGTAAAATCATATGGATGCTCTAAGATGTATCTTTCTTACCTGCTTCAGCAGTCTGTTTATTTTTTTGCTCTAGTAGGTGACATAAATGCTGAAGGAGGAAAATTCAGCCCATGTTCCATCTTCCTGTACCTTCTTCAGAGCTTGTTCCATCTCAAGGGTGAAAGGGGAAATGAGGACATACTCTGAAACAATCAACCATATGATTTTATGGGGAGCATGGGTAATGGTGGTTCAGCATAGTTTTTAGCTTAGATGAGATGTAAACATTTTGGTGGGTTGCTTTCTGTCATCTTCCCACAGGTAACTTGGCACACACTAAAAGTAAAACTACAATCAGTTACCAAATGTGGACCCCCCAGAAATCCATCAGTCATACAAAGGTAAGAAATCTGATTTTGTGATTTTGTATTGAGTCCAAACTTAAACTAGAAAGGCAATACTGTTATTGGTACTAAAAGTAAGCAAGTAACCCCTTCCTTGGTTTTTTTCCCTCTCCTATTTTCTTTTCTGTTTAGCTGGATATCTTTGTGTTGTGCAATTCATATTCCTTCCGTGAGGTAAAAACCTAACATTTCCCTTCTTTCTGGATATAGTTTATAACAACTTCCGGGTAAAAAATGTATTATTTCCTAGCTGTGTTGTAATAAAAAAGAGAAATTAAAATATTGGTGTATAGTCAAGTTCCTTAGAGAACTACCAAAATAACAGTGATAGTGAAATAACAGACAGGACCTCAGACATTAATAGGTTATTTGTGGCAGTTATTTAGATGCTTTGTTATTGAATTGTGTCCTCCGTGTGTGAATGTTTGTGTATTGTGTAGCAAAGTAATGTGTTGTACTGGTGCAACTGATTTGTGCTAGTGGTCATACTATAACTTTTTCTGTTTAGAACACTTTTTTTAAAAAAAAATTAATAATATTCTCTGAGAGGTCTTTGTTTCAGCATTGGAAAGGGCACTGCAGGCTCAACAGAGATAAAAAATGTCATTTTCTTCCTTCATCTTTATAGAATGAAGCAGGAGATACCGGGCATCATCCAAGAGAGACAACCAGCATGAAAACACAGACAGTAGCTTCTTATTTTAGAGTAAGATATCAGATCTTTTAATAACTTATTCTAAGTGAATCTTTATTCTTTCACAGTTTGAAATGCACCTGTCAACTTAGAGTCAATGGTGATTCATTTACAGTTCGTAAGCTGCCTATAGGATGCACCACTCTGTGCAGTACAAATATCTAGAGGAGATTATGATGTTTCATCTTTAATTGTACTTGATTACAAAGCCACATTTCTTTCATGATGATGTATGATGATCAATATTAATCTTTCATTTGCTTGTTCTTCCATTGAGGGATGAAGGGTGGTTGGACATTAGTGCCATAGCATTTCTGTAAGAGTTTAAGAAGAAGGAGGGCAAAGTTAATTTGGAGCAGGGGCTCCAGAGAAAGATCTTGATGATCACTGCTCAGAGGCTGTCATGAGCCAATCCTTGTGACTCCTTCAGCAGTGCTCTTGACCTTCCCAGGCTGTGCTGCTTGTCCTGCAACAGAAAATAGCTGTGAAGATCATTCTTTCCTCCAAAGTGGTGCACAGAGTAAGTTCACTTGGGCTGAGCTCTGAGTTTCCAACTCTTATTTAGTAATATCTCCCAGCGAAAACAAAAAGATGGCTGAGGTGATGTTCATGACCTGTAAGAGTTCATTTACATCTATGACAGAGAACAGCTTTGTGGACTGTGGAGGATAATAGCAGCCTAGATACTAAGGTAGTTCAAAGTTGGATGGTGTTTTAAACTCTATATGGAAAAAATTATTGAATCTCATTCAAACCTGTATCTGTGATTCAGTGCCTTACCAGCACATCTAGCAACAGAGGCTGCAAATGACTTAATTATATTTACACTTTTTCTATAGTGGAAATCTCTGCTCAGAACATGCTGGCTAATGCTCTTAAATGAAAATTCAGTTTCAGTGCCACAGTTTTACTCATATGCGGAAATCTGTGGGTGATTTAGAAAAGCATCTGCCAACTCAGACTGAGTGCAAAAAAATTATTCATTAGTGTGTCCTACTTGTTTGTGTTTGATTGGCACACTGGTGATGAAGCTAATTAAGCACTTTGCTGTATGGTGCAGCATCAGTCCAGAATGGAATTGCACTTTTTAATAGGAAACATGTGTCTTTTGACATCCTACACTAGTTTCATGTATCCAGCCTACTGCTGAACTGCATTACTTCCTGGCTGCCTTGTTCTGTTGAGTCAGGTTGAATCCTGAGATATAAGCCTCTTGACTTGTGTTTTAATAAGATCCTCCCATGAAGCAATTTTACAAAACACCAATTAACAACAAGCAACCATTTGCAGACAGATTCACCTCAGTTGGCATAGGGAGCTACAAACTGCCTCTCATCTGCTAGCTTGATATCCTAGTGAGATGGGAGAAGTGTAATTTTAGAATTGTGATTTTGTGTACTTCTAGTCTTGCCCTCCTCAGAAGTTTCTTCCTGGTAAAGCAGCTATAGTATCACCATCAGCTTTTACAATGAACAGGACATGAACAGGACCTGTTTAAGCAAGTCCTCTTCTGGACTGGACTCAGTTTCCGCTAGTCTAAGGAAGGGATGACAATGTTTACTAGTTTGCTGGTCTTGCACTTCCCATCAGTAGGTGGGTGATTTACTCTGGGTAAATAAGGACATTCACAGAAGTGGCAAGAGGAAAAAGTGGGCTGTAATTACCTAACAGGGTTCCAAGAGACGCAAGGAAATGTAAGGGGAATTTCTATCATATGTTAAACATTAATGGCAGTTTGTGAGAATGTTCTGGGTGGAACTGGTACATCCATTTGGAACCAGTGTTTCTCTCAAGTAGTATGTGCTAGTAACTTATAGATCTTATCAAAGTTAGAATTGCTGTTGGGTCATTTACTCATCTACCTTTTAATTACCAGCTATGTAAATAGGTTCATGCATGATTCTGATCATATGAAATAAAATTTCAGCTATACTTGGACCTATATAAAAGTTTTATAAATAGCCCAGTGGCAGATATCTTGTTACTTTCTTGCAGTATTCTCTGATGGATTTGTTGTCCAAAATGGTCGTTGGCCAGCCTCACTTTGTCAGGTGCATCAAGCCAAACAATGACCGACAGGCAAACAAGTTTGATAAAGAAAAAGTCTTAGTTCAACTGCGTTACACAGGAATTCTCGAGACAGCAAGAATTCGAAGACAAGGTTATTCACACCGTATACTGTTTGCTAACTTCATAAAAAGGTAACATTGATTTGAAGAAGCCTTTTTCTGTCCTGCCTTTGGTTTCTAGTGTTTGCTAAACATCAGCAATGTCTTTGGTATGGTCTTTAAAGAAAAATACAAAGGCATTTCCTGTGACAAAGATGATTACAAACTGGATAACAAAGAGTAGTTCAGGAAGATTAGTCACCCATTTTGGATTGCTAGGGGAGGATGATGCACCTCAAGATGATTATTTCAGGCTCCCTGCATATTTGAGTAAAATTGTCTTGCTTATAATCTGCAAGTTTTCATCAAAGACTACCTAGACTTTAGTAAAGACTTTGACACCATTTCCCACAGCATTCTCCTGGAAAATCTGGCTGCTCGTGGCTTGGACAGGTGTACTTTTCACAGAGTAAAAAACTGTCTGAATGGTCATGCCTTCAGAGTTGTGGTTGCCTTCAGAATGGAGTTAAATCCAGTTGGCAGCTGGCCACCAGCAGTGCTCCCTAGGGCTCAGTGTTGGGGCTGGTTCTGTGTAATATTTTTATCAATTATCTGTATTGGGGGATCCATACTCCCTCAGTAAGTTTGCATATGACGCCAAGAGCTGGGATGCATCTCAAGTCATGTTAATTATCTCAGAGATCTCTAGTGCATGAGATAAGACAGGAAATTTTCATAGTATTTCTGGATACAAAATAAGCTAATTTAGGCAGAAAAGCTTTAAAAATATCTTTATTTTACCACTGAAATCACAGAATGCAAAGAGACGGAGCAGCAAAGAACTGGTGCACAACTCTGCTTGGATTGCACACTTTATAAAAGCCTTCTGGTGATGTTATAGAATTGAACAGCCCTTCAGGGTGTGCAATATGTCACTCATACACTTTTGATTGAGTTTCTCAGTACTGCATATAAATCACAGTACTTTCCTTCATATGCTGTTTTGTTTTTCCCAGTTCTATGTTTTCTTTCACGCAACTGTTTTTTTTATTTTAATTAATTGTTTAAACGCTTTTGCATCTATTGCTCACTATTAATGGAATAAAGTATCGTATATTTCTCTTTAGGTATTACCTCATATGTTACAAAACAAATGATGATCCTCCAGTCAGCCCAGAAACCTGTGCTGCCATCTTGGAAAAAGCCCGCCTTGACAACTGGGTTCTTGGAAAAACTAAAGTAATTTTTTAATATACTGTGTCTGCACTACTGCAGCATGTTATTTTTAACTTATTAAGCAATTTGATGTCTCGCGTGTTTTGTTGGACTAGCTGTTGGTCTCTACTGGTTAAAAAAACCTACCCTCTGCTGGTTACTGTTCCATGATACCTGGCTGAAATCCCAAGCCTGTAAAGTGTTAAAATTCTGGTCAGCTTTAGTGAGGCCACAGTGCAGGGCAGGATGTGGCAATGACACTGCTTACATTTTCATTCAAAAAAAAAAAAAAGTGGTAGTAAGGATCCCAGTGAGCTTAATACAAGTTTTCTTAAGGAAAACAAGTTATACTTTTTCCCTGAGGCAATCAGTCTCACAAAAGGACAGGAAAAGGTTTTGGCTTACCAGCCAGAGGGCTCTGTGGCAGACTTTGCTGAGCACTGGGGGAAGAGATAGTGGGATGATCCCATATATATGTGATATGAAGGGAAGACTTTATTATGAGAGAAACACTTATCTGTTCATATACTCTTGCTTTCGGTTCTAGCTCACTAGTCTTCCCAGTGTGCCAGAGAGGGACATCCACCCCCAACTGGCAGATCTCAGGAGGTCTGACAGAGAAAAGAAGCATCAGACAAGTGCTCCACTAAATCTCCCTATTTGCTAGTGGTAACAGAAGTGCCCAGGAAAGGATATGGATAGAAAGAGGTGGATCCTAAACTATTTGAAATCACCTCTGTGTAGAAGAAACAACTGTTCTTCTGAGACATCTCCTTGGACAGGTGGGACAGAAGCCATGTGGTTACCTTCTCCTCAACCTTTATTTCTCTCTGCTGTCTTAGTGAGGTTGACGAAAAACACGCAGCCAAAGGAAGCATATCTTGAGATGCAAAACCTATAGCTTGTGTTTCCTTTAATTAGGATTAACCCATATACGTACCAGTGAGTGATCAAAGATTGGGCAAATTATGTAAAATAAGCATAATTATTGTTTTAATTACACAAGCTCTTTTTACACATTTAATTTCATCCTAACATACACCAGGAATGTGTTTGTACCCCCTGTGCTGGACTAGTTTTTCAGAGACTATATGAACTTCATGTTTCATAAAAGCCATTGTGTAAATAAACAATGCCTTACATTTAAAATTGGAAAGCAGAGAGTCTGAAGGTTCTAGTTTCGGATGATGTTTATGCAACATACATCAGACTTGGGAGGTTAGCAGAACTGTTAGCCTCGTAGTTTTGAAAGCAAATTTATAGTTACAGACTGCCGTTTTACAATGGGACTTTAAAAGATCTTCCCATGAAAGTATGAATAAGGAGGGACTAAAAAGATGCTGAAGCAGGGAGAAAAGTGAACTAATATCCCAAGCAATCAAAATGCTATTTTTAAAAAGAATGATCCTTTAGGTGCTACAACTAAAGAGTCTGTTCATCATTTGAAAACAACCTGTATCTCCTGTTGATATTAAATGGACTGAGTGAATACAGAGCCTGGGAGGGTAACTAAAACTTTTGCTTGTTTGCCTATTCTTTTTAAGGTATTTCTAAAATATTATCACGTGGAGCAACTAAATTTAATGCGGAAGGAGACGATTGATATGATTATTTTGATTCAGTCTTGTGTCAGAGGGTGGCTGGTTTCAAGGAGATACAAAAAGATAAAGGAACAAAGGGAACAAAGTGCTATTAAAATACAGTCAGGTAATATCTTTGAAACATTTACCATTTTGCTTAAGGCTAGTGCATGTGTACAGTTTATATATAGATCTGCATGCTGGATGTGGATTTTGCTGTTTTCCTGCTGTTATACTTTACAAATATCTTATATTTGGTGACATTTGTTCTTATGAAGAAAATTTTCTTTTAACCTTGTTAAGACAATCTTTTTACTGAAGTTATGTTTATCAATGTTATATTTAAAAGACATTTGTAACAATGGAAGGATGCGGTTACATAGAGGGTACTGTTATTAAGAATGTTCTGGCATGTTCTGGCAAGGTTGTATAAAATAATAATGAAAATAAAATGTATTAAACATCCTAGATAATAAGGCAAATTGCACTGTTGCTGGAGACTTTAAATGAAATTTTTAATACATTGCATTCATAATAACTTTACTCACCGGAAACCATAGTTGTTACGTAGATTTACTGCTTGTGCTTATTTGCCTTTTTTTTGAGAGATAAAGCCTGAAAAATATTTATGAATATTTTAATGGAGGTCTGTAATTCCTTGCAGACTTTTTGTATTCTTACAGCCTTTTGTGTACCAAATGGATTATTTAATTTTTGACAACTCTTTTCAGCTTACAGAGGTTTTGTTGCTCGTAAAGAATACACAACTGCAAAACGCAATAGAAAAGTGGAAGAATATATTACTAGACTTCAAGCAAGTAAGAATTGATTGCTTTCATGGTTTTTAATGCATATACAATATATCCATATACAATATGTTTATCCACATTCTCTGCTATTACATACCATCACTGATTGACTATGCTCATTTACACATTCTGAGGCATAATTTATCTATTGTATATTTATACACAGTAGTTGAAACAGGTCTGTTTCTTAGAGGCATTTTCCATAGCTGTGACATGGGAGGGGTAAATGCTTTTCACTCCTAGTCTGATATGTTTAAGTATAATAGCTGGTATTCTTGATGTCCCTTCTCTTCTGCAGCAGTTATCACCTCAGACCCAAATGTATGCTATGTGACATCCTTTTATCCTCTCTATATTTCTATCACTCCTCTCTCTGCACAGATGCCCCTGAGCCAGATGTAGTCAAGGCAGCTCTGAAATCAGCATCAGTAAAACTAGAGAGGCGCAGGTCTGAAAACAACTGGCACAAACCTGCAGAGCACTTTCAGTAATTACAAAGGTGGCAAGTCCAAATAAAAGCTAGTGCTGCCATTAGGTAGGCTATCTAGATTCAACCTACCTTACATATGGCTTCATGAGCATATACTGACACTAGTGCTGACACAGTTTTAATCACGGTCAAATGCATCTGTTAATTGCACCGAATCAACATTAGCATGTACTAAAGAGCATTTCACTGCAGCTGGTAGAACATCATCAGTGTAGAAAACAATCTAAAACAAAATAAAATCCAGTTATGTATTTAAAATAATTACACCTTACAATATTTAATAAATGCAAAGGTCTGAATTTGCCACTTTGCTCTGTTTGTTGAACTCTCCCTTCTTGTTCCCCTTCTCTGTCCTGTGTGCAGTTTAACTCCCATTTATCTCTAAATAAATACAAAATTCCTCTTCCAGTTTGAAAACAAAGTTTAGACAGCTGTCTCATAACAACATTCTCAATGTTCTCAGGAAACTTCGAAGGGGAACCATGATAAGGCTGAAAAGAACAGTCTTAGCTTATATTGGCATGTCTATTGACAACAGAACAGGATTTGTTTCAAAATAACTCCTGATGAGATGCTTTTGTATGAAAATGGACTAAGGATTGGCTCAGGTGTCCAAGAAGCTCTAGAATTGTTCCAGGTGCTCTACAATTTGCACTTTTCTGAGACCCTATCAGACTGCAGTATAGAAACCAGTTATGCCACTTACAATAAGTATTTGGGTTCCTTTACCCTACATACAATTATTAAGATGTAATTTATGTTCTTTTTATGCAGTGTTTCTTACACTGAACCACTGCATCTAGTCAAGCCCAAATTGGTCTAAGTTGTGAGTAAGCAATGCTAAAGCAAATGAAACACAGCACCGAGTTATATGAACGTGATAGTATAGACTGCTTATGCTCTCTTTCAATTCCTAAACATGCTTGACCATTTCCTGTGATGCAGAACACTCACAGCAGAGTTGGAGTAAGAACTCCCATATCTATCATCTCCTCAGGGTATTTGAATCACCTGAATCCTCTATTTCCATAGCCTTCACATGGCATTTGGAATTAGAGTTCACAGAAGTATTTTGCCAAAACATTCTTTTTATTTTGCCAAAACATTCTTTTTATTTTGCCAGGGATTAGCGGAATTGTGCAGAATTGCTGGAACTCCAGACTTCTCCGAATCACAGCACTCTGGAGTCTGTGCCAGTTCTCATTAGGAACTGATTTGCAATTTTGGGAATTTGTGAAGCAACATTCTGAGGGTGATTCAGTTTCTGGTTAAGATACTTCAGTGTAGATGTCTAAAAGTGACCTGAGTGTCTAAACTCTTCTTAGAGTCAGCAGAGCTTAGAGTTCAATTTATTTTACTCAAAGCCTCCAAATGCTCAGCTTATTTGCCCCCATATTGGCATCTAGTATCATTTCAGATGCTATATATCTTTCCTGGCCTCCAGCTGTATTTTCTTTCTCCAGGAAGTCCTGCTTTGTCTTGTGCTTTCTGCCAGTTCCCTGTAGATACCTTGGCTATCCTGGAGCACTCCAAGATGACACTACAAAACTATGTGCTGGCACATGCATGAAGCCCTTAGTGGCTAGTCAGCACCTGCATGTCTCGGGGAAGAACCCTATTTGAGTCCTTATTCATCCTAGTTCAGAGCAGAAACCTGAACTGGTGCCTCCCACAAATCTCAAGTAGTGAGTACCCTTGCTACAGCGCACCTGGTTACTATGGAGCTTAACACATTTTTCATGCTGAGCTTTTTCATTTTGAATAATGAGTGTTCACAAAAAGAGCATGAGCTAAGTCTTCTGTAGCTGCTGAACTATAAAATTTTCAGTTTCTCTCTAATCTAGTTCAGCTAATTCCAAACCTGTGCCAGAAGAAAGCCTGGTAATCTCTATAATCAAGTGTTTCCCAGGAAAATGAAAGACTGAGTCAAATCACTTGCCTGAGTCAGGCCAAGCAGGTATACAAAACTAGTCAGACTCTTCTATAGCATTATGCTTCTGCTGCTTTCTGCATCTTCCTGTATTTTCTTTAATCCTATAAAATATGAAGAAAGAGCTTGTTTATATCCTCATGTAGAATGGACACAGCTTTCCGAAATCTCCAAAAAGTTTTGTGGGACAGAGTAATTTCAGAAGAAATGTAATCATCATAGCCACCCCAGTCTGTATTTCTGTATTGATTTTGTTTAATGCTCTTATCATTTGACTCTGAAATATATGGGACACCCATTGCTTGTTGACTAAGGTTGTTTTATATTACAATTTGTATCAGTTGCCAGAGGATACTTGTTCAGGAAGAAGAGAAAAGAACTAGCTGAGATGAGAAACAAAGCAGCAATAACAATTCAGTCTCACTACAGGGGATATAAGGAGAGGAGGATCTTCAAGAGGAGGAGGTAGTGTTATTTTCTGTCTCGTGTGACTCAAATGTGTCCCCATTCAGTAACTGTACTGATGAAGAACAGCAATATAAACTAAAAGTGGAGCAAATCAAGATTATTCTAGATATGTATGCGGAGGTAATGTACATTTATGTGGAGGTTTTTAACATCAGTAGAAAATTTTCTTATGTTTTTAAGCTGAGGTAATAAAGATATATTTATGGGAAAGATCAAAAATATTGTGTTTACCTGTAATGATAATGTAATCTGTAGATTAGTCTTGTTTTGGAACTAGCTTGTCATAAACATTGCTCAAAAAATAGGCATCTGCAAGTAACTGTTCTTCTCTTAAGTCACTGTTTGAGATAAGCATAGTTGATGACAGTGGGAACACAGATGTCTTGCTCAGATTGAACAGCTAAGTGTTAGGTGATGTGAATCACATTCTGGATAGTTCTGCAATGTGGTTGTAGTCCCAGTCTCTGAAATAGAGCCCTAGCACTATCGTCACCGCCATTGTTTTTTCCATGATAGCATTAAACTAGGTGGAGGCTAGTCTGGAGAGGTGAAAAAACAGCTGTGAAGAAGCCAAGAGTCTTTCAAGGGAAGAAACAGGTTGTCAGATTTCATCTGGCACTGAGGTTTTATTTATGGCAACAAAGACAGTTTGCGGATGTGGTCTTTTAAATTTGACTTGGATCTATGCCCAGGATCATTCTTCTTTCATTCTTAATGTGACTTGAGGCAGTTTTTTTCATGGATATAGTTAGGATTTTGTGTATTTAAACATATTTGAGGTGCTAAAAAGTTTCTGCCGTATTTTTTTCTTCTAACGTTTAAGTTAATTCTTTACTGTTTTATCAGTTCTCGTGAAGCCTAGGTTGTCCCCTTAGCAAATTTCTGTGAAGAGTTTAACAGGGATGTCCCTTTCCACTTCAAGAAATGACAATCATCAGAAAGAGAGAGATTGGTTTGCCATCTTTACTTCCAGCTGTATGCACTAAATCTTTCCCATATAGCAATGTATCAAATTGCCTTTTAGTACACAAACAATACCAAAGGTAGTTGTAAAGTTGTCCCTATCTATCCTTCATCTCCTTTAGCTATAATTTTTTGCCCAAAACTCTATTACGTTCAGGGAATCACTTAGAAAGAAACATGCCGAAAATGCAACATCTGTTAATGAAAAGGAGAAGGATGAAGAACTTCAAGATAATGATGAAAGTCCAGCTGGTGTGAAGAGTGCCCTTCCTAAAACAGAAGAAGAAGCAGCTGTCATTGTTCAGAGCCATTACAGAGGCTACAGAGTCCGTAAAAAAATAAAGGAACAGGACAGAAAAATGGCAGAGGAAGAACTATCTGCCGTGGAATTCCTTGAAGCACAACTACAGCCAGCTCAAAATGATATACTAGAAGAAGTAGCAAATGAAGAGACTCAAGATGAAGCCAATACTGTTACTGACAGCAAGTGCTGTGGGGACAGTGACACTGGGAATGTACAGGAGCAAGAGAAAACACCTACTGAAGGAGAGGAAGCTTCTTTGAAGCAGAACCCTGCAACTGAATGTGTTGGTAAAGGTGAAGAACAGGCCCCTTTGGAAGAGCTGTCCAGGAAATCTGTCAGAATCACAGCTGATCCTAATCCCCAGCAAGAGCAAGACAATCAAGACATGCTCAGTGCAGATGGGCAAAATCAAGAATCTGCTGTGGTCCAGTCCAGGTCTGACAAGGATGTGGAAAGAAACCACGTGAAACACGAAGTGGTGATGCCTACAGGATGTAAAGGAATTAGAAGAAGAGAGTCACTAAAAGGCTCATGGAAGCGAGTTGAGGCAGAAAAACGGGGTTCAGAAGACAAAGAGAAGGCAGCAGTGGTTATTCAGAGCAGTTACCGGGTTTACAGAAGGAGAGGACAACTCAGAAAAGACGGGAAACTTCCTTGCAAAAGTCAAGAAAAAGCTATAAAGGAGCCAGCAGAAACAGTACACCTCCAAAATAATGATCCCCAAGCAACAAAAGATAAGGGAGGCACCAGTGTGGAGGCTGAAGACCCTAAGACACTGAAGGGAGACTCAGAGAAAGATGCTTGTGATTTGGCAGCCTTTTCACGGCAGGTAAGAAGCTTATATGATACGTATGTGAAGTGTAATACTCTAAGCACTGTCAGAATATCGAAGTTATTTTAGTGGCCTCAGTGGCACCAGAGTTTTACTCTATAAACTGAGACTGAGATTTTGCAATGAATGTTCTATAAATATTCATATTTAGAGCTGCAAGACAAAATACCTTTTAAGAAAAAAGAGAAATACAAATTTAGAGCACTGGCAAAATGCTATGATATTTTTAACCTGGTTTAGGTTAAATGCAGAAGCTTTGCTTTTGTTTGAAAAACAGCAAGGCAACCTTCTACTTACATGTGAAACAACATGAAGTAGGGGGATAGAGATGGAAGTTTAGTAGGTGCCTACAGTGCAATATGTGGAGCAATACTTTTTAAGTTCTTTCTCTAGTCCACTATTTTACCTTTCATTACATTGGAACATAGATGCTTATTTATATAAGTAAAATCTTATATTTTATTTTTCAGATATCAAAATTATCTGAAGACTACTTAGCATTGCAGCAAAAATTGAATGAAATGATTTTGTCACACCAGCTGAGACCTGTGATGCTGTCTAAAGACAAGCAAGCTAATGGTCGACTTCCTTCTCATGTTTGTCAGTCAGGTAATGTTGACCTTACTGTCAGCAGAATTTTCATTTGCACACAGCACTGTCAAGAAGCAACTCCTAGTCATGTTTTTAAAGGCCAGTGAACTAGTGGATGAGTTAACTTTAACTTCTCATGTAATTAAGGCTTTTCATTTTTCTGCTGAACAATTAGTACATCTGGAGCATAGGTTCCAATGGAATATCCAACTTGGTTGGGATGCACTGGTGAGACCGCTCCTCAAATACTGTATTCAGTTCTGGGCCCCTCACCACAAGAAGGATGTTGAGGCTCTGGAGCGAGTCCAGAGAAGGGCAACGAAGCTGGTGAAGGGGCTGGAGAACAAATCTTATGAGGAGCAGCTGAGGGAGCTGGGGTTGTTTAGCCTTGAGAAGAGAATGGCCCCAAGTTCTGACAGGGAAGGTTCAGGCTTGACATCAGGAAAAAATATTTCACAGAAAGGGTCATTGGGCACTGGAACAGGTTGCCTGGGGAGGTGGTTGATTCGCCTTCCCTGGAGGTGTTTAAAAGATGGGTGGATAAGGTGCTGAGAGGCATGGTTTAGTGATTAATGGGAATGGTTGGACTTGATAATCCAGTGGGTCCTTTTCAACTTAGTGATTCTATGATTCTGTAATTTATGTATTTGCTGTTTTTCTAGTATTTTGTCTCAGTGACGCTTAAAGCTGGCAAATGAATCATTGTGAGACCTAGACATAGTGTCTCTAGAAATCCCTTTATTTGGTAAAAATTCCACATTGCTTCTTTTTTACTCATATGTCTGTGCTATTGGTGTCTTTGCTATATGGAACTATGTTTTAAAGACAAAATATTTTTTACGTACTATGTCAAACAGTTTAGCAAAGTTCGTTACATTTATTCTGAATAAAGTTTTAGCTATCTATGAATGCAACTGAGGCTATCAAAACATAACTCCTACGCACATTGGTGGGTATGTCCTAAAATTACAAGTAAAATTTTATTAATAATTGACGTCTAACTCATTCACTGAGGAAGGCATTAGGTGTGAAAATATGCTCCGATGTTATTTATATTCCAGTTAACATAGGCAGCAGGTGTTCTCAAAATGGAAGCATGCTTGGAGCAGGTTAGGTGGTAGCAGGAAGGAGTACTAGGAGAATAAAGTGAAAGACGTGCACTTCAGGGCATGCAGATCAATAAGACCTGTGCCCTATGGAGAGATCTACAGAGAGCAAACTGAGCTGCTCAGGACTGTTCAATTGTAATAGGCAGAACAATTAATTTCTTTGGTCTGTCTCTTGGGCTATGGATAAGGAGGAAGATGAAGGCAAATGTGGCAGATGACTGGGTAGGTCTCCATTTCTACGGGGGTGCTTGTGCCAGTCCATGCCACTGCACTGCCTCTGTGGAAGATCTCTGCTCGTCCCTGCACAGATTTGATCAGATCCAGGACTGCCCAGAGCTAGTTGTACTGTTTTCACTGTAAGATTGTGGATTCACTTGTCATGTATGCTCAGACTTCCTTCTGTTCCCATGGCTATGTTGAAGTGATCCTAAGAGTACTTCACCCCTATTTTGTAGTCCTTTCAAATGGGCAGAGTGCTAAAATGAAGGCTTGGTATTTACAAAATCTAAAACTCTAAATGTAAACCCTCTGCTAGTAGGTAATCTATGTAGTTCAACCTGTTCCCAGTACCAAGGACTGCAAGAGAAGACAGATGTCAAATGGAAAAATAAGTGCCATAATCTTTCATTAAAGACAGAGCAATGCTTGTGGTTGTCATTAATAGGTTTGTACTGAGCTCTTTAGTAAGTATTGCTGATTTTTTACAATGTAAACACAAGGAATTAAAAAATCATGCTTTAGAAAATAACCCTTGGTTCTTAGGTATTTTCCTGCAGAAGCCAGAGAAGGGAGGTGGATAAAGGGAAGTGGAATACACAAACCCCTGTTTTATAAGTAATAGGACTTACACAAATGAAACAGATGAAAATATATCAGTATGTTCATGCCATGTGCAAAATAGAGTAAAGAATATAGTTCACATTTTACAGCTCTAAATTTAAGTAGCTCTGCAGTAGACAAAAGGACACCAGTTTGTCATTTGTGCATGTAACCCTACTTAAAGTGGTGACCAGACAGCCACTTCTCATTATCTCTGAAAATGTCCCACTGCCTTAAACCTCTGTCATGTCATAATACAGTGTTTTTCCAATGGTAAAGTGTGTGAAAGTACTCTCTTGTATTCTTTTGAACAAAAACATGAAAAATGTCATAACTTCTTTGAACCATGTCAAAATGCTTTTTAAGACAACACTGAAACTGTTATTCAGTTGCACAAGAGACCAAGTCTTTGGCCTCACTTTAATAAGCAGATGAAAATAAGATTTTTTTACATGCTAATGTTGTGTGGTCTTAACAAAAGAAGGATTTATTTTCTTTATGTTTTCTCCCAACAAATGTCTAGATATGTGACATGACAGCACTTAGCTCTTTTATGCCTCAGGCAAAATCTGTACAGAAATTCTGATGACTTACAAATCCCCCTTCTTTCCTTTTATGGATGAAAAAAATGAATGTTTGCTATTCTGACTAACTGCCCTTTCCAAAAAAAAAAAGTCAGCAATAACTATCATAACTTTCAAATAGTAGGAAACATCAAAAAGGGAGTCCTGAATGCTCATTTTTATATACATTAAAAAATACTTTGTAGTCAAAGCATGCTCATTTCAAGACAGCTTATGCAAAATTTTATATAAAAATAAATATAGTGGACACATGCTTTGGTTTTGATTGAATTGACGTAAGTTGGCATGCAGGCAAAGCAAGTATGGAGCTCAGAAAAAGTTACGTTTTTCAGAAGTTTAATGCATTTAAAATCAAACACTGGTTGCTATTTGATTGAGAAGCAATGACTGAACTCACTACAGAGCAATGTGCCACTAAAGCACAGGCCACTGAAAGTAATCCTTCCAGCTCTTAAATGCTGTAAAGCATGAGTTAGCCCTTACTGTCTCAATCCAAACTAGCCTTTCCAGCCTGTTTACTGCTGTCCAGCTAGTCACTACTTGAATGCCCTACTCCAGTAAGTCAAACCATCCCAAAAACAGTCCTCCTCCAGTTCTCATTGGAACTCACGTTCACAGTCTTTCTATAGCCGACATTTCCTTGACACAACAGGAAATATTACACTTTGACCTGGGTCAGGCTCCTCGGCCCTTCTTGCCTAGCTGGTATGGTCTGGGCAGCCGTAGCTCATGTTTGCTGTGTTTTGTTATTGACTCAAGTGCCTCACACAACTTGTGTAGCTACTTGTGATAAATTAACAAAGGTGACCTTGGCCAGACATTGAACTTTCAAAAAGCAAGAAGGAAGGTCAACTTCACGCTAGTCAAACACTGCATTCTGCCAGCCTTCTTGGCCATTATGTGAAGTTTCACTATCTGTAACACAGTTTGACAGTGGGCACCAGGCTGAACTGCTCACCTAGGATATGAAGTGATGGCAGCAGGGACACAAGCCTTGATTTCTCACATCCACACAGTCGTGTTTATAACTGCTAAGCAGTCCACTGAAAGACCTTTCTTGATGTAGAATGTGAATTTTATTTTAATATATTCGAATATAATTCACATGACAGGAAAGCTGTTTCCTTTCCAACCATGACCAGTGTACAGGGTACTGAAGGAAGAGAAAATGATGCAGTACTTCCCAGCTTGCCTGTGAACCAGCTGGAGCCTAAGCATACAGAGCTCGATCACAAAGCTATGTCTTCTTAACTTAAGTAAATATTTATCATAACAAGCTTGATGTAACTACAGGTAGAGAATATTTAAGTAAAAAGAGGCCTGTGTTCAGTTCATTTGGGTTATACTGCCTACAAGACAGGACTTATCAGCATTCTGGGTATCATACTTTCTTCCTATGTGCAATATAGCAATACAACTACGTTAAACAAAGACAAAAATTGAGGTAATATATTGCAGACTGTCATGCTAAAGTGAAGCAGGTAGACATATTGAGTGATCCACTGTCAATTAAACAGGGAGGAGCCTTCCTGTCTTCTTCCCTGCACTATGTGTTACAGTACAATTTATTCACACACATTTACAGGATATGCTTTTACTGCAGGTTTCCCTCTCTGGCTGCCTTTGCTGTCCTACCCTTTTGAAAGTAATGATTGTTGAGATTTAGCTGTTCTTTAAATCATGTAGTATTTACCTATTTGTAATTACTCTGATCATTTACATTTATTAACACTTCTTCCTCAGCCTCGGTAGTTTTATATATCATTTTACAGCTATAACATGAATTCTGTTGTACAGCTCTATGCAAGATAGGAATCCTTATCCAACTTCATCTGTGGGTAGGTGGCTGTCATTCAGTTTGAGAATTTACTGGCTATTAATAAAAGAAAAAGGTATTTTCTTGCATTGCTACCCACAGAAGAGGAGGAACTGTGAGGCAGCTGGATAGCATACTGTGATAAATGTTGAAATTTTCAAAACCATTTATTTTAATAAAAATGCAAAGCCTGCAGTTTAAAGTACATAAGGGCAAAAAGGTTAAATGCATCTTAAATCCACAAGCTTAAGTTGTTCTTAAATTAATTTCTTTGTAATTATAAAAATGCATAAAGAAAACTGCACACAGTTCCAGGAATAAACAATATTCCCTGTGGCTTGAATTTCCGAGTAGGTCATGTTTGTTTGCTAAATGCATTCGGCTAAATTTAATGTCTGCATCCCAGGACTGGACCTTTGGACTGCTAGTGAGCCTTGGGCTATGGTGATGTCAAAAGAGGTGGACAAATAGTCGCTGTCAAGTTTTTTGAGGTCAAAGCCTGAAGTGAGGGGAATTTGATCATTATGGGAGCAAATTTTTTTATTTTTTTCTCTTTCTCTCCAGATGAATTATGGTGCCCATCCTTGTAAGTACTAAATGACAGTTCAAGTACAAAATCTCAGAAAGGTAATTTTCTATATTTAGAATGAAATTCACATGATACAAGGATCTCCAGTACAGCTGAGGATTTTTTTCAGCTACACAAACACTGAGATGGACAGGGTTTTCATCCAGGATTTCTCCTGCTGTAGACTGCTGCAGCAGTATATGAATGGGTTTTGTGGGCAGCTTTTGCAAGGAAAAGGGAGTCCATGTAGCAAGGGCTGTGCAGAGCAGTATTCACTGGGTGGAGTTTCTTCTTTGTGAGTAAGTGGCCAGCCAGGGAGCACAGAGGCATGGGACCGGAGGAAATCAGAAGTACTTCTGTTTGGTTGTTCTCAGCTATTGGAGTGGCCCTTTGGACACCATGTAGCCAAGACACAGACGATCTGTGCTGGGATCTTGTCAGATCCATGCAGAGCGTAAGAGTTGGGAGGTCACAGAAGTGCAGCGCAGCCATTTTCCCTAAACAACCTCTCCTAAGTAGCAATAATCCCTGGTCACCAGACTCTCCAAGATGGGAGTATTGGTGTCAGCCAGAGAACAAAACCACTTCCCTTAGTGAGGCTAGCAGGACTTAGGCACAAAATATCAAACACTCAACTCTTGCTGAATGCAATCGAAAAGTTTCCAGTCTCTTGCAGTTCCTAGTTATAGGTCTGTGCCAGAATAATCCCTCTGTTTTCTCCAGACTGCTTAGCATTGGCACCCATCAACTGTAATTTCCAAATCTAACTGTGGGGGATGTCCCATGAATAAACAATGCCTAAAAATTACTAAACAGAATATTAAAGAGCAGTGCTTGTCTATGTGCATTTTTCTGATTGCTTCCTAGCCCCTCTACAAACCCCATTCAATTACTGCTCTTACTATTGTTTTTCTTCCTGCTTTTCTTTGAGCCTTTCTTTATACTTTCTGTCCCACTAAGATGTGGAACAGCACTGAATCAAGCATGTAACATTTCACTTAAATGACCTGAAGACAGGTTTATCTGTTTCTTCAGATGGCCTAATAAATAGAGACCTTTCATCACTTAGATGCTTATCACAGCTGTAACCACACGATTTCTCCACTCTTCAGTAAATTGTAAGTCATACGTTGATTTACATTAGCATCCATGGGTGTTGATTCCTCAAGATTGTTGTCTCCCAAGCTTATCGTTGTATGTCACGATGTACAGACACAGTTCAACCTAAAGGGCTGTTGATACTGACTCATGTTTATTCAAGGATTTCTTGCTTACACTCTAATGTTTCAAGCACATACAACTATCCACAGTTTCTGTAGTTTGTGGTGGTGTTCAGGGTCCACATACATTAAATGAGCTCATCCGAAATTTCATTGTCCCTTCTCTTATTTTTTCAGTATGTTCAGAGCTTTCAGTGAGGACTAAGTAGTAATATCTTGTAAGTGAACACTGAGAGCCAGACAATGTGTGTGCTACTTAAGTAGCCATCAAATGTCTTTGTTTCCAGTTGCTTCTAAGCCACAGGAATGGTCACAACACTGACAGCACCCATGCAGGCAGATACAACCATAGGGCATGGGCTGGCTCCAGAGACATGAGTCAGAGCACAGGCCTTCAGTCCATCTCCTTAGCTGTGAGAATGACTGACTGGGACATAAACTTAAGCCAGTCCCAGTGTGTCTTGCTTTGTACATCTCATTTACCCTCTTATTGGATAGGGATAATAGTGCCAACCTGACATTTCCAAAGTGCTTTGACAGCTAATGTTGTGAATGGTTTTCATATCAATGTTGCAACATATCTATTTAAATGTTTGTTAGATAGAAAGCATGTTTTCCTTTTACATGAAAAGCACACAGCCAGATCTTTATAGATACCTGAAATCTTAAGGGGAAATAGGCTCTAAGATATCTTACTAAGGAGAGACTGGGCTTCAATAAAACCCTTTTCTTTGTAATGAACTCTAGAAGCAGCGTAATTGGCCTATTAATAACTTAATTATTTTACTCTTTCTTTCTGCTTCATTGCCTACTGCAGGAAGGCATAGGCCATGTGGAAATCAAGCACATCAAACTTGTCAGCCTTTGGTATATAATTTGCCTTCCACCTTTAACTCTAATATATAAATGATTTCTGGAATTATCAGAAACTAATGAAAAAACAAATTTTACTTTGTGCAATTATCCAATGCAAGCAACTACCACATCAGCTTTATTTCAGTAGCAATAAACACACAAATCTAAGGTGCCGAAGGAAATCACAGGTTCACTTTCTAATGAAGCAAAGAAAGCTAAGAAATATCCAACTATCTTTTACTTACTGTGTAATTTGGAGCCAAAGCTCAGAACTGCATTTTTATCCCTCTATGTAATTTTTAAAAGGAACGATGGAGATCCAAGCTTAGACAGCTGCCTACCCCAACATGGTATTTCTGTCCACTCAGTTTTTTTCATAGCTCATACATAGGTAGAATGCAGGAGCCAAGATGAAAAGCTATTTTGTACCTTATCATTATTGCAGTAATATTTTTTGAATGCAAGAGGAGTCTTCTTTGCAGAATACATATGCAGGTAGTATACAAGTAATTTCACTTGCAATAATTGTAACCTAGAAAATAATAATGCTTTATGTGTTTGACAGTGATTAATTAAATAACATAACAGCATACATGGTGATGAATTCTTAGGGGACAATAAAAAAAATGTTTAGGCGTTTTCCTTGAGATTTTCCTAAAGCCTCAAACGCGGCTTCATTTTCTTTTTCCAGATTTTCACATAGTCATGATTTTTGACACAAGTTTTTCATATATCCTACAGACAAGGGGTTAGGCACTTCTATTCAACTACACTGAATTTTAAGTGGTTTTTAAAACTTTTTTTTCCAGTTTAGGCCCCTATTGCACTTGAAAATAAGACATACCTCTACTCTGTCACAAATGCAAAGTCAGATAACTCCAGGTGGTCCTTTGGAAATTCAGCAGGGTAGCAACAGCCCATGTAAGAGCACAGTCAGGCCTCCTATACCTATTCAAATCAAAGAATGTAATTTATATTTAACACAGGTTAGTGAAATTAATTTATTTCATATAAATTTCACTGTTTAACATTAATTATCTGTACTGTGACTTAGAAAAACACCACTGTTCTCTTAAGTGCAAAATGTTAAAACATATTTGTTCATTCATGATATGAGAACCCGTTTACATTTCAGACAAGAAACTAAAACAATAAGCGTAATCATTATGCAACTACAATTTAAATCAACATTATTCATTCTGCTCTCTCTGTATATCTATGACCTTTACAAGCCTTTATTTATCACATATAACAAAAAACTTACACAGCTAATTTTTCAGGAGTCAACACTGATGTATTACTGATCGTTTCTCATTTTAAATGATTGCACCACCTC
The DNA here is from genome assembly GCA_033558105.1 of Coccyzus lansbergi. Classification (NCBI taxonomy): domain Eukaryota; kingdom Metazoa; phylum Chordata; class Aves; order Cuculiformes; family Coccyzidae; genus Coccyzus; species Coccyzus lansbergi. Next base: position 312,412 of record JAUMJK010000420.1, on the reverse strand, counting down.
CTTAATTAAAAATGTATGGGTTTATCATGTTAAAGGGTTTCTGATGGTCATTAGAGAACAAAATACATTCTTCCTTCTAAGATTCAATCAAATGTACTTAGCACATTGGGCTTATGGAGTTAAACTCACTTCACATGAAAGATGACTAGATCAGCAGAACACATTTCAGTAATTCATTGGATCCTCATTCCACCCTCACACTGTATTCTTTAATGGGTAAGGAGATTTTTTTTTTTCATGGGCTGCGCTCTGGATACTTCTGTGATGGGACAAGGACAATTTAAAACCTCACTGGATAATGCAATATACCTGGACATACAGTTCACTGTGTCTAGACTTTATGCTGTGGCTTCATTCATTGCCTTCTCTGTGTCCCCCTGTGACCCACCTCCATCAAAGGTTTTCTGCTGCCCTGTAATACCCTCCTCCTTCATCATGATGGAATTGCCATAGCCCCCTATTAACTTCACCTGTAAACCTGTAGCTGAAGGTGAATGTAAAGTCATCATGCTCACCATGCTGTACATTTGTGGTTCCTCAGCCCCTAGAGTCAGTTCTGTAGTCTCAGAACCTATGAGCCTGAGAACCCTTAGCAGCCTTGCATCTTAGCACTGTTAGAGTTGCATATAGATTTTTAGAAGCAAATATCCAATACATTTGTGAGATTCCCTGTGCACCAGCCAATGTACCTGCAGGTCAGTGTCTAAGTCTGGAGACTGCCAGAGGATAGTTCCATTTAGTGTTAAAATTTTAATTTTGTTTCCATTAGAATGAAAACTATTTGTTTGCATGTTTGCAGAAGCTTTTGTGAAATAGATCAAGAGTGCACTAAACTAGATTACATTGAATGCAGTGGACGTGGTCACGCTGTGTTGCCCAGTGGTACATGATTTGGCTTGAAATTTAATAGCCTCAGTGGGAGACCTTGGTGGAAATTTACACTGTGATAATGTGGAGGACTAACCTCTGAATCAGAGGTCTAATGCCAGTTGCCTCATTTGGCACCTTAATGATTGACTTAAGTCTAAAAAAAATATCATCACTACCACCCAGGTCCATATTACAAGATGGTAACCTTCCATGGCTATCACCCTTCAGAGTCTTTTTCTGAATGTGAAGTGTCAGCCCTTTTCAGAAAGAGAAGCCTGTGCCAGGCAGACTGCTGGGCTGTTCCGGCCTGACGTTCAATACGTGGCATGTGTCAGGACTCAAATGGATAAAACCATTCTCCTTTCCAGTCCAGTCATGGAAGTGTCCCAAACAGTTGCTTTCTTGAGTTACTGCAAGCAGTGAGAGTGGCTATGTGGATTTTTTTTTTCTGTTTTGCCCCTTTTGGTGAAATTCTCTCCTGTTTTTGTTAAAACTTTCTTTTCTGTGAAGAAATAAACATTGCTATCTTTTGCGTTTTTACAGTTGCAGCCAAAGTTGAAGACTCTCGGCCAATGCAGAGACCCCCAAGGAGGCCACGGAAGCCTAAGACGTTAAATAATCCAGAAGACTCCAGCTACTACACTCTAATACATGTGAGTTTATCAAGCTTTTCTGGGCTAAGTCTGCAAGATAATTCCCACCTAAACTTTCTTTCTGATTGCTTGATTCCCTGTATTGCTTTCTAATAAAATATAAAAGCTGTGCCCTGCTGAAAGGAGGCAGGCGACAAACTTTCTATTTCAAACTAGATTTGAGATTATTAAGGTTCATAATTACCCTGATTGGGTCCCTAGGTCAGGCCGATTTTTAGTTTGGTACTTAAACACACCTACATTCAGTACATTCACAAGCAGCATTTGCAATTTCAATATCTAAATTAAGTGCCAGGTCTCTGTAGTTTCTTTGTCAGTCACAAGAGAGAAAAATGTTCATTTGGAGAGCTATTTTTGAGTGTATAAATTAGTGCTTGATCTTGCAGAGAGAGCAAATATTAAAATAGACTGTATTAGTATGCACACTGTAACTTCCTTTACAAATGTGTCAGATTGTGATTATGAAGGAATTGGCAACTACCAACAGCTCAGGAGACTAATGGATTTGAGTGTCTCTATATATAAGCTTTGGTCCAAGTTCAGATACCAAGGGCTGCTTTCCACTCTTGACTCCAATGCCCTTAAATATAGGAAAACAGGCAAGAAAGTAGGCAGAAAGAGAAAAAAAACGTAAAAGAAACTCAGAAAGCACTTCCAACAAAAATGCAATTAAAATCATTTGCTCAAGGTGCCTGTACCTTAATGACCTATTTTAACAGCCAGTGAGAGCCCAGCTAATAAACTAGCCATAGCAGAAGGTGTCACCAGGGCCTTAAGGGAGAGTTGTGTCTGGCATACCAAAAAAGACAAATAGGACTATGTTTTATTATGGGGGCTTTGAAGTAGCACAGCTTTGGAACACTGATATTCTGAAAATAAATCATATTCTTAAAAATAACCGGGCATGTAAGAATAAGATTTGTTTTGTGAAAGCAAGATTGGCAGGAATTGGTGAAGGACTGAAATGAAAGGCATGACACTGAATTCTATACTAGGAAATTTCTGAGGTAAAGGGTAATTCTGAAGTAAAATGCATATTTAAAAAGCAGAGACTAGACAGTCAGGAATATAGTATTTTCTGAAAGCTGATTTGTTACAGGACCAGCTCTGTATCAGAAAACAGCCATTGCATCAGTGCAATCAAAAAATGCAGTAATATTGGGAAATTTTAAAATAAATCTTTAGCAGCAGTTTTTCAAGGTATTAACTAATATTACCTTCAGTAATTTGTATTTTTCAAAAGGCCATGAAAAAGAAGCCTTTATTCCTAACATTGGTGAGGGAAAGGTTCAATATAAATATCCATACAACAAAGCTTAGAAAGGAGACCTGCTAATTCTTGAATTCTTAGACTTTAGGCAAGTCACTGAGCTCTAACTTGAGGGTAGCCAGCTTTTCCAGTTATCATGAATTTTTCTACCTTATTAAAAATCTCTGTGACCTGAAGGTATTCACAGATGATTATCAATTGATGCATATCAATTGATAATTGATGATTAGATGCATATCACCTGCAAATGAAGGCACATGATATAAGTGCATGTTTTTAAATATTTCCTCTCTCTTCTGCAAAACCAGATATTTTTCTCACAGTATGTTACACATATTATTTAGACGCCTCCCATGCTCACTCATCTTCTTGCGTATCAAATGAGCTAAAGTGGTACACAAATATAAATAACAGAATCATAAATAGCCCATCATTCATACAAGATGCAAGAAGTTTACTTTGGGGGTTATTTCTTTAGATCAGACTATGATTTTTAAATTGTCTTGTGCATTTACCCGCATAAAAAATGTCTGTCCATCAGGATTTCTGGTTCTCAATGACTGTGCAGTGGTACAGTTCACTAATTCTAATAATTCTTCTCTTATTTGCAAGAAACACAATGAAGACCAAAATTAAGACCATCTGCACTTAAAAATACTACTTTTAAAGTGTGATGCTGTAGATACTGCAGCATATTTTGTATCCTAAAGGTGCTTTTGCCATCTAGTACATTGCTTTTTAAATGTCTGCCCTGTTTTACTAAAACCTGTGGCAAGACTGTGTTGACAGTAATGGGAAGAGGATTATGCCTGCTCCCACTGTCATGCCTGTATTCATGGAAATTCTCATGACATCACAAATATGCCTCAGTGACAGTGTTGTCAATTTCATTAAAACAACTATAGATTTCTGAAAGTTTTACATCTCCTTTTTTTTGTCTGGTTGTGATTGCTTTAGGGGTTTTTTTTCACACTATAGTAACTGAAACTTGGGAGTAGCAATGTTTCTCAGTTTCAAAAATTCCAAAAACGTATTTTTCAAGGGCAGTTGCTCAGCAAATTAGATTCTCTCTATTTACTTTAATGAAAAATATACAACACTCTCCCACATAATGTACTGGTGGATTGTACATTTGCATAAGCTTTCCTTTTATTTTTTTTTAAATTATTTTGTATTTTCTTAGAAATCAATACAAGATGAAAAACGGAAACCAAGAAAAGAAAGGTAATTATTTTCATTATCTCACTATTGTCATTTTAGTGCTCTAGAAATAGTTCCTAGCTGTACTTCAACCAGGAGAATAAAGCATTAGAAAAGCATGGTAATTTGGAGATTCACATGGAGGACATCATATACAAAGTCAAAATATGCAGTTTTCAATGACCAAAATCCATTATAGAATTCAGTCATTCAGTTTTACTACATCATGGCCCTTTACCATGGCAACAGGAGCACAATAATAAGTTAAGATAAGGGCCACATGAAAGATAGTTCTGACACAGAAAATAATCGAAGGTGCTTAAAATTCCAGTTAAAGCAAATGAACAACTAGTTCTTTTTTTGTTAGCAAAAATGCAAAGACTGCTAAAATCCTCTCCTAAAAAAATACTACTGTTTGGAAATAGATCATAAGAATTAAACTCAAAATTATTACTAACAGGTAAAGAAGAGCAGCTACTGAAATTTCAACCAGAAGTCTTTTCTTCACAGTGTAACTAACCTATTTTTATGGATCTCTGCAGAAGGATAGAGGAAAGGATAGAAGGATAAAGGAAGCAATAGATAAATCCTGTATCTTAGATCCTTAAGTGTGCTGTTGTCCTGTTTCACAGCTCCTAATATACATCATAGATTTATTTTATCTGCATTTCTATATTTAAACTTTTTTCCTGCTCCCCAGTGACATTGCTGTGGCACTATAGCATACGGGCTGGTAGCCTGGTCTTAGATGCAGTATGGATGGGCATTCAGCACTCTCCTTGGCTGAGGTTGCAGAATACAAACTGTACATTTAAAATATCTGTCTTAGAGGAAGTTACATGACATTATATGCACAAAACGTGCGCTCACAGCATCTAGCTTCATTCAGATGCAGTTTAAGTTGTACTTGATTATACCACTGCTTGAAGAGTTCACTTAATGCCCATGTCCCCTGTGTCTCTTCTGTTACAGTTCTTCTTCTGAAGTCATTTAGGTCTGGAAAAAATCACACCAATTGTTGTATCCTGCTTATGCAGGAAAAATAAATAAATAAATAAATAAAAATCCCCATCTAGTGTTTTGTCTCATTTGGTCTCAGTTAAGTTTCACTCATCTTACGTCTAGTTAACAAGTTCCATGTCTGCATCTTCTTTCATGTACTGACTCTGTGTTAGTAGAACATAGCAAGTGAAACCAATGAGTTATTTCTGGTTTCTACCAATGTGAGATTTGAATTCTGAAAGGGCTTTTTTCTTCAGGTTGCTTTTAGGATATTATTTTTTCACTAACCATTCCAAAATGGAATTTTGGGTTGGTTTTTTTCCTGTACGTATATTTTGCTGTAATTTTTTTCTGTACTCTGGATACCATTCATTTAACAAAATAACAGATAATTGCATTATTGACACCAGTATTTTGGACTAGTTGCTTTAGACTCTCTTCTTGTACTCAGGAAAAAAAGAAAATACTCACTTCTCAGAAAATTATTCATCTTTTCCTCAAAGAGATATCTAAAATAAGTCAGATGTATTATACAATAGAAATATCTCTCCATTGATTATAATGGCAAACCCAAACAATTTCAGTCATACATGTCTGTTTTATAAACATCTAAAAGCATTTCAAAATTCTCAATATCTGCACTGTACAGAAGTCACATTTCAGAGACTGTGATCTTGTGCTTATATATACTTTTCGTTAGATCCTCAGCTCATGAACACCACTTAATAATAACATTTTGTAAACTAATTGTACTTATTTATTGGCAGTCTGAGCAAAGTGCTAGATCTAGACATCTACTACCAAGAAATTTCATCTACTGATTCCACCACAAAGGACAGCAGTTCTACCACCAGAAAGAAGAGACACCCAGCTGAGCGAAGGACTTCAATTTTAAGAGCTACTGAGCGGTAATTCATACAAAATAATAATATGAAAAGAAATGTTGCATATCCTTGTTGAGATATTCAGAAGATTCACAAAAGAGAGATATGCTTTCGAATTAGATATCAATCTTATTTTTTATTCATGAAAGCTTGCCAAATTAACTTGTACCAAATTAACGTATAGCTGAGAATTTCCCATCTTTATGCAGGGACAAACGTTAGTATGACGGGTGTTCAGCCTGCCTGCTAGTTTTTGGCTTCTCAAGTGCCAGATGAGATGGACAGACATCTGCTGAAAATCTCTCATCTAAAATCAAATTATGCTAAAGCAGAACCTAAAATTGTAGTTCTGACTTCAGTTCGTCTTTAAGTAGGGCGGATGTGCACAGAACTTTTAGCCTGCTTTTTGCAGATTAGACACCAGCTTGACTAACTGCTTTTCCTGTTGTCCTGTGTCACCACATGTGTGGAGGACTCTACCAAGGTGGACAGCAGGAGAAAAGCCCTGAAAGGGGTTCCTACATATACTTCATAGAGGTTGACCTCTGCTGGGCTAAGGAAACTGATACTCTCACTCTTGCCAATGCACCCACACACATTGCAGGTGTAAATATTTACTTAAGTGTCTTTGTGTGTTTGTATCTTCTTGTGTCTTCATCTATGTAAGAAAATGTGGAAAATAGAAGGTCAAAGGCTTAGTGGAAACACTAGGTCTAGGATGATCATTGAATTTCAAAATGTATCCATTCTAACAGAGAAAACATTTTGTGATCCTTATGGGTTGGGGTTTTTTTGGGGGGGGAGGGGTGGTCATTTTTCAGCTAAGATCTAAAATAGTTTTAGAAAGGCGTTGTGAAGGCATGAAATTGAAAATTATAATTTCAGGGAATTACCATATAGTTTACATCCCTTGGAAAATGTTGCATCTCTAGGGTAGTAAATTACACCAAATCTGTCACCCTGAGGTCTGGTTTAGATTAATGAGAATTTTGCCACTGAGCTTACTAAAATGGATTTCTTACCTTTTTTGGGGTGCTGCTGTGGTTAGCTGCTAGTTAGCCACAGTGAAAAAATATCCATCTAGCTTATAAATTTATGTTATTACCTCTGAGGGCAGATGAATGCAATTAATAAACATTTTTGCACTTCATTGTGGGGTCACCTGGATCTAAAGACTACACAGTCATTTCAATCTACTGAATGAAGCAACGAGTACTTTTTACATGGCAGTTTACCTTCAGCACAGATGTTGCACCAGTGGTGGGGTACACCCTGAGTGCAGAAAAAAGTCTGTAATTATTTCAGAGTAATATACTATTTAAATAGTTCTATATTTTGAGATTTATTTGTTATCTTGCTCCAGGTAACACCTGGTGCCAGGTCACCATTCCAGCCTGTCAAAGGTCCCTTCTAAAATGCATCTTACCATCTGAAAAAAATAAAATGAGATGGACACTTAGAGTGAGCTCCACTGGCAGGTTAAAAAGAGAGCAAACAAATTTAGGCCAACTGAAAATCTGGTTCAATAACCATCAGGCAAATGCAACTGCAAAGCACCGCTATGTTCTCTGCATTTATATGTCCTCTTACTATGTCCCCTTTGTAGAAGAACATGTTGTTCTTCCATGTTCTTCTGCTTTTAGTATATAACGTGTTTGTTCCAAGGTGCCTGTTTTATGCGGTACAGAAAGAGGCCTAGTCAGTTGATTTTTTTTCTTTTTCCTTTTATTTTTTTCCCTTGAGGGTGTAGGTTAAGCAGTCGATTAAGAGTGTTTGCCAAAGCAAATGTTTTTGCTTTAATTTCTAAACCACTTCTGCTTAATCCCTAGGTCGAGGCTTGCAGAAAGCCCCCTGGAAGAGAATAAAACCGAAGATAATCCCTATGACTACAGACGACTGTTGCGGAAGACCTCACAGCGACGGCGCCTTATCCAGCAGTTCTAGCTGCTGCTGCTGCTGCTGCTGCTGTTCCAGCTGTAATTTGGCTTTTATTAGCATAATCTTTTTTATCGTTTTATACCGTGTGCTTCCTTTTTGTTTGTTTTTTTAAAATCTCTAATGTTTTAAGTTTACAACGTGTGTGTTCATGTGAATATGAATCACTGCGGTTTACAGCCCAACACCGTTGCAAAGGGACACTGTCAGTCACATATCATATACTTTAAAAAAAACTAATATAAAAATCATGGTTTCTTTGGATACCACTGCTACATCTTAAAATTATTAGACATTAAGGAGCTTAAATCTAGCTCACTTTCCTCAATGCATAGTTCTTGCTATTTTGCATTTTATCAGCCTCATCCAATTAAAATAGATCATTTAGTTTATAGTTCCTCAGTTAAGCTCTCAAATTCCCACAGGCGCCTTCAGAAAACCTTAGTTATTATTTTTAATTAATTGTTCTGCAGGAAAAAAAAATTACAAGAACATCATTGGGGAACTTCTGCTTATGTTGGGTTTACAATGCCTAAATTCTGGGATGAACTGTTTGTAGCAAGTGTCCCTCTAAAACAAACACGAATGATTAATTAGATAGCATGCTATGGCAGTGTATTTCATGACTGACTTTACTGTAAATCTAGTAGCCAGTTTTAAAGGTCAATATTGTGTGTATAGTCTTTGTGTTGGAGATGTCAGTTTATGGGAAGTGTATCCAGCCCTCTCCTCTGCCTCTGCGCTTTGTGACTAAGCGATGAATTTTTAAATCGCGTTTGCTTGGTTCTCCTTTGCATTAGATTTTTAGGAACGTCAATTTCTGGGGTGCCAAGAAAGGAATAGAAATAGGCTCTCTGGCTGATGGGTGACTAAATGTAATCGTCATTCTTAATCGGTTCCATTAGAAATTAAGTGGAAATAAAAGCAATAGCTACCACGTTCAAATTTTCCTCCAAATCCTTGTTGAAAAGACCTTATTTCACAGAAACGCCACAGATAATTGCTGCGCTTCCTTTCAGGATTCGTAATTGCGTGTTCCCAGCTGCAAAGCAAGAGGAAGGCAGATTTCCTGACGCCAGTATGAAGGCCTGATCCTGCTCCCTCCCCTAGATACCACGATTGGTGGCAGCAATGAGCCATAGGACCTAGGTTTCTGTCCGTTACCCCCCTCTCCCGCACACTTGCCCGTTCCCGAGAGACAGGTAACCATCGCTCCCTGATCTGTAACTAGTCACGAGGCTGCACGACGGATTAAAATCTGCTGCGATGCAAAATTTGCGATGAACCGCGTAAATTTTGAAATCTGTTTTGAAGTTGCTTTCTCGCATATTATTAAAATGGCAAAGCAAATAAAGACCTCGCAAGGCAGCGATACGGTTGCCCGTGTGTGAACCGAGAGAGCTGGGGAGGGAAGCGCTGGGGCTGGAGCCGGCGGGATGAGAGGCGCCCGACTTATCGCCTGCGTTTCCGTAAAAGCCGATGCGATCGGGAAACGGGTAGAGATGTGTTATTTCAGAGGTGCCCGGGCCGGTTTCCTTTTACTCGCCACCGCGGCAGCGTGGAAAACCATCGGGATGTCACTCTGAGACGTCGGGGTTGGGGAACGGCGGGGAACCCACCGGGTGGAAAGGGGAGGTTCGGTTGCCTTCTAAAACCACGACGGGAAGGGAAAGGGAGAGGTGGTTTTCTTCCTCTGCTCCCGGTTCCGCCGCCGGGACCCACAGCCTCCCGTGGGGCTGGGACCGCGGCTCCCCGTCCCGGGGTTGCCTGGGCGGGGAGGGCCGGGACCCCTCCGCCCGGCCCGGGGGCGGCGAGACGGAGCGGGACCCCCCCCCGCGCCGAATTCGTAGAGGCCCGGCCCGACGGGGCTCCCGCTGGCGGCCGCGGGGCGGCAGGAGCTCGGGAGGGCTGGTCTCCGGCTCGGGGCTGGGGGGTTTTCGGCGCTCCGCGTCCCGCCGAGCCGGGGACGCTTCCCCCGAGACCCCGCCCGGCCCCAGGGACCGGCGTCCCGATCGCTCCCCGCGGGGCCGCGAGAGCGTTCGGCCGCCGTCCGCGGAGCGGAGGAGGCGCGGGGCTCCTCTCTCGCCTTTCCCCTCGAGGCGCCCGCTTCGGCCGGCGTTTTCCCCGAGACCCGCCGCCCCTTCCGCGCGGGGTGCGGGATCCCCGCCCCGCCCCGGCCGGGCTCGGCCGCCGCGCCCCCGGGGGCGCCCACGGGAGCGGCTCCCGCCCACGCGTGCCCGGGGCGCCCCCGCCCCCTCGCCGCCCGGCGCAGACGCGCACTCGCACTCCCGCACGCCCGCGCTCACGCACACTCGCTCCGGCCGCCCGGGCTGCGACTCTTCGCTCCGCGTCCGCCCCGCCATGGCCGGCCCCGGCTCCGGCTTCTGGCCCTTCGGGACCGAGGAGGGCTCCGCGGCCGCCGAGGCCCCCGGCGCAGGTAGGGAAGCGGCGGCTCGGGACCGACGGCGGCTCCGGCCCGGCGGGGGCTTCCCGGGGAGCGGCGCCGGCGGTCGGACGAGGCTCGCTCGCCCGTCCCCACGGACCCTCCGCTCTGTTTTGCCTTCGCAGCCAGAGCCTGGTGCCAGGTCGCCCAGAAGTTCACGGGAGGGATCGGAAACAAACTGTGCGGTAAGGGCAGGGGCGGCGGCGGGCGCTGCCCCGGGGCGGGGGGCGGCGGGACGGGGCCGCGGTGCTGAGGCCGGCCGCGTCTCTTCAAGCCCTGCTCTACGGAGACGCCGAGAAGCCCGCGGACCCCGGCGCCAGGGCGGCCCCGGGGGCGGCGGAGCCGCGGTCGGCCTGCACCTGCGACAGAAAGCCCTGCGGATGCCAGAAAGCGGAGGTGAACTACGCCTTCCTGCACTCAACAGGTAACGCGCTCCCGAGCCGCGCCGAGTCCCTAAAACGAGCGAAAATCCACCCGGGGGGTCGGTCGGAAACGGGTGCGGAGTCTCCGTGGGGCCCCGTGCCCCGAGCCGGGACCCCCCCCCCCCGCCCTCTTCCCAGCCCCGACGGATAAATAAATTTCCAAATCCCAAACGAAAAGAAGACCGCGGCGGGGGAAAAGCAATAAAATGCCGGCGCGCCGAAGCCCGCGGGTTGCTTTTTCTAAGAAATACTGACGGCAGCCGCCTTCTCGTCGAAGCCCCTGCGATGTAATGTTCGGTGCGATGAAGGTCGGAGGGGAGGAGGGAGAAAGACCGCTCGCTTACCGGTTTCTTTTAATTCAAGGTATTTACGCGTCTCATCTTTTCTGACCTCGGAGGCAGCGGCTCGGCTGCTAAAGGGGAACGCGCTGCCCAGAAGCGCTCCCGGCGGAGCGGAGCGAGCCCCCCCGCTCCCCGTCTGAACGCTCCCGGGTTACCCCGAATGAGGGGGGGGGGGGTGTCGCCGCAGCTCGGCTCTGCCCGAACCACCGCGCTCCGGTTTAAACAAAAGATCTCGGCGTGTGGGCTCAGAGACCGCGCAGCACCGCGCGGAAAAAGGCATAAAATCATTAACAAGTTACTTGTATTTGATAGTCACGATGGAGGTATCTAGTTCCGAGGCAAATGGGGGGGTTAGGGCGCTTCTTGTAGCGTTTAGTTCCCAAGCTTTCATGAGATTCGTTTTCCATTTTTTCTTGTTTCCTCGCTCTCCTTTATTGTCTTAACCATTGATCTGAAATACACCGTGGGCAAAATTTGCTGGTTTAGGTGGGAAATAAAAGCGTCGCCGTAGCACACAACATTCTGTGAAATACAGTCTTACCATTTTGTGTATTAAGTGAAAACAAAATCTGTGCTTACTAAACACAGTGAAAAAATTTTCTGAACGTAAATGGAAGAAGCCCTTGCCCAAAATCTGCATATAGGGTCAAAAAATGAAGTTAACTTTTTATTTCTCCATTCCTAGACCTTCTGCCGGCATGCAACGGGGAAATAACAACCATGTCTTTCCTACAAGACGTTGTGGACATTTTACTTCAGTATGTGGTGAAAAGTTTTGATAGATCTACAAAAGTTATTGATTTCCATTACCCAAATGAGTTGCTCCAGGAATATAACTGGGAACTGGCGGAGCAGCCACAGACCTTGGAAGAAATTTTATTGAACTGCAGAACGACTCTGAAGTATGCAATTAAAACAGGTAATAACGATGCTCATTTTCTACCCTGTACGATCTCATCCATTGATTAAAGGTGTCGTTTCATTTTATCTTGAAACGTTGAAGCTTGAAGCGGTGGCTGTTCTTTGTCAGTTCCAAGCAATTTCTAGCCGAGACGGAAACCGTTTTTCTAAATGATAAAACACTCCGGCAGCCCCGTCTCCGTGGCTGGCAGAGCAGCGTCGCACGCCCTTTCCCATGGAAAAGTGACACTTCTCTGCGGCGGAGTTGCCGAATGTGCCACTAAAAAAAACCTCTCATCATCTTGGCGACTTTCACCTCCCCAATCCCCCCCACCCCAGCTCGGGGCGGAGGGGCAGCCTGGGGGGCGGCTCTGCAGAGGGGCAGAGGGGACCAGCCTGTTTAACACCCAAAATAGTAATAAACACCCTGTAGGTTGGGCTCTGAGCTGCTCTTTGCCGTGCCTCTCCCCTCACCTGCAGGACGTAAAACAGCAGAATTTGGCAGAACCGCCCACGGGAGTATTGTGTTGGGTTTTTTTCTGACTTTAGGCTTAAGCAATGAAAACAAAGCCCGAATTGTTTTAATAGCCTTTTGTCGTTGCTGTTTGTCGCAAGCAGGGTCAGGGACGAGGTGACAGGGACGACCCCGTTGTTCACTTCCCCCCACCCTCCCCCACCCCCGAACTCCCCCCCCCGGGAGAGCTTGTTGGGGGTGGGGGGAGTTTTTGCGCCTTAAAGAGACGGCGGGGCTGACAAAAATTTGAGCTGCAATTACGGCTGGGCTTGAGAAATAATGTGGAGTGCGGGGAGCTCTTAGTGGAAATCTAAATTACTGAGAAATTGCCGAAAAATGAATGCGTAGCGATTACTGAAGAAGACAAAGGCTGGTTCGTGGCTAGAGGTGGAAACAAAAGGGGATTTGTCACCTTTTGGGAACAGAAAGAACTGATCTCGGTAAAGATTGTGGGGGAGCTGCGTAGTCCTCGTTTAGAGGTGGAAATGGCCGCCTGAATGGTTTTAGTGCACGAGTCGGGTGCTGTCAAAACGTCTGTAAAATATTGGAATAAATAGTTAGATAAACGATGTCCACAGGAGCAAAGTCGATCAGTCCAGTGATGCATGGATGTGTCTGGGTAGGGCATAGGGAACAGATTTTCACAGAATGCTATGAAACACAGGATCTGCGAATCTAGGAAATCAAAAAATAGGGCTTCTTAATCTTTGATCTTTTTTTACTTGTAGCTTGTTTCACATAATAGACCTATTTTATTTTGTGCATCTAAAAAAGCCCTTTTAAAACAACGTTGCCATTTGTCTTTATCTCCATAAATATGTGAAACTTTCCCTTCTTGGCATTTCTTATTTGTTTCCATGAAAATCGTGTTTTAATGATACGAGGACTGATGCTGGGGGGTTGTGTGAGATGTGGTGGCATGGTGTGGTTCACCCACAGGGCTGGGGGGTTACAGAGACACCTTGTTCGGCTGCCAGTGCTCATCAGAATCCCAGGCAGCCTCCCTAGCCTGAAAGGCTCACGAAATGGGTAGGATTTACACCAGGAGCCCTTTGGTGTTTGTTCAGAGAAAAAAGTTTGAATTACCCCCAGAAAAAGGACATTGAGGCGAAGTTTCTGGTGGGGAGAGTCTGCCTCTGCTCCTGCTTCAGGAGCCCTTCAGACATGGAGCTTTCACAGCTAGGGGAGCGGAGGGGCTGGGCTGAGTTTGGCTGCAGGGGCCGAAGAGGCAGATTGGAAAATAAATTGTATTGCTTAGATTAGCCTCACAGCTGGATCCCTGAGTCCCAGCACTGATTCTGGATTTGGATTCGAGGAGCCGAATGTCTGATTTTATGGCTGAGGGGTGGGTGTGAGATGCTCCCAGCTGCTGTCCATGTGCTGCAGCTCTCTGGGGTGCTGGGCAGTGACACGTTCTGCTTTCTGCCCTCTTACCAGCCCCAAGCATCCACTACAGTAAGAATTTCAAATCTGAGAATATCAAAGGCGGCATTTGCAAATGTAAGGAAAGCTAGATGTGAAATTTTCCCAGGGCAAATTGAAATGTGAGAAGTGAGGGGTGGGGGGAAAAATGGCTTGCAAACTCCGGGAAGGGTGCGAGGAGGTGACACTGGTCCAGCCTTGCTCTTGGCAGGCCCCAGTGATGATGGCAGGCCATATATGCACTGAGACTGTGAGAAAGGCCAGACACAGTGCTGACTAGTACCTTTGTCTGTGCTGTCCAGCTTTGCCTACCCCTTGCCTTTGCTTCACTGTTGAGGCTGTGAAGGCTGCATGTCTATGCTAGGGCATATCTGTGTCTGAAACCAAGTGCAAGCCGAAGTGTGTTCATGAGGAGATGTGGGATGGAGGCATGTCCTCAGCAGGGAAAGCCTGTCCCTGACTGTCCTAGTGTCTCAGCCCTGGCTCTTGCCTGTCATCTCTTGATTCACTCTGGAATGTGCATAAACATGTATATTGCTAAACCAAACAGAAAGCAGAAATCTATTTTCCTATTTGCCCTTTCTTTGCACCCTGTCAGTCTCCTCTCCAGTCACCTCTTTTTTTGGTGACAACAGTGACAAAGGATGTGTGTTTCAGGCAGATGCTCCCTGGGTAATGATTTTTGAGCATCTCTTACAAACTCTCCTTAAGTGGCTCTACAGCCTGTGTTTTAAAGCAAAACCAGAGTTTTCTATGATCATCTAGTTGAGAGAGAGCTCACTTACGTATTAGGGTGTCGCATGGATAGATAAACCCCTGTTGCTGAGGCGAGACTGGGGCTTTACATTTGCCATCATCACAGTCGTGTGTTGAAACCACATTGCAGTAGGGAAGGGCACTGAGTAAAAGGGACCATGTTACAGTGCTCTGGTGTTCTGCCAGCAGCAGCAGCACCTGCTTTCCCTGTAATAAGATCCCTGTAGAAGCACAGCATTGTTTTCTCACCTCACTTCTCAGCTCTACAGCTGCCATGACCCCTGCATGCAGCCAGCCCCATCCTACAGCAGTTCCCAAAGCAAGAGGCTGCTGTGAGGTTTCCTTGAAGAAACAAGCAGTGACAACAGGGCTGTTGCCTGAGGCTGGGTATGGGTCTGACAGGGAACCGCTGAGACACTGCAGCTGCAGATACATATTCTGCTATTCCCCAGCTTTCAGTGTGGATTTATTTCCAAAGCAGGAATTTATCTGGTCTCTTTGAGCCTTCCTGTGACCCAAATTTACCAGATGCTTTCAGCTCCTAATTTTCTGTTGCTTTCTGGCTGAATTTGGGAGCCCACTCAGAGCCTGACTGTGGAATTGAACCAAAACTATAAATACTGAAATCTCTCCATAAAACCTATTGTCAGGGGAGGTGCAGTCCTCTACAGGCAGAACTCGCATAGGGTCCCCATGGCTTTGGCAGTGGTGGTGGGATGCATGCTCTAGGCCCACCTACCCTGCTTTGGAGTGTGCGGAGCTGGGGCCGGATCCTGTTGATCCTGCTGGATGTCAGCAGTGGCTCCAGTGCCAGAGAGGCTTTGGCTGCCTGCCTTGGGCAGTGTGCAGACCAGAGGAAAGTGGTGGTTCCTAGCTCATGAGGAGGTCTCAAAATGCAATCAGGCTGGATGGCCATGGCGTGTGGCTCACCTCAGGTTAAGGGTGTAGGGAGCTGGATTTTGCATGTGTGTCCCCCAACCTCTTATCCTCTGCTTTGGGGGACACGCACATGCGCACACTCCGTAGTCTGCCTGCGCAGCCTGATTACTCTGCCTTTGTGTGTGCAAGATGGGAGCTAGTGAGCAGTTCCCTACGCTGTTCTGCCAGCAGTGTGTCCCTGCCTGATAAGAGACCTCTGGAGACAGAAGATAAGCTTTCTCTTGGTGCTGGGTCTGCATTTCTTCCATCATCTTGCTCTATCTTTTGTTTCCTATGATGGCAATAACAGTACGTCATCTGTGGGTCAGGACAGGTGTTTTCCAAGCAGAGACTGCTGTCTTTTGAGTTGACAGCATTTAAGTAATTGTAAACCATGTGTAATTTGTATCAGTAATTATGCCACTTAACAGTGGCTCGCAGGGAACAACTAGTAAAAACTGAGTTTGAATGGTTCTTGGGTTTAATGGCTCTAGGCACATTTTTAAGAAAAGTCTCTAACAGGATTTTAGAGGAAATCAGGAGCTAATTAGTTTAACCAGGTAAATGGACTCTCAGCTCACTGAGTATATTCTTGTGCATTGTTCTGCTGGGACAGTGGTGCTGGTTTACAATGATTATGAGCAGTCGGACTATTTGTAATGGCACTCTGACAGGGAAGAAATGACAAGGACTGCCGCCTTCCCTGCCATCTTCATACAATCATCAGCCTTTGAGTCATGTGCTGAGCAGTCACCAAAATGTTCCATTTTCTCATTTCACCCTGTCTATTATAATCATTAGCCATTCATCACCGATGTTCTGTGTACTGGTGAGCTCTTCAGATGGTGTCTTGTGTGTGCCTTTCAAACCTAGCCAGGCAAAAACACATCCAGTAACAACATGTGACACCCTAACGGGAGCAAACAGCTATTTTTGTAAAGTAGTAATGTGCTGATTTTCAAGGCATAATAATAGAGAGAATAATAGGGAATGTTGGAATTCATTATCCTGTGTTCTGTGTAATTACTCAGATTTTACGGAATTTGGAACGAGACAGAAGAGAAATCCTGTCTTTTCCAGGGCATATATTTATTGCCATTTGATTTGTTTCATACCTTGAAAGCACTTCCTTCTCTATAGGAATAGGGAGGTAAATATATAGTTCAGCACCGAATAGCTTCATTCAGAGTCACCAGCGTTTTGATAATGTGTTTTCCGTCTTATGCAGGGCACCCTAGATATTTTAATCAACTTTCAACTGGATTGGACATGGTTGGATTGGCAGCAGACTGGCTGACATCAGCAGCAAATACTAATATGTAAGTAGCAGGTTTTTTCCTGTAACAATATTTAATAGGATTTTACAGTTATACTCTAAGGTATTAACTGCTGTAGCTGAATGAAAGAAAGAGTACTTCTGTATTAAGGCTCCTGGAAAAAAAAAACATTTTCTGCTTTTTAAATGGTTGCTACATCTGTTTACACAGAGACTTTCAACATTGTCCTGTAGACTGTTTTATAAAATTTCATTATACTAATCTAGTGTTGATTTTGCTACCCCTCCAAAAAATGTACAGAAAAACTGTTTTAGCATTTTGCATGCATAAATGTGTAAAATGAAAGGTGTGCTAAGTGAACAGTTACATTCATTTAGAGGGGTTTATGTACAATCCATACTCAGAGCAGTTAGAGCCATTGCTTTCCATAAGAAAGAGGTACAGAATTTGAAGTGTGGATTTTTTTCTTTTTTTTTTTTTTTTTTTTTTTTTACTTTGGGACTAGGAAGCACTTTTGTGCTTAGCTTGTCCAGTTTCTTCTCATCTAGAATGAGACAGCTAACATGTTTCTAGACAAGCACACAGGTTTTTGCAAGACAAAGGTCTGGCTCTGTCCAGGAGCTCTTGAATACAGGGCAAAGCCTTGTGCCAAGAAAAAAAGGGCAAGATATGTTTCACTAAAATTGGTGGGAATAGTATTAACTGCTCTCAGTATTTCTCTTTCTAGACATTTGAGATCAAATCAGAGGGAAGATTATCAAAAGTTTTGTAGAACAGAACTCTACCCAGTGCACGACAGAGAGTATATTGTGGTATAATGTGATGTAATATTGGAAAAAGATTGGATTAGTGTTGTAGATGAAAGCATTAAATATGGACATTACTACATTTCAGGTTCACCTATGAAATTGCTCCAGTGTTTGTACTTTTGGAATATGTCACACTAAGGAAAATGAGAGAGATGGTTGGCTGGCCAGGGGGCTGTGGCGATGGGATATTTTCACCTGGTACATGATATTTCAAGCTTTCTTTATTTTTCAGACTATGCTGTATGACATCACCTGTAGTTAAAAGAGTAAACATAATTAAATATGCATGTTCAAGATGATGCTTGCTAATAACCACCAGTGGCCTCTTTGAGATAAAGTATTGCAAATTTATGAATTTTGGGGATATAATTATGAGGGTCTGTTTGCGTTAATTGCACTGCATTATGAGCAGCTGTAATGGCACATGGGAAACATAATCAGAAGAGACATTTACCTTGTAGTTTTGCTTTGCTTTCACTTTTTATGGATTACATTAAATAGAAAGATTATTGTATTAATAACGGAGGGAAGAAACACAGCAGTGCTCTCTGTCACTGCAGGGAAATTGGAGCAAAAGGGGAAAGATGTAGCATGGGTTTAAGTAATTTCAGGGGAGCCTGTATGATCTTGCCAACATGACAATATGCAGTTAGCTTTCCTTGTGCGAGCTGGCCCCTTGAGCTCAGGGTGAGTACTTGGGTGGCTGGTTAATCTGCCTGGTTAAAGACTCAGAAACCTGGTCCCTTCAGGGCAAGTCAATAATGCAAAAAATGAGTGTGATTAACTGTAGAGAAATCATTGACTCTGACACAAACCACATTGTTAAGACTTCTTTTTTCTCTCTTTTTTTTTTTTAATCATTCCGCTTAGTTTTTTGGTTTATTTTCTGCGTCTCTTCCTATCTTACTCTGGAATTTCATTGCTAGAAACTTTGGCATATCTATCTCACCAGATTGCAAAAAGATCAAGAATTTACTTTGAACATAGCATTTTGGCCTCCCAAAAGAGAACAGACTGATAGCTGGTGGGAGGAAGCCCTTCTGGAAAGAAAGTTCATTGACCTAGTGGAGAGGGAAAGAGGGAAAACCCTCAGTGATAACACCCTAGGATGTTGAGGTCTCAGAGGGCATGAATGGCAAAGTTCATGCTGTGCAGTGGTGGAGGCAAGGCTCATCTTCCCACATGGGGGAAGTGGTGCTGGAGTCTTGTCCTGGACCTTCCCACAGAGGTGGAGAAAAAGATGAGAAGAACTTAAATTACTTCTTGTTGAGTTCTTATTTAAAAGCACTGAGAGCAAAAGCTCAGACAACTTTTACTTCAGTGCTTAGAGATCATGACCTCTGTCACACGTAGCAGCTTCTAAATGTATCTCACAAGCCCAGGACCAAAGTGAAAGATTTGCAGACTGGACAGTGACTGGTTACTGTCCAGTCCCTGGCCTGACTCAGTACAAATTGGTCATTGATTCCTCACCTTGAAGGCTTGAGCTGCAATAGCCCAGGGCCTGAGAGGGGCAAGAAGAGCAATAGCAATGCTGCTCTGTCAAATCTGGTGAGCAGAGTCTGGATGTGGGCAGCAGGTAGGGTGGAAGGGTCAGTGCATGCACCAGATCTGCATGAGACTGGCAAACTCTGGTTGAGGTAGTGTGAACCAGGAAAGATGAATACCTCAGGAGGAATTACCCTCCCTCCCATGTCAGTGAGAGGACTCTGCCTGACCAGGATGTTGCTAGTGTGTCAGATGCTGAGGCTCACTCCATCTAGCTGAAACCTGCATGAGGGGGAGCTCTTTGATACACATGTAACTGTGCTGGCCATTTGCAGTGCTGCCTCCTCTCATCCTTTCTGTCTTTGCAATTTCTCGTTTGTGGAGACAGCATCTTCCTAATTCAGTCTCTTAAGGCAGCCATACCCATTATGAGGGTTCTGCTCTTTTAAACAGTAATCAAAATAGCCTGTGCTTTCTTCTTCGTTTCAAACCATCATTGTTTAAGCTGAAGACCTTACTGTTGTGGAAAAAAAAATTCTTACTCTCTGCGTTCACTGGAATGAAATATACAGGATCAGTATATGCAAAGCGTAGAGGCCTGATTAGGTTATCCAAATTTCATAGGTGTGTTTTGTTACCTGCAGTTAACTGTGGATGTAAACACAGCTGCAGAATTAAGGGTAGAATGCAGACTTATTAATAAGATTAAGGTTAAGTGTCTACGTAATAAATACTACCAATAAAGCTTGATATTGAAGAAGCTTAATATTTAGGTCTTGATTGTTTGACACTGAGCCAATGGCTTTGGACAAAATAAGCTATATGTCTTCAACCTGACCATCTTAGTTCAGTCACCAAAATCAGCAGCAGCAGCCATTACATTACATCTACCTTTTTTAGTAACAGTACCCAAGCATTTCCTCTTAATCTCTCCATTTCTTGTTTTTTACATTTGTGAAAAGTGGTGTAAAAATATGTTCATACCTCTCAAGATAGTTGAAAGAGGAAGAAAAAGCCTCGTATGCACTGAGCCCTTTGTCAGTAACGCCATCCCTCTGTGTTATTTTCCCTTGGATTCACAGGAGAACCAGTGAGGTCAGAGAAAGCCCAGAGCAGGGGCAGTTTCACTGGAAGTGCAAAGCTAAGACACTGAGTATAAATGAAGGGCACAGTTTCTGTGTGCTGTGGAACAGTATACGTGTCTCCCATAGGATAAATAACAGTCTAACAAAAATCAAAACTATATTAAATTTACCCGCACGCATGCTGTGCTGGTGTAACATGATGTAATGTTGCTGCTTTCAGCAGAGATACCTTGATCTCCTTAAAGGGTAGATTTTATTTTGTCTGACTTTGGCTGTCCAAGCACTGGGTATCCACCCTGGACTAGTCACAGTAGCTCCCGTATATTCAAGGGAGAGGGGTAGATGTGCTTGCAGGGTAAATCATCCCACCAACCACAAGCAGCTACTATAGGATGAGCTGAATCATCTTCTGGAAGTACCTGTCTTGTGCTCTTCAGGTGGATTAAAGTTGGATTAGCTGAACTCTACCTCAGCTGCACTCTGATCTGTTTGTTTTAAAGCCTAAAACCATTATCAATATACACCATTGCTTTATATAAATACCTGTGCATTAAAAAGTCAACTTACACCCAATCTGTATATATAGAGAGAGGGTATATATACAGGATAAAAGTGATGGATTTTATGTATACACATCTCTGTGTGTTTATGTGCATACATATGTAAAAGTACTCAGACTGCCTCAGGTTCTGCATTATATTCCCATAGTGCTCATGCAGCATTAATGTATAACCAAATGTTCAACTGTAATGCAGAGGCTCATTTGGTAAAAATCTCAGCAAAGAAAAACAAAGTGCTTGTTTTTAATTTATGCATAGATAATTGAAATATTGGAATGGCACATTGCAGAACTGTTCTTTTATACTCATCTTGAAGTGGATAAAATACCCATGGGTATTTGAAATGGGTATTTGAAGTCAATGAGTGCCAGTGGTTTTAAGGGTAGTGTTAGGGACATCTGGCCTTTTCGCCTTACCCCCGTTAGAGGACAAATAAAAAGAAAAAATATTTGTTAGTATGATCATTTTTCCTTTCTCTTCCCTACCCTCACTCCAGTTATTCAGGAGGTTGTTGGGACATGCTAAGTGGGTTTCCTCAGAGCTGGAGTATGAAGCGTCACCCTAATTTGGGAGGGGAGAACACAGTTTAGATTGCACTTGGAAGCCACTTAGGAAGTTACCTTGTGGTGGCTTTGGCTTGGCAGGTGAAACAGAGAGGGGATTATGTGTTGATGGTGAATGGAAAGATAATATGGGGGACTAAAGGAGAAAATGTGACAAAAATGAGGATGAAAGGCAACCCCCATCTGTTTTTCAACAGTACTTTTGGCAAAAATTGTTAGGTGTAGTAGGTTCTGTTATTACACAATCCAATGATGAAGAGCATCGGGAAAAAGAATCTGCCCTTAGGCAGAAACATTAACAGGAGAGTTAGAAAAACTGTAAGAAAAAAATGTCGCAAGACTTGTCATTTGTTCTGCAATAATATTACAATGCATAGAAAAAGTAACAGTGTATTACTGTGGACTCCAGGTGGTGCCATATCTAACATGTATGCTATGTTGATTGCACGTTTCAAGATGTTCCCAGAAGTTAAAGAAAAAGGAATGGCAGCTATTCCCAGACTGGTTGCCTTCACATCAGAACATGTATGTGTTTCTGTTTTTTCATATCTGTTAACTTTTGCTTGTATGGTTGCATGATATAAAAAGTGAACGGGAATTTGTAGCTAACTGTCCTCATTTGTATTATTTCTTCACTGGGAATTTAAAAAAACTGGGAAGAGACTGGCTTTTTGATACGTATAAAGATGAGCTGTGCTATGAAACAGCTTTTTATGTGGCTGAAACCAAGGGACAGCAGAATCTACATGTCACTGCTATTTTTTTGCTCTCGCTTGTGTATGTATAAATGTTAATGACAAGGAGTACATCAAATACTGGGAGCTTAGCATATGGCTTCTGCCCTCTCTGCTAGGAGTGTCTTTTGTTTAGGTCACTCTGAGGGTACAAAAAATCTCTGTGAATCAAGACATTTCTAGCTGAAATGAGTTCTGCTGCTATTTAAAGAGAGGGTGATAACATAGGTGAAGACACCTCTGTATTCATACAGCAGAGCAGTGGTACAGGGGGTAACTGGACTTTGCTGTGGGTTTCTGTCTGTGAGTAAGTGCTTCAGCACACCAGGGTTCATCACAGGCACTGGCAGGATCTGGCAGTGCAAGACAGGAGGGGAGGGGAGCATGGGAGAAGTCAGAGTGGTCCTCATGGGAGAAGTAGAGTGTTTTACTCTTTCAACAACTGTGCAGAAGTCATATTTCTGCCTGTAATGTGGGCATTGTTTTGGGTTTATGGTGATTTGAATCTCTTTACACCTTATGGAGAGGAATGCAGGTACAGGAAGAAGAGGAAAAGAAAGGGTTATAGTCAGGAGGGTTTGTGAACCCTATTCAGGTTTCATGGTCCCCTTCTAAATTTCTCTTCAGCTATTTGGGTTTGGTCAGAAATTACTCTTCCATGGCCAGGTCTCAGCAAGATGCCACCCATGTTAGGTGACAACATCTTCCTGGCTACCTTTTTGACTTGCCTGAGAACATTTTTGCATTCTGTGTAATTATGGAGAAAAAATTGTCCTAAAAACTGATAGGAATTGGCTTTGAGGAAATCCCTTCTAGGATGCCGTTCATGGCAATAGGATGAGATGTGATGCACAGCTGTGGTCTCTACATTGCAAAGTAATTGGCACAAAACCAGTCAGAGAAAAAGATAATCAACAAATGAGTAGCAGCTCTCCAAAGTTGGCTGTACAGCTAGAAATGCATTATTCATGTGAAAGTTAGAGACCTAATACGTCTGGCAAATAAGGTTAAACATGATTATTTAAAATAAAAAATCCTATTAATCATTAGAGAATGTCATTGTATTCATAGCAATGGAATGTTAGACAATGAACCAAATCGTACTATCAGTCTCAAAATAGTGAAGTGAGCCTTAATAATTGTGTTTTCATGCCAGGGAAGAAGCGGTTCCCTTAGCAAAGGAAACATTCCAAAATCAAATATACTAACAAAACCATAGAACAAAATCTGAAATCCATTACATATTTTTAAAATATCTTGAAACTACAGTTTTGTCTCTTCCTCAATCCAAGTTTTTTGAAAAGTGTGTAATAGCACATCTTTTATGGTAGTTAAGGAATGATGCTGCGCTATGTGAAGGTAGGACCCATTAATGCTTAATTGCCCAGAGGATATAGGAGCAGGGTTATACCCTCAAAAGAGCAGAAGCTGTTGCAGGAATTGCAGAGGCCTAGAAGTAAAATGCCTTTTTAGATTGAAAACATCATGCAGAACCTGAATAGACACTAAGATACAAGAATGTTAACTGTTTGATTTGGTAGGTAACACTGATCTTATAGTTACTTTTAGTGTCCCTAGTCTGATTCTGGTTTCTTTGTGCTACAGTTGGATGTTCTGGTAAGATAACAGCTGTGGATAGTCCATTAATGAGATATTTTCATTTCCCCATACTCTGCACTCAGTGGCATGATAGTAAATAAAGCTTAAACTTGTTGTATGTGTTTATAACTTGGAGGGGTTTGTCTCAAAATTTTCAGCCAAAGATACCAGTATCAACAGTTCTCAGACAAGAATTTCAGCATTACAGACTGCACTATTAACATGTCTACTAGCCTAGAGCTTCCATTACTTTAAATGAATAAAGCTACTCCACAATTGCCACCAATATTATTGTAATCAGAATCTGGACTCTGTCTGATGCCGTGGTAGGTTCACGTACCAGTGGGAGAGAAGGGAAAGGAGGAGTGAATCACAACTCCTAAGTAATTCCCTTCCTAATTTAGGAGTATTTCATGTTCTTCGATTAGGAGCCTCACTTTCTGCACCATCAGTGAAGAGAGGCACCTCTGGAGGCAAACTCGGAGCATCCAAATTAGGAACCTGAATATTCCTCAATTTAGATGTTCCAAATCACTTTTAGGAAGGGTTCACCTACTTCTGTGGATTTAACTTAACACAGAGATCATCCTCCTGACATACACAACCTACAGTAGATGCCTAAAATAGGTCATGTGTCTTCCAACCATGCACGTTCCCAGAAAGCAGATCTTCCCTGAGCTGTTCAGTAGGACTGTGACTTATCTCTCACTCTGCTTCCAGTTGTTTATGTTTCACCACTGATGGTGAAGTACTCTATAACTGCTCAGGTTTATCTTGGCTCAGGTATAATTTCACTAAGATGCATTTGCTTAGGACTTAATTCAATCCACTGTGTTCACTGGTGCATCATCAGTGGTTCCTTCATCCACACTAGTGCAGGAGCAGAATGTTGTCCTTCAGGGAAGCTGTTCTGGACTGCACGTGATGCAGGAGACCTTGCCTCAGAAGGCAAAAGTGATGGATGCCAGTTATAAAACCTTATTTTCATTTATTGTTTCAAAAGCAGTGAAAAATCTAAAGTGAAGGCCTCCTCCTGTGTTCCAGTGCATCAGGTTTAGGCTGCTGTGAGTCTTCAGCTAAGCACATCCCTTTTTCAGTGTGGAGAAAATGGCTGAAAGAAAAAGCTCCCTCCTCAGGGTATTTTCATTGTCTATAAGGCAAGTCCTACTGAATTTTAACCCAGTCCTTGTTGTAATTTTGACTTGGCCGGCACTCTCTTTCACAGCATCCAGCAGCCGCTGGGAATAGCATCAAGCAGGGATCACCTCTAGAGGACAAGAAGTACAGACGTTGTACAGCTGAAGAGACTCGTAGATTTTACATGGACTTGGTGTTTAATTGGGGGCTATACAGACTTAATCCACAGTTCAGGGAATGAAAAAAAGCTATGCATAGTTGGAAAAACATACAGATTTCTTCATCTCTGCCGATCTCCAACCCAGCAAGACTGTACTCATGTAGTCCAAATCAGCTTTCCTCTTTTCCCACCCCCTCTAGCAGCCACTGCAAGGATGAATGCCTTGTCAGATGCTCACTAGGCATATAGCAATGTAACTCCTGTTGTTAGTTTCAGAAGAGAAACTACAGAGCAAGAACTGGCAGTTCACACAGTTGTAGAGCCAGCGGAGGACAGAGAGGGTGTCTTGGGGTGAAATAGCTCCTGCCTGAGGCTTTGTGGGGAGTAGGGTTACGGCAGCCACTGACTGAAGGGAGGATCTGTTGGCAGCTCAGTTATAAGGTGCCAGCACTATAGACAGCCAGACATACTCAGAGGAGTACTCCACTTTCCTGTGGTGGTAGAGGAGCACCCTCACAGCCATATGATGTGCAGCATCCACACATCAGTTAGATCAGGGGAGGCAGTTTGCAATAAATCACTGCTTCACCTTCTTGCACTCCGATTTCCTCTCATGCACTAGCCCTGTTACTTGCAGGGGAATAAAGGAAACTACACCATTAGCTGTGGGAGGGGTGGCTTTGGCAAAGTTTCTGTCTGAACAGTTTCTGAAGTCTAAAACGGCAGTTCTTGGCTCTGAAACATAAAGAAATAAAAAAGTTACTTCTGACTCAAAACAGACAGCTTGACGGGCCTCCATTTCACACAGCCTATGGAAGATTTTAGTTTGGTTTCTGTGCAGAACGAAAAGCTGATCTCTAGCCCTACTACTTCATGACCTATAGGATTGCTCCCTAGCCAGGCTGCTTAGCAGGCAGTTTCCAGGACTGGCATCTGTGAAAAGATGTCCAAGGAGTGCCCTGAATGGTGGAACTTTCAGGGAAAGATTTGAAAAGCTTGGAAAGCAGGCTTTCCATTTGGTGGCCTAAATTATGAAGCCGTAAGTTACACTTCTGAGCACACAGAGTAAGTAGAGAGTGTTTTCGTTTCCAGCTGAGGAAACTAAAAATCACAGGTTCACACATTCTTTCTTTGCACTACTAGACTCATAGTAACTAGAAAAGTTGGTCTTGCTTGAGAAGGAATTTAATTCAAGTAGCTCCATTCAAACCAAAACAAAACTTTTTGCCAGAAAAGCAGTGCTCTAAAGCTGCCTGTCCCAAAGGAGACATTAATCCTTTAGGTCTAATCCTTCATTATACCTCGTGATTTTTACATTGCCACAGGATCCTCCTGAAATCAGTGCAACATTTCTTACCCGCTGATAATGCTGTAAAACTGCTAAAACCTCCAAATTGTGAGTCTTACTGGATTAGAAAAGGGGTAGGAAGCTATATATTTAAAAAATGCAAAAGATGGGAATACTAGCGTGTCATGCAGAAACATTAAGATGTTTATTTCTCCCCTGATGTTAATAAATAATTTTTAAAATTGAATAGCAATAGCTAAAGAAAGCAGTAGCAAACATGTATGACATTACAGTGTATTTAAAAATATGGTGGAACACAGCATACTCTTTTTGTAGATAATTGAAGGAGAAGCCATAGTTTACGGTGAGATGTTAATGATAGGCTTCAGATCACTTAACTTTAATCACCTGAAGTGTAAACATGTAATCTGAGTTAGTCTATGCACTTGTTATAGATAATAAAAGGAGAGTAACATCTACAGAAGACAACATATCCTAGTCTAAAATGGGTGCAAAGCCTCAGGGTTGAGGTGCCCTTCTGAAGGTATCTTTCCTTCCCTGCTGTCGAGGGAGCCCAGATAGCAATCCTAGACCAGATATGCATTTCATGTGATTAAGAGAGGTGGCTTAGCCTACACATATAGGATTCCCATGTTGTTCAGAGCCCAAGGAAAATGGAGAGGAAAGCAAGTGAACCAACTTTGCTGGTGTGTGGCTGAAGGGGTGAGGCTGGAGGTCCAGGTCTGCAGAACACTGTGGTGACAAGTGACCAAACCTGTAGACCTCAGAGAGTTTTCAGCTGCTGGATGCTCAGCTAGGTCAGCATTTGGCAGCTCGCTGCTGACAGTCTCCCTCAACAAATCTTGTGCCACTCTGGATCGGTGTGAACAGGGAAAAACTGCTATATGAAAAACCAGCCATGGCCTCTGGGCCTCACAGCATTAGAATGGTTCTTCCTGACAGCTTCAACCACACTAGATTACAAGCAATTAATTCAGCAAGCTGTAAAAATAGAAATATCCATGTATTGAAGCACTGTTCATTTAAGAAAACAATGCTATACTTTTCAACATCATAACATTTTTAATTATTCTAATTCTTCCCTTTTCCAGAAGCCCTATTTATTATTGATAAATAATAAACTGTGATAAATATTATATTAATTATAATTTATAATTAATATAATTATATAATTCACTAATATGAAAATTAATATAAGAATATAATTTATATTATTATGTAAATTTATTATTTATAATAAATATAAATGTTTATTATTGATAAATAATAACTGTGATAAATAGAATGGTGTTTTTACTTTCTAAAGCTAACTAAGAAAAAATGGCTATCAGGCAAACAAATCTGTTTATAACAGTATTTGAAATTTTAGACAAAGGGAAGATTCCGCTGCCTCAAGATCATCTATTTTTTTTCTCCTTATTAATAATATGCTTTTGTCACTGATATTGACTAATACTCTATATCTTCTCTTTCACCATTTAATTTTAACCACATTTCCTTTCAGAGGCAAATAGAGATTCCTCTCTGTTGTGGTGTATTTGTAGTCTTCCACGCACCCTTTTGCAGTGCAGCAAGCTTTTCCTTCTCTTTGACCTTTATAATTCTCTATGTTTACCTTTATATTACACAGGCAACCAAATTTTCAGCACCTTCCCAAGAATATTAAAGCCAAGTTTAATAGTCATCATCATTAGGGAAATATTCTTTTCTCTTAAAACTGCATTTTTTTTCCATTCTCATTTTCACCTTGGCTCTTTAGAGCCTCTCAGGCAGCTGGAGTAATTCCTCTGACGTTGCCTTGAGATACAAAAATGTAATGGTATATACATAGCTTGAGCAATTTCAGATTCTGAGTTTGTTTGGAAATTGCAATTTTATTTGCCCTTCTGTGCACAGACTTCTGTATTTCTTCCCAATTTATCCCTAAACCTTTTTTGGTTCCCGACTGCTGAATTCCCTTCAGTCTGTAACAAGCCTTCAGGCAGCCAAGTTATCAGCACTATATTCATTTTTTTCCCCAATGTTGTTTTAGCAGTGCCGTGAGATTTATCAATGAGGCGGCTCAGCTTGGCCATATTCCAGTGGATGCCCTTGAGCACAGGCTCTTAATTTTCTTCCTCACAGTAAACTGTTCAGATCCATATTTTGTTGTTTAAGACATTTGGAATAGTTCTGTTTTCTAGTAGAAAAACAAATTACAGTAATTACAGTAGTAAAACTATTTTAACTGGTGTGGAATAATTTGACTCAAAACCAAGTGAAATGTATCTGTGACTCCTCTCTACATCTCTACCTGT
Source organism: Coccyzus lansbergi (assembly GCA_033558105.1). Lineage (NCBI taxonomy): Eukaryota > Metazoa > Chordata > Aves > Cuculiformes > Coccyzidae > Coccyzus > Coccyzus lansbergi. Next base: position 283,864 of record JAUMJK010000420.1, on the reverse strand, counting down.
ATTTATATGTTATACTACCTGGTATGTGCACGTCAGTCTGTGTAATACATGAATAAAAAACAGATATATTTTTTTAAAGTATATAAATGCAACTCTAGCTTTGCATAGCATATCAATGAACTGACATGAGGCTAGCAATATGCTAGATATGTTTCTATTTTTGCAAAGTCCAAAGATACCTTCCTAAACTTTTTTATAAGCCTCCCAATGCCAGTAGCCTCCTCATGACCTCTCCTCCTCCCTGCTCTCATGAAGTTGCATTGCTGCACTACGAGGCCTAGGGAGACCTACGGGTCTGCAAAGAGACTTCAGTATCTCTAATGTGTAGAGGTTTGTTGGGTCCCAGTTCAAGCCTCAATCTGCAGTGCATATGTGTGTGGGGAAAGTCCACTGATTTTAATGAAGCTGGTAAAGCTCACAGAAGTGTGTTTGTTCGAAAACTTGGTTTCATGAAATGAAGAATATGCCATGGAAATTATCAGTGTGATGCTCAGCAGGACCATGATGTTCAATGTGTAAATTGTGTCCCTAGCCTTTTGGGGCTCCAGCTAGAAACACAGCAGGGCAAACCCCTTATCTAATCTGAGTATGTCACTAACAGGTGATTTTAAGCAGCTAAACAATCACAGTGTTTTAAAATCAACTCTCTCCCAGTTTCTAAACCACCAGTGTCTGCAGGTGCTATATATACACTTTCCATTCTCACTGATGGTCGATGTTGCAGGGCTTGGTCCATACGAAAGGAGTAAGAACCTTCTCACCTGATGTTATTCGGCAGCCATTCCAAAACAGCAGCAGGTGGAGGGAGGTGATTCTGTCCCTCAGCTCCATTCTGGTGAGACCCCACCTGGAGTACTGTGTCTGGTTCTGGAGCCCTGAGCACAGGATAGGCATGGACCTGTTGGATAGGATCCAGAGGAAGGCCACAAAAATGATCAGAGGGATAGAACACCTCTCCTATGAGGAAAGGCTGAGGGAGCAGGGCTTGTTAAGTGTGGAGAAGAGATGGCTTCGTGGAGACCTTATAGCAGCCTTCTAGTACTTAAAAGGGTCTAAGAAGAAAGGTGAGGGCAGACTTTTTATCAGGCCCTGTTGCAACACGACATGGGATGCTGGTTTTAAATGAAAAGAGAGTACATTTAGACTAGATAAAGGAAGAAATTTTTTTATGATGAGGAACAGGTTGCCCAGAGTAGGGATAGATGCCTGGAAACATTCGAGGTCGGATTGGATGGAGCCGTGAGCAGCCTGATAAAGTTGAAGATGTCCCTGCTCACTGTAGGGTGGGTGGACTGCATGACCTTTAAAAGTCCCTTCCAACCAAAACCTTTCTGTGATTTTATGGATTAATCCTTCCCTGGAGAATGATGCCTGTCTCTTTCCCAGAGTGCAGAGGAACCTGCATGATGTCTTAAGCCTGATTAAGCTAGCCAACACAAACCTGGTTTAATTCAGCTAAACACTGAAGCACAGGCACAAATCCATCGGTGCTCATCTAAGCACATGGGTTTGCATTTCATTCAATCATCAGCCAGTCATACATTCAGGGGCTAGGATGGTTTATTTTGCTAGGACCTTTGAAACAGACTTTAGGTCTAGACAATGTAGTCAATGGCTGTTCAGTACACCTTGTTTGTATACTGCAACCATGCCCATGAGAGAAAGCTAAACTAACCCTCTGCATTAAAAAAACTATATATAATACATTATGAAAAATATCTTTCTCTTGAACTGTATTTTCAAATTGCCCATGTATCATCAGTATCCATGTATCATGAATCATGGCTCAAGAATAATCTGAACTTATTCAAGATGTCTGAATGTTATAAAAAATGGACATCTTGAAAACTTGACACATTTCAGCCAAAACAGTGGGATAAAGACATATGAAAAAAGGAGTTTGGAGTGGAAACTCTTAAGCAGCCTTAACCACAATAGTCAGGAGTGTTAATGATAATTAGCCCATGAATGATTTTCAAAACACTGGAGGATTTTTTACTTACTAAATTGAAAGTACAGGTTGCAGTTCTTCTCTTCTTCCTGTCTATTTCATAAAGTTGATTTTCCTTTCTTAAAGCATTTATTATGCAGGAGGCCCTTAAGCATGAAATGAAATCCCACTGACTTTACAGCCTCTCGGTGAAGCAAATGTGTGTAACCATCACATTCATCTCTTACCTTATAACTCTTTAGTACTCTCATTACAGTTGAAGCCAAATACTCACTTGACAAAGCAATAGTCATTACTGTGCTGCTTTGTGGTCTGCTTCTCTACTCCAGCAGATTGTATGTCTTCCTTCTTCAACATCTCAGACACCTGAAAAACCCTGTTGCTTTTAATCTATCTCTTTGATCTCTTCTGTCATGTTACATCCTGAACTAGTGGTACTGTATTACATGCAAAGAATTTCCATTTTTGAAGTTTAATTACCTGGTGTTAAAATTACTTTGGACAAGATTTTTAAAACTATCTTTGAGTGAATCAACATCACATTTTTTGTGTCATAATTTGATACAAAACTGTATTATGCTATTTAATTATCATAATCACTAGCGTTTAAAATTAGAATTATAAACCAACACTGGTTCAGGTGTTAAGTCATATAAGCCAGAGAAGATTAGGCTAACTTGCTTTCCAATATACAATTTCCCCTTTATATTCTATACGTACAGGTTAGCTAATAGTCCTGCTAATAGATAGTTTGGATTTTAAACTGTAGTAGCTCTGTTTATTAATGGGAGTTATTCCTAGCTTCCACTGGCATGAGATCAGAATTAGACTTCCTATCTAAATCTATATATTATTTGGCCAGAAGTGATGTAGCAAAAGTAGATCAGTCTGGATGCTATGAACTAAACGAATTCTCTAGGAGAGAATTTTTTGTTTCAGTGAATCAAGTTTGTAATGGAATCAGTACAAACAGTAAAAGTCTCAAGTATGCATCAAGGATAGAATCTGAGTCCATTGTCAGCCGTAGTTGTGTACAGGAGTGCATTTAGAGGAGTAAATTCAGATTACAGTGATTGCTGCTTCTCTAATTGACTGTACTGATCGGGTACGAAGTCTTAAATTACAATGATTGATTTCCAAAAAGTTCATGAATGGAATCACTGCTTATGTGGGACTATTTGCTATAGGGTTTGCAAGAGTGTTTTGTGTTAAATTGGATTTTTAAAAAAGAACAGAAATAAATAATAATAAATCACAATAAATGTATTTCCTCAGAGTCACTTTTCTGTGAAGAAAGGAGCTGCAGCCTTGGGTATTGGTACAGATAGCGTGATTCTGATTAGATGTGATGAAAGGTAAGTAAAGACAACAAGTAGAGCTCTTTTTATCAGTACATGGAAGATTTTGAGGTGCCCAGCTTAGAGAGAGTACATAGGATACAGTTAACAGTTGGTATGATTCTTTGTAGTGCTGTCATCTTTAGCAATCTTGCACTGATTTATCCTGCATGAAGAACTGGCTCTGCCAGTAGCTTCATTATGAGTCGGTTTTTGAAGCTCAAAAAAAACCTTAAAACTTCCCTTCCTCAGGGATTTTTGATATTTCTTTTTTTTTTTGTCATCTTGAAGCGAGGCAAGAAGTACAACTAACAGTCATTCTTTGCACATTATGCCATGAAATGAAGAAGCAGCTTGTTTTGGTCAAAATGGAGCCTTTAGACACATTTTGATCCATTAAAATTAACGTTATTGGGCCTTTTAAAGCAGTAAAATATTGATATGCATTTGCTAATGTAATTCTATTACTTCATGCTCCCACCATCCTTCTCAGCTGGACTGCATTTCCCCCAGTGCCCTTGATGGGGACACCATTGTGATGAGATATGGAGACGAGGGTCATGGCAGCATAGTGGGCAGTGTAGGCCAAGGAGAAGCACGGCCTATGGCAAGGAGCAGCACAGCAAGCACCTACAGGTCCCATCAGCAGTACAAACCCAGTGGTAGATGATAACTTATTATTTAACTCATCCAACTAAAGGTTTTGCTCCTCTGTGAAAACTCATTTGAGAAAGCAAAGGAATATTAACAAAATCAAAATGATCTGATGAAGATTTTCAGTTTTAGGGAAGATGTGCTTTCTATGGGAGAAAAAATAACAGAATGATCCTTACCAATTCTGCTGAGAAGCTTTTCAATAGAACATGCTCTTACTGTGAGTCCCAAATATCATTGTTATAAGATTCAAAATTATCTATGGCTCTAGCATAAATAGAAATTTTCACTGCTATCAAAATACTCTGCTTCTACAGTAAAAGAAGGGTATCAACTATGCAATTTACAGTGCTAATCATAGTACCTGCATATTGACCTATGTGCTTGTTAACAAAAGACTGAGCATACCTTGAAGAGGAATTAATGACAATGTCAACACAACCAGCACATCAAAATAAACCTCCAATTGTTTGTATTCACTGAACACAGGCATGGATCAATGCATTCATGTCTTCTTTTCTTCTGGTGCAAATTCAGTGTGATGGTTTTCTGTGAGGACCACAATGCTTGCCCTACCCACCCTGAGATATACAGGAGGATTACTGTGTGCTTACCAAATCCCAACAGATGCCAGCAGGACAAAGCAGACTGCACAGGATGTGGAGAGGATCCTCTGTGGAGATGTGGACCTGTGGGAGGGTGAAGGAGCACCACCAGATCTTTTTGATGTTTCCAGCATGTCCAAGGACACTTTTTGGTGGCTGTTCCCCATCCTGACCCACACCCACCAAGTGTTCCTTGATTTGCTGTATCATTCGACTATGTAAACATGTGGTAGATTTCAAACCAGGAGAACATGCAGAAAATTATGGTCTTGCTCATATCCTAGACTGGACAACCATATATTTCTGTTGCCTCTTTTACTACCATACAGTCATCTTGGTAGCAATAGCATATGACCAGTAGGTTTGGGGTCAGAACAGTACTGCATACTGTGCAGCAAGTGAAAATTGTGTACAGATGTGGGCAATACCAGAAGACTCAGATGCTGATACTTAGTCTATCATCAGTGTCCTTTTTCCTGCTGATTGCTCCTTGGTAAAACTTGGCATATTCAGCATGACCAGAGGCTGGGTAATCATTGTCATGTTAAAAAAATATGGTAATGAAGGGTTCTGCCTAACTCGGAGTGTGTGTATGCACCTGTTTAGTAGCTTAAATATCTTTGTTAGGAGGAGGAACATTGCCTTCCATTGGTATATTTTTTTTTTCCTTTATTCTTGTAATGATCCCAGAAACAGTTTTTGAATATAAGATGACTACTGCCTTTCCCTGAACATGTCATGTAACTGCTATTTTGTGCTTCAGTAAAGGCTTGCGGGTTTTGGTTTTCTTTAATAGCAACAGGAAACAGGGCTTTAGTGATAGAAAAAAATGCGTCCAACTATATGTAAAACTGGAAAAGTCCTTCAAAGTACACATACACATAAAAATCTAAATAGATAACACCATCCAGTTATGAATTTGTTCCTGTAATGTGGGGAGTTGTCGTTTCTATTGATGTTGCGCATACTCTCTTTCTTGTGCTAGTAGCTTTCTAGCTAATCTTGCTTGTGTAAAGCAAAGAAAAATCCTCACTATTCAGGATCAGCACTGCTTTGCCTTACATGTATTTCATTTACAGAATTTCATAAATTAGCCTTCAAGCTTCATATGGCTGAGTCTGAATCTCATGTGAGTGTTTCATATTAAATGTGTTGCAAACACAGTATACATGCAAATGTCCTGAAAACGCATTTAAATAGTCCATACTGGTAGCTTCTTCCCATGTCCTGCTCCAAGCAAATGCAAACAAATAAAGCACTAAAATGAGGAATAGTCACCCTGAAACGACTTCATCCCTTGAATAGAAACATGGAAATGTCTGCTTACATCAGAACTGAGTCGCACTGTTCAAGGACATGCAGCTCAACCAGGATTTTTTGTGCCTGCTGAAAGGGAACCCTGGGATTTGTCATCCAGTGAGCTTCTTGGGACTCTGGGCTGAGCCTGTCCCTGGAAGATATTTCCAGGCTGTGATGTCAAAAAGGATCAGGAGGCTCCATGCAGCAACATCAGTCTTTAATGAGATAACTGCTGTCAGTTACCATCACCATATTGATGCAAATTGACTGACAAAATAATTAGGGTAAGAACTCAGACTAGTGGTCAGAGTCTTTCTGTGCTCTTAAGTGCTGTGTAGGGCTTGGGGGGAAAAAGTCATTCTGTTCCTTATTTGGGTTTCCTATTAAGTAAGGAAGTAACAGTAAGAGCTGATTTCATGATCAGATTTCTAATAAAACTCTCTTTTGCTCCAGAGGGAAAATGATCCCGTCAGACCTTGAAAGAAGAATTCTTGAAGCCAAACAAAAAGTGAGTTTACTAGCATTGCTGCTTCCAAAAAATAAAAACCCCAAGAATTATACAGCTAGTTTTACTTTCCTTGATAAAACAACATAGACTTGCCTCTTAATTTCTGATTTACTTCTCAGAAATGTAGGCTGGCAATTACTGAGACAAGAGTTGCTGAGAAGATATGTTTACAGTTACTTTATAACCTCCGTGAGCTATTTGGCTTTTTAAATCTGTTCCTCTGCATAACATCCTCTTTTTTGATATTACCAGCCTATGATGCAGTTCCTCACTGGATATTGGTAAAACAGAGTAATAATTTGGGCAATTTGTATATATTTTAACAGATTAAAAGTGTTCCTCCTAGTCATCAAAACAACAAAAGAGAAAGTAAAATTCCTGCATCTCTAAAAATGCAATTTTGCATATGTTCATTACATTTAAAACAGCAGATTAAAGCATACAATCAGTTTAGTCTGGTGCCTTCAACAACATATTTGTAAATAATCACAAGAAACACAGCATTCAAAGTCATTAATAACACAAATCTTCATGAAAATCTTACTTTGTCTAAGAAAAGCAATAAGGTAGGTGAAAATAAAAGGCAGCATGGCAACAGAGTACCACCCAAACCTGCTGACCATGGATTTCACTTTGCAGAGGAAAATTTAGATATTTTTGATTACTTATGCCCTAGTTCTGCAAAACACATAGCCACTTTGTTGCTCTGAGCAGTACTGCTCATTAAATCAAGAGAACTACAAATTAATTTTAAATTAAATGGTGGTATAAATTATGGCACGTGGCAGACAGTGAATGCTCCTTTGCAAGGCACAGCTTTTGGGAGAGGGAATCCAAGAGGTGGTCCCTGACCTCCATGGAGATTACTGTCTCCCTACTCTGCACAAGGAATGTGACTGGAGGTGAGCCCCACGTGCACTTCATGCACTGTGGTACCTGGGTGAGGTTTGTTTTATGCAACATCATGTGGAGCAGACCTTTTCCTTTCAGGCAGGTGACATTGGGTACAATTAGAGTTCTGAGTCCTTGCCTGTTTCATCTATCCTAATAAATAAAGGATGCTGGTTTGGAAGTTTGCTGCCACCTTACGGTAAAAACTATAATATCACCTGCATTTAAGTTAAGAAAACCAGTGTAATGTGGCAGGGATGTTATCTAGGAGACACTTGTGAGCTTATTGTGGAAGCAGCACCAGAGCAGTCGAGGCTGCAGTGAGTCCGACTGCAGCACTCTCACCTTGCCAGATATTTTCTCTGTGCTTTCTTACAGGGATTTGTTCCTTTTCTGGTGAGTGCCACAGCTGGGACAACAGTGTACGGGGCATTTGATCCCCTCATAGCTATTGCTGACATCTGCAAGAAATACAAAATTTGGATGCACGTGGATGTGAGTATCATCTTAGATGGGGAGCTGGATTACAAGCATATTAGCAATAATTTACTCATATTGGACAGTGTCATCTTGTACAAAACCTGTTGTATTTGTTTCCTGTAATTAAGTCTAACATGCCATGCCTCTGAAAGACTCAGATCAGGGGGGCATTTTAGAAGCTGTGACTATGTGGTACTTTTAGCAGCTGGGACACTTAAGGTGACCTAGTTTGAGTGCTTTTGACTTTCAGTTTTATCTTGAAATGCTGTGATGCAAGGAATACATGAGAACAATCCTGAGCACTGTCTGAGCTTCTGCATCAGCTGCAAAATATATACATAAGAAAAAAGCTAAATTTGTCTGTAATAAAGTACTGCAATTTGCTGAACAGATTAATGTAAATGCTGGAGAAATTTATCAGATTGGCCACTTTGTCTGGGCTCTTGCCAATAAATCTTTCTGAAGTATCATCTTTCAGCCCTAGAATGCGTTTTGTGTCATTTTTGCAAATCCTTTCTCCGAAAAGGCTTGATAGTTATATTTCCACAGGGCTGGGTATTTTGCTTTTGGATTACTGTGTCAGCCAAAATCACACTAATTCAGAGGAAGAGTTTGTATGTACCTTATAATACTTCTCAGTCACATTAAACACCTGCTTGTCCTAGATCTCTGTCTGCAAAAGTAGATGAGTAGGGGGCAGAAAGTAGTGATCTGAGATATGATGGAAGTTCACCGGAGGACCTAAGATCCTGGTCTGGTTTATTATCGTCACTTAGTTACTAAAAGACAAAAGGCAGCTTATGCAGAAGCAGCTCTGCGAAGTCATTAATTACAGTGTGGGGCAGCCCAATGTGTCAGTGTCAGGGATTTGGCAAGGGAGGGGTTAGCAGACAGTAAGGGTTGACACTCAGATTGCAAGATATAAACCACTGCTTTCAAGCTTCTGGAAGAAAACTGTTAGTTCAACTAATGCCTCAGGCTACATCTGCCTGGTCGTTTTGGAACATGCCACATCATCAAGTAGAAAGAAGGAGCCCCAAACTGGTGTGAACACATAGATGTCATCACAGAGAAATGCAGAGTTCTCCTCTCATTAAGATAATTTGTCTTGCCTTCTAGGGAGCGTGGGGTGGCGGGCTCCTGATGTCAAGAAAACACAAATGGAAGTTAAACGGTGTTGAAAGGTATGATTTATTAATGTTAATTAAGCATTAAGTTTATTAAATCGATTGTAACACACGATTACCATAGCAATGTTTATAAATAAAAATATACATTATCTCCAAGATGCTGCATGGAGAAATTATGCAAAGTGTTCTTCCAGTTGAGGTAGCATTGCTGTGTGTCTTTGCTCAGCACTACACTGGTGTGGCACTTTGTTTCATAGTACAAACAGCAGATATTTCTTGTTTGCATTTTCATTCCTTCCAGCACACATGTGCAGCTCCAGCGTGGTTTCTGCAGCATCCACTGATTCAGTGCCCAACCTGAATTAGCAATTGCATTCATCTAAGAAATGAATCTTGGAGGTCTGGCATGCTGAAGCCTAAGTATAAAAGGTGGATGCATTTGCAGTTTGGATAGTTGTCCTGGCAGTCACTAACCACTGCTCTGTCACTTCTGGAGAGAACATTCCCCCTCCGGGCTTTGTGAACGACATCTTCGTAAATCTGTGCCTGGATAGGCATGGTAGCAGTCATGAACTCATGAACATTGCACATACACACAAATAAATGTAAGTGCTGCTAGTCCAGTTCAGAGTCTGGAAAGACTGAATTTAAACTTTCAAACAGCTGCTTATTCAGAAACGTTTAGTTAAGCTGAGGAACTCCTTGCCATAGGGTGTTAAGATTTGCGTGTGTTCAAGGGAAGACAAAATTTGGGACTTCTGTGAGCCACAAATTATTAGAGGCTTAGAAAATATTTGGGGGAAGGTTGTGTATGCTTTCCCTGTTTTGTATTCTTCCCAGACGTGTATTTGGGCCACTTACTTAGAGACAGTATACTGGGCTAGATGGAGTCACTCTCACATTTGTGTATTTTCTGAAACTCATGCTGGTGGGGAGTAAATTATTACTTCAGTTCACCTTTTTTGTCTCTAAATTGAATTGCTGTTCCTTGCCAATTAAAATTACAAACAACTTCCTCATCCTGTTCCTGAAGATAAGAAGGGTGCCTTGATGATTTGGTTCCTTTCTCATATATCTCACATGCAAAATTTGGAAAGCAGCCAATGGTTCTATGAATTCAATTTGGTTAAAGACTGCCTCCAGCACTCCAAAATTAAATATTGTGCATTTAAAAGGATATACATCCAAATATCCAGCAAGTTAGAAAAATCCACCCAGTTGCTTGTGACGACAGAGTATAAAAAAATGAGTCTGTCTCCCAAATTGCTGTCCAAATTCTGCTGGAATGAGAAGTTCATGTTGAATCTATACTGGAGAATTTTCCAAGTAATACACTTTAAGACCAGATCCCCAGTGGATTTTATCTAGTGCTTCGATAAGCAATGTCTCCATATGTTTGGCAATGAATTAATGAAATTTGTCATTTCCAATGCGATTCCTCTTCCTAATGGACACATTGGCTCATTCCAGCTTGTCCAAATTTCAAATATTTGTACTTTTAGAGGGGACTTGGTAGACCCAAATTGCATGAACATTCCGGTTTTCACTTTAGATACTAGAGTACAAGCCAGTCATTACAGGTCTGGATAGAACAGAAGGTTTTGCTCATATTTTATAGAAGAGAAAGGGACAAGGAGGGAGCATTAGATGGAGCTAGGTGTGCTCTGAGTACTCTCATCTTTCTGGTAACAGACAATTCTGTCTAAGGCAGGAGGAGTTGCAAGACCATCCACACACAGCAGATTTCAAGCTGCTCCAAGGCACCCTGAAGGGACCACATTGCCTGGTGTCTGGAGCAGATCAGTCTGGCCCCTATCAGTTGCTCCAGTCTGGTGTCCCTCTCACAGAGGCTTGAGCAGGGAGTTGGCAGCTATGTGAGAAAACCACGCTTGCAGCTGAAAGAGTGCTCCCATAAATGATCTGGGCATGCTTCCCAGGTCTGTAGCTGGTCAGTGGATGCACCTCAGTCTGTTTTTGATGATGGCTGAGGACCAAATTCTGCCAGTCCTGAGTATCTCATGTAATCCATTGAAAACTCTAAAGGAAAACTGCTCTTCTTGGGGTTTTTTTCTGTCTGTGACCCACAGCCAAAAAATCCCATAGGTGAATGTGAGATGCCTTAAAAAAAATACGTGGATCTATATAGATTTTTCTTTATATATAGATTTTATCTGAGTTGGCAATTTCATCAAGCACATACTGATGAATGAAACCCAGAATAACTGATAATAAATGAAAAATGGTGGATTTTTATTTTACATAATTATTTTTTGCTGTAGGCAATCAGGATGCAATTAGGGAAATAAATAACCTTAGACTAAATTAAATGGTTTGGGCACATAATTAACATCTGGATGTGGTTAGGATATAAAACTTTTACTCGAGAAAATCTGTACCACTATTATTATCTGGAAGTCTTTTAAAGAATTTCTGCCTGATTCTGCATAGGCACAGATAAAAGTTTAAATGTGTGATATCAAAGGAAAATCATAGACCTGAATGCGTGTTCAGAATCATTAGCTTTGGTGTTGCAATCAGATGACTGACTCTGAGCTGATTAAAAGCTGCCAAATACTCAAAACCCAAGCCAAGTGGCCAGATGTTGCCTGTGGAAGACTGTTCCCTACAGATTTTGCATCAGACACTTCCATAGTCCCATTTAGATAGCAAAGAAGAAAGCACAGAAGTGGTGCCTAGTGTCCATGTAAATTTTGGAGTTGCTTGCTTTGAAGGAGTAAAAGAAATTTGGCAACAATTTGATAAGGGGATGCTTAAACCCCTAATGCTGTCTCCAGTCCTACAAAGGAAAATATTACCAGATTCCAACATGCGTAACTCTGTTCCTATAGATCTTATCTACAAGTGTGTCCTGGGTCCTTTACACTTTTACATACCCCAGCTGATTGATCTATACTGTCAGAACTCAAATCACTGCCCTACGTGAAATCCTGTGCGCTATGCATCCTTGGCAGCCTGCCAAATAAGACACAAATGTATACATCTATCAGCTAATCAGCACATGTAATGATAGTAATTAACAAATAGCCAGTCGAGCATAACACAAAATTAAAATAATAAACTGGACAGTCTTCTATTCAGTCCTCTCCACAGTCTCTTCTCTAAGCTGTATTGTAACAGGACCCTGTTAGTTCACAAGATCTATGCTGATATCATTTTAGCAGCGCACATGTCTTGAATGGAGGCAGATTAGTTCTGTGTTTGTTCCTATCATAATTTTGGACCCAGTCCTTTAGTAGTGTGAGTTATCAAAGCCAAGCTAAAATTTAAGGAGCTATCAAATTTATCATCAACAGAGCAATGAGAAAAATTACTTTGGACCAGGTTTTCTAAGTCACTTGGACATTGAGAATTTCATTGGAATCAATAGGAGGGAATATGGTAGCTTTCCAGCTTCTTGTCTGTATCTTCTATCAGCTGGTGACTTTAGGAAGTTCATCAGTCAGGTGTGTGTTTTATGAAGTTTGCCCGATATTTATGAAGTATAGATGACTCCCTAGAAAATTGAATTAGTGTGTAGGGAATTGCCCTGCGGTAAGTTGCCAGAATTGTCATCCAAAACTCAACTAGAGTGGATTAGGTCCATTATGAAGGCATCACTTTCATAATATCTGCCATGATTGTCTTTAGCTTTGCTTGCTCAGAAGAAGAAAAATGTGCACATTACTACATGTTAATTATTATTCTTATTACTAAATGTCTCCATAGCACAGTGTCTGAATTTCATGTGGTTTGCTATCCTAGGGCCAATTCAGTGACCTGGAACCCTCACAAGATGATGGGCGTCCCACTGCAGTGTTCGGCCCTGCTAGTAAGAGAAGAGGTATGTCCCAGTGTCCTCACTTCTGACATTCTGCTTCTGAAAATCCTGGTTTTTTCCCTCACTGACTGCCACAGCTAATATTCACTAATGTGTTGATGTGTAAAAGTAACTGAGAAGTAGACCTCTGATTATATGATCAGACTGTGACTGCAAAAGGAATTAAAGCAGTTGTCTAGCAGAAGTGATAGATCCAATTAATGGCAGTGTCCTATTAGGATGGGTGGTATGCTATACATGCAACATGACATTTTGTCCAGAATGTAGATATCGCTGCACTTTTTCAACTTTTATGATGGAGATTTCATCCCAGCTCTGATCCATATATCCACTCCAGGGCACATAACAATAAAAAGGGAAGTCACTTGTGATAAAAAGGCATTTCATTTAGTACTAGAGTTTGAATTATCCTTCAAGCCTGTAACATGCGTATAACCATCAGTTACTGGGATAGCTGCTATACAACTGCCACTTACTAGATCAGCTGTCAAAAAGTTGATTGCTGTTTTGCAAACAGCTGTACAGCAGATTGCATACAAAGTGGTTGCACTTAGGAGAAGAGAAGCTGGATTTATTTGCCTTTTGGGTCAGTTTCCTGAGACAAATCCTCCCTGGTTGAAGTCAGTACCATCCTTGACCTCTGGTGAGAACAGATGGCTCAGATTAACAGCAAACCAATTTTATTCCCTCTTGTTTTACTATTTCAGTTTTGAGTTATAGATGAAGATTAGACTTGATGATAAACATCCAAGTTTTGATTCTTCTTGGACTGGAAATTGCAATGTTAGGCAACAGCCCTAAGGTTAAACTTGAACTTGGTTGAGGACGTAACTGGAGTCAGAATATGACTCTCTGCATTTCGCTTAGAAAGCTAAAAAGAAAACCTCATGCTTTCATGAGCCAGGTTTCTTCACCTTGTTGGCTTCTGATCCTCCCACAGAGCTGCCTCTCAAAACAATTATCTTGTAACTCAGAAATATCCCTAGCTAGCTGTTTAAAACCATATGCTTTTCTGCCTGTTCAGTTTTCTATACCACTTAATCCTCCAATCTGCAGCTGAGAGCTTTGCAGGAGAGAACTGTGACTACAAAGAAAGAAAACAATGAGAATCAGAATTTCAGAGGCCAAAACAATTAGAAAAGTGATGTGATCTTATTTACATTAGTCATCAAATTGGCTTGGTCTGACTCAACCAGAAAAAAAAGCCTTTCAAGTAGCATAGGAAAAGGAACCAGAATAAGGAATAAAAAGCAAGATCCAAAAATGAATTTATGCATAATGATGCTAAGAAGCACAATGTCCCCCTTTTTTTAAAAAATGCCTTGGCTCTGGAGTGGACTAAACATTGTTGGTTCAGGTACCAGGGTGTCCTGGGTATTGAATAGGATATGAAAAACAGTCCGTTGAGCAACTAAACCTGGTTTTGTCCTTTCTTTCATCTTCCTTTTGCACTTGGACACGTATTCCACTGAATTAGGACACTTGTAATTTTTCACCCAAAGCAGCCCTCAAAACAGTGGTCACATCTGTGCCAATGTCTTTTTTTGTGTGTCTTTGTTTCTGTAAGGGATTGATGCAGAGTTGCAATCAAATGCATGCTTCCTACCTCTTTCAACAAGACAAGCACTACGACCTGTCTTATGACACAGGAGATAAGGCTTTGCAGTGTGGACGGCATGTTGATGTCTTCAAGCTGTGGCTGATGTGGAGGGCAAAGGTAGGACTGCCTGCAGTATATGTATTTAAATTAAAATAACACACACCAGATACAGGGTTTTTTTCCATAATCATCATTTTAGAGAATATCTGACCTGAATTACCCATATATAAGATGAAAGAAAGAACATTATTATTATTTTATTTTCTTTTTTTTATACTTTTAACAATTTAGCTTCAAAGCAGCACATATGATTTTGGAACTTGAACTCCATGGCTTTGCATAGCATTTGTTTTGTGTAACTGTAGCAGTCTAATAGCATAAATCATATACCTAAGAATGTAGTTACAAAGATTTCTGGAAATGTTTTAATTGTATTCAGAAATTAAACATGTCAGATCAAGACTGGGATACCTAGTTTAATTGCTTGTAGTAGATATTAAGTCATCTTTTGAAGGAGTAGACGAAAACTCCTAAAAATGTATTCTTTTGGAAATCTGAAAACACCAGCTCTAATGATTAATGCATCTGCATTTGTACAATGTTGCTAAGAAATTCTTCTATATATTTATCCAGTCAGTTATGTCAGTTTGCCTCAGGTGTGTTCAGAGGAGATGACATTAGTGTTTTCATTTCCAGAAAGCCTTAAAGATCCTTGTGTGCTTCATTAAAACTCTGAAAACAGTTCTGAGACAGATATCAGAAATGGCATGGCCAGCAGGTCCAGGGAGGTTATTCTTCCTCTGTACTCGGCACTGATGAGACCGCTCCTTGAATACTGTGTTCAGTTCTGGGCCCCTCATCACAAAAAAGATGTTGAGGCTGTGGAGCGAGTCCAGAGAAGAGTAGTGAGGCTGGTGAAGGGGCTGGAGAACAGGCCCTATGAGGAACAGCTGAGAGAGCTGGAGTTGTTTAGCCTTGAGAAGAGGAGGCTGATGGGAGACCTCATTACTCTCTACAACTACCTGAAAGGAGGTTGTAGAGAGGAGGGTGATGGCCTCTTCTTCCAAGTGACAGGCGACAGGACAAGAGGAAATGGCCTCAAGCTCTGCCAGGAGAGGTTTAGGCTGGAGTCTCCAGATTGGCTGGCAGTTTTAGCCACATGTCTCTCTAACTCGAAGTTCTGATAGTTCTACCTTATTTTGAAATCCCTGTACACAGAATAATGACAGCAGCTTTTAAGGCAGTTCTGCACTGCCAGAGCAGATTTAACAGGGACATGCATCTATTACTCAGAGATATTTCTTCTCCTACACCCCGTTTTTTTCCACATACCTTGTACTACTTTTTCTCTTCTCATACCCCACTTGTAATGTTAACATTACAAAATAGGATGTGCATTTCTTAAACGGTTTATCTATGCCAGCTGTTTATTCTGCTTCCTGCCTCATAAAGCTGGATCCTTTATTTGTGGCATCACAACTGGTGATTGCAGGAACAATTATGATGTCACAGAGAGAGGATTATGACTTCTGCCAGAGAAGAAAAAAACAAGATTTGATGCAGCTCTTAAAAACAGAGCTTTTGAGTTTATATGGTGTCAGTTGTAGAGAAGAGAAAAAAACACTCCAGACACAGTACAGTATCTAAACAAAAACTGTGTTTGGAAAGGCATCAAGCTGAGTTCTAAAAGCACATTTGCCCATTCTGTGTTTAACTGAAAAAGAAAATTTATTATTGGAAAAGCCTTCAGCACATCACCTCTGGAAAGTTAAAAACCCCTATCTGAAAATAACAGGAGACTTCCCATGTCTGGAACTCAGAACCTTCTGGACACCCTCCTCTATGCCAGTCTGGACTGTCCAAAACTGTGCTCCTTCTCTCTGCAAAATCTGCCAACAAGGGCACCCTTTATCATAGTCATTAGCAATATTTTTCTGAGAACTGAGATAGTAACCAGTGTCTGCTTTGTAGCGGTGGTTATTAGTGTGTTAGTGGCAAGAGCTACAGACAAATGGGCACTGCTTACTGGAGTGTCCTTTGTCTTGTAGAATCAGATCCTTATTGTGTCCCACAGAGACATCTGAGAGGTGACTTGTGCTGGTGCTTTGGCAAGTGATGCATGGTTCTTCTGCTGTTTTGGTTCACAGAACAGATAGTTACGTAACTTTTCTCTTCCTCTGTCTCTAAAGGGAACCACAGGATTTGAAGCACAAATTGATAAGTGCTTGGAACTTGCAGAATACCTATACAATAAAATAAAGAACAGAGAAGGGTATGAAATGGTGTTTGATGGAAAGGTATGTAGTGCAACTTCTTTTTCCCAGTTGGTCAACAACACTTGTCTTAGTCACCTGTTGGAATGCTACCAAATAGAATGTGACAGAGAGCAGCGTCCATGGTAACAAAACCTGTTGTTGTGCCAGTATCTTTCTTCCTCATGGGATCCAAGAACAAAGGAGATGTGGCAACTCTGCATAATGTTACAATTTGCACAGTTTCACTTCACTGAAATGAAATACTGGCATCTCAGGCTAACACAGCATACATGTGATAAGAAACAGCTTTTAAGTAACAAAACCAAATCGCAGTTTCCTAATTTCAGGGCCTGCTACAAGTGAGGTTCTACAGTGCCCCGCATAATTGTGAAAGGACAATTGTGCAAAGCACTTTAACCAGCATCCTCAGGCGAGAAGTCAAGGGGATCTGAGGTGACTCCAGGAGGCCTTTGGCACTGTAGTCCCTGCTGCAATGAGATGCGGTGAAGCAGGGCAGGGGCTAGTATTGCTCATTTGGCAAAGGTGACCCCACTGTGTGGGGAGTAGATATCTCTAGGCATGTTGTTTCCATTGAATGAGTCCAGCTGAGATGGGACCCCTGGATGCCAGGTGCTCAGCAGGAGTACAGCACCCAGGGAAAGGGAGCACAGCTTGGGTTGTGTGGCTGTACCTCTAGACAGCGCGAGACTGTCCCATATTTGACTGGCTGTTTGTGGGCAACCCTCTCCAGCTGTGATGGCTGGGGACAGGCGTGGTAGAGACCTCTGTTGCAAAGTTAACTGGTGTAAAAAAGAAAAAAAACCAAGATCACGTTTAGATTTTTTCCTATATTTGTCCTGGGTTTTGCTCTCTGTACGTGCCCTGGAAGGTTTCCTCTCAGAATATTCCTCCCTGCCTAGTGAGCACTTAGAATGTGCCTAAATGCTCTGCAGCACAAGGATAAATGTCACCATATTTCTTCAAACGGAGTTCACAGACTCATACCCACATGCCACTGTGTGATTTATTTCCTGCACCACATACATCACTGAATTTGGTCCATTTGGTCTGATGATGAGTAAAGGAATCAGAAGCAGTAGGAGTTGCTGTAATTCACACATTTCACATTGAGGAAAGAGGAGCATTAAGCTGTTGGGATCCCAGTTCTAAAAAAATACACTAAATGAAAACTGATTCTTACTTTATGCCTTTCTGCTTTGCACTCTCATATAAGTTAAACTAGGTAAGACATTGTGATGCATGCTTATTAATACAGCAGCTAGCTGAATCAAGCTGAGAAGTAATAAATATCACTAAATGTAAGAAAATCATACATTGTTCTATGTACCACCTGTAACATCTGTTTACAGAACCAGGTTTTTTATTGTTTGGTCATGTAGTGAAAGTAAGTGGCACAATCCTCACCTCCAAATTATCTGTAGTAGTCCCTTACCTTAGCCACTCAATCCCTTCAGCCTTCAGAACAGCACCTACAATCTCGAGATGCCTCTCAGTAGGGGATAAATATCTTTGCACAGCTGAATAATGTTTCTGCATCTGGCACTGTGGGAATAAATTGCCTAAAATAATGAGAACCATTGACTGCTGTCACAGTATGATGTATGAGAGGTGGGAAAGGCATGAACTTAATTGCAAGTGAGATATGAGCACTTCTTACTTTGTAAACCATTATTATTCTGTATTCAGCCTCAACACACAAACGTCTGCTTCTGGTATATACCTCCCAGCTTGCGGAGCATGGAAGAAAATGAAGAAAGAATGAGCCGCCTTATGAAGGTAAGCATCATCCTCCAGGACATCATGTAGTGAACCGTGAAATTCTTGCAGGCAAGCATTCATTGCAGTGGCACAGGGCAAGGTCATCTCACAATATTCCAGCAAATTATACTTCCACAATCATTTTACTGCAGGTGACGATGGCACCCCCTTACTCTGGTCTTCAAGCTTGGTGTTCTCTGGTTTGACTGGTCTCTAGAGTATTCATTTGAACTCTTGTATGTATTTACCAAAGTTACTGTGAAATGCAGTAGCTAAACCCAGCAAGTACAACAGCTTGACAAAACCATGGCACTCCAATATACAAAAAGAAGATGGAAAGTAATTGTTACAATATGTTCTGAGCACTACAAGAAGTAGCTACCACATATCTGTCAACAATACTGAGAAAGAAGGAGAGGAAGATTCCCCAGTGATTTTAAGAGCATGACAATGAAACAGAATAAACTGTATCTTTTCAATGAGCCATTTATTCCTTAATGGAAGTTAACATTTTTGTCAATATTGGATGTAATTTCATTTTAACGGCTTCTTGTCGCCCTGCCTTCTTTTTTTAAAAAAAGAAAACTTATTTTGTGTTTTGTTATTATAACAATAAGGATGGTGCTAATAATGAAAATAATTATTGTAATGATCATCATTGTCATTCCCTGCTTTTTGTTACATTGCAGGTGGCACCAGTAATAAAAGCCAGAATGATGGAACATGGAACAACCATGGTGAGCTACCAGCCCCTAGGAGACAAAGTGAACTTCTTCCGGATGGTCATCTCAAATCCTGCAGCAACTCACCAAGACATTGATTTCCTGATTGATGAAATAGAGCGCCTTGGACAAGATTTATAATAATCAGGTGTGAAGTCTGTTCCTGGACCTCTAAGTAGACAATTAAGTTGTCACAAACTGTGCGAATGTATTTGTAGTCTGTTCCAAAGTAAATCTATTTCTATATTGTGGCGTTGGAGTAGAGTACAGTTTAAAATCAAGAAATATGGCTCCTTTAAAGTCCTTTCCTGAGTTTTAGAATACCTCCTTAATAATTAGCTGCGCAAAAATAATACCTCCTTAATAACTAGCTGCGCAAAAATAAATAAGAACAGAAGATACCTAAAATTTTATCCCCAGCTTTAACACAGCAGTTACTTTAAATTAAAGGCAATCAGACTGAATGATGCCAGATTTGCCCAGATTTATATCAAAATAAAATTGGGAGATTTGGGAGGGGGTGGTGAAAAGCACAGTATACAAGCTGTATGTTTGAAGGTGGAAGTATTTTGCCTTTTTCGTAGTATTATAACAGAATTTCTAATTTACCTATAGCATTTGAAATGTATTTAAATAGGTATAGTTTTAGAAAAGGAAAAAAATATATATAAAAGAAATCCTATTTTGTAAACTATATATTTTTATTTTATATGGGTTATAAAACTGCAAGGACAGAAGCTTAAAATTAGCTAGGATTCTTTTTCTTTTGATGGAGGTGCCTCGAATATTTATTACTGCTTATTTTAAAATATGAGCCCACATGCTACATTATTAAGAGGTAGCAATACCTCATTTCTCCATGTCACATGGATTGTATGTCTCCAGGGATGATAACTGAAAAATCTCAAGAGTACTGCAGCTGTTAAAACCACTTAATAAGATCAATTACAGTACAACGATAGGATGCTGTTATTCCTAATTATGTTTCCCACTTGGCCTGACTAAGCGGACGCACAATATACAGTGCTAACCAAGACTGAAATAAGTTTGTATTTGGATGGTTTCTGTGTTCTGTGGTAAAAAGGTCTATCAAAACAAAACACAAGTCCCATGTCTGGTTAGATACTTAGTTCATAAGCAATTCTGCTATAAGCAATCCAAAACTACATTGAGATTAAAAGTGACTGAAATTGATACTAAAGAAAAAGCATGAAACCTCACAACTACATTAGGAAGGTAAAGACTTCTTACAGATGAACAGGTCTGCAAGACGAGGCCTAAATTAAATGCGGCTGTAATCTGAGCGGCAGAGATGGGGTCTAAGTAACAAGCAGCTTTGTCAAAGGTTTCTCCCAGGGCTGGACTCCCTCCTTGTCTGCAGTGGCTTTCAAAATTGCAGACTAGATCTGCCTACAACAGACCACATGGAGCCTCAGAGCCTTTTTAGAAACCATGGGCACAGCTCTTGCAGAATTCATGTGGTGCATCATTCCTTAACATTAGAGGTGACTCTGGCATGGAAACTGAATTTTAGCCTCTTTCCCCTCAATATCTGCAAGTGTTGGTAATAGTTCTGCAGCTCGGGCCTGTCTACTTATAACCCTGCTAAAGTTTTGGTTTTAACTTTGCCTGAACAGCCAACTTTTCTTTGTAAAGCAATATTATTTGGCTGTCTCTAAGTACTTGAAGAGTATAGAAGTGCAATGTGGTTTTAATTTAATCTAAGACAAATGGGGTATTGATTTAATGTGTTACCATGAGGACATGAAGTAGGAGGAAATAAATTGTGTCTGTAATTGTGTTGCCTTTATTATATTGATAGTACTGTTTTGTCACCTCAGATTGAGGCTGTGCACTTTAAACTGTACTGTGTTGCAAATCAACATGTGTTGCTGTATAAGCTTGTACAATATATTATTGAGATGTCTTTATTTGTGTGGTAGTGGTACTGACTCTTGATATTGTAAGAACTGCATTCACGCCAGTCCCTCTACTATATCTTTGCTTGGTATTAACCTCTCCTTGCCAGCTTTTGGGCAGACCTCTCACCTCACTTTGGTGGTTTCCATTGCTACCTGCAATGCATATCATATTGCAAGTCAAGCTGCAGAGGAGATAGCAATTCTATCAGGAAGGACTTCAATATGATCTTTGCTAAATGTGACAAAAGCAGCAGACATATAACTGAAATATTGAGTAGAGCAGTGAATTATGCTCTTTTTTACTTGCTGGGAAAAGGCAAGCAAAAAGCTTAAAGAGTAAAAATAGTACAGGGACAATGCTGAAGGTCATAAGTAGCCTGGTTACATCTTGCATGTGCAATTCCGTTATAAAGTGCTAAGTGCAAACAATGTATTTATTAGCTGTATGTGCCAATCCAAGATTTACATCCAGTGTTCCAGGAGAACCAGCATTTTTTTCCACATTACTATACTTATTGCAGCCAGGAAGGAGCGGCATAGCAACCTGTTCTTGTGTTTGACCAAAGTATCTTATCTGTGGTGTTGATCTAAATCAAAATAAAAGTGTAAAATGTGAACCTGGGTCTTTTCATTAGCAGCACCAATGGGCACTCTGAGTATTTATCACTTGTGCCATTTCAGAGCAAAGCCCCAATAAAGAGAATGTTTAATTGTAACTTTCTGTGTCTTCTGCTGTATTTTTTTCATTACAAGATGCATTGTGTTAATTATTGTAACATTAAAAAACCAAATTCCATCACCAAACCTTGTTTGAGGTGATACTCAGCACCAGCATACAAGTGTAAAGTTGCCATCTGTTACTCCTTTACCTTATCTTTACAAGATGGATTTAGCTGCTTTATTCTCCTCCAGCAGGCTCGACAATTTATGTTTTGTCTGTTTTATTCCACGAGTGCTTATCCCCAAATTAACCATAGATTCTAATCAGCCTCCAGCAGAGCAGTGAAAGCAGTCAGGGTGCTTTCCAAGGCACAGACTATATGATGGCAACAATTTAAAAGGACCATGAAGTAAAAAAAGAAGAGAAAACAAACAATACAAAACCTAAGATTTTTAATCCTCATGTCTCCTCTGGCCAAGGGCTTCATTCCTCCAAAATCTACCACCTGTCTGCTCTATTTTCCTTCCACCCTCTGAAGTACTGCCTGGCTTGATGCCAGCAGCAGAGGAAGAAAAACAATGCTGTGAAAGCAGCAGCAATCAGAAATTTTATGCCTGACTTTCTGTATCATTTCTTTAAGTGTGCAGCAGAATATGAGATGAATGCCTGCACTGAGTGCCTGCACTTGGTATCTGCACAGAGCTCAGGCAGCTGCTCTGTGAAGAAATACAGAGAGGGAGGATCACAGAATCATCAGGTTGGAAGAGACCCACCAGATCATTGAGTCCAACCACTCCCACCAATCTCTAAACCCTCAGGACCTCATCCACCCGTACCTTAAATACCTCCAGGGAAGGTGAGTCAACCACCTACCTGGGCAGACCGTTCCATTGCCTACTGACCCTTTCAGTGAAGAATTTTTTCCTTATGTCCAGCCTGAAACTCCCCTGGCGGAGCTTGTGGCCATTCCCTCTGTCCTGTCCCCTGTCACTTGGGAGAAGAGGCCAGCTCCCTCCTCTCCACAACCTCCTTTCAGGTAGTTGGAGAGAGTAATAACATCTCCCATGAGCCTCCTCTTCTCTAGGCTAAACAACCCCAGCTCTCTCAGCCGTTCCTCAAAAGGCCTATTCTCTAGACCCCTCACCAGCCTCGTTGCTCTTCTCTGGACTTGCTCCAGAGCCTCAACATCCTTCTTGTGGTGAGGGGTCCAGAACTGAACACAGTATTCAAGGAACGATCTCACGAGTGCCAAGTACAGAGGGAGAATAACCTCCCTGGACCTGCTGGTCATGCCGTTTCTGATCCAAGCCAAGATGCCATTGGCCTTCTTGGCCACCTGGGCACTCTGCTGGCTCACATTCAGTTGGCTGTCAACCAACATTCCCAGGTCCTTCTGCTCCTGGCAGCTTTCCAGCCAGGCTTCTCCCAGTCTGTAGCACTGCATAGGGTTGTTGTGCCCCAAGTGCAGGACCTGGCATTTGGCCGTGTTAAACCTCATGACTTTGGTCTCTGCCCAGCAGTCCAGCCTGTTCAGATCCCTTTGCAGAGCCTCCCTACCATCCAGCAGATTGACACTTCCACCCAGCTTTGTGTTGTCTGCACACTTGCTAAGGGCAAGTGGTGATATGACATCCTTACTACAATGAAGCTGTTTATTTAGTGCTGGGAGAGAGAGAATTGATGTAGTGGGTTTGAGTACTAATCCAATGGGAAGGTGTGAAGCTTGGGCTTTGCTATAAAACTGTTGCACCCAGAGCTGCATGGAGTCTCCCTGAGAGATGAGGGGCTGGAATTCATTTTCCTAAGTGAACACTGAGTCCTGACTGTGCTCAAGAAAGGCAAATCGAAATTGCCTTCTTTCTGATCAGGAGAAACTGTGGAAGTCAAATAAGCTTTCAGGTAATTCTCTGTTTGATTACTCTTTTGGTGAACTGGACTTTGGGACACTGGGAATTCAGTATTACTCTATTTCCTTTCACCAGTTGCCAAAGCAAGAGGGAATTCACAAGCAGCTTGAATGTCTGCTAGTTCCTTTAGTGTTCTCCTAGGAGAACGAGAGCTCTGGTTTCCTATTTCTCTGCTCCTTATCACAAAGACCTGAAAAGAGCACCCTGCACAGAAACAATTGTGCATCTAGAAGAGGAGATAAACTAATGTGACGCAGCAGCATACTGGCATGGTAGTCTCACATCTGCAGCTGGTGGGTTCCTGTGCTGCTGTAGAGAGCCATAAAGTTCTCAAAAGCTGTTTCCCTCACAGGACACTGCCTCTCCTGCATCCCCTGTGCTGACTCTGCCTATCCACATCATCCCCTGCTCCATGTTTTATTCATACCTGTTTTCCCTCTTGCCCCTTTCCCACATGTCTGTATGTGAGCATCTTAACCATCTTCATAACTTGATGGGACCTTCATTTTTTCCTAGAAAGGGTAAGGTTTCTTTGAAATGCCGGCTACAAATTCAATTAAACCCCACCACAACAAGACCAGGGTCCACAGTCCAAGAAGTAGCTGTTCATTCCTTTTTTCATGGGGTATTCCTGGTACAAGCTAATTCCATGAGAAGCACAGTATCAATGGGTGACCCCATCTTGGAGCTGGTCTGCTGCAAAAGGAGGCAGAGAACCAAGGAATAGCCCCACAGGAACACCTCAAAACCTGCCTGGAGCCATCCCAATTGACTCTGAACCTCAGTCCACTGACTGTGTTTAGTGCTCTTGATAAATTGTTTTTTACTTCATGTCTTAAAGCTGTGTTTAATAAAGCATGGTTTAGTAAAGCTTAGATAAACCAGGTTCTGTGAAGCAGAGATTGACTGAATGAGCAAACCTAATGGTTCCTGTACACGGTCGTGTGCTGCTTTGACTTACTGGGATGTGGTATCCTCTGGGATTTTACTGTGTGGTGCAGAATTTCATCCAGAAACACACTCTTCCCACAGTTGAAGATAGCTATTCCTGCCCAAATGGATACCATGCCCAAATGGATGAACAGAGTGAAAAAACTGTATTGTGTCCATAAAATACAGCAGAATGTTTTACTAATGGTGCCTATATGCTATGAGGAACTAGGAAACAAATTCAGCTATTGAAACATCTGTTCTAGGCACCATTCAGTGCCAGCAGAACTGCAGACATATAACTGTGTTTGCACCAAAGAAAATCACATCTCATAAACCCTGATGGGATTTTTTGATTGGTATTATATGGGGATGAGGGGGGCATAAACACTGGCGCCTGATTCTGAAGTGCATAGCTGTAAAGATCAGCAAGACAGTATGTAAAAGTGATTTCTGGATGTGATACTTGCCTTGATACTCTGCAGTTAATAGCTTTTGAGGGGGAGGGGATTGATGCAGAAACAACACTGTAGATGGGCCCTCCTGCAGCTTTTGCAAATCCTCAGTGCTGGGGCCACGTTGATCAGAGCATGGGAGTGGCTGAGGGGCAGAAAAGAGTGAGGAGAAGTTCTCAGCCCAACTGGCGCATCCATCATGACAACATGATGGACCACCCAAAAACATGGCTGATGAGGTGATTTGGTTTCAACAGTTTTGGTTGCTCATAAATGCGGCTTGCCTTTCTGCAAATGTCCTTCAGGAGAGACACAAAGAGAAGCCCTCATCTACCCTATAGTCCCCTGGCTTCAAGGAAGGCAAGTTTAAATATCAGGTTAGTTGTATTAAACTTGTGTTTCAGCATGGTTAAGGAAGGAACAAAGCAAGACAGAGCTCAAGGAAATGTGTGTCTTTTATCTGGCTTAGTCAGGCTAACTGCCAAGCAGAAAATCATTTTAGTAGAAAGCAAGCCACGGGATACTGTCTTTAATGTGCTAATGTCTTAGACTTATAATGTCTGAACTATCAGCTTTATGCCTGACCAGCCTAGCTAAAGGGATTAGTTCAGGCATTAAAGGAAAGGCAAGTGCTGCAGCCAGCAGAATTACAGACCTGACTTTGCTCTTCAGTGAGAAGACGGAATGGCTACAGGTCACTCCACTGTTCATTACAGCACTGTAGGATGTAGGTGTATAGATTTTACACTGTACTTTGCAGCAAAAAAAAAAAAATGGATCTGAGATCAGAGTCAGAGGAAAAGAAAAACATTTCTCTTTCTGTGTTAGAGTAAAAGCCTATGTGTGTTGCTGCTGAAATTCTTACATTATAAAGAAAGAAGAAAAAAATCTGTTCTATAAATTCACATTGCACATACACAGCCAGGGCTCTCTCTTTAGGGCACAGAAAAGTCACAAGCCAAGTAGGAATAGAAACCAAGTTCTGCCACTACTCTGCAACAGCTGCACCTGTGCAAGTTCTCACTCCAGCTGATACCTGGTGCCAAGTGTTCCACAGGCATTCAGATACCTAACTTCCATGCTGAAAACCCAGACTGTTTAATCCCAGTCCTCTAGTCTACTCACTCTCAACCTGTGACCCATAAGCCCCTATGGATAATTCCCCAGAGTTCTGTGACCAATAACCAGGAAGAACAAGTTCGTGTACTGCTCTGCAGTATGTGAAATTTCTAAAGGGGTCCTCACCTTCCACAG
Organism: Coccyzus lansbergi; assembly: GCA_033558105.1. NCBI lineage: Eukaryota > Metazoa > Chordata > Aves > Cuculiformes > Coccyzidae > Coccyzus > Coccyzus lansbergi. The sequence goes on along the minus strand of JAUMJK010000420.1, from coordinate 257,686 downwards.
AAAGATTTTAGAGGCTCATAACTCAAAAGAGTTTGAACACCACACGATGAGGCAATCTTTCTTTCTAAAACACTTCATTTTGCATTACATGTAACAGGGTTTAGTGTGCTACTGGCACCTGATCTGCACTGGGCACTACAATCCTACAAGATTTTAATTATATAGCAGCTGAAAGATAAACTCTTCACAACAAGCATTAAATTAACATGCACATAATTTGCTCCATTGCCCTAGACATGTTTATTATTTCATATGATCCTGTCAGTAAATTAACAATTTCCATTTTCTCACACTTCTACTCTGCCTGCATAGTGAAATTCTGTTTTCCTGGCCATCCTCGTCTGTTCTGGTAATGAAAGTGGTTCTGCAAGAAAGAACAGGTGTTTGGGATTTGATGTAAACACGCTTTTGCTGCTCTGGAAAGCTAAAAGGAAATGGCTTGTGTTAAAATAGAGAGCTGCAGACTGCATTTTTTTAAAGACAGTCTACAAAGAGTGATGAGGCACTGTGGATGAGGACTGAACACATACTGGGACTGCCTGGCAGAGCTACCCAGGTGTGAGAGGTAATGCCCACCATGGGTAGCAACTCCACAATAGTCCCTGCCAAACAGCTTACTCTGTTAAAGATAATCCAGCTAATTTCCCCATTCAAATGACCCACTGCTGTTTGTATTACATTGGCAATGAGCTGAAGCCCAAGCCTTTTAGCAGTAAAAGCTGTCAGATTAAGACCTGAAAACATGGAATAGTCCTGGAGCTTGTCTCAGGTCTTTGTCTCACATGATGATTTTTCTCTTTCACCAACATTTTCTTCTGATCAGAAGAGACTCTGGAAATAAAATATGAACCTTTCAGACAATTCTCTGATAGGATCAATCTTTCAATGAACTTTACTTTGAGACACAGAGAATTCAAAGCCTCCCTGTTTCCTTTCACCAATTGCCAGATGCGTGACTTCAACTGGCATGTATGATAAATCCTCTTGGATGCAGAAAGCTCAGAGAAACCAGGGCAACACCTTTGCATAGTGTCTGTAAAGACAATTCCCTGAGACCTGGACAATAAAGCTGTCCTTCCTCAGGGAGGTGGGATAGTGCACCTTCTTCCTGCAGTGAAACTGAGGTACCACCTGAGAGAAAAAGTGATCTAGATGACATATGAATCAGCTGCAACAGATTTACTTCCCCATCCTTTATTCTATAGCTATGGCTTTTGCACCAACAGTTTGAGCAGCTACTGCAGACAATCCTGTCTATATGAAATCTGGGAGATGGCTAATTAAACTGTATTAATTGTGATACTAATGAGAGTTGGCAAGGATGATATTAATAAAATGCAGAGTGCCTTAAGTAAACTCTTACTATTCAGTGAAATTCATGACAGTTCTCAATAGACACTTCAACAGAAAATTTTAGACTGCAAGATTATCATTGGGCTATTTTCTGTAATAACTTTGGATGAAAATATAATCCTTTTCTGTTTGCAGTCTACAGATCCAATAAGCTGCCTCAGGAGTTGGTATCCAAAGGGCAAATGATAAATGACAGGGTTATGAAATAGTGTGAATGCCTCCATATCTCTCTCTGTCCTTTTACCTTCAATACAAAGAGATGTTTTCCATGCTTAATCAAACAGATTTGTCTATTTGTATCTCACATTTACTAAAATTTCAGTAGATGTCAGCAGTTGAAAGAAATTATCGCATTAAAGGGAAATACAAAACCCATACAATTAACAGTAGTGCTCTGAAATGTCAGTTGATGCACACACTTTACTTAGTGCCTTGTTTGTGCATAATATAGTTCAATTTGCGTTGATTCATTTCTGCCTTTGCCATTTCTCTTAATTCACTGTGTCATGTTTTTATGATCTGGTGCTGCAGGAAAATCTACACGCAAAGCACGTATTGTTGATATGACACTGGCAACCCAAGAGATATGCACAGATCATCTCACTACTTTGCCATTGCTTCTAAAATAGACTGTCTTTTATTTACCACTGTGATAGACTTTGTCTTCTACAAATGACAATTTGCAATCATTTTTCTCCTTTTCTTCAGCTAGTTCAGCTACAGTCATGAAAAAAGAGATAAAAATAATCAAACTCAGAAAACCTTTCAGTGATTGAATCTGATTGTAGATGCCTCAATTGCAATGCCACTGAAATTACTGATGGATTACAGTTCTTCAAAGCAATTTTCTTGCAGTAACTCTGGTAGGAATCTCAAATAAATTGCAGCTATTGATCACTAGCCTTCATATTTCCCACACAGAAATTCTGTTTCTTTGCCCACATTGCAGGCAGCCTCACTTGCTTCCAGGCTTGTTTTTAGAGTGAACTAACTAATCCTTTTCTATGGGAAACAGGGCACATTTGACAGGATAGGTCACCACAGAGTCTGATCCAAGCAGACAGCAGAGATGCTGACAGCACCAGGTTTGACTTCTGCATCACAGGCGATGTTGCAATTCCAAAAACACTCCTACCCTCTCATGTACTCAAAAAATATTCTATTGTCATAAAGACATAATTCTGCAGACTGTGACAGAACCCTCTCTATTTCTATAATCATAGAATCATTTTGGTTGAAAAAAGTATTTAAGATCAGGACCAACCATAAACCTAACGCTGCCAACTCCACCACTAGACCACGTTCTCAAGTGCCACATCAACACACCTTCCAAGATGTGTTGAAAAATTAATGATTATGCATCTGGACTTTCCTAGGACTTTTCCCCAAAAAGACCTGGACAAAGTGCTGTGGATGTGGGCAACTCGAGGGGCTTCGACAGGGTGGATACAAATCAGCCCAGCTAGCCAGCCCACTGTGTCTTTTGGTCCAGTCTGCAGAGGTAAAACAGACATTGTGACAGGACCTAAGCTTTAAACAAAGTTTAATTTCCAGGTAATCCAATGTAGCAAGATGGCTGTAGAGATCTCAGGCAATCAGTGTGATAGCAAACGTAAGGAACTGTATCGATGAGACTCCTTTGGCAAAGACAGTGACCTGAACTGCCAGTTCCACACACAGTTGCTACCCTATGTTAACCATAGTTAGTTGTCTCCTCCTAAATCAATAAATGTTTCAAAACAGATGAAAATTCCTAAAAACCATTCTCAAACCTGAATTCTGTGAGACGAGTCTGAACAAGAAATACAGATAACACTTGCAAATAGATTTTGAAGGTAATGCCAAAAAAATTGGAAGAGAGAGAGAAGGGGGTGAGTTTGGACTCACTCCTACCAGCTCTGCTCTGGAGGAGCAGCCTGGACACTTGTCCTAAACCCTTAAAAGCGAGACTGCAGGAAGAATACAATCTCATGTTCTTTTCAAATTCGTCAGCTTGTTTTTTTCTATGTATTCTCTCTCTCATGCTGGCATAGACATTACTAGATTTTAAGTAGATAAAACAGCATATGGATCTGATAGCCCACCTACACTGGGCTGTTACTTCAGGGCACAGGGAGGGAGAAGGGAGGAATGGATGTAGGAACAAGGTGCCTGGACAGGGGTTATGATTTCCCTTGGAACTGGGGAAGGGGGATAGGCACTGATGCTGCACATAGCAGGACAGTCCTAGTCTAGTTCCAAATGGAAAATAGAAGCCAAATTCAGCTGATGGTGAATCCTCTTGAATTCATCTTTCAAGCTCAGTGATCTTGTATGCTCTCTCTCACCCTGACTTGCCTTGAAAATTAATCCAGTGCAGTGGTGAATAGGTGATATAATACTCTGTAGCCTTAGTTACTGACAGATACGTGTTGAAGGAAGGTAGCTGTAAATACCGCTCCTCTACACCCACTCAAGCTGAATTTGATCCAGCCCCTTCCTAAGTCCATGGCAAAATTCTCACTGACTGCAAACAGACTTAGAGCAAGTTTATGAGCCACATAATTTACAGGATGTCTTGGCTGCTTGAACTAATGTCCATCTGTTTCAATGCCATTTATGGCACCTAACAAATAGGTTGGACTCGGAGGCAAGGCAGGGCTTGACAGGCAAATGCCAAATGGAAACACAGACTGTCGCCGCTGCTGCAAAACAGCTCTTTGGACACAGACATGTCTCATGGAGCCTTCCCCAGAGCAGCACTTGTCCACTTGGTCTTCATCTCCCAGCCTAGGGATTCTCAAGGAGGGGAGTGCCTATAGGGTCAGCTGAAGAAGGGGGAAGTAGCTGAGTGTCCATCTGCATGTCATCCCACCAGGTCCTCACTGCCCTTGGCAGGCAGCAACTGGCAGTAAGAATTTGTCAGCTTTCTAGACAAGCAAGATGTTACCAAACCATTACAAAGGTCTACATAATAAAAAATAAGTTCTTGACCTGCACATGCTTTTAGAGGTAAATGTCCAGTTTGTATGCACACAGGAATCAAAATAGGCACCAGAAATTTATTAACAGCTACTATATTATGGCAGTCTGACTGAGAAAGTAGTTTGTATTTACCTTAAAAAAATGAAGAGGGGAAAAAATAAGAAATCAAGAATTAAGAAACATGGAAAAAGAATAATGAAATTTTCAGTTCAATGGTAAGGAAAAGATTTTTTTTTTTTTAAATCTATTTGAGTTGATCTGAAATGATTTTTTATTGCAGAAACAAACACATATGTCTGTCTTACCTCAGTTTAAATTCCGGTCAACAAGTTCCTATTGTTAGAACTAATATCATGATTTCCTTGGGGTTTTGTGTTTTGGGTTTATTTTAAGTTGGGTAAACTTTCCAACAAAAAAATATCTATCCAAGCCCTTGGGAAAGAATCCATGACATTGGGCCACAAAGTAGCTAAAGAGTGAGGTGGCCTTGCAATGTCTCCTGATGAGACCACAGCTGTGCAAGAAAAGTGTGCTGTCTCTCTCTCTCTCTCTCTCTCTCTTTCTGTATCATTTTGCCTATGCCAGGTTGATGAGAGCAAGGCAAAGGTGCAGGGAGAAGCAGTTTAAGCATAACCACTGCAAGGTGGTGAGAGACGATTCCAGACTACCCTGTGACAGATGCGACTTTTCCTCATGCACACCCTCCACCTGGAAACTTAGGGCTTCAATAAAATCTCCCACCAAAGCAGAGTTAATGCATGTGCAAATTCACTCAGTTTTGTCTCATCAAGTCACAGATTTCTTTCTCATTCCTTGTCATGATTATCCTGAAAACGCATTTGTAGAGCATCTGTGTTTAGCAGGTAGAAGCAGCCTGGCAGCCACCCCGCATAAAATGGTGGATTTTATGAACCCACGAAGAATCGTGTGACTACACAGCCTTCCCTCCACTCAGACCACTGGGAACTGTTCCCGGCTGCTTAGGATTGACAGGAAATGAGAGAAAACTAACCAAATGAGAGAAAACTGACCAAATGCCATTGGTTCATGTCAAAGCTTCTCATCAGACAGAGATAAGTGTCAAAAGCTGAAATGTACAGTGCAGTCACCACCATTGGCAGGATACAGAATGACTCAGAGGGTGGCAGATGCTCCCACAGGTACTGCTGGCTTATGAACTCACCATATTTTTTTTCTGCAAAAGGGAAATGCCCTATCCTGACCTTACATAGACTCATAGAATCACTAGGTTGGAAAGGATCCACTGGACCATTGAATCCAACCATAATGTGTCATGCTTTCAAGAAGTCTTCTATCTGCAAGCAGTGCTTCAGGAGTAAGACAGCTGTATACTAAACAGCAGTTAAACCAGTGTGATTTGACCACTCTAATGTGACAATTTCAGCCTTTTTTTTTAAATTTAACTACCTAAATGACCTAGGTCTTCATATAGCTCATGGAGAAAAGTACGTGACTCTTTAAGGCCTCAGAAAACACTGACAGCCAAGTTAGAGGGGAGGAGAAGATTTAGATACTTTATTTCATACAGATAGAAACCCAGTGTTACTGCAGCCAAGGATGACTTATGTTTACACAGAAAGAGTGAAAGTACAGCCCATAAAGTAGGATGGATTTTTGAAACCTATAGATGTATTGTAAACTTGTGACATGGAAAATGTGTGATTTTTATTAACTACAAAAGTTCCAATTTAGTAGTAGGGGGAAAGTTACCAAGCTATCTGTCTTTTAAGTGAGAAGCTAAAATATTTGGGGTTGTGGCAGTGGTTGCTTGGGGCTGTAGGGTCATATTCAGCCTGGCTATGGAAAGGAATTCCGCAGTCCAGCTGGTAGGCAAAATCCCAGCTTTGCAGATATTAGAAGTAAAACTCCAATTTATTGTAATGCTCACAGGATTTCCCTCATATCCTTGTTTGATTCTGAATTTGATTGGGTTTTTTCTGTGAAAAGGATGGTGTTTCTGGAGTGGGTAGTTATTTTCTGCATCACATGGCTGTTCATACACAAATCAGACCTTCAGTGAGTGGCAGGTTTAACTGCTTACTAGAACCCTGAATTTGACAGAGGAAGGAACAGAAAGCTGCTGTAAACATTGGACATCAATAATGCAGAGCTCCACCGACCTAGAATAGCAGAAGGGTTTACCTGACACACTGGTACACATACAGGGAGACCACTAAGTGTGAAAGTGACTGCCATCATTAAGAAGATGGATTTCTTTGTTAGTCTTTCCTGTAATTTCTCTGTACATCAGCTGTGTTTGGGAGACCTTACAATATTGCCCCCAGCAGCTAATTTAACAACCTGAAATGTTTTGTTTCATTCTCACCTTGGATGTCATTATTTTTAAAAAGAGACAAGGGCTGTGCAATTAAATTGTTTAATTGGTAAAAAGGCTAATAACACATTGTTAGCAATTGAGATATACTTTGCCCTTCATTACTTGGTAGCTGGAGAAAGCTGCTGATAAAATTAAACAGCACTTTTAATAAGAATACAGTGATTCCTGAATTTTTTTCTAGTCATATATTTTCATCCAAGCATCTTAATAATGAGCTTCTGTGAATCATTAGATAAAAGTGTTCCTCTCATCTTATCGACTTGCGTTTCTAATGCATGAATCTGTCTCTCCTCAGTACTTCATTTTCTTTTATTCCTTTTTCCTCTCATGTTTATACATTTTCTTCTCATGTTTATACATATATCATACTTTATCTTCATCCAATTTTACTGTCATGTGTCTATAAAGGTAGTGTTTTTATCAATGAGGCACACATCAGAGATTAATAGCAATGTAGAATTAAATCTACTAAGCTGTGAATAAAAGAATCCTTAGTTGTATTTCATAGTTAACTTAATGCCCAGAAACATTCATTTTTCTGTAGAGGATATTTTACATAATGTAACTTAAAAAAAAAAAAACAAACCACAAAACCAAAAAACTCAAAGAGCACAGATTCCTGGATTCTTTTGAGGAGGAATGAGGCAGAGATCATGGCAGGGCATGAAGTCAAACTTTTCAGGCCTACAGAGAAGGAATGATTGAAGCATAGTAGGAGGGTTCATTTTGGTTGATACTATCAAAGAGCAGACAGCTTCCTGAGGCTTTCATTTCTCAGTCTTGCTTCCATACAAATTAAGACTGTGAGGGTCAAGGCAAGCAAATGTGAGGGCACTGCTCTGGGATGAGGAGATGATTTCTGCAATGATGTCTGCTTGCAGTCTTACTACCTCCAGGTGAGCCTTCTGCTGCAAGTACTGAGTGCAGTAAACCAAAGCTGAGCGCCTGGGCAAACCACAGAGCTGGCTGTCAGGGTAATGCTATCCAAATCAAGAGAGTGTATGTCAGGAGGTGATGTTGAAAAAAAAAATGTTGCGAGTATTAGAGCTGCATCGGAGCTAACTCCAATTCCTACAACCTGCCTCATTCGGTTGCTGTATGAAATCCTGACCATGCTGAAGTCAGGGGTGAAAGCACTGTTGACTTCATAAGTCCCAGGCATCCACTGGGGATCTTTGCTGCTTGCTCCCACTAGACCTGGTAGGGTTTGATGGTGCTTCTTTGGAGGATGTTGAGGCTCTGGAGTAAGTCCAGAGAAGAGTAATGAGGCTGTTGAAGGGGCTGGAGAATAGGCCTTATGAGGAACAGCTTAGAGAGTTGCAGTTGTTTAGCCTGGAGAAGAGAAGGCTGAGGGGAGACCTCATTGCTCTCTATAACTACCTAAAAGGAGGTTGTAGAGAGAAGGATGATGGCCTCTTCTCCGAAGTGACAGGGGACAGAAAAAGAGGGAATGGCCTCAAACTCCACCAGGGGAGATTTAGGCTGGATGTTAGGAAAACATTTTTCATGGAAAGGGTCACTGGGAACTGGAACAGGTTTCCCAGGGAGGTGGTTGAGTCTCCTTCCCTGGAGGTGTTTAAGGCACGGGTGGATGAGGTGCTGGGCGGGGCATGGTTTAGTGTTTGGTAGGAATGGTTGGACTCGATGATCCGGTGGGTCTCTTCCAACCTGGTTATTCTATGATTCTATAATTATTTGGGTGCTTACAAGCTGCAGTGACAGAGGGGCTCCGTTTTGACAGCAGGTAAGACCCTGTTCAGACACTGCATGTCTTAAGAGAACAAGCATGACATAGATTGACAATTTGGCCTTTTTAGAGCTAATCTGTAAAGCCACCCTTGGCATGCACAGAGGAGGGAAAGGACCTGAGACTGTAAAATTAGCTGTTTCCAATGTGTGGCTTCCAGGCAGAGCGATGAACAGGCTAGTACAGGTTGAGAGCCCATCCTCCAAGGTTAAGGGTTAGAGAGGGCTGCCAGTCACCTTTCAAAAAGATGGATGCTGATTTACTCCCCAAGAAAGCCAAAGAGAGAGAGAAACTTAAGTTGCATAAGTTTGTCCAACTCCTAGACATCACAGTGTGTTGTTGTCCCTCATTCTGGGTGGATTGCAGCATGGAAAACCAATTATTTGCCAAAAATTAAGCAAAGAGTTTATGTTTCATCTGAATATGAGAAGAATGCATGCAATGGTTGTATAATGTTATTTTTTAAAGTATTTAAACACTTAACAAATACAGTATACAGAAGTGCTGCACTGTTATATCAATAGATAGAAACTGGAACATTGAAAGCAGAATGCAACATCCTGCCTGTGTTTTTTCAAGTGTCCTATAGACACTATGGCAGACATTGCCTTCTCTGTTAATTATGAAGCATGATTTATTTTCTGAAAAATTCCATAATGCAAGGTTAAGAGAAGTGTTTTGAAAATGTATCATGAATAGATTTTGGCTCTGCTCAGAGTCTCAGATATATATACAAAATATATATGGAAATCAAGTATTTGCTAAAATAAATGAAAACAAAGTAACTCTGCCAGAGTCCATAAGACGTCGTCTTTCATTCACTAGCCCAAGCTGATGTTTTCTATTAGAAGAGCTTTAGGTGGAATGTGCCTGGGACTTTTTAAGCAGAAGAACAGGGATCAAGACAAGATTAACTAAGATGATGAAAACCTTGAAGTATGCATTAGCCTGTGTCGTGTTAACTTGTGTATTTTTGTACACAAAAAAGTGGACTACACATGTATTGGTTGTTCAGTAGGCATTAATGATTGTTAGCATTTACACAAACTCTATTAAGTCAGCTTTATTTCACAGCTAGGGACTAACGTGCTACTTTTTCTATATCTTTATAGAAATAACTTGGAAAATACTTAAAAGTATGCTACAGTTTTCCTCCTCTCCATAAGCTACCAAGACTACAAAGAAATTGGTACATTTTCTAAGACTCATTTAAGAAAGAATAAGGATTTTTTTTTTTGTCTAATGAAAGGGATTTACATGTTCTTAGTCTAGCTGCTACTTTGAGAAGTGTGGTTTAAACAAAGAAAGACAGCTGCATTTAGTCATAATGTTTAGTAAGCAAGAGGAGTTACTACAGAGACGCAGATGAAAAAAAAAACCAAACAAACTCAACCAACTGTGGTTTTAAAAAACTCCTAGTTCTAAAATTCTGACCAAAAAACCATGTGGTTCAGTTTTTAAATGGTGGTTTTAATCTCATTGCTGTCTTCTGTAAACTCAATGAAGACAAGGATAGTTCTGAAGTGTTCATGAGTTAGCTTGCAGAATTGTAAGAAAATTATAAGGATTTGGCTGTGTATATAGTTGTAATCGAAACTATTGTGTTAGTCTGATTCTAGTATGGGAAATTACTTTCTAAGACATAAGTTGGGGGGGTTGTAACAGATTTTAAGTTGTTTAATGTGCTTTGTAAACCAAACTATTCTGAAATAATGCATGAGAAATATTTATTTTCAGATTCATTCTTAGTTTGCACTTGATGTCTACCATATATTGTTTTCTCCATCTTTCTAATTTGGATAAATAGCCAAAAGAAAAACTTGCTTGCAAAACTCACCACTTAGGTAACACGTGGCCATTAGCATATTCAGATGGACCCTTATTAAACACAGTTGTCTAATAAGAATAGATATCCTGTGCATGTAATTGACACCCACAGAAAATGTGCAGGCTCACTATATAAAAAATTTATAACGCCTAATGTGTTAGGAACACTCACCAGTTCTCATTTTCTCTCTGATACTACATAGTCTTTAGTATTCCTCTACAAATAGGAGGTAGATAATCTCCATTTTCCTTAAGGTACAAATGGCTGTTTAAACAAAAATCAGTAACAATCCTCACCTTACAGAAAAGCACTACTGATGTTTTTCCCAGCTTTCCTTTGCCAAGCCCTAAAATGGTGATGTACCTAACATTAAATTAAGCGGGATAATTTAATATTCAGCAAGAAATTGTCCAGCATTAACCCAGCTCCCTTATTGCTTATTAGTATCCTGAAGGATCTTCTGAGTAGTGCTGCAGTATCCCTGAAAGGACAAGAAGATTTTGCTATGGTCCATGCTCAGGTGCAGGTTTCCTCTCTTGGCCAGCACAGTTTTCAGCACTGTTGCCCTTTCGAGGATACCGATCAGAAGAGTTAGTTTCCCTCACAAATTCATTTCCTGTTGAAACAAATGTTGATAATTTCAAAGCTACTAGGCAGCTAGTGAAATCAGTCTGAAAAATTCCATGTCAGCTAAAATACCACAGAGTGACAGATGCAGAGATAAACATAGCAGCAGGACAATTTTTGTTGAAGTCAGACCAGAACAAGAGATGCATTGCAGGCTCGGTCCCTCAGGGTCTGGGAGCAGACACGGACTGGTGGGCAGGAAAAGCAATATATGGGAAGAGTCAAGGGCTAGAGCGAGGACCATCTCACTGTTACTTGGAGTATGATCCTACCAGGAGCTGGAGTGCTGCAGTATTGGAGTTGTTCTGTTGGCCTAGACATGCTGCTGCAAGGCATGATGTTGTTTTACCAGCCAAAGATCTGGGTCCCTATCCTCTTGTGGGAAGGAAAGAAACTGCTACTGTCCCATAGGAGATTTAGCAAAAAAGGGAGATACTCCTACCCTCCTACTCATACTCAAGCCATAATAAGGTGTGTTTCCACCAGATACAATATAAAACCATGGGCACTCTACTCTTGGCAGGATCTGGAGTCCTGGTTAACACATTATTGCTTTACAAATGTTTACCCAAGGAGCTTATCTTCTGTTTCTACCTCCAAAGATACCTCATTTAACTAAATATCTGATTTATATCCAAGTTTAATATCCAAGTGCTATCTGCTGCTCCTTGCAGTTTTACCCCTACGATGATTCTTAATCCTATAACTTTTCTATAAATGAATGTGACAAATTGCTGTGAACTGGACATCAGCATTTTTCCACTGCAAAAAAAAAATCATCTTTTACTGATTTCATTTTTTTACTATTCTATTTTAAACCAAAGTCAAGTCTCTTCACTCTACCCAGGCCATTTAATCATGCAATATTTTTTGCTTTTGCTTCTTTTTCCCTTAGTACTGCTCCTAGCGCATACAGAGAGAAGTGCTGCATCTTGAATTCCCTGGTATCAGTTCTCAAATTTTCAGTGTCTTTCCAGAAAGACAAAGGAATTGCTTTGCAGACCTCAGAATCTTCTGGATACTTTCTCCCACTGAAGTTGACCATTCTAGCCAGGTTTACTGCTTGACAGGTTATTTCAGTGTTTGAAAAAAAAAAGATACTTAGAACAATACAGTGGCCAGCTTTAACAAATCACTGTGTCAAGCCTATATACAGTCACCCTACTAATAAATATAATAAGAATTAACTAAATAGCTTTCAACTGATGCATAAGGTTTACATTTCCAGACAGTGCAAGGGACTTTGTTATACCACACTACTGGCAACTCTCTGCTTTTGTCTATCGTTTTACTTCTCTGGACTCTGATTTTATTATCATATTGCTGTAATGAAAAGCACAAATCATCTGGACAGCAGTGGCAAGGAGCCATGTCTCACCACTCTGACATCCCCAAATGGCTATATTTCAAAGCTTGACCATCATATAACTTTTGTGAAAAATACCTACAAGTTTGAGGACTAGCATGCAAATAAACAGGAGCTGGTTAAATGAGCCTCCTCTGAGTCACATCAGACAGATATTTTGGCCCTGTCTTTGCTTGTGTCCTTCACTCCTGGCTGGTTGTAGCAGGTCCTTGTGAAGTGGTTCCCTATGGAGCCTTCTGTGCTCTGTGTTTCCCTAAGGGGAAAAGTCAAGCATTACAGCACAGCAGGGAAAGCTCTGTTTTGCCCTGTAGCTTCACACACTACAAACAGGAATTTCATTGCTACTGCTGAATTCATAATCCAATTACTAAACATGTTGTTCCCTCCTATTCAATAGCAGGAAATGCTGCTTTCAGAATTGCACACATTTACTGCAACTTGTATGTCAGATTCCCACAGTAGAAATAAGCACTGTGATAGTGTCATATTCTTCAGGCTCAACTCCCTCTTCTTTAAATCAAGAAGGCACAAGACTGGAGCTCTACTTCAGTGTTGTCTCAGCTTTCTGTCAATATTCAAGTCGCCTCCCAGCAAATTAAACCCGCTCATATGCCAAGAAACCTTTGTGAGCAAATCTTATTTGGGTCTTTTTATAAAGCCATTGGTTGGAGTTAGAATCTGGAGAAACTGAATGACCTTGTTTTAAAAGGTAGCTAAATTTAGTGGGTTTAGATGAAACATTATAGAAAGAGTTAGTGACTGAGGTATGTAATGTGATATCTGGAAAACTGACCCCAATTTCTGGTTACTGACCCTCATCTTACCTGCTACTGCCACAAAAAGCTCAAGTAGCTTTTCAAAGGGAAGTGTGAACACTTTGAGGCTCTGCCACAGGTAATCATAAGTTTCTACCAACAAGAAGTATTAGGTGAGGAAAAACTGACAGGTTTTGTTTTGGAAAATAGTGCAAGTAGTTTCTTCATTAAAAAAAGCAATCCAAAACTATGCAAAACTCCAAGGTGATTGTTCCTTCCTAATTATATCATTATGAAAATAATATTTTGGGCTGAGACTTTTTTTCTCTTGTAAGTTTTATTTGTGCATGTAAGGAGGGCATTCCTGCTTGCATTCTTGTCTTTTTTCAATAGCCAGGTGGAGTCACAGTGACACCAAGAAATGCTCACCCACAAAAAGTAACAGAGGGAAGGAAAAGGTTATGAGAAAGGGCAATATAAAAAAAACCTCTACTTTCTCACCAGAAAATTTATTAAACTGTCTTTATTAAAGTGATTCTCCAGAGGCTCTACCTGTATATAGGGTAGTCACAAGAGCTGCTTGATCAATAATTTCCTTCAAGAAGGCATCCTCGTTCACACTACAGAACCATATTGCTCTTCTGCTTTATAAAACTCTCATACACAAATATTTATGGCATGATATGAACCCTAAGCAGTGTCCTTTTTGTGAAAAGGTGTTAGTGATATTTGTACACCTAATGGATATAATAACAATTGGCATTTGAAATCTGTGTATCTCAAATCCCCACTATGATCCCTTACTTGTAGATGGGTTAACAGAAATACCTCCATGACAAATTTAGCACTGCAGGTTTGAGGCTTATTCCAGACTGAAATACAGGACAAACATAACTAGTTCTAATGACCAATAAATCCTCACAAAACCTGCAGCCCCACCTTGAAACATAGGAAATTTTGAGGTACACACGTCCTTGCTATGTCTGGCCCATAGGATCTTATTAGGTGTCATTCCACCCATGCCTTGAAGGACCTACATATCAGTGTAGATAATCAAGTGAGTGTTTAGCTCAAGATAGTCCTTTCTGGACTTAAAAGTGGATTACTGACAATCTCACCCTATGTACAAGACTCAGACCAGATCTGACACAAACCCATGGAGATGCTACTCTGCCCTTTATTCAGACATGCATGGTTAGAGACGGGGCAATGACATTTCATTCTCTACTCTGCTTCAATGGGTTTAATCTCATACCTCAAGTACCCAAAACTACATGACGTTTTTTCAGGTGATTATTGTTAGAGCTTTCTCTGTTTTTGCACCTGGAGAAGAAGTAGGAGTTTTGAGTAAGAGGTCTACCTCAATTTTTTTTAAAAAGTATATTTATCCTGTGGGGAGAGATGCTTTTTTCCTAGCTCAGAGTGGTTAGTATGACTATGCACATTTTCTATAAATAATTAACACACGCATATAAAACTTAAGTCTTTTTCTTTTCATTCATATGTTATTTTAATGTATATATGTCCTTCCCATATGTTATACATTTACACACACCTGCACGTACAGCTTGCACTGTATGGAACATTTAAATGTATTGAAAGCCTTCTTAAATTTTCTTACCTATGTCTCCCATTGGAGTACAACAAAGTGAATTGAACAAACACTCTAACAGAAATTCTTCATGACTGTATATTTTTAGACTTGTCTCCAGGAAAGATCAGACTTCATCCTTAAACCAGAAAATGAAGATTTACCCCCCCAGCAAGTTTTTTGGGTATCTCTTCAGAGACACTTTCAAACAGTGCAATACTATTTTTGGCTTTTGGCTCTCATGAAGCATAAAGCATCATTTACGTGTTAAATACACACAGACACTGCAGCTCTCCCCAAGAAACTCCTGTTATGCTTAATTTGTTTCAAATAAATTTTTTATGTCCTCTCTTTCAGATGCCTGCTGGTCACAGCTCAAAAAGAGTACAAGATCTGTTTTTAATCTCTTTGAGGCAGAAAAACAGTGTCCTTCAGTGAAAGCATATGGGAAAGCCTGGGATTCCAGGCAATTATACACACATGGTGATCCAGGAATAGAGTAGTCGATGATGTTAAACTCTCTCAGCCTGCTGGAATGGATGAATCCTCCCTAAGGATGGACTTAAAGGAGTAATATTTTTCAAATTGATGTATTATAACCCTTGACAGCCTCTTAAAAAGGACAGGAACTTAAGAAAAACATAGCCTGAAGGCAAGATCTCCTGGTACATGATTAAATTTCCGTTCTCATGCACCTCTGGTAACCCAACATTGTAATTGGGCACAGTCATGGAGAGTGAACTAAACAGATCATATCATGCTTCCACCATACCTACTGAAATCTCTTCGAGACATGAAAAGTATTGTAGCCCCTGGACCACCAAAGGACTTGTGTTACCACTATGTGACTTCATCTATTAAAAGTAATTATAATCATTAAACACCAAGCACAGCAGGCATGAAAAGGGGAGAATACTGTGAAGCACAAGTATGAGATATGTCACCTTTGCAACCTTCTAATACTGAGCTGTCGTAGACTGTATAGTTCATCTAAATTAAAGTTCACCACAAGTCCTCTGTAGTGCTGAGTGTTGTGAACTGCAGCTGAACAACATGGAGTCCCCGTGTTCATGGTATCAGTTTTGGTTCAGCACAATGTCCATGCAGAAGATTGTATGGTTTGTCTTATGGTATCACCCGCCTGAATTTGTACTAAGCGATTCCTGCTCTGAAAGATGATAGACATTTTCATAGAATCATAGAATCACCAGGTTGGAAGAGACCCACCGGATCATTGAGTCCAACCATTCCTATCAAACACTAACCCATGTCCCTCAGCACCTTGTCCGCCCGTGCCTTAAACCCCTCCAGGGAAGGTGAATAAAGCCCCTCCCTGGGTAGCTTCTGCCAGTGCCCTATGACTCTTTCCTTCTTGCAGGGGCAGGAACTCAAGTGAGAGTGACCCAGAGCTGTTTTCAATGTATGTTTCCAGGAGGCTGGCAGAGTTGTTTGTGAAATCAGAGGTCTGAACACTATGACTATATTCCTTAAATCTACAGAAGCATTTGAGGTCTGCCCAAAGGAAGACTGCTATTCCAGGTTGTGATTTAGAAGATGCTGAAGCCATAGGTCACAAATACCAGTTAATATATTAAAGATCACTGCTGGATTTGCAAGAAGGTCATTTTCTGAAAGAATTATCATCGTTCTCCATTCAAGGGAGATTTTCCATCTGTTTTTAAACACCTTCTCCAAATACTTGCCAAAGTCTATCAGCAGATGGGTGGGGATGAACTAGAGTGAAATGAAACACCTTTGTAGGTATAAAGGCATTTTAAGATTGCTGGTCCATCTTCATTTTAAATAAATTGAAATAAGCATTTAATAAAATAGAAATATTTCATTTAGAATAGCCAATAAAAGACCATCATGAGGATAATCACACAGCACCATACCTCCAACAGTTCTGCAAGTCAACGTGAAATTGCAGAACAACTGCAGATTGTTAACCAATCTATAGCTGGCAATAATATAGTGTGATCATATGTGCTGTAAATAACAAAACTGAGGTCTGTTTACTGCTCCATTTCCTTTTCACAGCCGTGGCTAGCAGCTGGAAGGCACAGCTAGGCCGCACTCTTCATCAGTGCTTGTTCTTTCTTGGACTTCCTTATTTCTTTCATGGACTTGCACTCACCTACAATGTTTATTGTGCAGTTATGTAGTGCTGGATGTGGCAACAAAGTTCGCTTCAAAAATATCTGTCCTGAAGCCCCTAATGACTATTTTAAATATTTCAACAACCTGGTTTACATCATGATCTCAAAACCAGCCCTAACTTCAAAACTTAGAGGCAGTAAACTTTCATATAGCACTGAAACACTTGCTTATTGGCTGTTGTGAAGAAAGGAAGGAGTTTCTTAGACCAGGTTTTCCCACTGGAGCCAACAGACAGGCTTGACTTGATTCCCTACAGAAATGCAGTCCCATGAGGCAGTGCATGATGGAGAATCCTGGACATTTTATTGATCAGAGGCAATCTAAAATTCCAGACAACGTGAAACATGGTACACAGCTATAGTAAGCTGTAATGCAAGAGGGTATGCTTCTCTGCTTCTCACAGTTTTGCCATGACCCAAATGTGATGGTCTAATAGGTTTGAATTGAATTTAGGGCTCTGTTTCTTGTTAGAGGCAAGTCTGCATTTGCTTCACTAATCCCTTGCAGAAATGCCTACTGAATCCTGAAGTTATTTTTACTGAGGTTCCGAATATAGGGAATTGCTACGTGCCCCCATATGGCTCCCATATTTCTGAAGTATATTTTTGTCTGTAGATATATATATGTTCTCTTACCCTGTCCTTCATTAAAGTAAACATATATATCATAAGATCTCTTTGTCAAGTGGCCAATATTTTCTTAATACCTACGTCAAATGCACAGAACATTCTGCTGTTCTCTGTGCGCTTCCTGTAGAGCAGCTCTGCTGCTGTGCCCATTCTCAGTAGCTTAAAATACCTGATGGGCATGAAAACGCTCAAGTGTCTCCATAATTTTCAGAGAAATTGAGCATCCCTTAAAAAAGACAGTATGCCTGGAGACTGAGGATTTGCACGAAACAGTCAGTAAGAAATGGGGAGGAGAGAAATTCTATCGCTTCCAGGAATTTTAATTCCCACATGAAAACTGTAGAAAGTTACTATTTTCAGTTTGTGTGAGCAATCCTGAGGCCTGTCCTGGCTCATCTATGTCAGTGCTTTCTCACAAACACACATAAGGAGTTTTGAAATAGTAGCAACGTGATTTTTTTCACAACAACCTACTTAAAATGTTTTAGGATATTTGGTTTCTGTGGAGTCCTATACCTGAGGGCAATTTCAACTCACATCTACCCAAAAGAACTAAATCCCCATTTTTTTCCCCTCTACTTTGAGTGTAGACACTATGTGTTTGTGTGTGTGTTTATGTAAAAAACCAAGTCACTTAATTTATTAACTTGAATATAACACACTTAGGGAAGATCTCATTAGAGTCAAGGGAAATTGCATTTTGCATTTTGTAAGGTATTGGTAGCATGCAAATTTGGAACTGATTTGTGTTAACATTAAAGAACATACATTTAACTTTAAAATGGAAAATGGTCTGCCAGGATACTGTAGGGTAATTCCTTATGTCTTCATTTGAAACAAATATTTCTCCAAGAAGTAGATTTCAGTAGGGACTACCTTCTGTTACACAAAAGGAGATGAGTAAACTTGGAAGAGCCAGAACATCCACTGTAAGGAAGAACTGTTAGGACAATCTTAGATTTCAAAGAAAAGTCTGCCTTCAGTTCTTACAAAAAAATAAGAGAAGTTCTTCTTTTTTTGGAGATACTCACATACCAGCTTTAATAAAATGGAGAGAGGTCTCATTGGCACTAGAGATATGATTGTGGTGGTATCTTGGTCATATAAACACTGAATGAATGGATAGACATACTTCATAGCCCACATTCCGTGCTTCCTTCTTCCTCTTTTCTTTTAATCATAATATGTTTCTTAATCAGCAATTGATTTTCATGTTCAACACCTTAGTAATTTTTCCTGTGACATTACTCACTGTAAATGCACAGAGCTGCAAACCTGCTCATGAACAGAAGCACAAGCAAGTGAAGAACTGGTCACTGCAACCAGTCCCTCAGGAACTGAGCTGCAGAGGCAAAGGTCACAGTAACATGCAAAGCTTCAAAATCTCAACTCAGGTGCCTTTCCACCACTTTATTGCCTATATTCCCCTTGTAACTACATAGTAATCAGACTAAAGTGAGAGTGAGAAAGAATGACTTCTTGAAACCTTAAGTTTTTATTTTAAAATTGTTGACAACTATTTATACATGACATATTTGCTTCTCTCCATGTGCAGATTTGGATCTTTGGCAGCCATGAATCATCTTAACATGTGGAAGTTCAAAGGACAACAGAGATGCTGTTAGGACAATGAGGCTGCCTAGCTTCTAAACCATGATTTTTCACATGAGCAGTCTCTGGGCTTTCATAGGCTATAAACTTTCACTTATCTAGAAACAAGGACCACATGCAGATCAGAACTACAGAAGATCTCTTCACTGTTTGTTTTATGTAAAGGTATTCATACAACCATGACACTTAACAAGATACAACTGTTAGGTAGTATCACATATTTCTATATTGTTAAAAGGAAAACTTTTATGGGTAACATCAGTGAAATACACACAGCTCTCTCAAGGAGGGAACACAAGGTTATCATGTGCGACCCTTGAGCTGCGGCATGGAGGTGAGAGAGGGGGAGGCCTGGCCCTGGGGGGACACCCTGGGACCTAAGAGGGGCTGGGGGACTGTGAGGATGAAGAGGGGGACAGCAGGGGTCTTGGGCAAGTCCAGAGAAGAGCAATGAAGCTGCTGAGGGGGCTGGAGAACAGGCCTTATGAGGAGCAGCTGAGAGAGCTGGGGCTGTTTAGCCTGGAGAAGAGGAACTCATTGCTCTCTCCAACTACCTGAAAGGAGGTTATGGAGAGAAGGGAGCTGGACTCTTCTCCCAAGTGACAGGGGACAGGACGAGAGGAATGGCCTCAAGTTCCGCCAGGGGAGGGTCAGGCTGGACATTAGGAAAACATTTTTCATGGAAAGGGTCATTGGGCACTGAAACAGGCTGCCCAGGGAGGGGGTTGAGTTACCTTCCCTGGAGGAGTTTGGGGGACGGGTGGACGAGGTGCTGAAGGGCACTCTTTAGTGATTGATGGGAATGGTTGGACTTGATGATCCTGGGGGTCTTTTCCAACCCAGTGATTCTGTGAAATTCTGTGAAGGAAGTGTATGCTGGCAGTGCTCAGAGAAGCGCACTGTCAATTCAACAAAAAAAAATTTCAGTAGCAGAATTAGAATGGAATGAAATGTGAGCAAGCTTCAGTAATGATGCTTGCGATTTCCACATTACAGTAGAGAGCAGCTAGAATGGTACAAATGTAAAGGGGTTGTCAAGGAAACAGACGTGTTTTGCTTCAGATGTGCAGTGAAGCACATACTCCAGACATCCTTATTGCCTCATTACCACTGCATTTGAATACCTCACAGGCATTAGCAATCAATTGTACCCTCGTAACACCGCTATAGCACAGTGGCACTTTATCCCGTTTTGAAAGCACAGTCACACCAGTGCTCTGTAGTCAGATCCCTGAAATCTGAACAAGAACACAGCAGTTGTGCCTGTCATCCAGCCAGTGTAATGGCTTCAATACAGGTCAACAGTAAAATGATACGGAAGAGCATAAATATAATGAAACTCCTGCTCCTGACACCAGCCACTGGACTATTGCCAGTGAATGACGCCAGGTTAATCTCCACAGGTACGTGGCACATTTTTCCCTGAGAACCATGGATGTGGCTTCATACTACAGAATCAAATAATGGTCTAGGAAAAAAATCTCTTCTCCTTAGCATACTGGGAACTTAATTAAAAATTCACTAGAAAGGTAGAGATAAGAAAATGAGCAGACATGACCCATCAAAACACAACTTTTTGTCATGCTCTATTCACTTCTACCTTTAAACAAGCACAGATGCCTGTAAGCTTGGAATTGAAGAGAAGGTGGGAGGTCTTCTCTGTTCAGGAAAGATGAAGGAATGGCCTGGTCATAGGCAAACAGACCATCTGATATTCTACCCAATGCTCAGGCTGTATTTTCCTTGCCCTTTATTTTCGTTCTCTTTTCTAATATATCATATGCTCAGCAAACTTTGTTCTTATTAGAACAATCATTATTTCTCATTGTTTTTAGAGCAGTAGTTGCTATGCTGAAACATGCATTTCTAGATCCCTAGTGAAGAAGAAAGAGTGCAGAGTTCTTAGAGTAAGTTATGGGTGACAGGCAGTACAGTGAACACAGGCCACGGTGAAAGGCTTTCAGCGCCTTTTAAGAAATCTGGAGATAAGCAGCAAGAGCACCAGAAAAAGCTAAGCAATGGTCCATGCTGAATAGAGTAGTCCAGAGTGATTTCAGGATGCATGATGAGTTCAGAGACACTGTTGTGATCTCTGTGTACTCAATCTGAAAACCTGCTTCAAAAGCTGGCATCATTCTTTCTTCAAGATAGGGGAGTTTTCTAAGCTGTGGTTCAATCGTACAGCATGAGCTATGGAAAGAAGGAAAGGCATAGCATGTTCTGTGAGCTTTTGGTTTGTTTGTCAAAGGTTTGGTTCCCTTTTAAACTGTCCAATCTGGACAAATATGTAACTGAGTGGTAATTGGCTTCAATGATTGAAGACAGCACTTTTGCTGTTGTTAATATAGACATAACTTCACTAGTCCTGAAAAAGGGAAAATACTTGTGTTCTAAAACCATCCTTTAAAAACTTGGTCTGTTTTTGTTTAAGGAACTTCTTCATCTGCCCATGAGAAATATTTTTCTCAGATTTTTCTCAAATTTAAATTTGAACAAGCTACAGAGAGAAAAATAAATAAAGGTAAATAAGGATCAAGAGTACAGCATTCCACACAATTTGGTAACACTCCTAAATAATTCTGCCATGAAAGTTCAAGTGCCAAAACATTTTCAATTCCAAGATTTCTTCCCCCTCCAACACAAATCTGTTCTTTCTAATAAGGCAGACCAATACATCCTTGTTGTATCAATTGAGGTTAAGGGTTTAGGTGAAATCCACAGAAATCGAGGGAACAGAATGACTGTGACCTCTTCTGTTTTCATTCTTATAGCTTCTGTATTTGCAGTATTTTCTTATGCTAGATTAATTCAGTCTTGACCTCAGGGCACCTACGGCAAGTCAGTGTGGATATTCACATTCAGAAGTAGGCTCAAGCCAAAGAGAAAAGCAACCTGAAATACAGCATTTGTTTTAACAATTATTTGATCATTAGAAATATGATAGGATAAATATAATAAAATCTGTTTTGCTTGAAACATTGTAAAAGGCAAACTACAGATTGTGTATTCCTTTCCATTCAAAAATGAGTGCATATGCGGACTTAACATTCAATTGCCACTCATCTAATTCTGTACAGAAATATCTAACAAATTGTTACAGTGATTATCAGCTGATTCGTGTTGTGATATGCTCAAAGGAACAGAAAAGACAAAAATTTGTAAGAGCAAGGACTAAAAAGAAAATCTATCATGAACTGATTGCAAATCAGAAGTCAATTTAACTTCCAACAAGATAGTCTGAGTCAAAAACTTGCCACAAACACAGCTGTGTAATATATGACATGAAAATCAAGAGACACCATTTTTCTTTGTGCCCAAATGACTCACTCATCCCTTACTCTCTGTTCATTAAAGGTCTCTTTAAAAGAAAAATGACTTAACTATGAAGGCAAAAGATGCCAACAGTAGATGAAGACATTACTGTAACTACCACAACTATGCCTACAGTAATTTCTCTGTCATTTAACTGTAGCATCACTTACATTCATGTGATGAGCCCATCTGTCTCCAAGCCAGTAACACCTCCAATCTAGTGAGCAGTCATTTGTCAAAATCTTTCCCAGGGTTGGAGACCTACCTACCTTTTCACTGCCCTTATCAATGATCTATTATTGCCACTTTTATGACAACTAAGCCCAGGCAGTGATAAATAAAACCTTCCCCTGCTTGAAGCTTCTCAGTAGAATGAAAAAAATCCTCCCTTGGAGTAAAATCTGATACTGGTAGCATCGATGGGCATGGAACACCTGTGGAGCTATGCAAAAGCAATCAGTGCTTAACAGCCCTGAAACAGAAGAACTTTCCTATCTCTGTTTCTCAATAGGTTGATAAAACATCCCCCAGACAAGAGGAACTGCACTGGGTGGCCATGTGCTGCAGATGCTACCGGGCAGGTAGTGCTGGGCTTAGCTTTCCCCTTCACCTGGCTGGCTGCAAGGACATGCAGCCTGGGGAGATGTTCCTGTGCATGGGCTGGAGTCGCTCTGGCAGGGGATGGGTTGGTGCCATGTCTGTGACCTTCTGCTTTTGAATGGGGACAATTCAGGGTAGGGTGCTTACTTTATGTGAGGTCCCAGTCATGTAAATCCACTGATTTCCTTTGATGAACTATGGCATGTAGCACATACTATAGATGTGCACAGCTGCAGCACACACAGAATTAACTGTCTTCATTAAGTTATGCCAGAACCAGTTTTTATTTATCTGTTGAGGACCCTATCCAGAAGATTACCTCTAGCCCTAATACAGACCTCAAACTGGATACTTGCATAGTTTAGCATGCTACACTGTTTGCTGTGCCCAACACATTAGCACCTCTTGGAAAAACACCTTACAGAACAGCAAAAAAAACAGAGATTCAAAGGCATAGTATGGAAAAAAGTAAATAAAAATCTGCAGTACATGAAGCACAGTGACACTGTACAAAAGGAAAGAAGGCTGTTTACTGTCTTAGGTTAAGCTATATAAGCAACAGGGAGAAAAGATGTGCAGAGAAAAAGTATTCTTGTTCTCATCATTATAAGAGGTACTACCTCATTTTTCTAACCAAGGAAAGGAACTCCTGAGGACAGTTAAAATAGAGTATCAAAGCCCAGTCTTGATCAGAGGAGGGGGATTGCATGTTTTAAATACCTTGTGCTCTTCACACATGCTCTATTAAAACTCTCACCATTCCTGCAGAATGCTACCCTGGTGTCCCAAGGGTATAGGCAGGTCCAAACAGGACAAAACTTCTACAGGAAATCTACACATACAGGAAAGCTGGGAAGGGGCTTTTATTAGGGAGTGCAGGGATAGGACGAGGGGTAGTGGTTTTAAGATGAAAGAAGTGAGATTTAGATTAGATATTAGGAAGAAATTTTTACTGAGAGGATGATGAGGCACCGGCACAGATTGTCCAGAGAAGTCATGGCTGTTCCAATCCCAGAGATATTCAAGACCATGTTGGATCGGGCTTTAAGCAACCTGGTCCAATGGAAATAGTCTATGCCCATGGCAGTGGTGATGGAACTAGATGATCTGTAGGTTACTTTCCAGCCCAAACCATTCTATGATTCTATGATCTCTGGTTATGCACATATCTAAGCCTCTCAGAGGTATGTGGTGCTTAGATGTTCGTGCTGCTTCACAGTTCAGTATGAGAAGGAAGCTTACAGCCAAAAAACAATGATTCAAACTACAATCACTCACAGAAAAATGAGAAAGCAGAAGTAAAGGTGCATGTCAGGGTTGGAGACATGGAAACAGTGGATTTTCAGTCTCATGGCTAACCATGAAAGGAGGGTGGAAGGCAGAATAGCTGAAATCAGAGGGAATAAAAATATTCATGACTAATCCAAAACAAATATTCACAGCTTCCCAGGCAAGACAGCTGTCACTGCATCCCTCTAGTAATGCCAAGAGATGGGGTAAGTCTTGACCACCTCAGGGTGAGGGCTTCAGGAGGCTTAAGCAGCTGAGGATAACAACTACTGCCTCAGACAGAATCACACAGCCCACATCTTTGGCGAGACATGCAGTATTGGGCACTCTTTTCCACTGATTGACCAGATGTGCTTGAAAAATACTGTGTTTGTCTGGCATACAGGCAGAAAAATATCTTCAAAGAGATTTAGCAGGAATCAAGTTGATATTAAATCATACATATGGCAGTAGCTTGAAGCAAAGGTTTAAACAAATATAGGTATATGTTCAAGAAAAAGTAAAGTACAGAGCATTTTCAGGCATAAAGGCATCTTAAGCAGCTTATCTTACCTACTTGGTTTAAAGCACATGTTTTCATTCTCCTCTCCTAATAAAGCCAACAAATGTACTTCTTAAACAAACAGCATACTTTACAGTATACACTAAATCTTTTTACTTTTTTTACCTTCTGAGTAGAGAATGAGGTTTTTATTTGAGTTTGATGCAAAGCAACTTCAGCATTTTACTCAAGACATCTGCATTTAATCTAAGAATAGTCTCAGAATTTTTTTATACTCGGCAAAAGAAGGTTGAAATCAGGCAACTCAAGATGCTATTACCTGTCTAAAGTAAATAGACTTACTAACCAGGTCACATTTGCTTTGAAAGCCCATATCTATCACATGGACTCCCAAATCAGTTTCAACTTATGATTTAAAGCAGTTAAACAAGTCAGAGAAAACTAACTGTGGCAAGAAAACTCTTGTCAACATCCCACAAGTTCAGAGTTCCTGAAGAAACTTGGTCACATGTCTATACTATTGACTGCAGTATAATAGAAAAATACCCAAAGGAGATTTAAATGAGCAACATTAGGTACCATTAGCAGTCAAGGGATGATAACATGTTGCTCAGAGAAGGCTCATTTGTCTAATGAGACACGGTTCCCAATATAAACATAGTTAAGAGGTAATCATGAAAACTAAGGTTTGCATGCCAAAACACACAAGTATATCCACAGGTTTCTTAATAAAAGTCAACACTTCATTAACCCAATTACCCAACTTAATGTTCCAGGTCAGAAAAATACTTAAGCATATTTAGAAAACTCTGACATTACTGTAGTTTATGAAAGTTGGTGGATGGGAAGTGCTTTAATGAAAACAGGCAGAAATGAAGTAAAAGTTGAACTAATTTTCAATTACAACTGATTAAGAAAACAAGACTTTATTTCAGAAAGTTCTGAAGAAAACTAGTTTAAATTCTCATACATTAAACTACCAGAACACTAGAGAGTGCTTTTTCCTTCCTCTACTTTTCTCCCCTTCCATCTACATTCACACCACCTTACCTTCCTTATTTTCCTCTCTTCCCCTCTTCTAGTGGAAAAAAAGGCAAAGGGGAAAGTCAGAGAAATTGTTTTCATAAGATATAGAAACTTTTGAAAATCTGTTTTCCACATTTCTTCTTTTAGAGAAAATGTGACTTTAACCCAGGATTATAGGTGTATTTTAACATGGCAGGCTTTTACTTCAGGCTTCTGCGAAAGCCAGGCATTAACACCCTTCTAGCGAGGAAATTACATCAAGCCTTTCAAGACTACTTTCAAGAGGTGCCATTTAACAAGATTGCACTAGACTGTCTGGAGAGCTGTTAGTTTCTCTTCTGAAGAACCTATAAACAAAAAATGCAATCATGCAGGCCCCAACATGCCTGCAGAGTTCCCAGAGAAAGACTGAAATAAGCTATATAAACCGCAACTGGAGAAGAAACTTTGTTTCAGCAATAAGGATTCTATTACTTAATGCAAATAAGAGTTTCTTGGATGTCCCAGTAGCAGTCATTTGGCTTTCAGGCATCAAGAGCCACGTGAGACATGCATATGTGTATAGATACAGAGGTGCTGAAGTTCAGCAAATTAGCAACACAGCTCTTTCGAGATCTTCTTGCTATCTGTTTCCTCAAGCAGCACCAGCACAGCAGCACAGGCACTGCCACTACAACATTTAATATCTTCTGAACCTTATTTTAAGGCAAACTCCTCCAAGCAGAAGATAGGAAACCATGCTTGGTTGTGCAGCATACTTCTAGACACGTGTGTGTTGTAGAAGTGAAGATCAGACTCCTGAAGAGAAACATATATGTGAATCTGAGACAGCCATTTCACCTGGTGGTCAAGTGTCAAGGTGGTTTGGGCTGTTATTGAAAGGGCATAAACCATACCAGCTGTTGAATGCCAGAAGGGGCAGTTTTAGATCCAGACTGGAGGAGGATGGTTCTGTTTTCACCCGTATTTCACAAACGCTTCTCTCCTTCCTCTGAATTTCACCCTTGGCTAATTTAGGCTATGTTAATTGAGTCTGTAATCCCCTTTTCACAGTAATTATTTCTTTGAGACCTTCAAATCAGCACAAATCCAGTTGGTGAAAAGCACATTATGTAAAATTCCTCTTTTTTGCTTTTAGTGGAAAAGACTGGAAGAAATACCAGCTGGCCTCAACGTTTTTTGAGGAATCTGTTTCAAAATTATTCCTAAATTGAGGTCATTCAGTAGCACCTCTCTTTCATTCAGTTCTAATAAAGAGTAACATCTCCAAAAAGAATAAACAGTCACACAATTTAAAACAACTTTTAAAACTCTCTACTGAGAACGTGAGCTTCAACTTGCAGACTCTAAGAAAATCCTAGCTGGGCTACTGCAAAAGTCTGATCAGGGCAACCACCACCACAACTTCCACATATGACCAAGAGCCTATGAGGAACCAAGGCAGTACATTTTGTTCTTTAAAAAAAAAAGAAACATTTTTCTGTTCAACATTACTATGGTGACCATACCAAGGACTGAGATAAACTGTACTGCTTTTCTGACACAAGTATTTACTAGTAGTGTTAAAAGCAATTTTCATCTTCTCAGATCCATGGTAATGACAGTGGCAACAGAAAACAGGTGGACCAGATGATCTCTAGAAATGTAATATTACTGCCCTCATTTAACGCCACTTTCACAAACATAGGTAACTAATTCAGATAACATTTGTGAAATCTTGGCCCCAGAATAGCCAGTGGTAAAAATCACAATAGTTACAATTAGCCTTCCTCAGCGAAGAACATAAAATACCAATGAAGCCTTATTGTTTTATTTATTTCAGTAAAGTTATCTTAAAACATATACAATACAATATGAAAGAAGTCAATTCTTTCAAAAGTACTTTTAAAACAAGGTAAAATTTCAAAGTAGGAAATTCCATTAAAAAGCACCACTTGAAACTAGCACAGTTTTCTCAGTGTACTGCAAACTGCAGTGACAGTGTAACAGAGCAAGCATCCACAATCTTAAAATACATTAAAGATATTCTTCCCAGTTTTGACTTCATAGAAAGCATAAAAAATATAGATGATAAAATATATTTAGGTAAAATATTTGAATTTACAAAACATTTCATGGAACAAAATTATGCAGGTCTTTGTAAGCCAAATCCTTTTTCCTCTTTTATTTAGCACCACTATACAACCTAAATTATTTTCCTCCTGTAATGGTCATGTTTTCTATAACAACCTTGTTGCCGATTATCTGCATGATATAAATAAAATAACCACCTGCCTTCCTAGATGTATTAATTGCAATTCTTTCTATACAGCTAGATTCTACCATTCTCATATTTACTCTATTACTTTATGAAAGATCCATCAGAAATCCTCTTTGGCAAATAGGACTGAAGGGTCTGTTGCCAGTTATTTTAATGAGTGTAGTATCAAAAGAAGCAGAAGAAAAAAAAATAAAATTATTCTGTACTTCACAGTATTATATCTTGCTGCTAATAAAAAGTTGTATAAAAAAGATAATTTAAAAGTTCAAAAGCTGTAAATATAATTAAGAATATATACCTGTTAATAAAACATGCAGTTTATTATAACAAATGGGATAAGTGTCATAAAATTAGCATTCACTGAATATCATCCAATTCCTCTTGAACTTTTTAGGATCATAGTGCACCACTTAGTGAAGTACAGTATGAGACAGTACATACCATTTTCACAAATGCAAAGGTTATATACTGTGCCACCAATTAAGAGTATCACAAGTCCACACTGATCAAGACGCTTACTCCAAATTCATGTTACTATAACCAAAGTTAATGACTGGCTTAAACTATGGAGTCAGGCATTATTTTTTTGGATTTTTTTTTCAACAGGGGAGATGCAACAGAGGCGCAGTTTATTATCTTTTTCTTTCTTGGAGTAAGGCTAAGCTTGCTGCAAGTCACAATTAATACTACACATTTAGTATGATTTTTTTTCCATCATGCAAGTACCTTATCACAGATTGCATTAGCAAACAACTATCAGTTGCATTATCACCACGAGATCAGTGTAACATCCTGCACTTCTCCCCCTGTGCCTCTAAAAATCTACTGCGAATTTAAGAGCAATTATGGGCATTCACCCTAGAATCCTCATACAAGACCAACTATGTTGAAGAGTTCATGGTGTGAAATCTCTTAGCTGTAATAACATTCACTTGTACCTCCCTAGTAGTTTCTGCATCCTTTAATAATGGTGCATTTAAATGCACATGCCATCACCATGTGTGTAATACAGGGTTTTGAGCATCAGTCTCTTCCGTAATAAAGGAATCTCACTGATACCGCAATCTCACTCAAATAAAGCATACTCCTCATACAAATCATGCCATTGGATTTGCTATATGGTGTATATAGGCAAATATTTATTCTATTCAAGTAATATCTACACATTGCTCTGTGTAAGCTAATGCTTATTATTATCAAGTAACATCTGCGCTGTGCTAAAGATGTACCAGATTACATCCAATATCAGATTCTGCTCTCTGCTACAGAGGTTTAAATCTAAAATGCCTCTTAAGTTGCCATTATACTGGGGGGTGTGGCAATCTTTAACATAACTGCATAGCACAAATTAGCAAAGAAAAAAAAAGGGGAGGTTGTCTGTGAGAAAATGACTTGTCCTCCCCTGAAGTCTCACCTTAGAACTACTCAAGTCTGCTCTCTGCAGAGCTTGTATTTTGTCACATGCATCTGCATGAGCTACCTGCTCATTGACCTTTCCCTGCAAAATCACCTCTTTGTAGAGAGGAGTTTGTTCAAGATATGACAGTCTTGATATCACCTAGGAATCGTTTCACTGCTCTTCCTACTAAACAGATGAATACACCAGAAAAGTTTAACTCTTGTGGCATTTCATCTTTATTCAGTCTCAATGGACTTCCAGAGTGAAGTACCCAGAAATACTGCTCTGGTTCTAGGCAATGCAGCTCTTCTGGATATAACAGATACACATGCTCTCATTCCAGAAGTCTTCCTCTACCACTACAAAATATACTCTGTAACAATAATGGTATTTCACAAACCTTGAACACCTTTAATATTGGCTTTACTCCTATCCTTCCTTGTGTCCTCGACAGAATGAATGAATGAATATGCCAGCCTACATGAAGACACTGACACCTCTGTCACAGACTTCAGGGACATCAGGACTAAGCTTACTGTGGTTTGCATGTTTACACTGGCTTCAACGCAACACCTAGTGAGGAATCTTTTGATGGACTGCTCTGTTTGGAGCATGGGAGCAATTTGCCCAAAGTATGCATACCTTTGAGTATAAACCTGAAGAAAAAAGGATGAGGGAAAGACAATTGCAACTGTAAGGACATAGTCCTAAAATTGCAAGTGAAAATAAAATCACCACATACAAGTCTTTCATTTGGGTTCATGCTTCCACAGAAATTTATAGGAGACTCTAACATCAAAACCAGTGTGACAAAGTCTAAACCAGGTGAAGAGCATAGAAGAGTGCATGTATTTTAGATACAAGAAAATTATATTGTGCACAACGTTCCTTCTTCCAGTAAGGCTGATGTAAGGCAGCCTGTGAGTGCCTTATTAATGTCCCTCTTCTGTAATTACAGATGTGACATACATACAACTGTTCTTTAGTAGAGATGGTGAAAGAAGGATGGAAAAAGTTGAGTTATGTGACAGAGCGCGCTGTTTAGTCCTAACAAAAGAAATGAGAAAGGAAAGCGAAGCAACATTGGTAGAGGAGAAAGGAGAAAAACAGAGGAAACACTCAACATAGACTAGAAAAAGAAAGAATAATATGATGGAAGAGTTGGAAGAAGACAAAAATCTGTGTCACTGAGTACATCATTTCTTCTTAAAATTAACTAAGTGATTTAACAAAAAGAATAAAACTTTTTAAGTATCTGTTTGGCAAAACACATGTTTGTGAATGGTGTTCCTTTTTGGTTGGAAAAATATTTTGTCATTTTTAAGAAACTGAATAAAAATTTGCTTAATTTCCAAGACATTCTTTAATATTTGTTTCTCTTCTCCTATAAACTCTTATTTTTTAGAAGAGAATTCTTTCCTCATCCTGCCATATTTCAGTGGCAAAACCTAAAATCAGGAAAGAACCTTCCCAAATTACTTAAATACATGTTATTTCTGAGTTAAATTACAACAGTAATTAGTTCTAGTGTTTTTGTTGAGAGCAATTATTTTGTAATTATTATATTTTGTAAAAAATATGTTCCGTATTTAACCCACGTCCATTTGTATAATATTAAGTATGAATATTCCAGTGTCAACATAGAATGACTTCTAATTTGAGGCATATCCTCTTCATTTACAGAAGGCATAGCATTTTATAAGATGTAGACAAATTAGCCTCAAAGTGCAGTTAGTCTCACTATTAGTCTGCTGCAGTGAAGAAGCTGAAAACTGAAAGGTTTCCATTATTTGTCTGTGCTGCTTTCAGTTGCCATACCAAAACGTATGTATTTACTGTCACCTGCAATTTCTTGTGGTCTAGAAATAATTCATTTTAAGAGATTGCCTTATCAGAAATAAGCGAGTTTGACCTGAATTCAAAGCTGCCATGGCTGAAGACATTAAAAGAACAATTGGAACACAGAAAATTCTCTTTTCTTTAAATATTGATCATTCAATTAAGCTTATATTTAAATACTCCTAAAATTGAGAGCATTTTTGAGGGATAATCTGCTCACATTGACACAGTAAAAAGTGTCATATACATACAGAGTCAGAGTAGAAACCAAATGCAATTTAAACCTCAGCCTTTACTGTACAGAAATTAAGATGAAATCCATAAAATAGATATACTGGTTCCATGCTCGTGAGTGATCTGATTGATCCTTCCACGCACACAGTCAAGAGAAACTGATATCAGTGTTCCGTTATGTACTTCAAAAGATGCATGGAGGGACACACTGGTCCATATGCTTCCCTCTGGCATCTGACCTCCAATCTGCTGAGCAATTGCTGTGGGTTGCATGTGATCCATGGCCAACTGATTGAGAGTCATTTTGAGCACATTGCACGAGTGGATTAGCTTTAAGTTAAATGCAAGGCTGGCAACTCCCTTTTCTGTAAAAATGAAATACTTCTGAGCAAGCTGTCCGGAAGAAACCAGTTGTATCTGCTTCACATTGGATGAGACCTGGGTGAAATCTAGTAATTTGTTTCTCACAGCTCCAGTAGGCAGACCTGCAACAGAAACTGTGGCTGAGATGGCACTAGAAAATGCTGAAGGCATCCAGATGAGGCTAAACATACTAACTCCAGAACTATCTCCAAAATATCGAACATTGCACTGTGCAGGAGAAAGTATCTCAAAGCTCATCAGATCTCCAGTACCAACTTTTGTGGCTCCGGAAGCAGATATTGATGTGTCTCTGTAATTTACCCCAGATTTAAATACATTCATTAACTCTCTGTTGGTACCATTCCTATTGATGTAAGAAATTAAGGAGAAACCCTCCCGGACACATGCATGACCCATGGAATACAATGCTTGGTGGAACACAAATTTGACAACACCAGTTTCTGTGAACTTTATAGCTCTGCCATCGTGAGATAAACTTAGCATGTAAGGGTCAGAAACAGATATTATTTTAAAGGTAGGTCGATAGTTGGTTTGGTAATGCATTACCATTGACATGTGTGCACTGAGTGCCACAGCACCGGTGTCATGGGACAACCAAAACAAACTGAACGGGGTGTTAAGATCATAAATATTTAAGTCTTTACTTTGATTACAGAATTGATTTGGGCTCCTCAGGTACACTGAAAGAGTTTGGCTGGGCTCCACTTCAGCAGCACTGCTTAAACTAGTGCTCTGGAAATACTTTCCTTCTGGCTGTTCAATACGAACACTGCTCAGCTCATAGTCTTCCTCACTGCCATTTAGCCTTAAGGAAAGCTGCAAAAAATTCCTGCAGTTGTGCTTTACTGCAAAATTTAGGTCAGTCCACAACAGACCATGTTGCCTGAATACCAGACTGTTATCTTCAACAGACAGGATTTCACAGGGAAGCTTTCCCTTTATCTTCAAGTTCAAGCCAGAGTAAACCTGCAAGGTGCCAGATTTTACAGAGGGTAGAATGATGTTAGCAGCCCAAGACTCCGAAAGTTTGGTTTCAGTAGTTGCTGAACACACTGTATCACTGACAGTGGAACAGGGAGTGGCCACCATTCCATCTTCACATTTTAAACACGCCTGGCATTCCTGCATTTCTTTATTAAAGAAATACTCCTGTCCACACAGTCCCAAAGCTGCATCTTTCTCAGCAATTCCAAGGCATCGGAAACCACCTGTTCACAGGAAACAGACAATTTTTATAGTCACATCTATAAAACGCTAAATCTAAGAACTCTACAGCTCAACATATCAAGTATCTTCAATAACAGATCTAATCCTAAGAAAGAAATCAGAACACAATTATGATGTTACAACACTTTGTGTTGTTGATAGCAAAGAGAGGAAATACTAGGAGTAACATACCTTGTCCATTTCAAATCCAGTGGTTTAGAGTGGGAAAAGCACAAGCTAGGGTTGCAGAGGCAATTCTAACCGAACCCTGTAATGGACCAGATACAATGATGTTGCTGCAAGGGCACCCGCTCCCTTCTCCTAGGAAAAAGGAATGGTGACTAACTGGTGCACTGTGCAGCAAAGATATTTTCACCTAATGGAGAATGCCCCTATGTAAGGATAAATGAGTGCTGTCTGCCCAGCTGTGTTATAGGGTAGCACTGCTGTAACTGTGATTGCAAAAGCAGTGCTTTTCAACCCAAGGAACACGGACCCTGGGCATCCTGTGTATAGTTTTTAAACTTGCAAGAGATAAGCAGTTAAAACAAAACTGTAAACAGCAGGCTTAAAATCTCTGTGCAGAAGTCTACACATTTACAAGGTGAGAAACCAGTGCCCTAGGACAGAAGACAGCAGACATTGTGATAGCCTAATGTTAAAATAAAACACTGCTGCAAACAGTAAGGAGAATGTCTAGAGGTGCTGTTCAATGGTACACCATGACCTCAGTCAATCACAGAATGCACACCCAAAGAGCAGGTTTTAAAATCAGCCTGTAATTTCCTATGGCAATCTTCCAAGAGCACTGTATCCTGCCAATGCCTCCAGCTGCAGCAAACAATGCACAAAAGCTTTGTGCACAAAGTCTTCAGGATATAAATCACCACACAAGATTTGAGTCACCCTAAAGAATAACCATTTGCAGTTTGTGCCTCAAAGCTTAATCACTAGTGCACTTGCTTCTGCTTTTTTTACCATCATAGTCAAAATTCAATAATCATCTTTCTCATAGTTCTTCTCAAATATCCTTTACTAAATACTGTGTATACATTTGCTTTAATCCTTACCTGGAAAGTTGCTACATCTGGGCTGGGATTTGCTCAGAGACTGGGTTTACAAGCATTTGACAAAGACCACAACAAGCCATTATTCTCCACTGCTCACCCCAGGGTGGAGCTGGCTAAACAGATTGCTGATGGAGGCAGAAAAGCACACCACATATACTGGAAACTGCAAGATGGAGGAGTACATACGCACCTGCCCCATAAGGCAGGTCAAGGAGGCTAAAATCCACTTCTGATACTACATGATTCAGCAGGGAACAACAGACACTGTGTCAATTTATACAGGCTTCATATATTTATGGTTGTATCTCTGCCTGTTTATGTTTAATTTACTTAAGCAATAATTACACCATCCAACCCAGACAGTTACTGCCCAGGGACAATATAAGTAAGGACAATGTAAGTAAGCTCATGTCCTCTTTTAACCCTTTTCTAGGATCCGTTCTCGCCTATGTTTTTCTCCATCAGTGGCAGAATAGTACAAAATCATTCATGATCAAGTGAAAATAGCCCTTGCCTCTCAGAGAGACCACCTTCTTTTTTATAAGTCTAAAGGAGGAAAAATGCAAAACCTAATGAAGCCCTGCCTCAGTTATTTGACTGGGACCCTTCAGGTAGAGGTCCCAGCTGGTCAAATGCTGTGTCTGACCAGAGAGTTCCTTTCAAGGGTTTTTGGCTGATCGAAAAGTAAACAGGTGGAAAGAAATCTAGTATCTGGATTTAATTTGCTCAGTATGCCTGTTAATTTTCCTCTTTTGTGTCTGACTGTCATGAGAAGTAATCAAGGCAAAGTTTGCAGTGCAGAACTCCAGTCAAATCTGCTCTTAAGTGTTTGAAAAATTCCTCTAAGACCCTGCAAATGACAGAAACGATTTATCATTACTCAGTATTTGACAATAGTGTTGCTAAAGGAGAGTAAGATTGATGGAGAGAGGTCTTATAAGAGCCTTCATTAGATCAAATCAAATACCTACCCCAGCCCAGCAGGACAAAAATGACAACTATTTTTCTATATTATTTTTTCTCTATATTTTTTATCTTGTCCCTATATGCACCAGTATAAACAAGACTAAAGTCAGGTCATAAGCGAAAATTAAAACCAAAGGACATGAAGTTCCATAAAAAATAAGGTAAAAGGCATCATCCAGTGTTCCTAGTAGATATTATGCCCTAAATAGACCTATTGTCCACAAGAATTGCTATCAACTTAGAAGTGAGTGGTTTTCAATCCCTTTGATTCCAGTAAGCCGAGCATATTATTACTTGCTAACATATATGCCTGTGTCCTTATCTACCTCTTTGGCCTGTTCATAAAGATCTAATGATCTTCACTCTTCAGTTACCAGGGAATATACCTTACCTGGTGTATTCAGGCATTTTATTCTCTCACCACAAATGCCTGGAGATTCGGTGCATTCATCTCTGTCCTGTAAAGCACAAGAATAATACGGAAAAATTTTAAACACAATAACTTAAATTTGAAACACTCATCTGCCAGTAAAAGGCATATGTGGAGATGGAGAGGGGACTGAACTCATAAACATGTTGGAGCATGACAACTTGTTTTGGATTT
Source organism: Coccyzus lansbergi (assembly GCA_033558105.1). Classification (NCBI taxonomy): domain Eukaryota; kingdom Metazoa; phylum Chordata; class Aves; order Cuculiformes; family Coccyzidae; genus Coccyzus; species Coccyzus lansbergi. Next base: position 222,004 of record JAUMJK010000420.1, on the reverse strand, counting down.
GTCACCTGTTTTAACAAGGTATCAAAAAAAAGACTGCATGGTGTCCACAGAAAGTGTGCAGATGATTAGATAAATGGATCGACTGTACAACTAAAGCTTGCTGCGCTTCATGATCTGTAAGACAGCATCACATCCCCAGGACCAATGCATCCCTCAACTGGTTTTAATGACACTGTAACAGTAGAGATAGTGCTAGGAAAGGCTTTTAAAGACATATAGTTTGGAAGGAAGGTGCTAATTGAAAAAATCACAAGAAAAGTAAATGCTAAAGTAGTATTTCTGTCAACAAGCCCTCCTTTAACCCTACAGCAGGCACAGGGGAAAGAACAAGCTACACTTGTATTTTAATGCTAATGTTAAAGAAAATTGAGACTAGCAGAGAGGCAACCATATAGATATTCTGGTTCTCTTCTCAGTACCTTGGGTTGTTCTGGTTCATGCTAAACTGAGAACTGGGGACAACATTTGGTAAACAAAACACTGCTTTAAATATCAAGTTTCCTGTATATCTTAGGACATCTAAATGAGAGAAAGTGACAAAAGAATCATCTTATTTTGCTTAAATGCTGCTTTTGTATTGTATAATAAAATGTATTTTATAATGTGTTTGGGAATAAAATCATCCATGTTATATATTTTTATATGTTTGTATATTATGTTTAAGCTGGATGTAGTTTTTCCTTTTGTTTTAACTGATAACTTTTGTTTCCAAACATATAAATAAATATATGACATCTAGTTTTGCTTAGTGAAGTTTTCCTCTGCTTTTCAGAGATGTCTAGAAGTTTCTGTAGACTGAGATTGAATAAACAAATTCAGCATGCATATGTATACAGGTTTTAGGATAACTTTTCCTACCATCATGAAAAGAAGTCCTGCCAGCTGTTAGGTTTGGGAAAGCATCACACCCAACAGACACAAACTAGTGCCCCATCTAGAGTAGTTAAAAGCTAAAGAGAAAACCACAAAAAAAACCCTCAGGCAGACCTTTAAGTACCACAGATCCATTTGGTAAAGCACATGCATCAAACTGCATGTGTCCAGCTCTCCATGCAGTTATTTCCAAAATGTTATGCCCATATGTCCAACACTGTACTTCATAAGCAGTAACTGAAAGATACACAATTATGTATTACCTGGCAAATCCGATCAGAGTTCGTAGAACACTCGGTCATTTGAAAGAAACCAGCAGGACACAATGTACATTTTTCACATTGTGAAGGTGTCTTTTGGAAATTGCAAAATTCATCACTTTCACAAAGGTCACAGTCCTGCAAAGACTCCCCAACATTAATGACTTTTGCATCCACTTCTACTTTATGCACAGAGTATGACTTCTGGAGATGATTTCTGACCTGGTTCTGAAGTCCCTGAAGATGACTTTCAAAATAATTTTGAATATCTTCTTGCAAACTCTGAAATGACATTTGCTTCACTGTTTCAAAAAGCATGCCATACTGGACTTTGATCAGATCCATTTGCTCATACATTTTTCTTTGCTGTTCAAGAATCTCCTGTTGCTGGCTAACCAATATGTGCTGCTGTTCCGCAAGTTTTTGCTGCAAATCAACAATGATCTGCTGTTGGCTTTTTAACATTTCAATAAATTTCTCATGCCCTTTTGCAAGATGCAGCTGTAGTATCAGGGCATCTTCAGAGGGAACTTCATTTTCTCCTAAAACACAAAGAATCAATTATAGTCCGTTAAAAACAATTTTCCAGTTTGTTGTATTATCTCTTAAAAGGCATTCAAATTTTAATAAGTTAATGAAAAATCTCACTAAATTCAAGTCATGTTTATTAAGCCAGTTCCTTTACTATCTTTGTAGCTCTTTCATGATACAGCAATATCTTTCATTTCATAAGCAACAACACTTATAGTTGTAGAGATCAAAAAAGTCATATTCAAGTCCCAGGGCTTAAACTAATCACCACTAGGGTTCAATAACAGATATCATTCCTCTATATGTGTTCAAATACAGTAAAGAGTAAATGATCAGTTTTCACTGTAGAAGTGATTAAATGAGATGATAAAACTTGCAGAGAATATTTAACTGTTAAAGGCAGTAAAAGTAAGGGTCAAGTCTATGATACTGTGTAGCAGCAATAAAATGGCAAGAAGAAACTCAAAGCAGATGAAGGTGAAATGAGGCACCCACTCAAAAAAAACCCCTAAGTTTTTATATTAAATATTATACTTGTAGGCTATTATTACCACTTGGAAACGATCTTGAGGTAATATATCTAGATATAGACGCTAGACTACAGTGTTATGTAATCATCATTTCAGTGCCCTACAGAGGCTAAAAAGGCAAATAAAATGTTAGGACTATCTAGGAGAGGAATGCATAACAGAAGAAAACATATCATTATGACATATTAATCAATAGAGCATCTTTAATACAGTATGCTGTCCCGGTTCCCCATCTCATAGAAGAACTCGGGAAGTTCACAAAAGGACAGCAAGGAAAATCTAACATATGATACTGCCACAATATGATAACGTAGCTAGGACTTTTCAGGACTGGAAGAAAAAAAAAGAAACTAAACACTGTGGTATATTACAGGCATCCTAAAGCAAGTAGATATGGAAAGACTCTTCACTCTTTCTTCCAATACAAGAAATAGAGGACATTAAATAAAGGCAGCCATTTCAATACTTGACCAGATCCAGAAAACTGCTAGCACAATATACAAAATAAAACCAGTTTGGGAGTAGAAGACACACAGCCACCAATCAAGTTCTGGAAATCTGAGCAAAAAAACTGTGAAAACAATCTAGGGAAATATCAGGCCACACTTTCCATGACATCCGCTTCTGGACACCACCTGATAGAGAATCCAGAATCCAATACAGTCACTCTCCTGTCCCCACGCAGCACTGAATTTTCTTCTTTTAAGTGCAGAACATCAAGGATGAAACAATGAAAAAGACTGTGGTCAGTTCCTGTTTACAGTTCCTAAAATGTTCAGTTACTTTTATTCATGGCATAAGGTACACATTAATTTTTACTTTTTAGTATTCACTCAAAGATTAAGGTAGTTTGCAGAGAAAGTGAAGACCAGGATTCATGAAAGGCCACACTCCCCATCCAAGTTAAAAATTCTAGATTTTGAAATGTCTGGTAAATTATATCCCCAAATTTCCTTCTAACAGGAACAAGTAGTACTGTGAAGGGCAGAACCAATGTAATCAGATTTTCTGTGGATTTGTGTCTTCCATTTGACTAGCTATATCAGTAGCACTACCTTCACTATCCATCTTCAAAATGCAGAGCAACAACCAAAATGCTTTTGTCCTACCAGCTGAAACAATTAACAGCTAGAGGTAAACTTTCAAATGCTCATATTCCACTCTTCTCTCTTTTATAACCTCTTACAAAGTTTATACAACCTTCTCTACTTTTAATAATTCTGCCTGTTGTCAAATTTTACTGAAATCAGTCCATACGTTTGTCAGACGGGGACAGTAAGACAGTTATAAGAACATTGTGATTGCCCATCAAGATTTTTCATTGACCTACTTGGGCTCCACTTGTGCCTGAGGCTGGAAAGACATTAACAAATTCCTTTTCACAAAACTTGCTCTCAGAAGTCTGACTTACAACTGAGAATAGAGGCAGAAGAATACAGATCTTTGCCAAGTATTTTGGCTGTGTAAGTGACAACACAGTGCAAAAGGACTATGTCATATACCAGTAAGAGTTACGTCTTCAAAGCTGATGGCAAGTCTGTGAGGAAAAGGGCAGCCCTTACTGGGATAAATAAAGCACATGTCCCTAGAAAAATAGCTGATGAAAGCTGACATATTGAGCCTTTAGCTGGCATACTGACACTTTACCTACCATGCTGACTAATGTTACTTAACTGCTTCTTGGTAGAACACCCTGTAACTTTCATGAGCGGGACTTCATCCTCTTGTCCTGTGTTAATATGATTTCTGAGGTCACATGTGAAAATAGGGTTCCATGCTAGTACTGCAAGACAGTAAGGTATAAAACTAATATAAATGTAGTAATTAATGAGAAATAGTCTTATAATACCAGAACATCTAAAATCTAAGTGTGTTCACCTAGGAAACTGCTACATAGTAGTAACAGCCATTGTATTTACTGCTGAATGAGATGTGTACACATCTGGCTCTATCAATAACTTTAGAAAGAGATGATCTAGAAATGTTAAAAAATACAGGCTTGTAAAGAACAAATAGTAATGAAAACAACAGCACTATAACCTTCACAGAGGTGAAGAAAAGTCCAACTGTAACACTTAGAAGTCAGCCCAGAGAACTGTCTCAAAGGAACTGAAAGGATTGAATTCTATAGTCAAGGATATACTACCAACTTTTTTTTCCAAAACTACTTGTCCTCCAGTTCTCAGTGGCTGAGATTCAGGGACCAGTAACAGTAACATTTTTAATTATTCCAGCCATCACAAATTTATAGACGGGAAGCATACAGACCCTTTTAAGACAAGTTTATTGGGCTCTTCCTGCCCTGGGAATCTGGGGTTTTCACACACATGAGCAAAACCATGAAAGAAAAGAAAGGTTAACTAAAGCCTCAATTCAGTAAAGACACATAAAGTAGCACTTCTTTTTAAGCATATACTTAAGGAGCACTATCTTCAATAAGCAACTGTATGACTTGTTGGCAGTAACAATAGCTATAAATTTAAGTACTGTCTGCTGCAAAGCTTTCTCACATGATGGATCAGCTTTCTATTATCTCTGCTCTTAACAACCTTACAGAACTTTGTAACAACAGGTATATTCCAGTCAGTCAATTTAGCTTTGCTCCTTCCGGCTGTCTAAAGCTCAGCTGGTGAGAATAGCAGGCCTAAAAAATCCTTTATAACTGTTTCTTTCTCTCATTTCTATCCTTTTTGTAGTACCATGACTAAACTTATACTTAATGGCACCAGAGACCCTTCACTGCACAGTACAGTCAGTGCTACTGGCAGTTCACAATAACAGAGCTCTGGTATGAAAGAGTAGACTCTGTTGAAAATAAACTACATTCAATTAAGCAGCAGGGATATCTTGTTTGCCAAAAGAACTGAAGGAGAACTATAAAACAGCTCAGATGCATAGTGCCCTAAATATGGCCTTGTTTCTCTTCATTAGCTGTACAAAGGTAAGGCCCAGGGAACATGTCACATGGGTATGTCTCTATCGCAGACATCTAAAACTATGAGTTCCACTGCAAGTGATGTTTATGTATTAGTAGACACCAACAAACCACTTTCACACTTTCAACATTGCCCAGAGAAGTATAAAACAGGTATACCCACTAGTAACACTCAGATGTGCCCATGTGCAGTACTATATAGTTTCCTTGCACGTGCACAACACACACAGCTGTGGCAAGGTCTGCTCTGCAGACATTTGCTCCACGTTTCCAGGATCAATCCATGGTGCGAACACCACATCACATACAAACAGTTGCTAAATTTCCCTAGTATGCCTGGGAAGGACACGTCATCCTGACGGGATGCTGCATGGACATGGTAGCCCTCAGGAACAATCTGCCACTGCAGAAGGGGTAGAGGCTAAAAGCAGGTAGTCATCCTACTGCACAGAAGGGTAAATGAGGCCTTGATCAGGACCACATAGCACAGGGCCATCTGATGGTGCCAGTCACTCCTGGTAACAACAGGAGATGAGAGCAGGGGGCTGCAGGCACTGCTCAGTGCACAGATAGCAACAGTTTGAGAATCTACAACCTTATTCACCAGGCCTGTTAGGTATGAGATATGGCCACTGCATATTATTTTGCCCAAATGTAGGTGTTTGCAGGTTCAGTGAACTCTGCCCAAAAGAAAACAACAGGAAGATGGGTCTGATAGGAAAAAGGATTTAATGGCAATATACAAGTGAGGAGAGAAACATAGAGGAATACAAAACAATAAGAACAAAACCGTGTCTTGTGCATTCCTTCTTTTGGGATGCCAGTCTTCTATCTGAAGTAAGATGCACTCATGCTGCTGAGAAACAGCAGTCACCATCTCACAGAGGAATGCACTCATCTGATTTGAAAAGGACTACGAGTCTGTACTCCAGCATCTCCACCTGGCCAACAGAAGGAGTGGTTTAGTTGCAGCTGGCAGGAATTTTTCAGACAATAGCTGTGGTACTGGTGATAGTGGCTGAAAAGATGATGATGATAGTGTAATCCCCACAGAAAGGCTGTGCTGGTTATAGTGAGTAGCTTGTGAAAAGTAATAGTTACCTGCCTCATGCAGATGAGCCTGCAACCACAGACAGTGCTGGAAAACAGTAAGAGTCCCTGGTCCTGGCCAGTAACTTGGAAGACTGATATCAGACACTGTCTTTAACAAGTATCCAAGCAGATTGCACCTCACATGAATGGGACTATACGGTAGGTTGGAGAAAATTATTCTGCTCACCAACACAACAGGCTTCTCGGCCAGGTAAACTGGAGGGGAGGTGTCTCTTAGTAAGTGAAGAGACATTGCAAATCTACTCATGTACTGTCACAGAGCTGGTAGTCATAGGCCAGGTTGGTCCACAACATTTCCACCTGTGGATGTTGAATTAATACAAGCAGGAAAATGGCCTTAGGGTCACCAGGGCAGAGTATTCCCGATCCCCTGCTGTTGGAGGAGAGGGCAATGACAAAGAAACAACCTACATGGCTGACCTTAGAATGATGTGTTGCGTGGTAACCAGAGAGAAACGTTCCCCTAGAGACAAAAGAAAGACAGGGACAGTCACTGACCTGTTCTTCTTGAATAGATGGTTTCCTCTGTTTTCAGCTACAGCACCTCAGATGCAAAACTGAAGGCTGGACAGTCTTCTGTTTCTTTCTTCCACTCAGAACTAAATGTACCTTTACCTTTGATTTAAAACCACTAGAAATCCCTAAGATTAATTCTCTGCATATGGTTGCCAGAGAAACCTCCTCTTTTTTTTGGGTGATTGACTGAGGAATCAGGAGGATGAGTGAGGATGTAAAGGTGGCATATAATGTCATACACTGTCTGACAAGTTCCTGGAAGTTAAAAGTATGATTGCCTGAAGTGCAGGCAGACACCTGCACAACATGTACAGACATCACCCTGCACTCAGGCAAAAGATGTACTGTGCACAAGGGAAAAAATGGCAGAAAAGCCACTGTCTTCACTAGAGACAGTCTCTATCTGGGAGACTGCGCACGGCTCTCAAGTGAGCTCTCAGTCTGCCCTAGTAGGGCTCGTCAGAGGACTAGAACTGCAGTATGTGCTTCATGATCCTTACCTGACTTTGTGCTGTTGCTTTCACTGTATTGTGTTTGACTAGCAGCTCTCCTCAGGCAACCATTTCCACTAGTTGTATGTCTGATTACTACATTTTGTTGATTTATTTGTCCTAGCAGACAAGCCATGCTGGAATTGCTATGCAGAACCATGCTCATTTCCAAGACTCACCACTCCAGCTGCAAATGAGGACTCAAGACTGAACAATATAATCTCTGCACTAATGCAGGAAATTCACTGACCTATGTCCAAACTGAGGTCTCAGACAAATGCAGTGAATGTCAGAGGTTGTAGGCACAGCAGAATATCAGATTCCTGCCTTTACACTGACTTGAAGGAAACCAAGGTTTGTCAATGCGGTTTACTGTTCTGTTCCTGATGCCAAGCGCATGGAATTTCTGGTAGATGTTGATTAATCCAGTATGCTATTCTTCCACCCCTAGGGCACTAAGCTGCTTTGTGAAGGCCCAGGTCTAGTCTTTGGAATATGCAAAACATGAATATGTGCCCTTTCTCCTGTCTGGATAAAAGTATGTCTGTAGAAGGCCTCATTCACACCAACTGCCGCGACTGCTGCAGCAGGCCTGTGTGTGCGCTCGTGCCAGACAATGCAGGCCACAAGGTAAAAGCAGTGAGAGGTAAGAACTTTCAAGGGTGCAGTTGTCCTCATCTGAAAACTCTCTCTCACACACAGAAGTTCATGTGTTATCACAGGTTTTCTCACTGTGTGCTTCCATGCCGACAGTGCCTTTCGTGAGATTACATTATTTAGTGGGTAGTGCTGTACGTTGTTTTCCCTCCAACGTATAGGATGCTTCTCTCTGCCACAAGGAAATGCCAGTGACCAGAAGGTAAAATCCATTCTTGATGTGTTCAAAGATATTTTTACAGGAAACTTCTAACTATGCTTCTGCTCCTCCAAGACTTCTTCCTGCAAAGGAAGAAACCCAAACTTCTTGTTTGTTGACCCAAAACTTCTTCCTGCAAAGAGCATAAAATTGAAAGAGTACAGTGACCTCTGTGTCCAGTCTCCAAAATCCCCAGCATCTTCACTCTTGACCTTTTTGCTTTAATTTCCCTTATTTTTTTTTTAATTCTGACCCACGTCAAAGGGGACAGAGGACCTGCCCCTAAGGTCTAGGATATGAGGGGTGCACGTAACTCACCATGCTAGCTAGAACTGCTGATGGTACTGGAGACTGGGCAGCACAAACTGATTCAGATCCTCTAAAGATGGTCAAAGAATATGAGGATGTTTGGAGAAAGAGGTCATGCCGAGCTGGATGTTCTTCATAAGACCTTCATGAAGATACAGCATGTCTGCTTTCAGCACCATCCAAGAAATACTAGTCTTTTCTGTTGTGCAGAATGCCCTTATTATTTCCAAGGGCTTGTATTACACAGAGATGGATTTTGGTAAGGACAAAGAAAATGCAAATATCCTAGGTCCTTTTGCAAAAGGGAAGCATGGCTGTTAATGATCATAGTACAAAAAGTATGCACAGAAGCAGAGAAAATGGAAGCTAACCATACCAACTTCTCTGTTCTCTGCCCACCTTTGGTCACGATAAAAACAGAGGTTCCACAAGATATCTGGGAGTAGTATCAGGCAAGATACAGGTAGACAATGTCACTCCACTAGGCACGGGGGGTATTCAATCACTGCCCTAAGCCTGGAATGCCGCTAAGTGCTGGCATCTGCTTTGGAGATGTCACTTAACTAAGTAGATATTGGTAATGAGGCTTGGCTTGTGCTCTGGTGCACCAGCGCCCTCAGATCAGCTACATGGTTGTGGTGATGTTTGAATTACCTTCTTCATGCTATGTATTAGTTTTTAACATCAGCAGGGAACAAAATATATCACCCCTTCAGAGACATTTTATATCTTTGAGATAAGGCATTAAACCAGAACCCAAACTGCTTTGTTTGCAGGTACTTTTCATATGCGTAAATCCGCAAATCCCAGGCAACTACATTCCATCTTCTGCTGACCTGTGAGTACACCAGGCTTCCTACAGGGATAGCAAATTGACCAGAGTTGTGCTTTTGTCAGCTGACAGACAAGTCCTCTGAATGACGTGCAGTAAGAGTTCTGTGATCTTTTGGTTTGCGCTGGCTATCACAGTACGTTTTGTCAAAGACGTTTCTCACCAACAGCACCGGTTAGTTCATCCGGGGTGTGGAATGTACGCACCAAAGCCTCACATGGCATTGCTATAAATTAAAACCCCCAGAAACAGCAGACTGTAGAATCATAGAATAACCAGTTTGGAAAAGACCCACTGGATCATCGAGTCCAACCATTCCCATCAATTGCTAAACCATGCCCCTCAGTACCTCATCCACCTGCACCTTAAACGCCTCCAGGGAAGGCGAGTCAACCACCTCTCTGGGCCGCCTGTGCCAGTGCCCAATGACCTTTTCCATGATTTTTTTTTCCTAACGTCCAGCCTGAACCTCCCCTGGCAGAGCTTGAGGACATTCCCCCTCGTCCCATCCCCTGTAACTTGGGAGAAGAGGCCAGCTCCCTCCTCTCCACAACCTCCTCTCGGGTAGTCGTGGAAAGCAATGAGGTCTCCCCTCAGAGTCCTCTTCTCTCCAGCCTAAGGAAAAGACAGTTAGAGACCTCGCACTTGCTTAGAACGAGCCCTAAAACGCGTTTTGCCCCGTTCCACCTGCGGCGGAGGGGAGCGAGGCGGCGATTCCTCCCGCCCCGCCGGCGCTCCCCGCACCTGGCTTGACGTCGCAGGCGAGCTGCACGCCCGGGGCGCTGCCGCCCGGCTCGGGGCCGGCGAAGGCGACGTCGTCCCCGGCGAAGCGGGCGGCCCTGTCGGCGGCGCGCGGCGGGCTGGCGGCGGGCTCGGGGCGGCCCTCGGCGGGGCAACCGTGGCCGCGGGGCCGCGGGCGCAGGCGGGGCGGCAGGCGGCACTCCAGGCCCGGGCAGTCGCGGCGGGCGGTGGCGTTGGCGTTGGCGGCGGCGGGCGGCGGGGCGGCGGGCGGCCGCGCCGGGCGGGCGTCTCGGGTGGCGCGGCGGGCGGCGCGGCAGGGAGGCGGCGCCGGCCGCTCCTCGGCGGCCGCGCAGGGCGAGCCCAGCAGCCACAGGCACAGCCCGAGCCAGCAGCGCGCCCGCCACGGCCGTCTGCCCGGCATCTGCAAGAGAAGAGAGGCGGCGGCGGGTCACGGGAGATGCCCCGAACCCGCCCGGCCGCCCGCGACCCCCGGCCCGAACGCGGGAAAAACCTTACAGCTGCCCCAGCGCCCTCGGCTTTGCGTCCCAAATGCGGGAAGAACTTTACAGCTGCCCGCGCCCCCCGACCCTCTCCCCCGCTCGGTTTTGCGCGTCCCGCCAGAGCATCCCAAAGGCGGAATAAACTTCTTCACGCTGCGTGGAGCTGCCTGCGCCCACGACCTTCTCCCCGCTCGGTTTTGCGGGTCCCGCCAGAGCATCCCAAATACAGGGCGAGTTTCTCCACGCCGTCCCCCGCCCCGCCGCTCTCCCGGCCCTCCCAGGCGTCTCCCGGCGTGACCTGCGGGAAGGTGCGGGGCAGCGCCCGGAGCGAGTGCGGCCTTGGGGCTGGGCTCCTCGGAGCGGGGACCGACCTCCTCCGAAAGCTGGAGGGGAATGGAAACGTGCAACATTCCTGGGGCTTCGTTAGCATCAGATTTCCCAGGCGCCTCCCTTTAACTCCTTCGCTCCTCCAGCCCCTCCCGGCTGCCCGCGCCCCGTGTGTTATCCCGGCAGGGATACGGCTTAAAAGGTTGACTTTCATCCCGAGTGGGTTTATTTCGCCTGAAAAAAAAATACCCCCAAAACTAAAGGGATTAAGTACACGGTGCGCGATGCGGTTTCCAATACAGCAAAAGTCGTGCGACTGGAAACAAAAGTTAGTTTGGAATTCTTCGTTCCCACTTTGATAGTCAGGAGATTCAAAGATAAGCACGATCGGCAGCTGCTGGTTTCTCTGAGGCTACATGCAGCCGCAGCATAAACCGAAGCGAGAGTTGCCGACTTCCCTTGTGGCGATGTGCGCTGCTTTTTGATAAAGCGGCTTTCCCAGCCCATGCTGCCCGGCTCACACCGAAGTGTGAGAAGCAGCATACCTTTCAAGTGCTCCGAAGCGTGAATAACTCCCCGCAGCAGGAGCCACCTCGCTATCTAATCTCTTCCACATGCTCCTGGGGGAAAGGGACACCAAGTATGCGTCCGCTCCAGTGCTGGCTGCGATGCCGCGTTTGGTCCTTGGGAACCTGGCCAGCACCGATAAAAAAGCTATAGACAGGAGAATTATTACAGAAAATGCTATCTGTTGATTCATACTTTCAGCTTCCTTCCATTCATGGGCTCACACGTGTAAAACTCCTCGCACAGTGTCTTTGCAATGCTCTCATGCTGTCCCTTTGCTATCACTTATTCAGCAAAGAGAAGAAAGCACATTGTCCCTCCCTCCCACCCCAATTCTATTTGAAACTTCTTTCGAATTTCCTTTTTTTTTAAGCTAGACTGGCTGGTTTACTGTTTCCCTCACTACAGAAAAACCATACTCAGATACATCACTTACAACTGGCTGGCCACTTTTTGACTAAGCATTATTTCTTTTGAAAATATCATCTTATCAGAACTGAACTGCCATGCAGCAATAGCAGTGACTCCAGATGCAGTGGGGTGGTACACTCTGCTGAATTCTGCAGGGCTGGTGACCTGCAAGGTTGTGGGGCTCCTGAGCAGGTCAGGGAAACCTAGAAGCCCTGTCAGATCGAATCCTACATTAAATGCTCAACAGTTCCTAGGCTCTGCCCTGGCCTTCAACTGAGGTAGGACTCCAAAGTCAATAAATGGGGATAAAACTCCAAAATCTGTCCCTCCAAGGTATCCACAGCCCATTTGTGATAGCATGGAGGTCTGCATGAGTTAATATTTTCTTCTAAATTAATACCTCTGTATTTTTCTCAGCTTCCTTGACAGGTTTTGCAGCTGATACATCTCTACCACAGCTGTATTATTTTGGGGACCCTTGCCAGTGCATATAAAGCTACCCGAAATGCCAACTCATATTTGTATCATCTTCAGAAATGATACAGAAAGGTTACAGAGTTGGGGATGATTCCCAGAATAGCTACACCTGCAGGCTAATAATTCATGAAATTATGAGACATGATGTTCTCAGTCACAGAGTAACTTTACTCAAGCAAGAGCAACTCTACTGAAATTGAGATGTTTGTATAATGCTGGGGAAAATAACAGAATTTAACATCAAACCTGAATCTTAATAATGATATTTTTTCAGAAAATTAAAAAAAAAAGACTTTAGATAAGCAAACATCACATCAGTGATAGTGCAAATGAGAGTACCAATTCATGCATTTTGACTGTGGAAGTGCCTATTCTGCAGAATACAATTGTGAAATGCTGCCATCCATTTGACAAGCAGCAGAAAAATATGTATGCTATCTATGCTATCCTCCTTGATGACTAAAAAATTGTGCATAAGGGGCAGAAGATGTCCTATTGATGTCTAGCAAATAGCATATAAGCTATATGACACTATTGGTAGGTACTGCCTTCTGGTGCATAGATGCCACAATAACCCAGCAAATCTGTCAAAGATCCAAACTGAAGTCAGTGACTCGAATGTCAATATACAGAAAGCAGTACCTATCCCACTCTTGCTTTCCTTCCCTCCACTGGCTCTGTATAAGCAGGGAGAGTCTGTACTTCACCTGTCTGCAAAATGGTTTGGTACAAGCCTTTTTTTTTTTCTGTTTAGGGCATTTTTCAGATTGGTTCTGCTCCCTAGCACAGCAGGAGAAGCTCAGATCAAACAAATACAAAAGGAGGCCCCTACATTTACATTGCCCCTATATCCAGCAATGCGCACTCACAGTCCAGCTGTCCAATCATATCCTGGGCTGCATCAGAAGAAGCATGGTCAGCAGGTCAAAGGAGGTGATACTGCCCCTCTATTCCTCTCTTGTGAGACCTCACCTGGAGTTTGTGTCCAGTTCTGGAATCCTCAACATAAGAAGGAGATGGAGCTCTTGGAATGGGTCCAGAGGAGGGCTACAAAGATGATCAGAGGGCTGGAGCACCTCCCATATGAGGACAGGCTGAGAGAGTTGTGGGTGTTCAGCCTGGAGAAGAGAAGGCTCCAAGGAGACCTTACAGAGACCTTCCAATAACTGAAGGGAGGGCCTACAAGAAAACTGTGGAGAGACTGCTTACAAAGGCTTGTTGTAGTGATAGGCTGGGGGGGGGGGAGGGGGGGGGGCTTTAAACTTCAGAGGGGCAGATTAAGACTGGGCATAAGGAAAAACTTCTTCACTGTGAGACTGGTGAGGCACTGACACAGGTCGCCCAGGGAAGCTGTGGCTGCCCCGTCCCTGGAGGTGTTCAAGGACAGGTTGGATGGAGCCTTGGGCAACCTGATCTAGTGGGAGGTGCCTCTGCCCACGGCAGGGGGGTTGGAATGGGATGATCTTTATGGTCCCTTCCAACCCTAACTATTCTATGATCCCCAACCAGTTTGGTGATTGTCCAGAAAGGAGCATATGTATTAGGTTCCTCCAAAGGGAACACTCTCTGCAAGCACCAAAACTGAATGCAATATGCAAAGGAGAGTGGGATAATTGCTTCAAAACTGCCCTGCTACTCCGAACCGGCAGGCAAATCCAGAGAGAACCCCAAATCGGCTCGATTAGCGCCATCTTCAGGTATAGGCAGCAGCAATAGCCCGTCGCGTGCAGCGGGAGGTGGGCTTGGCTCGCCTCGGCAGCCATCTCCCCGAGGCCAAGGGGACTCTTCAGTGCCTCAAGTCTTGCCAGAGCCCGTCTTGGGGCTGAGGGGGCTGAGTTGGGTACCGAGGCAGGGGCTGTAGCCAGCAGAGGGCAGCAGGAGCCCGCGCCTGCCCGCCCCGGCCCCGCCGCCGGCCTGGGAACCGCTTCCCTGCCCCCCTCGCCCTTTCCCTCCGATCCCGCTCCCCGGGGATTTGGGGGCTCCTGGGGAGACCGAGAGGAGGCGCCGCTTCCTAAGAGTCCCTTTGTTTTGTCAAAACCTGAGCAGCACTGTATTTTTCTGTTTCTTTCCTTTTTTTTTTTTCTAACCAGTTGAGGCAGCTGGATGCTGTGAAATGTTCTTATTTGTGTGCTCTCTGTGTGAGCCAGTATTTTGCAGTCCATACTGTTGGCATCGGCGTGACAGACACACAACACTCCGGGAAGGGTTATATGTGGTGCTTTATCGCGAGGCCCCGGGAACCGGGGGCCAGTACCCAAATCCAGTTCCGACGACTGTTACAACGTGTCCCGATTTATCCTCACGAGGTTTCGCAATCTAATGTATATTCAACAGGTTACATCATCGTCTAATGCATATGTATGTTTCGATAATTTCATCAGCAAGTTTTTATCAGCTCTTACTGCGCTTGCGCCTCCTTTAGCAACAAGCAATCAGTTTGTTACATTAATCTTATGCTTTCTATGAGGAACAGCTATGTAAGTATTCTAGCTCACAGCTCAATAGACCACAAAGTAACATCTCAAGGTCTACCAAAGAAAAGTTACCAGTGAGAAACAAGAGAAGTATTATAGCAGAACAATCACTTAATGTTGTAAAAGAAACTTTGAGCCTGTATAGGCCTTTGTATTCATGGCCTTGTTAGCATTCTTAAGTAACTAACATTTCTTTCTCTACCATTAGGTTTTAAGATTTCTTATAACTTTAAAACTACTGCATACATTTAAATAATTTCTTTTCTTGATTTACAACTAATTCAAACTACTGTATATAATAAAGTTTTAGATTCTTGCTCTAACAATACGCTCTATATTTAGCACTGTTGAAGCTGAACATCACTTTCCAATATGGATAACAAACCCCATCCAAAGCAGTTGTACATAAACATGATTGTTCTATGCAATTATTTTTTTCTTGAATCTCTAGTTTAACCATGCAGCTGTTTTGGGCAAATTCCATGCCAGGTGCCTTCTAAATCCTGTTTTGTTTCCTTGCCTTTCCCAATCTTTTACAGTATCAATGTACTACAAGTATTTAATCCCATGGGCTTTACAGACATGCTTAACTTAGCAGTCTGAATTTCCATTACATCCAGCAGCACTGCTTACAAGTGCATGCATTTCAATATACGCATTTTCCTTTAATCAAAACCCAAACCAGAACAAAACAATAGTCTTTATTTTTTCAAGCTAAAATTCTGCATATTGCTGTCATTTTTAGTAAATGTTGTTTTCCAAAGAAGATTGATAGTTAAATTAAAAAAATAATTGTGAACCAGGGAATAGTTTTGAGGTTTCCCATTGAAGCCGTTGGGATTTTTGCATGATCATTCACCAAGAAACAGAGAACAAATAAACTAAAAGAAAAAAATCCTACTACAATATACCAAACTCACCCTCAACCAGCATTTGAAACACCCTAGTTTTGCTCAACATCTTGTATCCTTCACTGGTTTTCAAAACATTATTGAAACCAATTTCCAAGGTGTTTTCACTGTTTTCAGAACTGCTAAGTTTCCTGTTTAGAAATTCATTTTAATGTCTACTAAAGTTCAGCCTTCATGTCTTGACTGATTGTCAAACAATTTATTCTGTACATTGTAAAAATATTCCTAATCAAAGCACAGATGAGCTGATTAGGGGTACATGATTAGGAATTGACAAGTTTCTCCTAACAGAACCACAATCCACAGTTGCTGATACAGAGTAGGTAGACCTCAAATCTATTTCTTCTCCCCTTGAATGATATTTTTGTTATGCAAAATAGTATGCAATCATGTAATGGCCTCTTCTCCCAAGTGACAGGGAGAAAGGAACAAGAGGAAACTGCCTCAAGCTCCGCCAGGGATCTGGACATTAGGAAAAAAATTTCACAGAAAGGGTCATTGGGCACTGGCACAGGCTATCCAGGGAGCTGTTTGAGTCACCTTCCCTGGAGGTGCTTAAGGCACAGGCGGACTAGGTGCTAAGGGACATGGTTTAGTGTTTGATAGGAACGGTTGGACTTGAAGATCCAGTGGGTCTCTTCCAACCTGGTTATTTTATGTCTAATTTGCCTGTAGCTACACTTTAGAGAACTGAACAACTAGACAAACAGAGGAGAAAGCCTTGTCACTTGAAGTAGCGTTTCTCTCTTCTATGTCCTCAATGAAGAACTGACATTGAATCTTATGAGACAGCCAACCTTCCTTAGATGTCCGTCACTCCAGAGGTAACCATTTATCATCTATTAATCTATTGATAGCTGCTATCAGGAGAGAAATGTAAACTCACTGCTGTCCAAAGGGAGAAGGTGTAGAAACCCCCCTGAATAATGACAATAATAAAACAATTGTCTCACAGGGATACTTGGGTTTAATGCAAAAAGTAAAAAAGGGAAAAAATTAATTCAAAGTATATACTTCATTGTTGCTATGTTGCACAGAAGAAGTCGTTATCTTGGCATATGGGTAGTAAGAGTAAGAAAAAACCAAGAAATATTCTGTGGGAGATGGTCTATGCCATAGATCTCAGATGACCCATGTTGCCAACTGCCACCTGCACAGGGGCAATAGCAACAATTCTCAGTGTAACTACGAACAAAAGAAGAATGTACTTTTCTAACTAAGTTTGGGAATGACCTGATTATCCAATTTTAAGGAATCACCTAATATAATTTTAATTTATAAACTGATTGGAAAAGCACATCAAATTAGGCTGGTAGTACAAGTTTAGTCTTTGGAATCTATACTTCTATCATCAAAATAGTATGAAGTCAGGAAATACAGATGTTTTTCTCTTGTTGCTGAGAGAAAACTAGGTTCTTTTAACAATGTAGCTCTTAATTGTACTACAGCTGAGCAGGAGAATGCACACACCATAGTTAGAAAGGTTACTGATATAATGTCACTGTTTCCAGAAGGCAGTGTGGTTTCTCTGCACAGCAGTGTGCTGTGTCATATCACTGTGATAATTTGCTCTGCACACAGCTCTGCAGACATGGTCTGCATTGCAACTGCTTCCTCCAAGTGAGCTGTATCTGCCCTGTGGATAGGTCTCCAGGCTTTCAGGCTCTGACCATTCTAGGATTTTATAGTAGGAGCATACCACAAATACTTAGAAGTTGCTCACGGTTAGAATTGGTCACAGCTCAAAATTTATATTTTCTGAGAAGTCTCACCACTTTGAAATCTTAATATACCCCAATTTAGAATGAAAACTGTTAAAACATTTTCTAGGAAATGGGCATTCCAGTAACATTTGGGGGGCAAGGACACACAGCATTTAAAAAAGCAACGTTTTCTTCTAGAGCACTGGAGCCCTGAATCCCAGAAGGTCCTTGAATTTCCTAGACCCCTGAGACAAAGAAAAGGCAGCTGTACAGGACTAGATCTGACTGAATGGAAAATTGGCAGCTGACCCGCCTAGCAGAGAACTATCAGAAGTTATCTGCATTTCATTAATAGGCTTGCTGAGATAAGCTTTCATGAAATGTTTCACTCTCAATGAACCAGCAACTTTTGACAGGAAACATTCCAGCAGAATGGTGCTTCCAAAGAAATGCATTCATAGCTGGATGACACAATGATGAAAGCATCTCGGTCTTGGCTACACTAGCTGATCAGCATTAGTTTAGTGCCACCACTCTCAGCCTCCTAAAGTAACAGCTTTGGAGTCACCTTTTGTTCTCCTAATCATTCACTGCACTCCTTCAGCAATGCCACATGTGAACAGCAAAAGCGCAGCAGAGAATCTCTTGGACAGAGATTTTTGCATTTTGTTTTGAAGACTTCTAGTCAAATACAGATTACCAGGGTGCCCAGAAATTCTCCTTAACAAAGCACCTTAACAAGGAGTCTGTCATATTCCACAGCGTCCTTACATCACAGTAGTGGGAATAGCATGCAAGTGAGGAGGAAAGATTTCTTTTGAGCAACTCTAGAGTGATGGAAGACACTACTGATTCCACAAGCCTTCATGTAGAACATCTTCTACTAAGAGGGGAAGTGTGTTTACGGTACATCACACTACTGTACATTTGGGCTGCTGTGAAGAGTGGAGCAGGGTCCTCTGCTGGACATAAATAATGTTTTAAAATAAATGTCATCTAGAGCAAGAATTACCTAACTGTTCTATATTAGTTGCTGACTATCTTTCCATATATTGTTTCTAACAGCTAGAGGACAATCTCAAATCTAACCTGTTGTTTCTCTTTCATAACAGGAGTGGCAGAAATTATCATATGCTAGTAAAACTGTCTCAAATTTTCCCACAATAAGATCTGGTTTGACGTTTTTATACTTATGCCAGTTTTAAAGTGTTTGGACCAGTACATACTCAAGTAGAGTTTTGTCTCTGATTGTGGCCTACAGAAAAAGGCATAGAGGCTGAATAAGAAGTTCCATACTGTATGCTAAGAATGTGTCAGAAATTATTTTACAAGAGCAGTCTTAATTCTGGCACTTCCTAAATCATAAAGTTTTTATTTTTTCAGCCTTATAAAAGCTTTGGGTTTATGTATGCTTATGTGTTAAATATTTGGTATAAAATAAATCACTGGCAGGTTACCACCTATCAAAACTCCATGGGCCCTGCAAAAGTAAATATACATAAGTATGGTATAGGTTGGACTAAAATGTACCAGCTACTCCTGGAACATCAAAGAGCCCTGAGGGAAAAGAGATGGTAGTTAAAGAAAATATTTTTAAAAGCTACTAAAACTACTATGAATGAAAAATGAGGAAAAGCTCCCGAATCCACTGAAGCCAATGGTAAAGCACCCAGACCCATAAATAGTTTCAGGATTTCACCCAAAAGATCTAAGCATCAAAAAAACAATCCCCTAGAAAATCTGAAGCTAGCTGGGTGCAAGAGGGGATTATTTATCTTTAAAAGCCTTCAAATCCCAAAGCAATGTTTTTCCAAAGAAAAAAACATATATTTGGCTTAGTACAGTGTGTAAGTGTGAAGGATTTTGACCTGTGTTGTAAAAAAGAACAGTCTCAGAGATCTAACATCCATGTCCAAAACTTCTGAACCAGGATCTGTTGATATGGAAGTAGAACAAGATGGTCCTGTTTATACTTTACTTCATTTGCTGTATTCTGTTAAGATACCTGAAACTTTAAAATAAAAAAGCTACTCTGTTTGAAATTACTTATTTAACATTTTTTAAAGCTTTCCTTATCAATTTAAGTCTAACAATCAGAATGAATGACAATGTCAAGCCCTGGCCAGCAATGAAGAAATGAAATCTCACCAAAGAAAGTGTTAGCTCTGAAATCTTTAAGTGAGTACTCCAGATAAGAGACACATCAGGCATGGATCTGATAATGTTTCTACTTTGTTTTAGACAAGTGTACAATCAGTGTTAAAAATGGGGCTTGAACTGGAATTCAAAATTACAAAATCTTGATGATTACCTACATTTCACTTACAATGAAAAAAATCACCATTCAGTCTCAAAGCTACCAAAGACAACAAAACAGAAGTCAGCTAGATTATAGATAATCTTTCTACACACAAGTTACAGTAGTGTAATTTTAAAAAAAACCCAGGCTGCAGAATAACAAGAAAAACAGGAATGCATCTTGGTGCCTTTTGCCTTCAAAACTCCAGTTGTAATAATTGCTATGGCCACTTTTTTCTTTGTTTAGTTCATTAATTTCTAACAAGAACAGAAACAGCACAGGAGCGATACTGCAGAGCATTTATAGTTTTCCAGTTCTTTATTTTTGTTAATCTAAAACCAACTGAGGTTTTTGTACACAGGAGTTTTTCAGACATACCCAAGGAAAGGGTGTTGCCACAAATGGCCTCTGCAAAGAGGCAGCATTTTTTCAGCTGACAATTTAGACCTGCACATTTCTGTATGTAACTTTAGAATTTTTTTAAAAGGGGGGTTATTCTCAGAAAAATGACTAAATTAAGACTGTTTAAGCTACTAAGTACTGTAGATTTGATCCTCATTTACCCCATGTGAAGGAGCTTTACTACAGGCATAAATCAGATGCTCTGTGTGTTTTCCAACCTATTATAAAACTTTTTGCAAACATCATCACACGTTAACTTATCTTAGTGCCTTTTTATCAATAAAAAGAATTCTGTTTTCTCTTAAGAGAGGAACTCTTGCTGTATAAAAGAAAAGCAAATTAGCTTCCTTTGTTCCTGTGTAGAATTCTGTACAGTAACTCACAAGGTTCTTCTCAATAATTCTCTAGTGTCTGGTGGTCTCTCAAATACCCTTTGTAAACAGTTTACATTGATCTTTGCTCCAAGCTGTGAGATGTTTATGGATCTTTTTTCAGCATGGCTACTTGCCCACCATCAAGATCCAAAGCCTTATTTTAGGAATCCTAAAAATAGGCTAGGATCAATTACAAAGACTTTTCCTCAACAATGAAGTTCTAAAATAAATTTAAAGCCTAAAGTTTTTGGCAGAAAAACACATAGACAGTGAAACTGGACATGTTTCAAACACTGATTGATCAAGACCCAGATGAGTTTATTCTACTCAAGATAGATTTTCATTAGATAGTCCAAGAAGAGTGTTTGGTTTGGACTCTGTTTCTAGAAATAATATTAACATGGCAAAAATGCTGTTTCTATAAAGAAAAAGACCGTGGAGCAGGCTAAATATCTGTGTTTTTCTTCTCATGTACCAGTTTCACTTACATCCTGTGTTTGCTCGGTATTTTCAGGAGCTGTGTCACAGTTTCTGTGCTGTGGTTAAATCACCTATCTAGCTCTCTGAGGTACTTACCTGGCCAGAGTTTCTGAAAAGGTCACAGTCCAATGCAGGTATGTCCAGAACACATCTGAGGTGCAAAGAGATGTTCCCTATTAATTCTTCATCAATAAGGAATTTATTCATAGACAGTTAAGGTGCAGATTTCCAGGCATTGTGGCACACTCATACACTTAATGATACTCAAATATTTTTTACAATCCAAGGTGATATTCAGCTTTTTTGACATTTTTAGATGGCTTTAAATACTTTCAGCAACCTGGGTACAAATGTGCAGTGCCTGACTCAGAAAATGAACTCAGATCTTCCAAATCCTCATTTAGCTCCTTCACTTTGCTTTCTGTTCATTTATTGCCAATTTTTGTGCTTTAAGGGAAACAGCAGGCTAGGAATGTTTGAGGCAGATATGCTAGCATTGGCGTGGCAAACACATAACACTCCGGGAAGGGTTATATGTGGTGCTTTATTGTGAGGCCCTGGGAACCGGGGGACAGTACCCAAATCCGGTTCCAACAACCGTTAAACACGACCCAATTTATCCTCACGAGGTTTTGCAATCTAATGTATATTCAACAGGTTACATCATTGTATAATGCATATGTAAGTTTCAATGATTTCATCAGCAAGTTTTTTATCAGCTCTTACTGTGCTTGCGTGCCTCCTTCTGGCGGTAATCTTATGCTTTCCCATGAGAAACAGCTATGTGAGTATTCTAGTTTACAGCTCAATAGACTACAAAGTAACAACTCAAGGTCTACCAAAGAAAAGTTACCAGTGAGAAACAAGAGAAGCATTATAGCAGAACAATCACTTAATGCTGTAAAAGAAACTTTGAGCCTGTATAAGCCTTTGTATTCGTGGAATTTTTAGCATTCCTAAGTAACTAACACTTCTTTCTATACCACTAGGTTTTAAGATTTCTTGTAACTTTAAAACTACTACATACATTTAAATCATGTCTTTTCTTGATTTACAACTAATCCAAACTACTGTATATAATAAAGTTTTAGATTCTTGCTGCAACAGATACATTACAGCATGTGAGATGCAGAACTACTAAAGGAAAAGAAGCCCATGAGAGAGATTAAATATTTTCATTTTTAGTTGAAGAGGATTACACTTTTCATTTCAGATAACTCTTATGGAGGAAAAGTGGTTATATACAGTTGTCAAGCAAGACTATCTTCACCTTATGAGACAATAACGTATTCACAAAGTTGTAGGTGTTTAAGACTCTGGAGTATGTTCACATAAATGTGACATATCTTTTGTAAATCTGTATCATAAGGCAAGGAATTCTTTCTGCATAGGAAAAGAAAACTGAATACAATTAAGGATGTTGCATTGGTCTTTGAAAGTCCTGTTACTGTTACAACACTGTACCACCAGAGCAATGTGTAGGGTTTGCTTTTCACAGTCTTCACAAGTACAAATCAAGTGCATACCATGTACCTGACGATAAATACTGACTGCTTCAAAAATCAGTGCATGCTGTTTGCTGAAGTTACTTGGGATGCACACTCATAAGTTCCAGGTTCACTTGCCATGTATGCTTTTCAACCTTTCTCTTTATCCATCTGTCAACTCAAACTCAAGTTGAGCCAATGAAAAATTTAAGAAAATATTTGCTCCCAAATGCTTTCCTTTCATGCTGGAAGCCGAGCATCATCATTGGCTCAGACAGATATCCAGATCCTCCTAGAGATCGCTGATTTCATTGCAACACTAAAATAGGTGCTTTCTTTCCATATGTCAAAGCTTGAAGAAAGGCTCTCATTTTATATCTTTATACTTGTTCTACAGATGAGGTCTTTCCCTTCTCATTTATTCTTTCTTACTCTGAAGATTACTTTCCGAGTCTAATGCTTTTATTGTATCACATAATCTCTGCATGCCTTAGCTGGCACTATCTTCCCACTTATATCAGATCCAAGCTGATGATCTTCACTTCCAAGTCCCTCTATGGACTAATCCCATTTCATATTATCTTTCTTTCGCAACAGACTCATCAGCTATCATCTCTCCTTAGCCCGTTTGTTAAAATCTACTAAGCCTTCACCTTATAGTCTTCACATCCTAAACTTCTAAAAAGCCTCTTCAAAGTTGTTGGGGTTTTTTTTTAAACCCATGGACAACACTGTACATGCACTTGCTACTCTACTACTGCTACCAGTACTTAGAAGTGTCTGTGTCAGCTGGAGATTATCTAATTGCTGCTGCAAAGTTTTTTAATTTTAAAATGAAAAGAAATAATGCTGAAGAGTGAAATATGATGAGTACATAAACAATTTGAACTAAATTCAGATCAGAGGGATGAGAATAGTGATATAGTGAGGCAAAAAAAAAAGCAGCAGAAACTGAAACCTCAATGGGAATGAGAAAGTAGAGAGTATAAACACCAAACATGGTGGACTGAACGTAAGTATCGGACAAGCATTTCCTTAAATGCTTTGCTGAAATACAGCCCTAAACTAAAAACACACCCCTTTTCCAGAAATTCCTGGACAGAATTTGTTAAGAGCTTGAAGTTATTTCTTAAGTCTATTTGAGAAAATAATCTGCTTACTTTCAGCAAAATATTATCAGCTAAAAGATCTTTAATGTTTATCATACTTTTAGAGAAGAAGAAACAATTTTCTCAAGGCAAGCTACATTATGTGAAATAATTTCTGCAAAAATTTTACCCAAAACCCAAACCCACATCCTGCTTTAATGTGTTCTCTAAGAATCTCTTATAATTGCCACTGACATAGCCAGTACATAGGTACCCTCACCTCCAGGAATATCAAAGGCAAGCAAAGGGTACAATTCTGGATGGAATATTTCAGCTGTGTAATGATTTTAACTACTGATGCTGCATCAAAGCTTGCTCTACCTTATTCTCATGGAAAGTACTGTTGTGGTCAGCAAAGGGTTGTGTCACTAGGCAATAATACAAATGTCTGACAATTGGGCTCTCAAACTATCAGATGAGGAAAATATGACATTATTTAAAACATTATTTATAACTATTTTCTAAAAATAATACAAACTCTACGATGCAACTGGTCAGTTTAGAAACCCAAGTTATTAAAGGGAAGAGGAAGTGAGAATTATTACTAAAGTTTTTTTAAAAAAAAAGCTACCAAAGGAAGCACAATGCCATCGTCATGTTCCTCTTTTACATATTTTGGGTTCAATTAAATTCAGATGGAACTCTCACCCAGCTTGTATTTTATGGAAAACTAAACCGTCAACATTATCTGGAAAACATTGTTATCTTACTACATCTGTCTCAGTGAATCATTCATTATCTTATGCCGTTGTGAATCATGTGAGGTGCTGGTCTTGAGTAAAAGTGATGCAACTTCCCACCAGTGGAGTGATGTCATTTCTTTGCACAGTGGAAGGAGAGTCTCATGTTGACTCTCACTCGGCTCACTGACTCTGCTTGGCTCACAGCACCAACTACAGGGCATGGGGAACTGCAGAAAAAGAGAGGATAAAAAGGTCAAGGTCTCCAAATTCTTAATGGTAATATTCAGAGCTCATTACCTGAGCAAGGTATGTACTATTCTTCAGTCAATCTACACTTTTATGGAGGCAAATTTTTATAAACTCAAGGGAAATAAAGTTCCCTGGCAAAGTTCTACCTATTTAGCAGCAGCAGCATAAACCATCAGGAATGAGCTGAGGCCGCTGCTGCTGTGTCTTAAGCTCTATAAACTAGGTTTTCGTTTAGCATTCACCATACAAAATCATGGTAGGATGGAAACTGATGAAGATTTATTTGCTTAAGTTGTTCTATAACTTAGAAAAATCTAACATAACATTCTGAGATGGCCAAGACAGGACAAAGTACCTAGCCTACAATTTTTTTATTACATGTACCTTTTCTGTAGACTTAACTTGCACTGCTATGCCATCACTTAGTCTGGCTCACTGGGACCTACCAGAAGGATTGTCTATGTACCCAAATTCCAGCTGTCAATATCATATGCATGAGCTAATTTCATATGGACCTCCCTTCAAGGTGTAACCTACCTTTTGGACTTGAAAACTACCCATTGAGATGGTAAGATGAATAAATACATACTCAGACTTTGGAGATACTTCCTGACAAGCAAGAAATACTGACAATTATTTCCATAAAGCTTTCTGTAAAACGCTGAAAATTCCAGTGTCTGAGGAGGAAGGTGGTGAGGGTGCTATAGGTTTAATTTGAACCCTGAATAACTGGAGAAAAAAAATTAAAATGAACTTGTTTTCAACTACTGTTAAGTGAATGAACCAAAGAGTCAACAGGGAGCAGCTGAAGGAGAAAGTTTAACACAGGAGTGATCAGAGGATCAACGTCAGAGCTGGCTCACACATGAGTTAACACAGGATGACCTTTGGATGGAAGAAACTGCAAATGGAAATTCTACCTGTGTAAATCAACAACATTTCAATAATCCAGAAAAAAAAAGTGCATACAGAAATAAATCACAGAGGAAAGAAATGAGTAAGAAAGGAGTTGAACAGCTTGAAATGAGTAAAATATATCATTAATTTATTTTTATTAATGCAGCCAGGTAACGCCATCTTCTCTTGTCTTCAAATGCCTTCTCTATTCACTTCAGTAAGAAGCTTCAAGCCCTGGCTCATATCATGCTTAGTCTGTCACACATGTGAAATCTAACACATGGCATTAATAAAATCAAACTTACCATTTCAAATGGTGCTTCTCATTAAGCTAATTTTGGTAAACATTGCTAAGAGCAATAGATAAAACCTATCTCATAAACTAAAGAAATTATGTTAATAATAAATGCTGACATTTTCAAATTAAGACCCTCAGGTTATAATTTTCCACTTAATAACAAGTAGCATTCTGAACAAATTAGATGAGATTTCAGTATTCCATTTCACAACATTTACAGGTCTCCTTTTAGAGGTGCAGACAATTTCATTTTATTATAAGATTAATAAAACTAATAAACAAGATATGGTAGTCAGGCTTTTGTTGTCTCAGCTGTGATTTGTGTTACATGCTCAGCTCTCACAGTGTTGAGGTGGGCTGACTTGAACAGATGTTTTTGAAGAACAGAAAGGGATACATATCCATTATGTATAAACAGTCACAGGAAATATCGACGTACACAGAGTGGTAGTTACATGTGAGAGCTGGAAAACTTTGTCTCTGACTTAAAACTCATTGAACCCAGGGAAAAAAGCTCCTTCAGTCACCTCTGGCTTTTGAATCAAGGCCTTTGAAATGCTAACACTGTAAAGCCTGGACATGTAAATTGTTGCCTGAATATATTCTATAGGGAGAAATAGAAGTCACTGACTAACCTGAGGTCCTACCACATGCAGGGCAAAAAATCCTAGAAATTTACCTTCTAATTGTCACGGTAGGCAGAAATCTAGTAACCAAGTTTTGATCATAAACTTTTCAGAGGTACTTCTCTCCTACTTTCCTATAGTTAAAAGTGTGAATTTGCTAGCTTCACGGCTGACATTTTCAGATAGACTTCAAACCTCTGCTTCAGCTTTTAATCCAGGTTGAGGTTTTGTTTTGCTGTTGGTTTTCCACTGCAAGAACCAGTGCATATGAGTTTTCCTATGACTAGTTATGGAGAAAGAATTCTATTCTCGGTCTTGAGTCACTGAAAGATCCATCCAAAGAATGGAAGGCCAGATGGGAGAAAGAAATTGATCTGGCCATGTACCTGCTTTTTAGCAAGTTTCTTGATTTGTTCTAATTTCAAGTAATTATGTCTGGTGTGCTTGATAACTGGTTTCTGTATTCAGTGCAGTTGTACTTAAATTTGGTTTACTGCAATCTTTCAAAAGCTATAAACTTCCGTATAAACTCTCAAATGATAGCTTTCCATCTTTTTCATAGGAAGTTTTATTGATGACAATTCTTCCACATTAATGCACAATCACAAAGGAATACAACCCTCTCCTCTCCCCCTCCCATCTTATATATAATTAAATCTTATTAGAAGAACATAAGACCTATAGTTGCTACTTGCTTATCTCTGTACTTTCTGCTTTTGGTCTGATAATGTAGGAAGATGCCAAACATACAAACTTTTTTTCTCAGAATGTTCTGACATCACAGCCTGATGTTATGCTGTGATCCACTTTGCAACCTCTTTAAAGTTTCAGTGGGGATGAGGTAGGGGGAAACAGTGTCTTGGTGAAAGACATTATCTGGTGTAGCCCTGAGGATCATCTTGGCACTGTGCCAAAGATGTTCAGTGTCTGCAGAGTACTACTTGAAAACAGGACACTCCATCCTTTATGTAGCACCCATCTTAAACTGATGCTTTTTTATGCTACTTTTTGGCTTGTATGTATGCCTTCGCACTCTATGATCAATACTTTCATTCTTCCATCATGCTGAAAGTTGTTCAGTTTAAAACAAACAAATCTTTCAATTTATGTTTTGCTATGACAAAAGATCTAATT
This sequence comes from Coccyzus lansbergi, assembly GCA_033558105.1. Lineage (NCBI taxonomy): Eukaryota > Metazoa > Chordata > Aves > Cuculiformes > Coccyzidae > Coccyzus > Coccyzus lansbergi. The sequence continues at coordinate 194,570 of JAUMJK010000420.1, read as the reverse complement.
AATACACTGGGTTTTTTTATTTCCCTTTTTGTCCTGTGCCAGTGCACAATGGCTTAGCCATATTCTATGCGTCTGCAGACTTTTCGTTCATAACAATGAGTTATGTGTGGATCCTGCATTACTCTGGGCAGGCAGGATCCCAGTCAGCGTGGTGTCACATTTACCCTGTAGGGAAAATGATAGCAGTCTCTGAAGTTGTGTGATTACCCCTGTATAAAGCGATGTCAATCAAATTTAAGGGAGCACATATACGGTAAAACATTATATTTTTTGCCAATTAAGTGGTGTTTTCCTGACGTTAGAAACACATCTACTTGCTCCTTTTAAAAAATGTATGTTCTGCTTTAACTTTATCTACTGCTTTATAGAAACTTACATGACAGTCAACACAACCCACAAGGACTTTGGAGATAAATAAAGCTCCCTCCCGAGCACAGGGTGCATAATGACAGCATATCTAACCAGTGATCTACTGTCCCATGATAAGAAAAGGAAAAGAACAATTTGTAATTACATGCATTAGATCTTGAGTCATGTTGTGAAACCCAGCGTGGGTGGGGCACATATTGCTTATTTCCATTAGAAAACCAAGAGCTTTTGGAGAAGAGCAGAATGGAGGGCTGGACCTAAGGGGAATGATTCTGTTCCACATTCATTTTAGCTGAGAGAGGAGAAAACAAATTAGGAAGCATTACACATTTACACCTGCTTTTGCCACAAACCTTGCTCCTCTCTAAAATTAGGACGCATGCTGTTAATCAAGTCTCTATCTGCCACAGTATTTCCCTCGCCACATTTCTTCCTTATGAATGCATGATGGCCTCCACCCATCCCACTGGAGCATGACGCTCATGCTTCTGAATGCAGCCCAAAAACTTCTCTGACAACATTTCAGATTTTCTGGAATTTCTGCGATTTTTCGCCTTGCTTTCTAGAGATCTGCCCTTCTCACCTCCACTGTTCTTTTTGGAGAGAACGGTGCCTGTCTGTTACGGTCACGTTCAAGGACAGCTGGAAAACACTGCCGCTCAGTTTTCTTCTCTGCCTTATTTCAATATGTAGATACAGAGAGAACAAGCAGAATAGATGTCTTTTACATTATCATAGCAAGTATCTTGGTCATGTATTACAACAACATCAAAATAAGTGCAAAACCACTACTGTAATTGGGGTGTGTCAACTTTAGTGGAAAGTCAGATATAGAAGTGAAAAAAATACTGACAACAAAATGCACCATCAAATATTATTCATTTAAATATATACAAAATGTTCACTACAAAGTGCTGATTTCAAAATTAACTGTGGAGTAATTTTAAAAAAACTAATAATCTATTGAAATTACCTCTTTCCTCGACACCACAATGACTTCAAAAGCCAAAAGGAGTAACTGTAAAGAAAGTTGACGAAGAGAATATGCAGAACTTTAGACTCCCAAGCTTCTGAAGTAATAACTGTATATTAACTATGCATGTCATTTTTTTGATGCTAAGAAGTTTGCCAAATTTTTATGTATTTTCATGTGCCTGGCCAAAGACGCTGCTCTGACCTCAGCGAAGTCATTTGTAAATTTTAGTTAGCTTCTCAAGGAAATAACTTTGTGTTTGTTTGGGGGTTTTGGTGGTTTTTTTCCTAAGTAACACAAGCAGAAGAACTTACTGTTCCCTAAATGTAATCGTAAATATGGCTGAGCTGTCTCAGCTGGATTTTTTCCAAGCAATTTACCCCTTAAAGCATTGAAACATATTTGTTGTGCAAAACAAGGTGACATTTTAAAATTGTTTACCCTGGAGAAGAGGAGGCTGAGGGGAGACCTTATTGCTCTCTACAACTACCTGAAAGGAGGTTGTGGAGAGGAGGGAGCTGGGCTCTTCTCCCAAGTGACAGGGGACAGGACGAGAGAGAACGGCCTCAAGCTACACCAGGAGAGGTTCAGGCTGGACATTAGGAAAAAATTCTTCACAGAAAGGGTCACTGGGCACTGGAACAGGCTGCCCAGGGAGGTGGATGAGTCACCTTCCCTGGAGGTGTTTAAGGTACAGGTGGATGGGATGAGGTACTGAGGGGCATGGTTTAGAGATTGGTGGGAATGGTTGGACTCAATGATCCAGTGGGTCTCTTCCAACCTGGTGATTCTGTGATTCTGTGATACTTCTAGTATATTTTTTTTTCCCAGCAACACATGATATATTAGCTGCTTTGGAGCAAAACCTGCTGTTTTAATATAAATTGCCTGTAAACAGAAGATAAGGTTAAAAGACCTGGTGACTTTTCTAAACATAAGTAGGAGATGGTGACACCTTCACCTCTGTTCTCTACATGTCACTGTCCGTCAGTGCCTTAGACACTTAAGAAAAAATCAGCTAAAGCATTGGTTCAGCAAAGTTACAGACACTGAAAATACAATTTTAATTCAGGAGTGGGGTCTGCTTGCACATCATCTGCAGCCCCTCGAATCTTGAATCATTTCAATTTGATGACATTAAACCTGCCAAGGCCACACTTAATTTTCTAACTGCTGTTCTCCTTTTTAACTTCAGATGGAAACCTCTAAAGTTTGGCATCTTCTCATCTTTTCATAGAATTTCACGTGCTGTAAATTTATTTCTATTCAATGAATAAAATACAAATACGCTTCAAAGCAGCACTTTGCAAGGCTACACATTGGCATCAAAATGCCCTAAAAGCAATCTAGTGTCGCAGAATAAAGCACCTCAAAGATGACCCAGTTCCAACCCTCCAGCCGCGGGCAGGGACACCTCCCACTGGGCCAGGCTGCTCCAAGCCCCATCTAGCTTGTCCTCGAACACCTCCAGGCACGGGGTAGCCACAGCTTTTCCGGGCAACCTGTGCCGGTGCCTCAGTACCCTCACAGAAAATTTCTTCCTAATCTGAATCTCCCCTCTTTCAGCTGAAAACCGTTCTGCGTCGCCCTGCCCCTGCAGCCCCCGATAAAGAGCCCGTCCCGGGGCAGCTTTCTTTTAGCAGGGCTGCCAGTCGAACCCCCGAGGGCGCTGCTCAGTCCCGGGGCCCGAGCTAGGGCTGCCGGGGCTCCTCCTCAGCGCAGCCCCCGCAGCTGCAGCCCCGGGCGGAGGGCGGCGCTGCCCGGCGGGGCGGCTCCCGGCGAGGTAGCCGCCCCGGGGTGGCCGCAGTTTCCCCCGCAGGCTCGGGGCGGGCGAGGCGGACGGCAGCGCTGGGAGCCAAGGTGAGCCGGGCGGGGGGACCGAGGGAGGGACGCGAGCGGGCGCTCTGCCCGGCGGCCCCCGCTGCCCTCCCCCTCGGGGCAGGAGCCTCCCCTCGGCAGGGTGCGGACGGGAGGCAGGCGCTGGGTCCGGCCGGGAGGGTGGCTCGCGGCTGTCGGGAAGGTGGCAGGGGACATCAGCGGTCCGAGCTGCCCAGCGGCCAAGAACCATACCATGTGAATGTGATAATCCGTCAGCCTTTAGCTGAGCGTGTACGCGGGTGCTGCGGTTATAACAAAACGGACAGTACAGGCTTCCAAGGAACACGGTTTACATCTCTCTGCTGGTGGCGTGCTTGGCCACGTGGTTTACTGGAGAAATAGACACCTCTCCTGACATTCAGGAGGCCCATCCTGCGTCATATAATCATAGAATAATAGAATGGTTTGGCTTGGAAGGGCCCTTAAAGATCCTCCAGTTCCAACTCCCCTGCCATGGGCAGGGACACCTCCCACTAGCTCAGGCTGCCCAAGGCCCCATCCAACCTGGTCTTGAACACCCCCAGGAGTGGGGCAGCCACAGCTTCCCTGGGCAACCTGTGCCACTGCCTCACCACTCTCATTGTGAAGAAATTCCTCCTTATAGCTAGTCTAAATCAGCCACTCTCCAATTTATTCCTATCGTCCCCTGTCCTATCACTACAAACCTTTTTAAACAGTCCCTCCCACAGCTTTCTTGTAGGCCCCCTTGAGGTACTGGAAAATCTCTATAAGATCTCCTTGGAGCCTTCTCCTCTCCAGGCTGAACAATCCCGACTCTCAGCCTGAACTCAATGGTGTTGAGTGGTGTTTCAGTGCATCTAAAGAGAATTTACGAAATGCATTCATTGTCATACTGGGAGGATGGGTACCGTAGGGCCTTCTAGGCAGTGTATCATCCAGCCTGTCCTATTTGATGTTTAAAATGTGGATGCAGAAATACAGCCTACAAACAAAATACACAGCATGCTATCAAACTGGAATGGACAGGGTGGGGTTTTTTGGTGGTTTCTTTTTTTCTTTTTTTTTTTTTAGGTTTCCAGCTGCCCCAGATTACTCTGACTTAGTGATTAGCATGGCTGCAGCTTGGCTTCACCCCTCACAACTTCTGTTTACAGGATTTTGGCAGTCAGTTTCCTCTTTGCTTCTAGTTCCCCTTTGTGAATTACCTGACATAAACATTTTGTCATCTGTTCCTGTCTTTCTTCTAAAAAATGCTCATTTCAAACGTTATTCTGTTGATGTCCCTGTTAGTTAATTACCTCGCTGCTGTACACTAGTGGTCTAAGTGTGGTGTAGGTTTAATGCATCTATTTCACGTAAGACAAATAGGTAAACCCCAGTGCCTCAGAGGGCTGTATTAGATGAACTGCTTCACCTGTGTAGGTTCCTACTGATTTGTCTTCACTAATTTTACAATTTTTGTTTTCTAGAAACTTTGTGAAGAATGTGAATTTAGGTTAAAACCTTATGTTTAAAACAGGATGTTTTACTTTTTGCTGAAGCTGTTCAGTTCTGTTTCCCCTATGGGCTTTCTAAGGAGGCTGTTACCTTTAATTGTACTACATGCTTTGCAAAAGTATTGCTTAAAAATTGTGATAATTTGGCTTGAAATATGGATTACAAGATGTCTTTGGGAGGTTTGATGAATAAAGCATTACAGATAGTGGAATGATCCTTGTTTTAGCTTCTCTGACAATTCTGATCCATCTGTGAGCACACATAACAGGAAAAATGTGCTGTCTCTAAGAGGGTACTTTTGATCATTGCCTGTATTTTCTCTTTCTTCTTCAAATACCTCCTGTGGGTACTGCAAACTCTTCTGGATTTGGAGGCATTATGACTGACAGGTCAAAGTAGTTACTCAATAAATTGTGTTTTAATTGTTCATGTTGGAGTTGGTGATTGTTTGATGTGCAGTATCTTCACGCAGGGTATAATTATTTGGTTATCAAGTGTATTTATTCCAGCTAAGTTTGCTTTTTACAGATCAAAAGTCTGATTCTCACTACATTTGAGAGTGTCTGCTACACCACACACTATAACTCATGCACCTGTAAATCAGGCTGCAAACTTGATCTTTTATTTTTTAAATCTTTAGATGCTAACATGTTTGGGAGACTAACAATTTGCACAAAGAGGGCAACAGTACAAACAGATATGCCAGCTGGATTTTTTTTTAGATAACCATCTAACTTATGCACTAAGATTTTTCTTTAGCTGTTTCCCTTTTCCCATTAGAAGAAACATCTTAGAGCAGTAAGAGGAACAAGAGGTGGAAAGCTTTCCTTCTCTTGCTCTGCAGTATGTGGTGAAGGAGAGGTTGGGCTTGGGTAACTAGTGGCTGGAGGGATCAGGTATTGCATCGCATTGTCTCTATGAAATATCTGAGAAAACCAGTCTGGAGTACTGCTGGAGTTGAGAAGAGGCATTACCTTGTTCAAGAGAGAACCTATCTTGTTTGCAGATTCATGAATGTTTGTCCTTTTAGGAGACAATAAGAATATGGATTTTGTTGAAAGAGTGTTTATGTTTCAGAGGTGTCTTTGAAAGAACACAGCCTATTTTGGTTTTCCTGTATAACATTCAGATATCAAGGCCTCTATCTCCTGCCCTTGCTGCAAACCGCATTTGTTTTTCTTTTCCCACAGATACATTTATTTTATTTTTTAATCATTTCAGTATATCATAACTTGTTTTTGTGTAGGCCTATCTGACCTGTTGTGATGATAACTTCCTGTGGTCAGATACTGCTCTGGGATGAAAGTGAAAATAAGACCTCTTATTTGCCTGCAGCAATATAGAAGTTTTAGGGTTTTTGGGTTTTTTTCTTTTGGAAAGAAAGCTAGTGACTGGTAACTTGCATCAATGCAAACTTTTCAGAGTAGCTGGACTTTAAAGTTGGTTGAAGAGGATCCTGTCTATAGACATCAGCATTTTAGTTAGTCACCTGAGGTTCTGAGTGACCTGTACAGTCAACAAAGAGAGACAGATACTGCTAAAACTTGTTTCAGCTGCCCAGTTTTAGACAGCTACCGTGAGTTGTGCTCTGTAAAATTGCCTTTCTTTCCCTTCATTGACTAAAAAGAGCTGGGAATGACTAGGTCAGATGCAGGTGTCATAGTAACTCCACCACATGTCTTTTCATGATTAGGAGTGACCCATGATAAAGTAGTTGCTTTTGGAAAAGCAGGCATTTAGATCAGCTTTCCTTACTATCCAGCATGTTGATTATTGCTACCCTAGATATTGTGTAGCAGCCAGCATAGAAGAGCGTATGTTGCTTTGTGAAAGCACAAAGGTAGGATGCTATGTTTAAGTGGCTGTAGGAGACTTCTGAGCATCTACACAAGCATACGTTCCTCCCCATCCCTCAATATTAGTTTATAGCATTGCTCCAAGACTATGAATGAAAAGGAAATACAAATTACTTCGATCTGACTTGTACCTTTAATGTAGGAATTCACAAACTGGTATGACATTAACTGTTTAAAAAGTTTAAGTCAGTCATTAGTTTCAAAGTCTTTCTTCCTGTAAAGTGAACTGCTAGGTCTATGGCTAGCTAATTGCTCTCAGAATTTTTGTTACCAGAAGCTATATCAGCCTGCACATAGCAGTGTTTCTTCTTGTTGAGCATTGATCCAGCATGCCATGAGTTTAACTTAAAATGATTTATTAGGAGAATTAGGATATTTGGGAGAGTATATGCATTACGAATCCTTGAAGAAAAAGAAGGCTCAGTACATGGCTAATATATCTAAAACCAGAAAGTTCTCGGTTGTCCTCAGACAATCCAGCTGATTTTGGTAAAAGATTTTGTCATTGTAGATATACCTATCATGGAGAGGAGTGAGGGGGGAGGGGGGAGGGGTGGAAATTCAGCTTCTAGTGGTATTGCTAGTCTATCAAACAGAAACAGAACAGATAGGAGCCCAAACCACAAATGGTCACTGGATGCATATGCTGATAAAAATTTCAAATTACCTTCCAAGTCCTCAGTTTTAGGCAAAATAACATGTCTGCCTAGAATGCAGCTCACCAAGAGAGTGGGTACACTCTACACAATTGTGGCTTCCCTGCTGGCATCAAGCCATATAGGCAGCAAATCACAATTTACTCCTTGGTATCCTCAGCTCATCTGTTTTGCTACTCTCACTACATCTTCAGGTAGCTCAGGCTGCAGGCATAGTTACATTTATTCTGCTTCAGAGCAAGATTTTGATGCATTTCAGAAGATTTTTCTAGTAGTTTCTGACATTACTCTAAGCCCCCATTCTCTCACTTGCTATGGGAATTGCATTGAAGCACAGAAAGCTTTTTTGAAAGTTGATGTCGTTTTTTGTCTCTGATTGCAAATTTTGAAAGGTAATAATTTAAATAATAGTCAAGTCTACACTACTATTCTCTCTGCTTTTTGATGATTTCTTGTAATTGAAAGATCTGCTGTACATGTGGCTTGGAGGGCCTGAATTGGTGAGATAACCCTGAGCAAGTGAAAAGACGTGCTAAAAAACAGATACCCAGCTAACATTCCCAAATACTTGTGCTTACAGCTTAGTTTTGTACTTTGGTGACCACATCTTCATGACTGAGAGGAGGCTGTCTGACCTAATGTCTGAGCGAGGAAATACAAATGAGCCAGTGTTTTTAGATGGCAGTCTTAGGAAGAGATTCAGCATAAACTTCACCGTATTTTTGTCTCATGGGGGCCACATTCTTCCATGAAACTCAGCAAGACCTTTCATATCTGTCACTAGATTGACCTCTTTAGTTTCCTCTGTGTCATGATGAAGTTGTTATCTCTGAACAGGTCAGTTGTTCGAACCCCCTCTACTTGGTAAGGAAAAAAAGAGGGAGACAGTGGCACTTCTTTCTCATGGAAAAACCTTACAGAAATGGAAGGATTACACTGGAAATGTCACAAGGTTCTTGTCATATTGCTGCATGTTCTTCCCATAACAGTTTCTTTTGTGTGGTTCAGGGCTTGCTGGGCTGTGACAAAGCAACCACAGCCATACTAGTATAACATCCATCTGTGGTGACTCCAGACATACACTTTCCATACTGATCTTCATGTGAAACCCACTCCTTATAACTGTTTGTTGTCATTGTGCGTTATATAGACTGAAAGAAACAGCTTTTCTAGATGGAAAGTTAAGAATCATAGAATAGGTTGGCTTTGAAGGGACTGTAAAGATCATCTAGTTCCAACCCCCCTGCTGTGGGCGGAGGTGCATCCCAGTAGATCAGGCTGCCCAAGGCCCCATCCAGCCTGGCCTTGAACACCTCCAGGGATGGGGCAGCCACGGTTTCCCTGGGCAACCTGTACCAGTGCCTCACCAGTCTCACAGTGAAGAAATAATGGGCTTTGAAATTGTTCATTACTGTTCAGTCCGTAAAGAGAAGGTTTTGAGAAAAGTCTTAAGTTCATTTTTCTATCACACATTATGGTTCTGAGCACTGTGCTTTGATGAAATACCTATAAATTCCTATTGAAGCATTACTTTCTTAATTTGATTGTATATAAAACAAACAAATAGGTTCAATAAAATTTTTACAGATTATTTTCACCCTTTTACTTCACTCTAACCTGTTAGAGCATTTTAAGCTAGTGTCTTCATCTTTCAGTCTTCCTTTCCTTTGTTATCTGTGCCATCCCTTAAACATTTCTGGCAGTAATAAGAACACATGATTATAAGTGATAAGATGATGATTTAGAGCTTTTGCCAGTGACTAGGGCCTAGGAATAAATTATTTGTATGAGTAGGCAGTTCTGTCATGGACCCTTACAGCATATCCTGCAGTTAGTGCTGATGAATCATTGTGGGAGGGAGTGAATATTGGAAAAGATGAGCCATTCATTATTCAACGTAGCGGCTCCTGCATTTATATTTTGTACTGTAACTTTTAATTCTTTTTTGTGTCTTCCAAAGTTTGTGCTATTATTTTCATTATTCCATTCTTAGCATATCTTCCTTCTGTAGGAAACTGGGGAGGGGAAGGATTTTCCCCCATTGTGGATTCCTGCATTTCTTCCTCTCTCATCTGTGTGCTTCCTTGTTTTCTGTTTTTCTGCTTGTTAGACAGTCTGTTCACCTGGGGTGAACTTTATGGGTTGTGAAGCTAGGTATCAAAATCTTAATTTAGTAGAGAGCCACAAAACACATGTACCTTAGTGACCTAAGGATATGGAAATTCTGGGAGTAGTTCAAGAATAGCAAATGGGAATTAAATGCTTATAGCCCATCTGCTCCATTGCAAGGCAGAGTTAGGCAAGGCATTCTGCTGGTTCCAAAATTTATTAATAATTGCACTGTTCTCATTTGCTGGCTATTTTTTAAATACAAGACAGTCTTTTGTTTTCATGTAAGTTCTGTATAGGAATGTTGGGTAACTGAAAAGTAAAACAGGAAGGAAAAATTACATCAGCATCAACAGACTAGAGATTATGGGAAGCAATTGGAAACAGAACAAATTAGGACTGTTCAGACTAATATTACTTTTTCACTATTCAGCTGTCCCATTAAGGCAGGAAATGGAGGGAACTGGAACCGAAATTCGTATTTTCTGGTAACTTGTATGTCTGCAGTTGTTTATGCCTGAGTAGAGCTGAAGTAGATGTGTTATCAACACAAGGTGAATAAGCGTAGATCAGCTGGTGGTTCTTGAGCTGAATCCAGCTAAGGGTACATGCTCCCATCCAGCTTTCTGCTTTTCTCAGGAGAAGATGAGTTGGAGGAATGGATATCTTGTTCCTGTGAGACAGTAATTTGGCATAGAACAGGGAATTGTTTCTACTACCAAGCTCTGTGAAGATGTAGGACTGGAAATACATCTCTTCCTACCATTTTATTCTACACAGAGAGTTTGTACTGCCTGTATGGCTTGCTTGTGGATAGAAAGCCCCCAAACTGGACCAATTTGCAGTAAATAATTCTGTGATAAAGGAAAAAGATGACCAAACCTATAGCCATACAGTTTTTCTGTAATGTTCTTAGACTCACAGGCCTCACTGAAGCACATTGTATACTGGGAGGTTACTGTATAAGGATGAACAGGAGCGGCACTGCTTTTGAGCTCCTTCAGGAGCAGACAAAAGACTGTGAAGGGAATTTCTGGTACACAGAAATTACTCTCCAGCTTTTTCCTCCATGAGTTTTTCCTCCCTGGCTTACACTGGGGTTTCTTTTTCCCTTGACTTAGGTGCCTTTAACTCCCACTTCCCAGCCACTCAAGTAGCTTTGGTTTATGTTTTCAGGAGTCCAGAATCCAGACTCTGTCTATGCCTGGGAGTGATTTTGGAGAGGAGCTTGGTGAATAAGTTGTTTTGCACCAATCATGTGTGCTGTATCCCTCTACGCTCCTTTTCTGTAGCCATGGCATACAGTCCCTGCCACTGGTTAAATGCTCTTCCTATGTTCTCTCATCTTAGTAGGAGAACTCTTTGGTATCTCCCTGCTCTGGCCTTAAGCAACTTCCTCCTGACACACTGTGGACAAGGTTTTAGGTAGTACTTTGTTCCTCTCAGTCTCTCTTAATTGAGCCTCTGGGAACATTCCATAACCTTGTCACCTCATCCTAAGAACAGGATCCAGAGCTGCTTCTCCCAAACACCGCTCTTAGCAGCGGGGTAAAGGAGAGTTTGTTTGGAGCAGTGCATAGGAGAGAGAAAGGCTCAGAGTTGATGGATGCTGATGCAGTGTCATCTGAAGGACAGCCTCAGACTCAGTGTCCCATGGTACTTTATGAACATACTAGAATTTTGTACCTCTATCTCTCAACAATGGAAAATGAAATACTTGAATACATATCACTGAAAAAGATGGTGATATAGTTGTGCAGTTGGGGTACTGGTGCATAAAACTTCCTATGACGTTTAAAATATCACTATCATCATAGCAAAACAAAGATAAAATACAACTGTTGTTGTCATTAAAGTGCAGCAGTATAGCTTTCAGGTCTATGAAATCTGGATCTTCTTCCAAATTCAGCTCAAACTGCAGGCATGTTCCTGTAATAAAATGAGTTAACTGTGGATTTCCATAGCAGCAAAACAGAGAACGAGCTTTCAAAAGGTTTAATTGTATAAATGGCATCATTACAATTAGTATGAAATGGAATTAGGATCTGTGAATTTGGGGGTGTCTTATCTGAAGGTGTTTCTGCTTACATCTGGATGGATGATTCTGGAGTTAATAATACGCTTAAATATCTAGTGTGCTTTCATTCTTTCCGGAGGCATTATGAACAATATGGTAGAAGATGACAAGGAGTCATAACTGGTTCTACAGTGTATGTAAAAACGTGTCTGGAGCAATTAGTGGAAAATGCTGTCGAGTGGTTTTTGTAGCATCAGCTCCAGAAGAGGCTCTAGTGCCTGAGGTTAACATTAGAAAAGGATTTTCTTGCATTATTGTATTTATCTGCCATTTTTATTTTAACCCAAAGCCAGATGTGACTTTCTTTTAAACCAGGAAGACTACTTCACAGTTGTATCAGTCATCTTGCAGCTGCTAGTATTTTAGTGTGCCACTGTCATTCCATTGTGAGCAGAGTTATGACATGTCACACCCATCTCCGAGATAAATACGCAGTGTAATTTCAGCTGCAGATAAACCTACAGTCATTAGCACACAGGATTTCCCAGAAGAATAGGTAATAAGAACAAGAAACTGCTTTCAGAATTATCTGTGTGTGCGGGCTTCTTCTTGGAGAATGTCATGCTTATGAATGTTAGAAAAGTACAACACTGGAAGTAGTCTAAATGCTTTTGATCCATCCTTTTCAGAATATGATTTAGTATTAAAACTGAAGAGAGTTACATGATACACGGTCATCTTATGTGCATAAGAAAAAGTCTTTGGAATATGCTAAGTGCCAAATCTGATAATGATTTTCAAAGCTTGAGGGCAGCTGCCACTTCTCCTTTATCACTCCAAAACTTAAACTTCCTTTCTTAGTACCTGCTAGAATTAGTAACTAATTGGAATATTTTTTCTAGTCTAAGTTCTGCAGAGACAGATGTTCTTGTATTCTGCTTCATAAAAATTGACCTAAATGTCCATTACAGACTTTTTACTAGACGTGATGCAATAGCTACTTAAGGAACTTCCATCCTGACTCTCTTAAATAGATAAGAAACATAAAGTTTTTCTTGACATCTAGCTGCAAGATCATTGTAAGAAACCATTTCAGATCTGCAATCAGTTTGGCCAGCGGGTTATCACCAGCACTGACTAATGTCACATGCTTCAAAAGGAGGAATTATAAAAAAAACTGTGCAGGTATGTGTAACCTGTCTATTGTGAAAGCTTTACTCTGGTGGAGGTTTTGGTTTAGGTCTTGAAACCTTAGGCTTATCACGTCCTCACCTGAAACTCTTTGAAATACTGACAATACCAGCTGTAGCTGTTTATAGTGAAAACCAACTCTTCAGCTTGGTAACTCACCTGTCTTGATGATGATTTTGACAATTAAACTGCTCACATTTTCCAAGAACAATTGCAAAGACTTTCAGTTTCTATCCCATTGACTTAATGTAATAAACAAGGACAAAATAATGCCTCGGTAACTCTCCTATAGAGAGATGTTATGCTTTAACATCTGCTTCCTGTGACAATCGGTTCCCTTCTTTCCAGTTTTGCTCTTTATGGTGGGGCTTTTCTCGCTTTCATCTCTTATCCCTAACTCTCCTCTTTTTTACTCTCTTTGATATGGGATGATCTATTTTGCATAGTGTGCTGTAGGTAAGGGTGAATCTCTGATTTGAGCGATTTAATCACTGGGATACTGGTGTGTCTTTCTAAAATGTTAAAGATTTCTTCACTCCAGAAAGCCCTTAAGCACTATATGTTAGTAGGAAGTGACACTGCTTTAGTGATTGTCTGGATAGCCAAACAGCTTGTGTCTATTTTGGTGGACTCAGTACTCCGACACTTAAACGCAGAGGCTAGAAGGTGCAAGTGTGGGTTTGATCTTTCCCTGTGATTTGTGGAAATATTCTTTGTGTATTTTTATCCTTGCTGTTTACATATGTAACTGTTAAGGAATAATGATGCTTTGAATTTAATGAACGTATCTGTAACTGTTCACTAAGTGGACTGGTTCCTAATATTGGTCATAGCATGAATCCACTGTAAGTGTTTGGTCTACTGATAGTTGTTCTTCATTCCTTTTCTGTTTGTAGACATTAGGTTGATTAAACTGCATCAACTCAACTGTGGCTGTGTTGCAGAGATGGTAATCTCATGTGTGGTAACGGATGGTGTTTCCTGTTCAGTGTTGCACCAGGGCTTTGAGCTTGTTTTCAAATTAAGAGTACAGAAGCCTTGTTACCATGTAACATAGACCACTCTTCCTGTTGAAAGGGACTTGCTTTTTGTAGTTCTCCGAGCTATCAGATGCTAACAGTTCAAACTCTACTTGGTATAGTGTAAGGCTTGGTTTTTTTGAGGTATACCATATGATCACCTGGGCAGATTTCACTATATTTTTTTAATAGTTTCTTTAAGCAGGATGAATTTTATGCCATTGTTCTACTATTTGTTCTGTTAGCTTCCTGCCAAGTGATAATGATTCTATCAAACAATTCCATTTCCTATATATTGTTCACAGACATAGTGCTGCTGTCTTACCTAAGTGATAATCACAAAACTTTCTTCATTCTTAAAGTGATTTTCTTGTTCTTTCTAATATCTTAACAAGTCAAATGTATGCAGCCATGCAGAAATCATACCCTGATTTTAATTACAGCGTTCATACTCTAGACCAGGAAAGGCAATCCCTGTACGTGACACTAAATAACATAAGGGAGGTTCTACTTAACCCAGGTAAGATTGTGTACCTTAAGAGTGAGCACAAGGATTCCTTCTTCATTCTTGCATCTGATTAAGAAATTTCCCAGTCAGTGTTTTACTTTTGAGCTCTTGAATACTGGACCATCCCTATGGGAAAACAGTGTTCACTGTCAGCAAAGTACAAGTACGTTGCTTGTGCAGGTGCAACAAGTCAGACCAAGGAATATGTCTTCTCTATCTCTGTGGGACTAGCTTTCTTTTTGTGCATATGCCCCATTTCTTTTATACTAAAAGCAAAATAACTCGATTCCATCTTCCTATGTAGCACAAAACATAAAGAAATTTACATCTGAGTTTCAAAAGAAGGTGTATATATAGAAGACATATTTAGAAGAGGTAAGAATTTTTGTGTGGGTCTGTTGCTAAGTTTAGAGGTACAGTGCACAGGAGTTTTTTTGTTTTGTCATCCAGGGCAACAGGGCTGGTTCTTGTGAGAAGGCAATGGTTGGAGGCCCCCTCACAGGGGTATCTGAATAGATGCAAGTATGTTTTTTGAAAAGGTAGCAAAGTGTTTGACAGAGAAAAGGCAGATACTGCAAAAGGCAGACACTGACAAGTAAGAGGAAATAGAAACCCGTATACAGAAACCATATATTTTCATTGGGTGAGCGGAAATATAAAAAAGATGCTAGGAGTACAAAGAGTGTGAAATAACTAAAGTTTTCTTATTCACATCTCTTAATTTAGTTTTAAATTATTTTTATCAGCAATGAGGCTGCTAAATTGGAAAGGTAAAAAGAATAACACGTCTAAGAAGGTCTGGAGGACTTCTGATAAATGGTGAGATGAATAAATGTACTGATGAGTCAAAATACAGTGAGTCAATATTTATGTATAATATTTAATATATGTAAGCTGATTTGTGAGACTATCAAGTTGAAGAGAAAAATACCCCAACCCTTTAGGCATAGAGTATGAGAAATGTGGGAATATTAAAAAAAAACAAACAAACCAAATCAAACCAAAGAACAACACACAAAAAAAAGAGGTTTTCATGCGACATCAATGAAGATTTGAGAATGTGAAATTTTTAGGGGGTGGGAAAGAGAACAAACACCTTTGGCTGCATGATTGTTGTTACTTTAAAGTATTCTATAACACATCAATTTGAAAATAAGTCACTTTAAAATAGGTTGGGTTTCGCATGTATGCTTTCCCACAAGCCCCTCCTTAGCATATTTATTTTTGACAACCACAATTTCCTCTTTTTTAATTCTGATTTTTTTCTCTGCTTAAAATCTTATGCATAATATGGGAAATTTATTGTAAAAGTACTGTCTTTTTTTCAGTTTATTGTAGTAGGTAGTGATTTTAAGAGTTACTATTATTAGTACCACATACAGAAAAAGCTGACAGAAAAGTTACTGTTCAGTGGATATAGAGGAGGATTGAGTAAGAAACTCAATGTTCTTCTGGGGACTTTGGTGAATCTCCCTTTTATTTGTTAAAAATATTTCATACACCTGCAGGTTTCACTTTGCATTTCTGGTTTGAATAAGTTCAAGGCTACTCATAAAAGTCAAAATTTGCCAAAATGCAGTAACATCTTCCTTGAATATATGATAGTTCCCACATCCCTATATTGTTTTGTCTGTTTGTCCTACTGTGTCAATCAAATAAAAGAAATGGAATTGGTTGTGGAGAGAAGTGAAAGAAGAGGAGAGTGGATGGACACTCTTTTGCAGTTCTGCGTTTTGGGGACTCATTTTACTTTTCTTTAGCTTTTCTAGCCCTTGACAAAATTGATGATGAATTTGGAGAGTTCTCATATTAGTTTAATAGATCATTCAGTGTATTCTAACAAGAAAAATATTTCCAGTGTATTTGGTGGTTATGTTAATTTTGTCTTCTTAAGCCCAATCAATAAAAATTAAAGAGGGGGGAAAAGATATCAGTAAGGGCAATGTTTTTGATAGCTTTTTGACAACATGGCTTTATCACCGTGGCTGGTGGCAATGATGATGGGTATCTATTCATTGAAAGTGACACAAGTATTTCCTTCTAAGAATATATGTTTGGGCCTTTAGTTTCTTCTCCCATCTGCTTAAGGTGAATAAAAACTCTTAGTATTAAATGTTGTTTATTTTAATTGGTCAAGAAAAGTCATCAGTGACTAACTTGGCTCCATTTTACAGTGGTAATTCTTTCAGAATTATTTGCACGTTGTTTTTCATAGGTTTACATTATTTATCTTATTAATTGGACGTGTCTGAAGACTCAGAAAATCATGTAATTGCAAAGAAATAAACTCTACATTTACTAGAGGCTGTAATAATCCCGTAATCTGACGAAAGTATCATGTAACCCAATATTCAGTTCTCTTGCCTCTTTTTTATTTTCTGTTAACTCTTAAGGAGGCTTTTTAGATTTGGTGGGGGTTTTCCCCCTTTCTTTAGACAATTACTCCCTCTCTTGATGAGGTCTCCTGGTTGTAACCCGAGAGTAATTTTTTTGCCATTTTTATATTTGTTACAGAAAAATAAAACAAAGCAGAGGAACCAGAATGAAGACCTTTTCCTGAAAGCAGATCTAGCCTATGCTTGAAAGAAGCACAAAAACATACAAATGTCTAGAGCAGATAAAATTTACCCAGCAGGTATTTTGTTCTTCTAAATCAAAAAACAGGAAAACATAAAATTATTCTTGCTCAATCAGTGAAAATATTAAACAGCAGCGGACCCAGTACAGAACCATGAGGGGCACCACTTGTCATGGATCTCCAACTGGACATTGAGCTGTTGATCACTACTCTCTGAATGTGACCATCCAACAAATTCCTTATCCCGAGTCTGACTGATGAAACCTCTACATGTCTGTTCTTAGTGCATTCTACTGTCAGGCATAACATAAGTGGCAAGAGGACCAAGTCCAAAGTAGTCAGAGCTGCCTAGATTGCTCCAGTATTAACTATCATATTAAAAACTTGCTACCAAATACTTTTCAAACAACAAATACTAACTTTTAACTGTGGAATAGGTACATTACTCACGATGTAAAAGGAAAAGCATGTTAAAGGAAAAGGAAAAGATGTTAAAGGAAGGCATTGAGATTGAAGAAAACTGTCAGGAGGAGAGGGACCTGGGGGTGTTGGTTGACAGCCGACTGAACATGAGCCAGCAGTGTGCCCAGGTGGCCAAGAAGGCCAATGGCATCCTGGCTTGTATCAGAAACAGTGTGACCAGCAGGTCCAGGGAGGTTCTTCTCCCTCTGTACTCAGCACCAGTGAGGCCGCTCCTTGAATCCTGTGTCCAGTTCTGGGCCCCTCACCACAAGAAGGATGTTGAGGCTCTGGAGCAAGTCCAGAGAAGAGCGACGAGGCTGGTGAAGGGGCTGGAGAACAGGCCCTATGAGGAGCAGCTGAGAGAGCTATGGGGTTGTTTAGCCTGGAGAAGAGGAGGCTGAGAGGAGACCTCATTACTCTCTACAAGTACCTGAAAGGTGGTTGTGGAGAGGAGGGAGCTGGGCTCTTCTCCCAAGTGACAGGGGACAGGACGAGAGGGAATGGCCTCAAGCTCCGCCAGGGTAGGTTTAGGCTGGAGATTAGGAGGAGGTTTTTCATGCAGAGGGTCATTGGGCATTGGAACAGGCTTCCCAGGGAGGTGGTTGATTCACCTTCCCTGGAGGTGTTTAAGACACGGGTGGATGAGGTCTTGAAGGACTTGGTTTAGTGTTAGATAGGAATGGTTGGACTAGAAGATCCGATGGGTCCCTTCCAACCTGGTTGTTCTGTGATTCTGTGAAGAACAGGATTCCTGCTGGTCTTTTATTGCCAGGCTTTGTAGTCATTAGAGCTGTTCTTGTCCTCAGTTTATTGCTTGTCTTACATCAGGTTAGTCCTCATCCTGTAAAGTGCTGTAGTCAGTTAACCTTAGCTGGACACCAGGTACCCATAAACCTACTCTATCACTCCCCCTCCTCAGCAGAACAAGGGAAAGAAATATGATGGAAAAGCTCAGGGATCAAGATGAGGACACCTGCTAATTACTGGTTCAACATAGGGAAGTTAATTTATTGTACGTTAATAAGACAATAGGACAATGAGAAATAAGAACAAAACTGAAAACATCTTCACCCCATCCATCCCTTCTTCCCAAGCACAGCTTCACTCCCAGCTCTTCTACCTCTTCCTCCTCAAGCAGCCCAGGGGCCTGGGGAATGGGGGTTACAAGACAGTTCATAATGCTTTGTCTCTGCCACTCCTTCCTCCTCATACTGTTGCCCTGCTCCAGTGTGGGAGCCCTCCCAGTGGATATAGTCCTTCATGAGCTTCTCCAGAGTAGGACCTTCCCACAGGCTGCAGTTCTTCACAAACTGCTCCAGCATGGTTCGTTTCCACAAAGTAGTCTTTCAGGAACAGACTGTTCCAGTTTGGCTCCCTCATGGAGTCACAGGACCTGGCACACCTGCTCTGTGTGGGCCCCTCTCCACAGGCTGCAGTTCCCACCAGCAGCCTGCTCCAGTGTGGGCACATCATGGCCTGCAGCTTCCTTCAGGGCATGTCCATCTGTTCTAGCACAGTCTTCCATGGGCTGCAGGGGAACAACCTTCTTCACTATGGTCTTCACCATGGCCTGCAGAGGAATCTCTGCTCTGGT
Organism: Coccyzus lansbergi; assembly: GCA_033558105.1. Taxonomy (NCBI): domain Eukaryota; kingdom Metazoa; phylum Chordata; class Aves; order Cuculiformes; family Coccyzidae; genus Coccyzus; species Coccyzus lansbergi. The sequence continues at coordinate 175,902 of JAUMJK010000420.1, read as the reverse complement.
ATGTGGAGCACCTCCTCCCCCTCCTCCTCTGACATTGGTGTCTGAAGGGTTGTTTCTTTTACATTTTCTCACTCCTCTCTTACAGCTGCTGCACAGCATTTTTACCCTTTCTCAAATATATTGCTGCGGAGGTGTCACCAGCATCACTGATGGAGTCAGCTTTGGCCGGCACCAAGTCCATCTTCGAACCAGCTGGAATAACTTTCTGTCTCTGGCATGGGGGCAGCTCCTGGTGTCTTCTTACAGAAGCCACCCCTGTAGACAGAACCTTAGCGCAGAAACCCCATAGAGGTGCACACAAAGCCGTTGAACCTGAAAGATTACTTACATGTTTGAAGTTTGACCCTAGTTTAAACTGAGGTTTTATGCAATCAGTACAAGGATTCTCAATCCCTTGCAGACTGGAAACTCTTAAGAAAATAATGTTTATAGTTCTTGGCTCTGACAGTGTTCCATGTCAGTCACTTTTACACTACTCTCCCTGCAAAGGAGCACATTTTTGAGAAAGTATAATCACAGAAGCTGTATCTCTGTGGTATCTCAGTAGTACCACTCTGTGGTGCTGTTCTCTCACCTGCCTGTTGCAACAAGAGCCATTTACTGTCACGCAGCATGTACTTATTTTCCTTGTCTCAATGCTCTCTCTCAGATGTCTTTAGATTAGCTAAGACTGGAGTTCTCTCAGTGCACTAGTAGTTGAAAGACAATAGAAATACTTAGACAAAATGTTGGTCATATACCTAACCATAACCAGGTCCTGTACTAGGTAACAGCTAATGAGCTCTCGCTTTATTAGTCACCTAAGCCAAAGAAAGAAAGATTTTGAGATGAAGCATTTGGGAATTTCTCAATCTCAAACTTCGTTTCCCTCTCCATCTCTCACTAGCTGCATCTCTTTGATGTTTAAGGTACAATCATGATTTATTAACTAGTTACTTTCTGTGAAATGTAAATAATACAGGGAGCTTGCTGGAACTCCTAATGAGTGTAGAGAGTAGGTTTGTGTTTAAGCATATACAGGACTGAGGTTCTGATCTGCAAGTAGTTATTTCTAAACTATGTGTAGAGGTTTTTGCAAGTCATGAACAGTTGTTGAAGTTAATTGGGAACACAATATAAAAGAACATTGCATGCCCTGTGGTTTTGACTGCTGCTGGTTTTGAAATGAATTTTTCATGGTTCCTTATGTGTGGATATTTTTCTTTCAGATGGAGCAAACATGTGATGATATAGATGAAATGTTCAGTAATTTGCTTGGGGAGATGGACATGCTGACCCAGGTAAACAATTATATTTTTCCATCATGATATGAAAAATAGCTATTATGTGTTAGAAAAGAGGCAACTTTTGTGCATGCTTCATGTACCTCCACTCTGAATAATTGCAGACACATTATTTTGAAAAACCTTCAGCTAAATTTCTCTGTTTGACATGTAAAGCAAGTGACCTGAAGAATAAGGAAATGTTAGTGCAGGGTAGTTTGTTAAAGAGAGCTAACTGCTTATGAGAGACACTTTGTTCAATGAAAACAAATGAGCAATTTAAATTCATCTGGGCTTGGTCCCAAGAAATTGAAAGATTCTTTCAAAACAGGAAGAGATCGAGTCAGACTTTTCAGGTATGAATGCTTTGCATACATGAGTAAATGGGATTTGGCGTGAGTGTCAAATGTGAACTGGAAATGAAAGAAACATCTTGGATATATGCATAAAAGCAATCTTTAGATATGGCAAAATACTGTTACAGCTGGGTGGCATTAAAGAATTTATAGAGGCATTATTGCCAGTGCTGAAAACACTCTTGAGAGAAAACTAAAACAGCATGAGCCTATTTCTAAACCTATAGTCATGGAATACTTCCTGCAAAACCTGATGAATGGAGAATTTTTGTTTCTAAATAAACCCCACAAAGTCAATAAGCTTGTTGTATTTAATAAATGTGCACTTGAAAACACATAAGTCGTCACCTTGGACTCTGTGGGAGTTGGCTTACAGCTGCTGTGTTGAAAGGTCTTTTCTCTTGGTGAATCTCACTACTGTCCAAATTTAAATACCAGTAAGTCTGAGCCACCAAATAAGAATTGTGCTTAAGCTATTTGAAAGCCAAGATTTCACTTGAAGTCCTTAGCTGTTGAATCACAATACTTTGCCCTTTGGTAGCCTATCTGCTTTTTAAAGGCTTTTTATAACCATGTATATTTGTTATATATGTAAAAAAGGGAGGGGCTTAGGGTAATTTAATTTCATTATTATGCCTTGGAAATTAGCAAAAGACTGCTCATGATATTTTTTACCTCCTCAAATTGGACACAGCACTTACAAATGCAGATCATGAGAGTAAGAGTGAACCTCTTCTTCCTCCTCTCATTGGTGCAGTACTGGGTAGGATGGGACATGTTCCTAAAATGGAGACTGATCTGTCCTCCTCTCCAAAGTTCTGGCATAACCTCACCATGGTATGGGAGAAGGAGACAAGCATACCTGAAAGGCTGAAAACTTTCAGGTAACAGACTTGCATCTGTTAATTCCTTTAGATTCTTAATTTCCAAAATGAGACTGTAGAAAGCTTTTCATCCTTTTTAACCAATCTGTCTATTCCTAAAGTAAGTGTAAATGATGGAAGCACACAAAGATGCCTTCACGTTGCATAACAAGACTGAGAAGTGAATGCAAATTCAGAACCGGGCTTTCCTGCTATTTCTGTATACTTCAGTTTCAACATTTTTTTAGCATTTCGGTTGTTTTCTTGTTAATTTCCCTTTGCATGTAATTTTTTTCCCCTTCACTTTTATGGTCATTATGACTTCTTTTTACATAGGTAATGGAAGTATTTCTTTTATGTTCTTACAGTCTGTTTCCTCAGTACGTTTTAAGCTCTACCTTTCTTCCTTTGTTCTCTTTTTTTTTCTGTAGGCACTGCAAAACTATCTGATGTGCTTAAGTTCTCCTTCTTCCCCAATTTATACCATGCTTATTTTTATGGAAGTGAGTAGTATTAACACAGAAGCAGTGTTTAAAATTATCACTGCTTCGATTTACATCTCTGTATAACTTCAAAGGAAACCAACATGTCCTAGGTGGGAAACAGGTGAAAAGAGCAGCCAAGAAAAATGTTTACATTAATTTTCATGGAGAAGGCCTGTCTGGTTCAAACAAATCTAAGAAATGTAAATACCTCTGATCAAATTGAATATGACCACCAGGAGAGGAACTTCTTGCAGGGATGTAGAACAAGGGTATAACTTGTAGCATATATAAAGTAACCCTTCCATTCTGTGCAGCATCGATAAGGCATCAACAGGGAAACTGTGTCCTTGTTATTTGGAGAAGAAGGAGGGTCAACTGGAGAAAATCCAGAGGAAATTGATGGGAATGATGAGAAGGAAAACAAACATATGACCTATAAGGAAAGGTTACACAAGGGTTTTCTAGTCTAGAGGAGAGTGGTGATAATCTCGAATGCATCAAAGGCTGCATCAGAGCAGAAAAAAACCTTATGTCCACAGAGAATAGGAAAACAGGGAATGGTCTTTGGCTGCAGCAAAGAAGTTTAGGATGAGCATCACAAGTTTTCATTACAGGAATAGTGATTGTAACAATCTGTGGAATAGATTGCCAGAGGTGATGATGAAATTTATCTAATAGGAAGCATTTAAAATCTAGTTTTGTATATCTTTTTCAAGTATGATCCAGGTATAACTGACCTGCCTTAGGACAGGGGCACAGTCTATACAGATGCTTGAAATTCCTTTCAGTCTTATCTACAGTGTTTGCTCATTAGAGCTATCACCTTCCTTGCTGTGGAAGGGAGAGTTTATCTTTTCCTGCCTTCACTGTATGTGCTTTTCCTAACTTGTGAAGCGCCCATTACCTGCCTGCTTCCTAAACAGCGAGCCACAAACTAGGAATTCTCTATTTAACTATACAGATTTGCAGTTTTCATTGCAAACAGCAGCATGTTTTCTTGTTTGTTCTGTTTGGGTATTTTTTTTTTTGTAAGCAACGTGAGAAAACAACAGCTAGGTTACTTTTATAGTAGTACATAAAGCACTATGGAGCTCAAGTGTGCACCCAGCTAAACTCTTTCAACACCCTCCCCATGGTCCCCTTAAAAAAAACCCACCAAAACCTAAAAGTCAGTCTGGATTTGTCCACTGTCTCTATTAGAAGCAACCCTAGCCTCTGCTGTTCCCCATACCAACCCCAGTTGTTGCCTGACAGGAGTTGCAGTCATCATGGCTCAGCATTGTATTGAGAAGCATGCGCATCATTCAGCACTTCACGTGACTCTGAGACAGTGCTCAAACCCTTGTCATGCCCCATTTTGTTTACCATTATAGGCATAATTTCAGAAAACAGTGTGTGTCATTCTGTTTCTTGAAAGAAACATCTATTCGGTTACACAAATGCAGGTAATTGTTTTTAAAATGTTAGTGTATCATAGTAATTATGTCATCAGATATCTGTTTTTTCTTCTGCCTTAACAGAGTTTAGGAGTGGAGACTGTACAACCTCCATCCCCCAAAGTGTCCAACAGTGAATTTAGCTTTACAGTTGGTTTTAAAGATTTAAATGGTAAGTAGCTGAATGGACTCTTTCATGCTTTTAATGCCTATTTCATAGAATCATAGAATCACCAGGTTGGAAGACATCCACCGGATCATCGAGTCCAACCATTCCCATCAAACACTAAACCATGTCCCTCAGGACCTCATCTACCCGTGCCTTAAACACCTCCAGGGAAGGTGAATCAACCACCTCCCTGAGCAGCCTATTCCGATGCCTAGTGACCCTTTCCGTGAAAAACCTCCTCCTAACGTCTAGCCTAAATCTCCCCTGGCGAAGCTTGAGGCCATTCCCTCTTGTCCTGTCCCCTGTCACTTGGGAGAAGAGGCCAGCTCCTTCCTCTCTACAACCTCCTTTCAGGTACTTGTAGAGAGCAATGAGATCTCCTCTCAACCTCCTCTTCTCCAGGCTAAACAACCCCAGCTCTCTCAGCTGCTCCTCATAGGGCCTGTTCTCCAGCCCCTTCAACAGCTTTGTCGCTCAAATTTTTATTTATTTTTATTATTTAAAATACCTCCTGGCAACAAATTAAAACAAACAAAACCAACTTCAGACATTCTTGATTTTTTAAAAAAAAATACAGCGCCACAAACAAAAAAAGCAATTTTGCTGGAGGGGAAGGTATATTTGTGTTCTCAGTTTAGGAAACTTCAAAAGTACCTTTTTTTTTTTTTTTAAAGCAGCATTGCTCAGTCTTATACAGGAGTTAGACTCTTAAAATTGTCTGACTGTAGAGGAAAGCAAAAAGGAGTAGTCTCCCAAATAACTTCCTAAAATGCAACCTTTTTAATGTCAAGATTTAAATTAATAGAAGACAAAGTTTTTCAATGTGAGGTCAGAGCTGCATAGGCATTTTTGTCTAGTGGAAGCATTGGCTTCAGCTACTTCCACTTTACGTTGCTTGTTCTCCGTCTGGTTTGCACTGCTATTTCTGCATGTACAGCTGCTTGTTGAAGTTGTGTGTCAAACCAAATGAGGGAATTTATCCACATTTTTAAAAAAGAACCCTCCCTTTGGTTTTCTTTGTGGGGTGTCTTTCTTTTTGCTGGAGTCTGGTTGCGCGCATTTGCCCGAGTTGGTTTCAACCTGTGTCCTAGTCCCAGAATCTCTTCACTATTAAGCTACCTAAATGCTTTACCAGCAAAGTTAGTAGAGGTAGAGAGCATCATAAACCAACATTCCCCCTGAAAAGAAAATCTTATGAAAATACTCCATTAGCATTACAGTTAGAGTAAAATAAGACAGTCTAGTGACATATTCACGCTTAGTGTGATGAATGATCTCTTCTTTATTGGACCATATTAGCATTTTTCACTATCTAGTTCAGCGCTCTCAATCCCTTTACAAAATCCCACTTAAAGCTTTCCCAACTTGGGATTATTTTTTTTTTTACTAGACTGTTCTAAGAGATTTAAACCACTTAATCTATTTGTTCTTAAAGAACGTGTCTCTTCTAGAAAGGTAAATCATCCTACAGGATGTTATTTCACAGATTCTCTTATATCATGGCTAGTTCAAACAACCAAAGAAGAATTTCCATGTTATGTTCCAATATAGGTTTTATCTTATACTCTGACTGAGTAGAAGACAGAAAGCAAAAGTTACGATATTTTTATCTGTTTGACAAGATGCTTTTGAAAAGAGACTTCTCTTGTTTGTTCTTTGCTTAAAGAATCCTCAGTTCCCTGCATGTTACATGAGATGTGTCACAGATGTTGATCACGCTATTACTGATATGCTGTAGATAATACCATACAATTTTTTGTATCTTAATATTCTGATTTTGCTTCATGTTAATGTTAGAGCTGTAGAATAGTAGTGATATATGAAGATAGTCTTGATCTAGGCCTTGGTTACACAGTTGGTTGTGTGCTATGCAAAAATTTACTAAGCATTTATGTATATACTTAAGAGGAGTAAATGGTATAATGGGAGCTAATGCAATTTCTTGCACCTGTACCACTAAACATGTGCCCATAAACTTTGTTGGATCAGGGCCAGGTTTAGCAATATCATAGGAACCTGAGACTGCGTCACTGAACGTGAAGCTTCCTACCCTTTTTAATTTTTATTCATAAAATTTCTTGTACTACGAGCTTCAGTGTGACCAGATTAATGGCTATTCCTAGTTTTGCTTGAACCCAGTTCAAATGTTATTTCCTTTCCTATAACCCTTATATCTAACAGGAATGCAGATTCTGCACTTTAATCTCCACTGAACTGGAAACAGTGGTCTGCATTGCACTCACTCTGACACATTTTGTAATTTTCTTTACAGAATCCCTAAGTGCCCTAGAAGACAAAGACCTGGATGCTTTAATGGCTGATCTTGTAGCAGACTTAAATGATGTTGAACAGGGAACTTTACAGGCCAAAAAAACTTCTGACGACCAGCAAAGTTCAGTTACTCAGCCTTCAACAGTCTTGGATAGTGACCTTCATTCTAAATCAAGTCTCTATGTTACCATTACTGGACAGTTTGAAGATGACTTGCCCCCTGCACCTCCAGAGCCTGACTTAGACCTACCACCACCACCACCACCTCCTCCTCCTGAGCCACTTACCCAGGTAAGTCTGGGTGGAGCCTTGTTCTAAGCATTCAGTAGGTATTGTAGTTTTGCATGTGCTGTTTGGTATTGGAACAGCGAACATTCAAGGTAGAAACAAGGGGCTGGAATGGTGAAATATGTATGAACTGTGGAATGGGAATTTTCTCTTATTGTGGACTCAGGAATTTTTGCCCGTTCCTTCACCTTTCTAGTCATCATTTTGATAGCCCTTAAGATATAAATCATTGCAAATGGTTTACTGTAACAGAAAACTTGTCATTGATTTTTTTTTAATAAGCACTGATCAGTTAATATCTTCTCATAGAGAACTTGGCTTTGGCCTCGCTGCAAGGCATGGCCGAAGATTTCACCATCCTGTGAAGGTTTCACAGTGTGTGTTTGTTGCAGTCTGTGCTATTGGTACTGGTTAGACAATTCTGTGAATATTTCCCAGATCCTTCCCTGGGCTTGTTCATTTCTTGCAATAGGAAAAGCTGTTCAGTTGTGAAGAACCCAATACTTGCTAGGAGACTGGGTGCATGGCTGAGCACAAGAAGTACTTCTCAAAATCCCAACATAGAATCACTCTACTCTTCTTGTTCTTGACTTTGAAAAGAAGTAATAAAGACCATCTGTAATACAGGACAAACGCTTTTTACTTAAGAGGTGCCAAAGTTATCAGTACGTACTATTAATAAACAATGGGCTTACATTTATATTAAAATTTCAGTCTTATCACAGCTGTCTCTATGTTTGTGTTTCTTGCAGAGCTGTTTTAACAACTGAAATAAAAAGTGGTATTTCTAGTATTAGAAGCTCTTTTCTTTAGCATGAGATTGTGGAGAGGGAAATTATGTAATTGTGTCCTATCATGGACCTGTGGGGAGAGAAGGACCATTAGAAGTGTGATGCAGCCCCAGAAAAACATGAATCCGGAATTATGAAAGATCTAAAAGTATCTCTTTCAGTACTCATATGCATAATAACTATGATACAGAGAAGATGTTTACGTTTGGGGAATAGAAGTATTTAAGAGAATGTGCAAAGTCCTTTGTCAGCCCATGTAGGATTATACCAGTCAGTTTTGCTTAAAACCGTGGGCATTTCACTGCAGTTTGAAAGTCTATACAAATTGAATATGAAACTCCTTGACAGCACTGTTGCCCCTGTGTTTAGCATCATACAGCAGACATTTAGCAAAGGAATGTAAAATTTGGTAGGAAGAGGATCTTTCTTATTTTATAAAAAGTAGTTCACTAGGTATGGCTTCATTTGGTGCATAGGACCTTTCAATACTGTTTGTTTGAAGAGTGAAAGTCGAAAACATCTGGGAGGAACTTTGCCTTTTTTCTGTATCTCAAAGATAATAGTTAACTTCCTGTCTTAAAGGAATATCAACATTTACAACAAAAATCAGTTAGATGGCTTCAGATGCTGAAGTCTTTCATTGACCTAGAAGAGATTCTATTTAGTTCTGTCCATTGTCCTACAAACATCCCCATCTTGATTTAGACTCATGATCTTTAAGGAAGTACCAAACTTCTAAATAGTCTGGTTTGGAAGTGGAGGAAGGGTGGTCTGGAAGGGTGGCTGATTACGTGGGCTGAGATTGGCTAACCTGCTAGAGTCAAAGGTAGTAATCAATGATTTGCTGGCTGATAAGCAGTGACTTCAGCACTGTGGCTTTTATTCTTTAATGTTTTCATTGTGACCTGAGTGATGACCTAGAGAATCATCAGATGTGCTGAAGATGCTTTTAATTAAGGGGCAAGGAAGCACAGACAAGATAGTTTTCAGTAGTGGGGTGCAAAGATCTGAAGTTGGAAAGAAAGCAAGCCCTGTGTTCTGGATATAAATAACAAGGAACAACCTTTTTAAGGTAAACATAAACTGCTAGCCTTGTTTAACAGGAATTATACCAGATAATCTCTTTTTTTTTTCAGGAAGAACAGGAGGCACAGGCTAAAGCTGACAAGATTAAACTTGCATTGCAGAAACTCAAGGAAGCCAAAGTTAGAAAGGTAAGCCTTAAAATAGTGAAATACTGTTTCTAATGAAGAACTAGCAACTAAGTATCTACTGTCGTTGTTCTTAATAACAAAATTCTTACTAAAATCACTAGGCTTATTCATACTTTTCTGTAACTTGAAATATCTAAAGATATTCTGTGGAGCTGTCTTGTCATCTGTGTGAAGAGAAGTCTCGGAGAACGTTGCCTAGGGGGAACTTTTTTTTTTAAAGTGGGCTTTGAAAATAAGAGACTGCCTCTTTTTTTTTTTCCAGTGTTGGGGCAAAGCCCACTCTTCTGATAGGCTGCTTTAGAGAAAGTGGATTGTATATAAAAAAGTTGCTTACTTATTGCTGGAATCAGCATAGCATATTAAACTTTTCTTCTACAGTGCATGTGGGTTTAGCTAATCCCAATTAAATTCATGAAGGTGTTCTTGCTGAATCTTTTCACAGCAGTGTAGTAATGTACAAGGATAACAGAAATTATTTTAGAACAATGAATCAGAGAGTTTCTAGCCAGCGTCTGCACATTGCTGCAGCATGTCATGCAATTATGCCCATTCATCCTAAACTAGTGTTCCAGCTGAACTCAGCAGAAGCTGTGGATGTTCAGTACCTCGGAAAAATGGATGTGAACTAAAAACAGTCATTCTGTTTGAACATCTGTTTTCACTGTGAGGGTGGCCAAGCACAGCCACAAGTTTCTCCAAGGAGACTGTGGAGTCTTCCTCCTTGGAGATACTGGAAAACCATCTAGACAAGGTCCTGGACAGTGGAGTCTAGATGGCCCTGTTTGAGCAGAGGACTGGACCGAAAGGCCTGCAGAGGTGCCTTCCAATCTCAACTATTCTGTGATTCTGTGAAGAGATGGAAGCTGCATGCATGTTTTTGAGCAGTCAGCTATAAAGAGACAAAAATACTCTTTTTCCCCATGTATCTTGTAGATTATTCATGCACAACGTTTCTTTTTCTTTATAATCTGTACTATGGCTCAGTTGCTTATTTTAGAGAGGAAGAAACTTAACAAAGGTTGGAGTCAAAGCAAGTTCACATTTTTTGTTACATTTGTTTTTCCTTTCATAGGTAGTGTAGATTTTCCCTTGAGGATCATCACTCTCTGCTTCTACCTGATCTATAATGCAAATTGTCTCTATAGTACCAAAGCTGCTTATGCACACCTTTAAAATAAGGAGCTTTTCAACAGAGCATATGGAGAAGTTCTCCCAACTCACCAGTTTAGTTGCAGTTTCCAAGTACAGATACTGTAGGCATTTTTTCTTCTATTTTCAGTATTGATGGAGCATTTTGAGTACTTTCCTTGTAATGTATTTGCAGTGCTTTATCACATTTTATCTGCTTTGGCATTTTGTTGTATTGTTCCTCTCTGTAAAAAAAAGTACACAGTTTCTAATTTAGCAAGCACTGAAGAAATAATAAGTGCCTTAGGTTAATGTGGTCAATATGAACAACTCATCTGTTTGCTTATTGATGGGTGTTGGACTACTGTCCATCCTAGTACAGTCTGATTTCAGGTTAGTCTGTTGGCATAGCAAGATGCTTCCATTTTTTTGTCATTTAAAACTAAACTCTCTGCAGTTCTTGCTTACGGTATGGACACTGCTTTTTTTACTTGGTTTCCTATCAGGCATTTTCCTTAACTGCATATCTAGTAGATTTAGAGAAGAGATTAAATTTTGCATTTTCTCCATAGCAGCTTCACGTTTCCTGAAGTCATGCATGGGAAGATTCAATCTTCTTCTTTTTTTTTTTTTTATGAGAAAAGGTGGCAATACTTTGGTGGCAATACAATGTGAAAGCTTCCAAGCTGTTTTACTCCCTTAGCTCAGTGTTGCATAGAGTGCCTTTGAATCAATAACAACCTTCAGCCTTGATCTTTCTTATCTGTGTTAGCAGATTCAGACTAGCCTTTCACTTGCTTCTGAAATTAACTGACTCTTCTCTGACTCTGTACTCAGCTTGTTATCAAGGTGCACATGTATGATAACAGCACAAAATCACTGATGGTGGATGAGCGTCAGGTGACACGAGATGTTTTAGATAATCTCTTTGAGAAAACCCACTGCGACTGCAATGTCGACTGGTGTCTGTATGAGATGTACCCAGAGCTGCAGATTGGTAAGTGGCATACAGCAGATAAATATAGTGCAACCTACGTTATTGGTAATCTTGAAGTGATAATAAGATTTCTTGTGCCCACATGTCTGCAGATGTTGGAACACAGTAGTCTCTAAGGTAAGGGATGCTGCAGGAATGTACTCATGTTGTTTTTACTGTAGAAGTGAGCTTTCCATTTGTCCATGCTGTGGGCTGCAGAAGGCTCTTTGTCTCTCACCATTTCCATTATTCTGTTTTACACAAAATGAAGGGGGCATTTGAATTTCACTGTTTTTCAAGGTAACGACACGCCCAACACATCAGTACTTAACTCTGCTCTTTGAAGAGTCCTGTCAGCAGGCTGTAACGTGCTGACCAAACAAGTGTCATTAAAACAAGACTGAGAAGCAATTCAGTTATTTCTAATGCTTTTCATTTGTGATAGTCATTTTCTTAAGTGTAATTGTGAACAGGGTATTGCTCTGTGACAGAGGTGCAGCTCTGGTGGTGGTACCTTATGATTTAGGAAGTAACTAACCTGGCCTCCAAGGCCCTAGCCTGTTCAGAACTTAAATATTGTTTGGTGAAACTTACTGAGTTTTGTTTCAAAAAGACTTCAAGGCCTGATTAAGAATGGAATATTCTCTCATTGTAAGTTATTTCAAAATCTTGAAATAAAAAATCTTGTCCAGGCTGTAGAAGTGTTCACATCAGAAGGAAAAGGAAAATTACCATAACTTTCTTGCAGAGTGATATCTGACATAGAGAAACATGAAATTGTCAAACAGCCCTTAGCGTTCTCAGTTTAGACTCCCAGTAGAGATGTAGAAATACAAAAAGAAATTTAAATATCTATATTACCGGGAATAATTACCCTGCCAAACTAAAACAAAGAAATGTAAAAATAGCTGGAAAAATCCTGACTGTTTATGGGCATGTAGATACTTATCTGCTTGTAAGAATGATAGAGAGAATAACTGGCAATGTGTTCTTTCCACTGCATTAAGATGATACATGAAGCAACATTGCTGCATTCTTCTGAACATGCTTATCTTAACTAAGAAAAGACTGAAAATGTCATTAGAACATAGAAATATCACAAATGTCACTGTGAATAATTTTAAAATTTTTTCCTGTCTTGGAAAGTTGTTCCTTCTTGTCTAGCCTGACATAGACTAATGTTTGTGAGTGTTTGAATGACAGGATATAAACAGATTATTTTCTGAATCTCCATAATCATTGAAAAGAATGTTCTTGTGTTTCTTCATAATCTGGATAGTCATTTTGAATTCCCCAGCATATAATTAAAATTGAAGGTATCAGGGAGAACATATGCTGCAAACGTTGGAGTTAATGGTTAGACTGTTTTGGGATTTTTTTGTAAGTAAGTAGAAATTACTTGTATTACTTTAGTCCCAGTGTTTAGGTGTTTTGGATTAAGGGTATGGTATTGACATAGTAAGGAATTACTCTCATAATGAAAAAAAACTATTTTAAAAGCCAAGGCAGAAGAAGAGTGGGAAAGGAAATAAATCAGTAGGAAAAGTCTAGAAACTTCTGATGCAGATGTCTGTCACCAAGTCCAGATCAACTAGGAATGGGGGCTTTTTGTTTGGAGAAAGGAACTTCAATATGGTTGGAGCGGTATATATTCTTCTGCTTCCAGTTCACACCAACATGCAGTTAATTTTGTTCAAAATCAGAACAATATGAACTATTCTTTATTCTTGTCAGTATACTTCTTGGCAGTTCCAGATAGCTCCATCACTATCATTGTGCTTAGAAGACAGGCTCTCCTGCACTTTCTTTTTCTGCCTGCTTTTCATGTTAGTGTTCAGGAGAATAAAATTATGTTTACTTTAAGAAGCAAATCTGAGCAGCAGATATTCAGGCTGAACTGAAGGTCCAATCTAGTTTTATATCAGAAGATCCTTGACAGAGTATCTTATAAATACTGCTATTTTGAAAGACGATCTTTGCAAATAAAATTCAGCTTTAGATTTATTGTACGTTGAATATTGCAGATAATTTCAGTACTGAGATGGTGATACAACACCAGGTCATACATACCAGTATGTATTTTGCAGTAAGGAGCATTGCCATATAATTGGCATCCAGATTTTACTTTTTTGTAACAATAATTATTAAAAAGACTCCTCTATGGAGGGTAAGATCATAGGTTTTACATAAGAAAAGTCTTGTTCTGGAAATGTACAAACAATAGCATATGTGACAAAAATTGGCATTAAATAACTAGCATTATGACCCAAGAGTTATTTTACAGCTTTCCTGGACTATAGGCTAGTGTTTACCCGTAAATCCGTTACTTGGATTTTATATGGTGTTTTATATTTCCAGTGCATTACAGAATGAGTAGTGTTAAGTCGTTTGTATTGTTTTGTTACTGTGTATAAGTGAACTGGTCCTGCAGCTAATCTCATTTTGTGAATTTAATTAATTCACAACATTTAGTTTTGATGAGACAAACTAAACCTTTGTCAAAAGTAACAAGAAGTGTTAAAGAAAGCCTACGAAATGGATGCACTATTATCTTCTCTTATACTAGGCCAATCTAGGCCGATGTGATCAGCACAGACCATTGAAATGGGAGTACAGCTGTTCCCAGGGAACTGCGAAATCATACTGAAAACTGGAGCCAGGTTAATTCCCTGCCCCAGTACTGAATTTGTAGAAGAATGCAGTTCGGGTTGTTCCAAAATTACCTGTCAAATAATGCTCAATTCATTTTCCTTCCAAAAGGGGTTTATGTGACTGTTCAACTAATTTATACAAGTGAAACCACAGAAGAGATCAGAGTTGCCTAACCTCAGCATACCCTGTGGCTTTTCTGGGTGGAGGATCTGAGTTCTGAGTTCAGAACAGCTCAGGAAGGGTGAGAACTGACACTAAGTCTCCCACATCTCTGGTGAGTTTTTTAACTACAGAGATGCTGGGTAAAACAGTATATATCTTCACATCAGTTCTTAGTCTATCTTACTATTTCCTCTGCTTTTTTTTTTTCTGTTTTTAAATACAGTTGCTTGAAAGAAAACATTTTATTTTCAGTTCATAGAATTGTTCCTGCTGACAAAAAAAAACACAGTGCTTCATGTGTTCCAATAAGTAAAAAGACAAGGAAATGATTTTTTACCAGTTTTTTTTTTTTTTCAGTTTAGTAGCTGAATTGAATATGTACCCCCCAATCATACTGAAAACCTTAAAAAAACAAAAGCAAAAAGCCGTTGAGATGTATGGATGTAACTGTCTACTCCTAGCAAGTCACTGTTTCCATCCTTTGCGGTCTTCAGGCAACAGCACGGAGTTGCAGGAGGAATCCAGGAGCATGTCAGAGCTACATAAGGCATCCTCTGTAGCTGATTTTCCCTTCCACATGACACTCTTTTTATGTGGGTTTGCTCCCTTCTGTTCGGTGGAAAAGAGTGCTGAGCTGTTCTGCTCTGAATGAACATCAGATAATGATTGCATTCTTACACAAGAATTCCTGCAGCCTCAGGAGAGGGGAGAGGGAATTTTAGTGTCTTACATTACCTCTTCTGTCTCTCCAGAAAGGTTTTTTGAAGACCATGAAAATGTTGTTGAAGTGTTGTCAAACTGGACTCGAGACACTGAGAATAAGATCCTATTTTTGGAAAAAAGTGAAAAATACGCTTTATTTAAAAATCCCCAGGTAAGCTAATGTGTTTTTTGGATAATAGTCTAAAATCATTTAAGTTACTCTGTGTGCTGCTTATTGCATTAATCATTCAGCTGTATTTGGAACAAGAGAAAGCAAACCTTGGACTTTCAAAAAAAAAAATTGAAATATTGAATACAAGGATTTGAAAATTAGTGTTTTTTATTATTTTCTGATACTATTTTAAAATAAATGGTAATGGTAAAAAAAGAAGCAGGTAGTTCTCTCCTGGCACAAGCTGTTGCTCTCAGAACAGGGGTGAGATGGCACAGCTGTAAAAACCTGTTCTTTGTCGTTGCTACTCTGTCCACTATTGATGCTGATGAAAATCAACATTTCTCTGACAGTCTAGTTTTTGCCAGTTGTATGCGAAACTTAATGAGACTGTGCTGAGTACTAGAGTGTTTATCTCTGGATTTCATTTAGACTGGGGAAGAGAACTGGGTGAACTGTAACTTGTGTACCCTAACTTTGTGAAAGGAGGGTCTACACACTGATTTGCATCAAATGATCCAGGATAGATGTGTATGCAAATCACTTATTTCTTGTGGTATGTGGTCAAAACCTTAACAAACATACAGTTGATGGATTCTGGAGCACTAGATCTTTTTGCCTTGCTAGTGAACTGTTAGCTTACTGAGCATCTGGTTTGTTCCTGAGGGCAAAAAGGGAAAAATTAACAAAAAAATGAGTCAAATATATCATTTGGCAGCAAATCTCACCAAGCTGCTCATTAGGAATTTTTTTTTTTTTTCTGAATGAACCAGTGTTTCAAATGAAACCTGCAGAGAGGAAGTTCCTTTTGTTGACATAACAAGTATCCACAGTCAGAGAAAGAAAACTTACCCTGCCGTATACATGAATAGGTGTTGATTTTTAGTATGAAACGGCAAAGCTAAATGTGGAAGCAAAATATACGTAATGGCTCAAGATATCCTACTTTTTGATGTGAGTAAACATATCTAGCAGCAGAGATTGAATTGTATATTTGATTCATAGACTAATAGTGTTATTTGGGCAAATGACTTAGGGAAACGCTATGAACCTCCTATAGGTCATAAATCTTTGATGATTCTGGGCATTTGATTGCAATGGACTTTAGAAATAAACATGACCTAAGCCAAAACCAGAATAAGAGTGTAGCTCTGTACTCTCATCTGAGAACCTGCTGAACTTGATCTGGACATATCTGCAGTCCTTGAACTTCAGCCCCTCTCTTGTAATCTCTAAAATGAACAGTCTAAGGAAACTGGATCAGTTGCAACTATCACACTGTTGAAATATTTTGCATGTAATAAAGTCATCTGTAAGGCTTAGTAAATTCAAACATTGAGACAGGCAGAATAGTACAGTCATATTGGCAGTTTGTCTTTTGGCAGAAAGTAATCAGTATTTTACAGACAGAGCTCACGCTCAGTAACGAAACATGGTAAAATACATGATCTTGGAGGCTGAGAGGAGACCTCATTGCTCTCTACAACTACCTGAAAGGAGGTTTTAGAGAGGAGGGAGCTGACCATTTCTCCCAAGTGACAGGGGACAGGACAAGAGGGAATGGCCTCAAGCTGCACCAGAGGAGATTTAGGCTAGACATTAGGAGGAAGTTTTTCACTGAAAGGGTCATTGGGCATTGGAACAGACTGCCCAGGGAGGTGGTCGATTCACCTTACCTGGAGGTGTTTAGGGCATGGGTAGACGAGGTCCTGAGGGACATGGTTTGATGTTAGATAGGAGTGGTTGGACTTGATGATCTGATGGGTCTCTTCCAACGTGGTGATTCTATGATCTGAAGTGAGCCCCTGAAAAGGTAAACCAAGTGGAAATGCTGAGTTAGTGGAGGGTGGTGTGTATATGATTATCTAACTACTTATGAAGATCATTGTTTAACCAATAGGAAACTGAAATCCTGTGCTTTGTTACTGTATTGTTTGTATATTCGGCCACCTCCTCCTCCAGGCTTAGTCAAGATTGCCTCGAAACCTTATTTTGTGTGTACAGAAATTGCAGAATGCTTTTCTCAATACAGCCAGTGGTGGTAATGCAGCACCAGTTGGATTTCTTCTTGGTCTTGTTTCATGTGCACTCTGTTGGAGGTTTTCTGAGGAATCTCACAGTTTTGTAACCTGCAGATAATTTTCAGGGGAAAAAAAGGACAAATTCCAAAGTTAGCCAGGTCTTTACAATTTACTCTTAGGCAGACTGGTGATACAGAAGTTTCATTATAGAGCTCTGATACAATTAAATGTGTTTTAAAAAATCTTATTATAAAGATGTCTAAATATATTTCTGATACAAGAGGTATCTGCGAGGGTCCATGACCCATGGCAATATGGATTGTTTCTTTCTGTGAACTAGTTATATACGTGGTATAAACTAAGCAACAATTAAATGTTTCATTTTCTAAGGAGGAATTGAGGTTTTGAAATGCAGAATTTATTCTCTGTCTGTGTTAGCAATAGCTAATGCTGGTGGCTTTTTTTGAAGATTGTCATTCTTGTCATGCAATACTCCAATACTTTGTTTCTGAAAACAGGTTTTTTTAAGTATTTGGAATACATTTTAGGAAAAGCATCTGTAAAAGCATTGGGTGTCCCTTTCTTCATGAAGATAGGCACGCTTTTGCCCTTTCCTCACTGTAATATAAATTACCCTGTAGTGAACTCGCAGTCAAAGATTGTTCCATGAATGGCGTGAGTGACTCATTGACAGAGATGGAGCGTCACAAGTCTGTGACTAAGGAGTGAAACAAAAATACATATCAGTACATGTGAATAAAGAAAACCTTTATAACACTGAAAAGGTGATACTTTGTCATGCGGTTGAGTAATGCTGTGCTTGACTTTAGAAAGGAAATGCTGTCAGGTCTCAACACCTCTTTCCTGAAAGCTCAAAGAATAGTTTTCAGCTAAAAAGGACTCTTAAAAAAAAGAAAACCATAGGAAATTGGTTTGTTTCATTTAAATGGGGTTATTTTTAAGGGGCAGTTTAACCTAAACTCCTGACTGTAAACACAAGTCATGCTCTCAGAACACTGTTTTTGCTTGAGTGTTCTTTGATTTCCCGTGTTTCTCTTCCACTGTTATAAGCAGACAGGATAAATTCAAAAAGTGCAGGTGACAGTATTGGACAGTATTTATGAAAATTAATGGAAATCTGTACAGTGAGTGTTTTTCTGCCTCTGCTTCCTCATATGTAAGCCAAAAGCAAGAGCTATACCTTCCAATAGAGTACTCATACACTGAGTTGACATTTTATCTTTCAAAAAGCAAAAGAACTAAACAGCAAACAGTGTGAGAAGGAGATGGAGTAAGAATTTGTAACATCTTCCATAACAGGACAGCTGTAATGAATGTTATGCTTGAATATTTATTTTTAAGTCAATGTAACTGGGCTTATCACCAGGTGATACTTCTGGTTTTCACCACTTTGGCCACTTTTATGGATCAACATTTTTCTTTCGTCTCCACTGTTACCCAGTGAAGGGAACACAGAAGGGCGGCTTGGTTATTGGGTGTGCTGGCAAATGTATAAAAAAATAGAAGTGAGAAAAGGGAAGTGTTTTTCTCTGTATTCCCATTGTTTAGTAATCGGAATTTCTCTCTCTGTTAGGTGATCTCAGACCACAGTATAGTTTCAAGTTGAAGATGCTATTTTAATTAATATTTATTATTTTCTACCATCTGTAACACAGAAGCAGTCTTTATACACATTTTGATTTGATTTTATTTAACACAATGACTTTCAGTAAGCTTGTTAAGTGCTTCACTTAAGCTGTATTCTAGCATATGTATGTCTTCCATTTATGGCCTCAAGCTCCGCCATGGCCTCAAGCTCCACCAGGGTAGATTTAGGCTGGAGATTAGGAGGAGGTTTTTCACGCAGAGGGTCATTGGGCATTGGAACAGGCTGCCCAGGGAGGTGGTTGATTCACCTTCCCTGGAGGTGTTTAAGACACGGGTGGATGAGGTCTTGAGGGACTTGATTTAGTGTTAGATAGGAATAGTTGGACTAGAAGATCCGATGGGTCCCTTCCAACCTGGTTGTTCTGTGATTCTGTGATTTGTTCTGTGTTCCCTCTCCCTTTAATGATGAGAGCTATCATCCTCAAGGCATGAAAAGTGAGCTGTGGTGATTCCTTCGAGTGTTATAAAATTAAGTAAACAGAGTTGCAAATCGGTTTTGGGGGGCTTCAGAAGAGCTTTGTTTTCAGCTTCACTTATTTGTGATCTTCAGAGCAATCATAGGTATCTTCTACTATTTTTAATGTGCATTTTTAGGGGACACTTTATGATATGGCTTGCAGCTATGACCATGTTGTGGTTTATTTTTTCTCCACAAACCGTGTTGTGTTCAGTACCCAGTTGCAATGAGCTGAAATGAGATGTAAGCTGACCAGTTCTTGCCTCCTTCCAGGTGCAGTTTGAATGAGCGTAAACAAGCAGCTCACTGCCCAAAGCCATGAGAATGGAGGAGCTGCCTTATTTGCTACATTCTGTTACAGACCTTGCACATCTTCCGGGGAAAAAAAGTTTCAGTAACCTGAAAGCAAAAATACCTCCTAAGTGGAAGGTGAAGCAGAGGGAGGATGATGCCTTAAGCACCTATTTTTTGCTATGTGCTGACAAGTAGCTGCTGCATTCCAACTTGGGTGGGTCTGTGCACAAAAAAAAGATGAAAGGTTTGAGAGATGTGCTGTTTTGCTTAGGAAGTACTTCTTTTTACAGATATTGAGACCCAGGACTCCAAACACAGAGTTTGGCATGGCAGTAATTAAGGTTACTATTTCCACCAGTATCCAAGTTTGGTTTGCTTACATGCCAGCAGAGATGTTCTCTAAAACAATTGAAAGCATCTGTCTTTCACTGCTCGAGGGTTACACAGTAGAGTGTAATTTGTTTTTACCTGCCTTTCCATACAAAAGGAGATGTCTGTGTGCATAGACTATTGGTAATTTACAGCACCAAGCACAAAATTCAATTAAGGTGGCTAGGATTTTTTGTGTGTGCATGTGGAATTTCCAGCTAATGTAAAGATAGTTTTGCCAGTGTCCTGCACTGTGGGACTGGAGCACTGCAGGAATGCTGGCATGTCCCTTAAGGATCTTATACCTGGCCAGCAGTACATGTTGAAACTGCCACTGTAGCTCTGCGTTAATCTGAGTCAAGCAGAATGGCATGGGAGAACAACTGGCTTTCTCTTAGCATCAACAAAGCTGGTGAAGGGTCTGGAGAACAAATCCTATGAGGAAAGGCTAAGGGAACTGGCATTGTTTAATCTAGAGAAAAGGAGGCTGAGGGGAGATTGTATCACTGTCTACAACTACCTGAGATTGTAGTTAAGTGAGTGTTGGTCTCTTCTCCCAAGTAACAAGTTGTAGGAGAGGAGGAAATGACCTCAAGCTGAGCCAGGGGAGTTTCAGATTAGATATGAGGAAAAATATCTTCACTGAAAGGGTTATCAGATACTGGAATGGGCTGCCCAGGGAAGTGGTTGAATCACCATCCCTAGAAGTATTTAAAATAGATAGGTAGATGAGGTGCTCAGAGATAGAGTTCAGTAGTGGGCAGCTTGACTTCATGGTCTCAAAGGTCTTTTCCAACCAAGTGATTCTGTGATTCTGTGAACTGATCTGGGGTGTGTAGGCACAGGGAACAATTCAGCAAAAGCACTCAGTTGATCATCTTTGCAGCAAATATCCTCAACAGTGCAAACAAAGCAAACCCAAAGACAAAGTATGTCAGCATACTTTGTTTTGTTTGCCAAAGTAATGCTCCTGAGTTTGGGTTTTTGAGGGCTTTCAGCCTAAGAGGATGAATCTATCTTGTTAAGTAAACTCAGTTTTCTATCCAGAGGAATATATTTGTCTTTTGATTGTAAAAAATAGTTAATCCTCAGATCTGTAGACATATGCAGAGAGCTGCCCTCTAGCCACATCTTGTCCCATTAATGACCTGACATCCCAAACTAAAATGCATTTTGCAGTGGTGTCTTTAGACAGAAATGAGCTTGCCTTTTATCATGACCTTTGACTACTGGACTTGGAATGACCTCGTGTGGACACATGTGGTTTGCCTCCAGTAGGATGAATGCTTCTGATAAAATAATAGACCACACAGTGATAAAACAAGTACTGTGTACAGTCTGCTTCCCAGATTTTTAGCCATTGACAACTAATAAGTACCATGTACTTCCAGATTTCAGGGCAGAGACGTAAAGGAGGTAATCAGTAATAAATGAAATGTATGTTGACAAGTGAAAGATGACAGCGTACATCTGTGTAATGTTGGTTTAGGTGACAGAGCCCTATTTCCCTAATGCAAAAGCTGTGGTGTTAAGAGATCCAGCACAGATATCATTACAAACTTTCTCTCTCTACCATTGATTATGTCAGTACAGGGTGATCTGTGTTTCTGCTAAATAAATGCCAGATGCCTCAATATGAATCAGTTGTAATCAGAGGAGCTTTGTTTTCTTATTACCAGTGCAGTGAAGGCTGACTGAACCAGATAAATGCTCTCCTTGCCAGCAGTAAAGCTGATGAAGCAAGCCTTGTTGAGACAGTGATAAGGTGTACTTACCTTGATAAATCTTCTTTGTGTATTTTAAGGATTGTACTATGTATTTTAATGATCTATAGAAGAAGGTGGCTTAAAGCTTGCATGTCCCTCTACTTTCTAAATCCATCCCAAAGTCTGGTGGCCCATGCCAGCCTAACAGTGCCCTCTGAGCTCTCTGTTCATGCCTTCAGCAATGCAAATGTGGGTGTGCCAGTATCAGGCCAGAAGTGCTGTGATAGTGCTCCCTGTCAAGAAGAGCTATTACCCATGTACAGAGGACTTGACTGCAGCTGCTCAGAACAGTGTCGCCTTTTCCAGTGGGATGAGGTAGCATTGTCACTTAGTCAGTCCCGTGGTTTTGGACTGCAGACGGGCATCACTGAATAGGTTGCACTGAGAAACACTTTTATGCGGCTTTTGTTTTAAGCTGGTTTGCATTTTTTCTCCTATGAATACTGTCTTCACATGTAATCATGAAGCTGATATCCTAGTGTTTGCTTACCTTCATCCATGGACTGAAAATGTGCCCAGTCTGGTGCCAGCCGTGTGCTAGAGAAGAACATTACTGTGTTTTCTAGGATAACTGTCTATTGTATTGAATATCAAAGTTTCTTCTCTTATGTTTGTACCAGAGACATAGCATCAGCATAGGACAAATTGCAGGTGGCTGTGTTTCTTATGTTCCCTGTCAGACTTCATGTGCACTTTCAAGAAAACAGTTTTTAAAGAACCGTTTTTCAGATGTCCACACCTCTTCCCCTTCCTCTCCTGGTGCCCCTCCAGAAAAACGTCTGCTATGGGGCTTGTGTTCTGGCAGACAGCTGTTCACAGCACTGCTTGTAAAAGAAGATGTGGTTGTGTGGAAGAGCAGGGTTTCACTTCAGATAACCCTCGTTACTATAAACATGGTATTCTGGTATTCTATAAACATGGCATATTTGCTGCTTGTTTGTTTATTTCTTATACTGTAGCAACAGCATGTTCCTTCATTTTCACACTGCTCATTTGTCTTTTGGTAATGTTTGCATTTGTGTTGCAGTTAGTGGTTCTGGAGTTCTAGGCATATAAATATATTGCCACATTCTCACAGTCCTGAAACATGAAAAAGCAGAGAGGTGAAAAGTCAGATAAACTATTCATTTTTTTCCTACACAATTGCTAAAGAGTTATAGGATTAGGAGTAAATTTTAAGTAGATAGCTTTCAAGATGTGTTGGATTTTTACAATTTCATCTGTTTCCTAGGTAATGGTGTGTGTTTGTTTCATGCCCTTTGTTCTGCAAACTTACCTTTCTGACTGATTTCAGGAAAGTCAGTAGGACTGTCCTATGCATCAGCTATTTTACAAACCCAAGCTCCTCTTCTATGCTTACTTTTGTTTAGAAAATAACAAACATGAAAACTTTGAGTGTTATCTTTCTGGCTTCATGCCCATGGATCCAAATGCTACTTGATACATGGCCCTTGATCTACCTGCTTATTTCATGCTCGCCTGCCTTACTCTCTGCAGGCAACCAGGCTTTGCTATCTGGCTGTGTTTGCTGTTGAGCCAAGCTGCTGCATGTGTTCTGGCACAGCACATTCCTGAGCTGTCTTCCCACTCCCTGAATCTGCATGTATGTCCAGATGCTGTCCTCTTGTCCATCTGTACAATGTAGATGGATGCAAAATGGTTTTTACCATTTAACAGAGGGTGAATGTATTTTTCCTGGTAATTGTGTGCCATGAGGCGCTGCACTTCCTTGTTTGTGGGGGCAGACAGGCACTGGGTCCTCTGCAGGCAACTGCAGCTTCATAACCCTCTTGTCACAGAAGTGTAAGGTTGTTTCAAAGTGTAGGCTTGTGTTTCAGTAGGCTGGAGCAAAAATGCCAAGATATATGGTGATAATTTCTTCTGATTTCTTCTAGATTTTTCAGTACCTTTTTCATAGCATAAAAATACAGAGCATGAGCAGGGGGTTGAGAGTGAAAAGAAGTCACTTTATCTAAAGGCTGTGATATACAAGCACTTCTGTTAAAATGTAAGAGCTGAGTTATATCCAGAGTGCCATATATGAAGTGTACAAATTACCAAATCAGGTTGTTAGGAAAAAATGCTTTCTAGACATTTGATACTGCATTGTATTAACTGTGTATCAGCAAGCAATTAAATTGTATGTTGTCTACTGCCTATAATAATATAGGAAGAGTTGAAAATTGGAATGGTGAACTCAAATCCATTCATCCAGAAAAAAAAACCCAAAATCATAAACCAGTGTTTTTCAAAATTTTGTGAGGCTATATGCAAAAGTAATCATGTACTACTTTTGAATTATATTCAAAATGAAGAATTAAAACTCAAGAGCAGGCACCTGTGATTAAAGTTTTCTGTAAGAGTTCATAAGAATCTGCTGGCCTGGGTGCTCAGTACTGAAAGACTGAATAACTATTAAATAGGTTTGTAGAGATTTAGTTACTTGTATTGCTGTCTTTGTAATGAACATCAATTTCTTTTCTGCCTTAATCAGAATTTCTACCTGGAAAACAAAGGGAGGAATGAAAGCAAAGAAATGAATTATAAAAACAAAGAGGCTTTGCTGGAGGTAAGCCTAAGTTTATAATGTAAATATCACCAAAATTCTGCTACCATCTGCATCTGCTGTACGACTGTGTATAGTTCTTTGTGGGCAAATACACAAATGATGGGAAGTTCTGTGATGGTTGATGTTTATGTGTCTGAGGTTTGATCTGTGGATTTTGCTCTGCATCTGCCGCTCACCATTAAAAATTAGGTTGTATCCCTTAGCAGAGAAATTAAACAATGGTGGATTATAAACCCCAATACCATGAATTGTTTTTACTTAGTGTTTCTGTGAAGAAATGCCATGATAACAATATAAGCAGTGTTACACAAATATGAATAAAGAAACAGCTATGTCATACCCTTAGACCAGCCCTTGTAACTTTATACTAAGGTTGATCAGTAGCAAACTATTATCTTTTGGGTTAGGAGCTGATTTACTTGTAACTACCACAGATTATTAGCTGTACTGCAACAGAAAAAGAACCTTTGAGCTTTTCCAGAAAGTCTGTTTAGCCTCTTTCTGCTGAAGTTTTACTTCATTTGTATGTTTGAGATAGAGGAATCTAGAGCTATATGAAAGAAAAGATTGTCAGAGATCATCTGACAAGCAGTTTGAATTTGCTAAAAGTTCATAAAGGTAATGCTGTTCTCAGGTGACTGAGGATGCCCATTTCAAATTAATGCATCTCATGAAGGTGCCAGATACCAACCCACAAAGTTTTGTTAAATTATAAATGGAAACAGGAAGTGGTAAGTGTGTTGGCATTAAGATTCCCCAACAATAGGTTCTTCAAGCAAACAATGAAGTACATTTGTTTTAACACTGTCATAAATGCTAGCATGTATTTCAAAGTGAAAGCAGGGATTGAGGGGGATTTTTTTCTTTAGCTGTTTTTGGAGCTCTAAGCTAAATCAATATATTTTGTGTACTGTTATGATTCTTTTTGCTCAGGAAAGCTTCTGTGGGACATCTGTCATTGTGCCAGAGCTTGAAGGGGCCCTTTATTTAAAAGAAGATGGAAAAAAGTCCTGGAAGAGGCGTTATTTTCTTCTACGAGCTTCTGGAATTTATTATGTACCCAAAGGAAAAACTAAGGTCAGGAAGCTAAATAATCCTTTTAGCAATAACAGTTCATGGAGGTCAAAGTGAAGAACTCCTAAGGTGACATTTTAAGAGCACTGTCTGGTGAATCTGAGAGAGTTGGAGTTTTTTTTGTTTAACTTTTGACTACACCACTTGTGCAAATACTAGAATGCAGTCATTGAATCCTGTCATGTTTCTCTCCTTTTGATTTCTATGGACAGATAAAAGCATCAGTGAAGTAGCACACCTCCAGAAGTCAGCAGGGGAAAGAAAAACAGGGCAATATCCCAGCTGGTGTTATGCTGCCAAAATGCTTCACTATTCTGTGGGTTCCCTCTGGAAGAATATTTTAAAAGTTCTTAAGTAAACTAATTTCTTATCACAAAAAAGGTGGAATTTTGCTTTTTCTGATGTTGACTTTCTGTACCAGTAACCAGCATGCAGAAATGCTATATGTTTTTTCGTATAGTCTTCTTCTCTTAGAAGATGTCTTGTGCTTTTTGGGGCTTTTTAAAACTGCTCTTTGTGTAGGAAGAAGTGAGAGGCATCCACTGACTGAATCAAATGCACTAACATTTAGTATTGCACAATATTTAAAGAGTCTGAAAAGCCAACACTGTAGAATCAAAGGGGTTCTGGACATGTTCCACATAAGGGTGGCTTGCTTATTATTTCCACAGTGATGAGGTAGAATACTGGCTTCTGGGACTGATACTGTTCTATTATGTTTTTTCTGTATTCTGAAAACCACTTCTGCTACCACTTACAGCTCTTCTAATGCTTTGTATTTTAGAATTCTGGTGCTGCTGATGGAGCTTTACTGCTATGATTTGTGTTGTGAAACATAACTGTTCTGCTATTCCCTGACTAAATTACAAAGGAAAAACAAAATTGATCACTTGTAAAGCAATGTTGTGCGGCTGCTCCAGAGAGCTGTGTTTATAACCAAATCTCAGTAAAATGCAGACCTAGATTACCTTACTGCTTTCACAGCAATGTGTTTTGACTTTACCCAATCCTGAGATAATGGCTTCCAGTCTTCAAATTGCATTGCACACACACAACATACAACATCATGTCAATTAGGAGTTAGGATGTTATTTGGAATGCACTTAAGGTGGAAATAGTATAAGATTAATCAAATGAAATGTCTATCTTGGACTTTTCTTCGTAGCCTGCCTCCAACCCTGGCCAGTAGCAATATGCCAAAGCAGGGCAAGTGCATACTGATGCTTACATCCTTTTTCTTTTTTTTTTTTTTAATCATCTGGTGGTGCCTGTTTCAGTGACTTTGCATCATAGTGCAAATGAGGAAAGTACTTTCTTTTTTCAGGTGATGGACTACAAACAGACTCAGGATAGAACCATGTAGTCACCTTATAGAGGCTGTTTTAGTTTAACACCTTATTGCCTGTTAGTTGTTACAGCCTGTGTACCATGCTGCCTGTAACTGAGACATTTTAAGAAGGTGTGCGAGTGCTTCAAATTCACTGGATTACCAACTCAGCCACTCACAAGAACTGAGGACCTTGAACCTAGTTCTTAGGAGATAGTCACAGCTCTTTAAAATAATACTTGAATCATCTGTTTGTTCCTCCTTCTGTAACAGCCTTCAGCAAAAGGATGCTTATGTCCATGCCTCAAGGCATTGCAGAGAAAGTCAAGTCTCTCAGCTCAGATCTGTGTTAAATAGTGTTTTAAGTCAGTTACTGGACTCTTTATTGGAGCAACTGAGGCACAGGTACCCATCTTTTGTGGAGACAGGAAATATCTTCAGCTGCTGCAGCTATTTTGAAGCTCATTGTGTAATCAAGTTTTCACTTCTTATAAAAGAGCAAAGAAGTCTGGTGGCATGCTTTTGGCACTTTATGTTGACTGTAAAATACATTGCAAACATGAAAATACAGGGACAAAGTCAGATCATTTTGGACACGCCTTTGCTATTTCTTGTGTTTGGTGGTTTTTTGTTTAAAAAAAAAAAAAGCACCAATCAGTATTGCTGTCCAGATTTTTTTCTTCAGCATTACACTACTTATATCCTGTTCAAAAACATGCTGTTAATGGACAGTGTCACAAAACAACAGAATCAGTATCACAGGTACAATTTTAAAATTTGTCCCTGTTAATTGTGTTGCTTTGTCATGTTGACATTGCAGAAATACTAGCACTAAGTGCCTTCATCCCTTGCATAAAAATTTGTTCCTTGCATAGAAAAAAGTAGCAATTGCATTCATATTGGTCTTAATTGGCATTACCTGGTTCATAACGAAAATGAACAACTCGCTGAACTGCATGGATTTGAGCACATTTAGGAACTTACACTGTTGGAAAAACCTAGGTCCACAAAGTTATGACAAAATCCCTGACATCACCTTCAGGGAAGTCAGAGGAGAGAGATAATCCTTGTCTACATATAGTACAGAGTGTTCTTACCATAAATCTCACTTGCAAACTCAATTTGTAAATAAATCCAACTTAAAGTCATATTGTACTAAAAGTATTGATAAGAATGAGAGCAGTATAGAATAATGATGGTCTGCATAAATATAACTTCATTCTCAGGGGTAGAGAGGATCTGTGGCTTGTTATTTTCTTTTTTCTCTTTTTTTCCCCCACAATTTCCTGATTTCTCAGTTTAACCTGCCATAACCATGTGACATGGCCATTTTTGCATTTTCCCCTGCAAGGATTGCAAAAGTTATGCTTTGTATGGACTGAGAAGTGTGCCAGCAACAGAATCCTTGTTACTTTAGCAATATAATGTGAACAAGCAAATATTATGATAAACAGAAAAAGAAAGAGGCAGGAAATTTGGCAAAATTCAAAGCAAAACAGATGAAATGCATGCTTAATTCCTGACAAGAGTTTGTTTATTACATATAGCAAAGAAAATCGAGTTCCCAAAGCAATTTAGAACCCTAAACCTTCTTTCTCCATTCAATATTGTAAGGGTGTGATTGCAAGACCTACATTGATTTAATGTTTTTTCTTAGTGTGATGTTTTATTTTGTCTTATTAGGCATAAGTCAAAGTCTCCACACAAAGCAATAAAACACAGCAAAACTAGAACAGCAAGGTGTTGCACTGTGCTCTGTATTATAACTTTATTCCCGTTGTTAGTTTAACAACATACACACTTAAAATTCATCTTTCTTCAGTCAGCTTCATGACATTTGAAAAACTAAAAAGCGTTGGCATTCTTGCACTGGAAAAAAAGGCTTATTAATGAGTTTCACATCAAAATTCAATTCGTTCTAACAACACTGCGCTCGGTTTTCACTTGTAGACATCACGGGATCTGGCATGCTTCCTCCAATTTGAGAATGTGAACGTTTATTATGGTTCTCAGCACAAAGTGAAATACAAGGCGCCTACAGATCACTGCTTTGTCTTAAAGGTAATGTACAAGGCAAATAAGTTCTGGAAATGTCATACCCACTTTCTTTTATATGTAAACATGCTTAAGTTTGATGCTCTGAGGGCTTTTGTGAGATAGAATACTCGTGCAAAATTGTGTCTATTTTCTTCTTCACTTTGTTGTTGATCAACAACATATCTTTAGAACTGTAAGGACTGGTAGTCCTGTGATATGTGTCTATGCTGCATCTATAAATTTATCTTTAAAACTAGGCTGAATGTGCTTTCAGTGACTGGATATATCTGGACAAATGGTACAGATTGCAGATGTGTGCTGAGAAAGCTGGTAGTCCCTGATGCTGACTTTCTAAGCACCATGTAAACTAAAAGGTGTATCTGTCTTTTATCTGCAGTTTAGTCTTACCTGTTGAGTGGTTTGTTGAACTGAGATGCAAAATCTCACAGAAATAAACATGTTAGATGGCATATTTTATTGCACAACTATTTGTGGCAGGAGGGCAAAAGACGTTTTTCAGCCACTCTCAAAAAGTCAGTGCTTGCTGTTGAAGTATCTCACTGCTGCCTCTCCAGGTAACAGCACTGCAAACAGACTGGGAATTCTGCATTCCTCTCAGTAAAGGAAAACAAGCTGCTTTTCACACAGTTCGGGTAGCAGAAATGAGGCTTTCAGGTTGCAGTAATTAGGCCTTGCTTGCTAGCTACCGTTAATACAGATTTTGGAATACAGTGAGATTATTGTGTACAAGGCAAGGTATTTTGCTCCTTTTCTATTCAAAGGCCTGCAGTGCAAAGATGATGTTAGAAAACACAGTCCCTTTCCATCTCAGAAAAAGGTACTGCAAATGTTCACATCAGGGATCACTTATAATACCAAATTACTGGCTGTAGCTGCACTTTTACAACGCTTTTTTATTCAGTTTTAAAATGTCTGCTAGCCTAATTTACACATGGCCAAGCAGAAGCAGTTTATAGACACAGACTTATTTTCTGAAGCAGATGTATTTAATTAACACAGATGAGCAGTTCTAATACTATAGTTCTCTGCAAAGTGCCATGCAAAAAAATACTTCATCCTTTTTTGTAAAACAGGACTGGGCCTTCTGAAGTTAACAGGTAACCATTATTTCTGGAAAATACAACTTCTAATAAAAAAAAGAAGGGAAAAGGGGAACTGACTTAAAAAAATGGGGAAAATGATTTTCTAAACAAATGTCTGGTCAAACAAATATCTAGCTACTCTAATAACAGTTATTCACATTCTTTTCAGATGAAAATAAAAGCATGGGTTTTGAAATGTTCTGTATCAATGTGTTTAACTGTTAACAATGATTAGCAAAAATTTCTAGACTTATTGCCGGCTTTTGTGAAAAGAGGTATGCTATAGATAGGAACTTACGCTAGAAAAAGTCATGACTCAACTAAAATACTTGTTTTATTGATTGTGTGATGTCAGCACTGTACCCTCAATATGAAGTGTAAAGAATGAGGTCAAAAGCTCGCTGCAGAATGCTTTACGCGTAATAGGCTTATGAATGTATAAAACCTACTTCACAAAACTGTTTGCTCTGATGTTTGTGAAATGTTTTTGCGATACACTAGGATAAACATCATGTTGATGAGATCATTATATCCGAACAACAGTACTTAATGATGAATAGATTATGTTACAGTGATTGTTCTTAATTTGAATTCCCACAAATCAGCATTTGGTACATTTCCTGAGCAGCTTAGTTTCAGATTTGGCTTCTTTTAAAAGCTGTGTCTTGCGGTGGCTGAAGTTGGTCAGGAAATACGGGTAAGTATTTATATCTTCAACCGTTCTATTTTTTCGGAAGTGTAAGCCTCCCTTTTAGAGTGGCTTTCTGAGGATGATACAATGGGGAGTTTAATATTTGTTATAATTTATGTCCATTAATTTGAATTCTATATATACATTTTTGAAGGCATGCAGCTGAGATGAGTTCTGTTGTATGCTCTTACCTTTGGATGTTGGAGCTGAGGATGTAATACATCTTGAGATCTGTGGTCTGAGGGATATGTAAAGTTAAATGTCGGTCTCTCCAACAGTACAGCTGGCAACAGAAAAGTATGTGGACAGGAACATAGACTCATTTATCACTCTTAGTCACACTTTGATCCTGTCTGGTTTTTTATGGAAGTCCCCCAGAGGAAAATCTCTCTTGTTGGGAGTCACTTGTCCTGAGATGCCAAAGAAAAACAAATGATCATCTGTGAGATATTTCTCATCCTGACATATTTTGAGAATAAAGCCCTCAAGATGAAGTGACAGTACTTTTGCAGACGGGTACAGTAAGCAACAGACAGTAGATTTAACAAGTAAATGTTTGCTTTTATAATACTGATAACCTAGTAATTCTGAAGGAATTTGGATGCCCGGCACAGTTCAACCCAGATAGAAATTTCTTTACAGCCAGGACTGGACTACTGTCTTCACAGCTCTTCCAGTCCCCTGTGTGTGCTTTGGGACAGTGAGCTCTGCAGAGTTTCTCTTCCAGTTACTTGTTTGTGTTGGCTGCGCGAGAAGATTATGTCTTTAATGCAAATGGGGGAAAGTAATTGAAGAGTAGCAACCATAGCCCATGCTAGCTGTTCACTAACGATGGTTGTAAATCAAAGGATATATTTGCACATTTTGGAAAATAGGTTACTTTGCAGCCCTTATTAGCAGCAGAAACTGTAACACAACTTGGAAGATGTTTTAATAATAGCATACCACTACGTTTTTTTTTGAAGAATTGTTGCTTTCTGAGGACCCCCTTAGGAAATGCTGGGTCAAAACCATGAGCAGTCATCATCCAAGTTTCTAGCTCTGCTGTGTTTCAAACTTAAAAAAAGAAACTGACCAGCTCAGAGGCAAGAGACCAGCTTGTATTTTATAATGCAGGAGAAATTCAAGGACTGAGCAGCTTCAGCAGTATCTTACTTCTGTGCTTTGTGGGAAATCCCGATGTATTCAGAACCAGACATAATTTCCAAATTTTGAGCATTGAGTTGAAAAAATATTGTATTTATTTCTGACTGGTTAAGCTAATTAGCATTGTACTTCAAGAACGGGGGAAAGGCCCTTTGTTCACTCAAATGGTAGCAAATGACCAGTGGGGTGGGTTGATTTGGAGTCTCATGCTTGAAAGAAGTATCTCTTCTTTTCCTCCAGTCCCCATTTAAATGATAACTAGGCTAAATCCAGTAACATTTGTACCTGTCTCATGTTAGCTGGGAGGAAAGATAAAACATTTCTTTTTGCTTGCCTTCAACCTTAGTCATCTTTATGGTGTGTCTTTTCTGGAGGGAAGAGCTCTAAAGAGATATTATAAGAACGAGCAGAGCATTCCTCACATTTTTGCATCTATGTGCCGGGCATCACCAAGAACTTATGGGAAAGAGAAATCCTGTAACTAATGCTAATCACAACCCTAGTGACATGGTTTTCGGTAGAAAAAAAGAGTTTATCTGATGCTGCCCTGAAGTATATGGGCTTTTGCCTCAAAGTCTTCAGGACATTTCTTTGAGCGTTTCTTCACCTTGATGTCTCTGAATGGGATGTCAGCCTTTTTTTTTCTTTTCCTTTGTATTCTCTTAGGCTATTGTCAAGTGAAGGGCTCACAGGGACAGTGAACTTTTGGTCCTGCTCCCCGTTTCAGCTAATGCTCATTCAATCACTGGTAGCCAGCAGCTCCCTCTGTCCTATTTCTTTTTTAATCTAGCCATTTAATTGCAACCTCAGTGGTTGTACCTGGATTACCTAGCTGATGCTGGCTTGGGTACTGTTGTTACTGTAGCAACAAGAATATCATGCCCACCATAGGCAGGTTGCTTTGATGCTTAGCCAGAAGCTGGGATAGGTTTTGCAGCCTGTGGTGTTGGAGGTTCACCTAGACTAGCTATTTTAAACTAGCTCAAATACAAATGTCTTTGTCTGCAGATCCATCCTGCAGGGTGTTTCTCTTAAAACCAGAGAAGCATGATGTGTTGTGAGCACTCCTTGCCTATTGTTCCTTCCCACTACATCTGCACCTCACTGTATATGCTGTAGCTCAGAACAAAAATGGAGTGTTTTTTGCTTATTTGTTAACCATTGGGACACTAGAGAGCTAATGGGAAAGGGGTAGTGTCAGAAACGATTCAAAAAGCACATCACAGGGCCTGCCAGCGAAAGAGACAGCGCTTGGCTGAGCTTATTCAGGAGTTTCCTCTTAGGATGATTCAGGAGACAACTGCCGTAACTGAACAAAGCAGTTGCTTCCTCATATCAGCTCCTCTCAGGCACAGAAAGCCCAACTGGGACCAACTGAAAAGAGCACAGCTGGCTGGTTGGTGTCAGAGAGCAGGGTCACCTTTTGTTGTCTCTGTGCAGCAAACCAGAACCATTGTAGCTGGGTCCTGAGGATGAGAGTGCAACCTGGCACAGAGTGGAGGCTTTCAGGCCTAGGCTTTAGCTTAAAGAATGGTTTTATTCTTTGGGTAGCTACTTGGTCTATACTGAGCTATAAACTTCTTAAGTTGAATTGTTCTATACCAATACTACACAAGCCTTCCTTCTTCAAAGCAAGTCCCACATTTAAGAAACAAAAAGAAACACAGAGGAACTTCAACATAATAAAAATAGAACCTATGAATAAAATAAATGCTTTGGGGTCATCTGTTCCTGTGAATATGCAGGTTTTTTCCTATTTTCTACTCATCCTAAGTCTAATGCTTACAAAAATTTAAAGATTCCACCCTTCGCTTTGACATCTGATAAAGCAAGTCTATTTTCTTAATAGAGACCTCCATATGCACAAAAAAGGAAAGGGGGGGGGGCAGCCAGGTGCAAAAGAAAACTCTCATTCAGTCCTGCATTTGTCAAGGTCAGATCTCTCCCTCTCTTCCTGGTCAAGGAGGTGGGAGAGAGTAGCAACACAGCTCTACCTGCCACCCTGCAGACTGCTGGCGCTCCTGGAGAGAAACAATAAGGGAATGAAAATCTCTCTCCTTCACAGAAAAAGGAACTTCACACATCGCACACAGCAAGTGTGTGAACAAGTTGGAGTACTTCCATTCCTCATGATCACCTTAGCATTGACAAATGTGAATTTTTATGCATAGATTCCCTATAGATCATCTCTTACGTCATCTACTACGTTACACGAGAAATGCTGTGGAAATGGATGAGACCTTTTGTGATTTATTTCATATTCCAAAGCTTGAAAGCCCTCAAAACCAAGAGATTGCACTGTGAAGGAAGGAATCCGTTTGTTGTGCTATTGACAGTATCCATTGCACTGAGCAGAAATGAACGTAATGTTTATTTTGTGCATTAAGTGTGCATTAAGCACATGCGTGCTTGTAACACCATGCTGAAAAATCTTTCAAAGCAGACAAATGGCAAGGCAATCTATATGCAAATTTGCTGGTTTAGTCAGTCTGATGTGCGTGTGACAAAGTGTGGATTTAATTATAGTTTATTGGTGCTAGTTGTGCTTGAGTAATCTGGAGGTAATGGTGCATAATGCTGAATTAATCTAGGATGGAAAAAAAATTGGTTTCCTGGGAATAAACTGAGACAAAGGCAAATCATCCTCTATTTCTACAGCTGGGTACGTTTTCCCATGCAGTCTACACAGCTACATTTTCCTTGTGTTATTTGGAAACTACAATAATTTTTTAAAAATTCTAATGGTCCAAAGAACTTTGGAAGTATATTTTTAAGAAGAACAGTGGTGTCATTCTAGCAGGTAATTTGGTGTTTAGTCGCTCCATTCCTGATTCCCTCCTCCCTCACACCCAGTCTTCTCCGTTGCAGCCTGAATCATGTACATAATTCTTTCAACACAATGATGGTTAAGAAGTTAGAAGGTGAGAATTAGCAGTGTTTGAGTTAGAAAATGATGGGAAAAGTTGTGGAATAAATGGCTAGTGCAGGAAACAAGGATAGAAAACAGAAGTTTTTTATTTCTTTATGAGAAAGATTTGAAAATTCCTTTGTTAGCATAAATGCTTCAGAATAAATATTTCAGAGTAAAATTAATTGCTAGATAAACTGAAAAAGCAAAAGCAGAAATATTTTTTATTACAGAACACTTTCAGGTATGTGGGATTACAGTCAGCACATGCAAAGGGTTTTCAAGATTAATGCATAATCAATGGGAAGAATAAGGACAGAACTGACAGTGAGAAATGAAATATAATACCTTTGGAAAACATTAATTGCTGCATAAAGCAGTCCTCTTTAGTTATAATGGCTATTACATGTATTTTTAATGACCTAAAAATTTTGCTTCAGTCATTAGAGAAATGTAGGTTGAAAGAACAGAATTTCCCTAAACTAGAATAGTTACTGTTTTATCTGTACAATTCATATGTCTTCAGTAGAACAGTTACCACTGGTCATCTTAATGCAAGGTGTCCACAGCATCAGAATTTGACCACGTTTAATAGTAGATGGCAAATTTGAACCTCTTCAGTGTGATTTTTTGAAAGGTGCTGAGTATCAGTTGTAGAATTATGTAGAATTATTGCAGTCGTGGGAGCCAGAAGAGTCTCAGCCTTTTGGAGAAGACAGCTCAACATCACACAAGTTCATCAATAGAAAATACGGTGTCCAAAAACATTGACTATTTTGTGAAAATTTAGCCTGAAGCCAGAGCTTTTGATACAAAGTTAGGCACTCTTTATGCTTCTGGCTATTGTTTCTGCCTCAGAGACTGAGCAATGATCCATATATTCTTGGGGCAAAGAATCCAATGAGATACCTGAATAACTTCGGTTTACTTTTCATGTTCAGTGTTGGAAGAAGACAAAGCATTTTATTGGAATAATCTCTAATTTAATGCACACATGGCCTTCAGTCATTTGTTTTGGCACAGACTGTAGAAACCACATAGTTCAGTTCCTATATCTTCACTTTTTCAATGTGCTCTATCTTCTTTCCTTAGGCAAGGAGTTTACTTTGTATCTGAAAATATAATCTCTGCACAAATATTTTTTTAAACCTCTCCCAAAAATAAGCTCTTTATATTCAAATGCTTCTGCTTACTTTGTCTCTAGACAGTTGATACTTGTAGGAGAGACTGGGTCAGAGAAGTTACACTAGATTCTGTTCCAAACCTTTCTGTGCTCTTCTGGGTGGAACACAGCACGTCCTTTTGCAGCCTAATGTGTGAGATGCTCAAGCCTTAATAAGTAATGGGAAAGGTGTCCAGCACTTCCAGAAATCAGGCCAAATGATGTGAATAATTCATCATTATTTAGAATTTTTACATCAACAGAGAAAAAAATTCACTCTAGCCAAATTATGTTGCGTTTTAGTACACTGTATTATTTCAAAGCACTATTACATTTTTTCTTCGAGAAAAATTCTGAGCCTCTCCCTACTTTCATATTTTCATTCAAACTTTGACTTATGGGAAGGTCGCTTTTTATGCAGTTGTCTTTCATAATTCATTGAGAGGCAAAGGAGATAAAGCTTTCCAGAGGAGATGTTTTCACATTGTTGTCAGATGATTTTAATAGCCTTTCCAGAACATGGTATGCAGCATATAACAAAATTATTTATCCATGTCTATGTGTGAGATGTGTGAACTGTGGCATACTGAGATTAGTGTTACTTTGCCTAAAAATACAGTATATCTCACATGATTTTCATGACTGATGTTTTATGACCTCCATTAGTCTCGCAGGTTATTATAGGGATTATGACTGTAGTTTAGCAAAACCAGGCTTGCATAGTGACTGCAACTCCTTACATCTGTACTAAAAAATTTTCCTGAGACACTGGAGCTGTGAAAGGAGGGAATTGGTTCACATGGATCTTCACAAAAATTCATTGTTTCCCGAGGCTTTCAGCTGTCCAGATTCTTCTCTCAATTGATTATCCTGACTTAGCATTTTAATGTATTACCTAAGAGATATTACATGGGACTTGAAGTTCTTAGTGGAATCGACCTTGTAAAGGTCAGAATTGACAGCAGAGACTCCTGCCATGTATACTGCCAAAATAATTCACTATGGTACAGTTCTTCCTAACTGATTAAGATACTGGGGCAAGGTATGATAGTTGTTGGCTGAAACATTATACCTCCCTATCCAAAGTAACATGTTTCATGCAGCTAAAAACTACACGAAGCCAAATGCCTCCATCTGAGCCACTTTCTAATAAATGTTTAGACATTTGGTATTAAGTTTGGTGCTGCAGGACTTTGGTCCCATGGTCTGACCTTGCACACAACTGCACTGGCAACATGGAATAAGCCTCCTTAGACCTGATGCAAAGCCCAGGAAAGGTGATGGGGATATTTCCAGTCAGTCTTGGTGGGCTGTGGGACTGGTACAAAGTTAGGTTTTATGTGAAGTAAAGTTACACATAAGTTTTCCAGTAGTGCAGCTGCTGCTTGGAAAGTGAAAGCCGGTACAGTTCTTGGCTGTTACAAAGCAAAGATACAGGCTACCTGCATAGCTTTATGGTATTTAACCTTTCTTGTGAGAGCTGAGTATCAGCAGCTGGCTGGTTTGGTCTCCTATTGACAGAATATAGTTGTGACTCTACATTTAATCATGGTTGATGATGGGACTAAATTAATCAAGCAATGGATTGGGCTAATTTGGAATAGGCTCCACTGGTGGATGTCAGTAGTTAAGATGGATTGCCCAGTGGATACAATAGCTAGTAAATATAGGTTAGAGAGCAAGCATTAAATAATTCCCATGTTATCAGGCACTGGACACCAGCTTTGTTCAGTGATGGTTCCCTCTCAACTTGTGAGGATGGTGAGAACCCCACAGTCTCAAAATACTCATAGACAGAATAAGCAAGGAGGTGAGGGCTTGCTGATGATGCTACATTATTCAGATCATTGAAGCAGGGGCCGAGTGAAGAATTCTGAAAGGCCATTGTAAGGCTGAGGTTATGGACGGTACAAAAATTAATAACATACGGTATAGATATAGACACACTAGTGCTCATAGGGACAAATGAAATAGGACTGAGCTGACTGCACTATCCAGGAGCAAGATGCTAATATGGTACATATAACTTGATGAAAGCTTTTTTATGGTGCTCAATGGTGGCCAGATATGTAAATCAAGCATTGGGCATAATGAGGCAAAGCATAGATGATAAAACAGAAAGTTGCCATATTGTGGCACAAGTCCATGATTTCCTATCACATGCGCATTTCTGGTCCTCACACCTCAGAGAGGATACATTAAACTTGAAAAATGATTAAGGAGGAATTAAGGAGGGCCAACAATGATAGGCAAACATAAGGAATGAGTTTGGCTTGAAGAATGACTGCAGAGACTATAAACCTATAGACTGAAAAATAAACAACTTGTCAGGAATATGATGCAGATCTCTAGGGTCAGGAGTGGCATGGAGAGGTGTGGATACAGGTCAGTCTTTCACTAACTCTTCTAAAACAAAAACATTATACTAAGCTAGTAGCAGTCAGGTTCAAAGGAAGAGGAGGTCATTCTTCATAAAGTGTGTAGCAGTCCTGGGAAAACTTGCCGAAAGGTGATGTGAGTGCCAGAACTCTCTCTGGGCTCAATAAAAAGCTGAAGTACCTGGAGGAGTAATCCATTTAAGAAGCAAAATATGGAGACAGCTCATCTGGCTCAGAAAATCCCCTGACCTGAAAACAGTTGCAGACAGGAAGAATACAGAAAAGGAAGTATCGAATATGCTTGTCTTTTTCTTTCTCTTCACTCAGTATCCATTTGTGGCCACTGTCAAAATGAGTTCAGGGATGTTTGATCTGATGCAGTCCAGGTGTTCTTGTGAAACTATTCTCTCTGTAGGGTGACCCAGAGGAGCAGCTTGCAGCAGCCTCTCTGAGCTCCCAAGTAGAGCAGATGCCCATGGCAGGGCTGTCTCTGTGCAACACCGTTGCCCAGTTTGCTCTATACCATGTCCTCCTCTGCCTTGTTTGCTGTGTACACTTTCTTCCAGATGTTTGCATGAATTATCTGTTAAATTATAGAAGGGGTTTTTTTCTGTTGTAATAAGAAACTGTTGGTAGATGTGGTGCTTAAAGTTAAGGGGAGATACATAGACTCATTGCACTTTGTTGTCATGTAAAAGGAGGGGAAAAAAATAGATCCTTGCCTTTTTCATTTTTTTAAAGCTTTTGGTGCCATCTACTGGGTTCAGTTGCACCTTACACACTGGAGCAAAATAGCTAGTTACTGTTTGAAAAGTGCTTGAAGAATTGAATTTACTCAGGGTTGCAGTGTCTTTCCACCTCCCAGTTCTTTTGGCTCTGCTGGTAATAACATAACCCAGGTCTATGGGACGTACCCTGCTGCACTGAGAAGTACCTCCTTACTGCTTCCTTTTAAAGATACCTTTCAGGCTGAATTCTCTAATCGTTTTCATTGTGTTTGATCACATAATGGAGAAATGGTGGAAGGCAATAAGGACTATCAGGCATTGTGTCCTGGCCATGTATTGCAGTAGCGGAGCCCACTTGAGCAGCATTCAGGCTGTCTGAGGCTGCTGGAGACAGGGACAGGCTGACACTGGGGATCTGGAGGAGACTGTTTGTCCAGTGGCCCTGGTCACTGCCTCTATTTGATACGTGGTATAGGAGTACAGCAGCAAGATACAACCCTGTACGTTGAACTGTGTGAAGGGGTGGTGTGTGAATGTACCACATGGGTGAGGCACAGGTCTATGGGACAGAGCATGATGCCTGCTATGCTGCTAAGACACCTGGTGATAGTGAGCTGGCATCTCTGGGCTAGCAGTGTGAGAAGTATCTTGCTCTCACCTTGGGAGTGCCCAAGAACAAGGTGAATAAGGTAACTGTGGACCCTTCCAGAGGGCTGAAGTGGACTTCACATATTCCG
Source organism: Coccyzus lansbergi (assembly GCA_033558105.1). NCBI lineage: Eukaryota > Metazoa > Chordata > Aves > Cuculiformes > Coccyzidae > Coccyzus > Coccyzus lansbergi. The sequence continues at coordinate 136,540 of JAUMJK010000420.1, read as the reverse complement.
TTGTCCAGGGAAAATGGCCAGCTATGTTTCTGCAGAAAAATGGTGAATAGCATGACCTATGTGATCAGCTGAGTTCAAACAAGCAAGGAGCCATAAAACAGTTACCCACAGCACTACACTGGGACACAGCGGTCACTGTGAGACCCCCTCAAGGTTAGCATCCCTTTGGTTTTTTAATTCCTCACAGTTATCTTCCTGGTGTGTTCACTCTCACTTCATAATTTCATGACACAGGGCTTTGACTGCAATACTGGCTTGCATGATTTCCTCCTCTCATCCCTTCCTTGCTACTTGTTCTCCCTCCAGGCCACACTGTGCCTTATCCCCACACTGTACGTCAGGCTATGCTGTGTACTGCTGGGTTTACAAGAAATAAACTGAAACTACAGCATGATGAAACGGGTTATATTTAACCCAGACCAGTCTCTTTATTTTCAAATCACAGTGTGGCCTCATGAACAGTTGGGTCAGCACAAGCAGCGGAAGCCTGGTGTCTGCAGCACTGAGGGAGGAGCCGGGACACGTGGCCAATAAGCAAGACCTCTGTGTTCAACTCCACTTTTGAACCCCTGGATCACCCAGACGTGGCTAGGGTGTGGCCTCCATGCTGGGAACACCCTAGACACTAGCAGGCAACTGCAAGGAGACACGTGGTACCTACATCTGCCCGCATTCCTGCAGAGTCTTAGAGAGGTTGTTCAGTCTCAGGCAAGCAGGCAGCCTGGCCTCTTAGTGATCTTTGAGTTGCAGTGGTACATCGCCACACACCACTACTACATCAAACAGTAAGGGGAAGGGATCCTGAATTGTGTCCAAAAGAATAAAAATGGTTTACAAATTGTAAGTGCTTCCAGTGCAAACAAATGAAAAATATTACTTCTGATGGTGCTGCATTTTGAAAGATTGTCTACCTAGAACATATGGCAAATGTATTACAAAACTGTTGGCTAACAACAGCAAGAGTAAAGCAGAATAAAAATGCATAGGAAGAGAGCTAGAACTAGGCCCAAAGAAAGGCAATCAGTTAGAAGGAAAAATCTGATTCAGCTGGGAGTTTATACTAAAATAAATTTAACATACGCTTTGAAAACGAATTAAGTTCAGTGTTCAGTCTGGATGCTTTATAGATGGCAAACCGCAATGGGAAACAAACTTCCTTGCCATGTTTATACATTGAAAGCTAGACCTAGAATCATGACATTTGCAGACTTCGTAGGACTCCAGATCACTATTAGATTTCTGTAGCCCTTAAATTCATATTACAACATGTTAAAATTATTTCAAGCCAGTGTTGTCAGTGGTAGCTCATGTACAGTTCATAATTACCATCTCTTTTGTAATTTCTTATACTCTGGTTTTGCTGCTTCTTTTTTTTATTTTCAGGTCATCTTCAAGTTAACATGATGCCTAAAGGCAGTGTTCTAACCGAGGTCAGAGTGTAGTCACTTCTGTATAGTGACTATTTCTGTGTTTGTCTTACTTTATGAATTAATATCTTTCAGCACCCACAGATTCAGAAGGAGTCACACTATATCAAGTACTTATGCTGCGATAATGAAGCAACCCTGCATCAGTGGGTAACAGGAATAAGAATTGCTAAGGTGAGATTAAAAGTAAATTTAGTTAGATATGCTTTCTGTAAATTCCTGTTTTCCTTAGGTTATTGACTTTAACTGTAAATTTTGTGATAAGAATGGACATTCATGCTAAATTTACCATAGAAAGAAAGAAAGAGAAGAAGTGTATGACCAGAATGGATTTGCTGGATTTCCTGTACCTTAGTTACAGCCGTTTTTCTCATTAACATGAGCGTTAATTCTGTAGTTATAAAAGTCATACTAACAGTTATCTGGCACAATAATAGTATGCTATGGCTAAAGATGTGCAAGTTCCGGTCAGTCCAGCTGTGACATTTTTCAGACAATTCTGCCAAAATTGGTCTGCCTCATCCTCTTCAAAAAGATTCAAATTTACAGACCATTTTGATTTGCACAAAGTATTAAGGGAGATGGATTTATACATAGCCCAGTACACTTGCTGTACCTGGCTATATAGACCCATTCCTGTTAGGTATATATTCTTTTCTATCAGTTTGCTGCAGGGTGATATCCAGCAAAGATGTGGGGGGAACATCAAATTACTCTGTTTCTTACACAGACAGAGCTGTTTGCTCTAGAGCCCAGGATTCAATGTCGCAAGTCCCCAGTTTGAAAATGTAATCCTTGAAAAGCATTAGAAAAAGATATTTATTGAGAACAGTTAGTTTTAAAGACAAGATTCAAAATGTTTACAGATACTGAAACGAATATAAGATGTGAGAACGGTATCAGTAGAATTGTGGTCACCTGGCCCTATATAGAAACAGTCACAGCGTTTGTAGAAAGCTACTTTTTAACAAAAATGTGTAGAAAGGAATGGGGTCAGAAAAGTTGTCTGAGAGCAAAATGAATGATTGAATTATTTCAAGGTTAACACCATGCTTTTTGCATTGTTTTGATTGTTTTGCAGTATGGCAAGACACTATATGATAATTACAAATGTGCAGTGAAGAAAGCTGGTTTGTCCTCTCGGTGGACAAATCAAGGGACAGTGGCACCAGCTGCCCCTGCAGGATCCTTATCAGCAGGTACTGATGCTGTCACAGCAGCTGAAATCACATTTATTGCTTTCTTTTTTCATCATTAGTGTTGCACGTTAGTCTTTGTTAAGAAAACTAATCTGTTGGCTCAGCAAAATAATACCTTAATCTAGATAGCCCACTGTAGCTCTTATCTATAACAGCTAGCAGCAGAGCTCTCACTTTAAATTTAGAACTTGTCAGTGTTGTTGATATGATACTACGGCACTTTTAATTTTTAACCTAATATAAAGGAAAAAAAATGCCATAAAACTGAGAATGTAGTAATGTAGCATGCTAAAAGCTTCAAAATGCTGTTATGAAAGACGGGTATCTCAAAAACAGGGGGCCAGAGCATGGATTTAGCTATGCCAGTTTGATTTCTGCTTAGCTCGCCTTCCAGAGCTAGCTCCCCTTCTCTATTCCTGTGTCACTTTTAATGGTTCCCTTCTGTAATCACTGTTTTCAGCAGTCAGAAGAAAAACTTTTCATTTGTCAACCCCTTTACACACTGTTAACTTTTGTCATATGTCTTGATAGTTTAACTACTTGCATTTCCTATAGGATTGTCAGCTACAACTATCAAGGCATGTGGATAGGTATTAGTTTTAATGTAAGGTATTATGTTTATTTTCCTTAGATAAAGAACTGAATATGAAAAGTCAGAAAATAAACCTGAAGTATAAAACAGACATCCTTATGGATTTTACTGAATTATGTATAAAAAAAATCTGTAACAACTCCCTTGGTGGAAGTTATAAAGACTTTGAAAACCTTTTTTTTTATTAGTTTGCTATTATTCCCTGATCTGGCTAATACCACAAAAATGTAACACACTTTTCTCTGTCTCCTCTCCTTGTCACAGGTGCCGTTCAGGCAAATGGACAGATTCCCCAAATTGTTTGTGATTCCAGTGTGGGACTGCCAGAGACTCAGAAGAAAATGGACATATCAGAGGTACTGGTTAGTTACATATGCCTGTAAACATTCTCCAAGATTGTTTTTCTTCACCCACTGCCTTTCCCTCTCAAAGTGCCAGTATATGGTTGTGACAAGGATTTGGTTCCTGAGCAAAGTGGCTGGTTCCCTGGTGCCCCTCCTCATGTTTTACATGCTGCAAACAGTGTGTCTGTTACACAGAAGCAAGGAGGCACTGATAGGAGGTGAAGGCACAGACATTTGCTGCTTTCATTCTTCTGAACGCATAGCTGTGAGTTCATGTGGTAGGAATTTGACTACAGGGACAGTCTCAAAGAGTCTGTGCTGCCAGAACCTCAGTGACTTTTCCTGACTCTGCTAGAAAACAGGTCTTTAGTAACACAAAGGATACAGTAGTGTTTTCAGCACGGAACACTGTACACAGCCTGATGATCATAGCATCATAGAATCACCAGGTTGGAAGACATTCACCAGATCATCGAGTCCAACCATACCCACCAATCTCTAAACCATACCCCTCAGTACCTCATCCACCTGCACCTTAAACACCTCCAGGGAAGGTGAATCAACCACCTCTCTGGGCAGATGTTCCATTGCCTGATGACCCTTTCAGTGAAGAATTTTTTCCTTATGTCCAGCCTGAACCTCCCCTGGCAGAGCTTGAGGCCATTCCCTCTTGTCCTGTCCCCTGTCACCTGGGAGAAGGGGCCAGCTCCTTCCTCTCTACAACCTCTCTTCAGGTAGGTGTAGAGAGCAACAAGGTCTCCTCTCAGCCTCCTCTTCTCCAGGCTAAACAACCACAGTTCTCTCAGTCGCTCCTCCTAAGACTTGTTATCCAGCCCCTTCACCAGCTCTGTCACTCTTCTCTGGACTCGCTCCAGAGCCTCAACATCCTTCTTGTGGTGAGGGGTCCAGAACTGAACACAGTATTCGAGGTGCGGTCTCACAAGTGCAGAGTACAGAGGGAGAATAACCTCCCTGGACCTGCTAGTCACGCCGTTTCTGATCCAAGCCAAGATGCCATTGGCCTTCTTGGCCACCTGGGCACACTGCTGGCTCATGTTCAGTCGGCTGTCGACCAACACTCCCAGGTCCTTCTCCTCCAGGCAGCTTTCCAGACAGACTTCTCTCAGTCTGTAGCACTGCATAGGGTTGTTATGCCCCAAGTGCAGGACTCAGCATTTGGCCTTATTGAACCTCATGCCATTGGACTCAGCCCAGCAGTCCAGCCTGTTCAGATCCCTTTGCAGAGCCTCCCTACCCTCCAGCAGATCGACTCTTCCATCCAGCTTAGTTTCATCTGTGAACTCACTAAGGGTGCACTCAATGCCCTCATCCAGGTCATTGATGAAGACATTGAAGAAGGCTGCAGCCAGCACTGAGCCCTGGGGAACCCCACTTGTAACTGGCCTCCAGCTGGAGTTAACTCCATTTACCACCACTCTCTGTTCCCAGTCATCCAACCAGTTTTCTACCCAGGAGAGTGTCTGCTTGTCCAGTCCAGAGGCTGACAGTTTCTGAAGCATAATGCTATGAAAAACTGTATCAAAGCTTTACTAAAGTCCAAGAAGACTACATCCACAGCCTTTGATGAGTATGTAAGAAGGAGAAAGTGTGAAGAAGTAAGGGAAAACATTACATTTTCATTAGGCTTTAAATGTGTTCCTTGGTTAAGCTCCGAAGTCTGTCTACTGTTATCATCACTGACTCTAAAAGAATCAATAGGCTGTAGTATGAGGACTTCAAATCACATAACAGAAAAAAAAGCTGCATTTGTTTGCAGCACATTGTTGAATCCCTCCATCGTGCATAAAGTGCACAGAATAAGTAAAATTAAATTCATAGGATTCTTCTATCTCCTGCATTGTGTGTCTCATGTTTCTTGTTTCTGTCTTTGAGTTCCTTCTTTAAAAAGATCTGTGTCTCTGTTCTGAACCTCACTTCCTCTGGTATAGATTGCATTCTCAGAACTCAGACAGTGGTTCCCTTCTCTGATGTCTCATTTACTTCCATCTTTGTAGGCAGGGAGAATAAGGAAGAGAAGACAAGCATTTTTTACTTAGCTAATGCCAGAATTAGCACTGCTGACTGCAGGGTTGCAGAACACTTCTCTCTAGCAGAAGCAAACATTGCCTTCTTCATCTCACAGCTTCTACAAGCCTGGAACCAAAGGATCAAGGTGAAGTCTTTAAGCGTTCACTGTGTTGCAGTTAGAGCATTAAGCTAGCTGGATCTAAACTGAGAAATTGGCATAACTGAAGTGAATGTGTTATAAAGCTTTGTTTTCAGGACAGCAGACTTCTCCACAGGTTTAGGCTAGGTAGCGTGTTTGGGTAGAAACTGTCAACAGCTATCAGTTGCTACCTGAAAAAAAAGGCAAATTATATTCATATATCACTAAACGGGCTTTAGTTATATCCAGAGTGTTGACTAGCAAACACAATCTAAAAGAAAAGTCGCCTAAAATTTTGTGAAAATAAACATCACCATAATGAACTGCTATACTACATTTTATTTTTCTTAACTTGTATGATGGGCAATTTGATTCACTTTTCCTTCAAAAAAAGTTTTCAGAGTGTTTGAACGTCTTGTGACTTTGCAAAGAAAGCTAGGACCTGCTTGTCACACTACTGATTGGATGGTGGAGGGGGCCTGTGCATGTGCTTTGCCCAGCAGGCAGAAGACATCCTTGCCCAGGCTTATCCATGGCCCTTGCCAAGTCACCAGAGGAGTCTTCCTCCTGCTGTGCACCACACACAGTCATGCCAGATGACTTTCCCAAGTGCCTCTCCTCACAATGCTTTGCAGTGCTCTCCCTCCTCACAGATGGGGCCCAGTGGACTGTCCCGCAGGTGAATGCATCTCACACCATGCCACAGAGCAATGAGGACAGTGAATCTAGACACGTAAACATTAAATTTCATAATGTCTCTGCCTTCTCCCTGGTTCACTGCTGTTGTGTCTAATGAGTTTGGCAGAGAGAGATGACTTCATTATTTTAGCTTTATCCAGAGATCCAGCAATCACAGCTAGAATGGGAGATGGAGATACAGTGGGAATGACAGCCAGTACTATATCAGCTTTATATGTTCTGAAATCTTGCTCAGTATTTTTGGATGTAAAATCACAGCACAGATTTTTTTTTTTTTTTTAAAATCTTCATTTTCTCACGAATGAACAGCAGGGCAGAACGTCAAGAAAGTATCTGTCTTACTAACTGCAACTCTATGAAATTTTAAAAGCACTAATTTCTGAGGACAGTGCTCAAAGAAGTGCTATGAATATTGCCAACATGGAGGTTTCCACTACTGTTAACAGTTCTGTGGGCAGCTCCAGAAAGAAAACAAAATACTATTTGCACTCTTCAGGCAAAATGTACTCCTCTTCATTTTGCTGTTTGTCTAGTACACTCTTCTCACATATTTTGACATCTTTTCCCTATTCTTAGGTAGTGGCAGTAGTTTACATGTGCACTGGCTAAGTCTCATCCTTTTATTCCTTCTGCTTATTACAGGCTAAATCAAATAACGGCAGTGTGCCTGGTCTGGCACAGCCAGTGATGAGGCCACAGAAATACCAGATTAAGAGGAACTCGCTGCAGCCTCCTCCTCCACCGGAAAGGCGGTCATCTGCTATTTCTGTTTCACCAATTCTACCCTCCAAAGTCAAACGAGACAGCGGTATTTACCTAACAGATCCAGATAGCATTCCAGCACCACCACCTATGCTGAAGATGGATTTTCCACCACCACCATCTGATTTCTGTGAACCTCCTCCTGATTTTGTGCCTCCACCACCACCAGCCTTCAGTAGTGGTAATGGAGATGTGCCATTACCCCCTCCACCTGTATCCAGTAAGCCAGCACCTCCAGCAAAGAAACCTGTGCCACTTCCTCCAAAAAGGCTGGAAAACACAGATCAAGCTGGAGATCCACAGCCAGCTAGACCACCTCCAGCTGGGGGTGGAGGTAGGCAAGCAGATTTCATGTCTGACCTAATGAAAGCTCTTGAGAAGAAAAGAGGTAGCAGCTCCTGAACTCTGGGAGCAGGTGGACTTCAAGCCATAGCTGGTTTTGTGAGCCATCATGGAAGGTTGTGCCTGGATCAGGCTCCTCCAGAAGGAATTCTCTGTCAGAGTTTCTCCTGGAGGCCTCAAGAAGGAAGATGAGGTGTCCTCTGTCCCCCACTTTTTCCCTATAACCTGCTTCTTCCTTCCCCGCAATGCAACAACTACCATTCCAGCATCAGGCCAAGGTAGAACTTGGCTGTAAAGTCTTGCTTTATTCCATTAGGACAGCCAGGGGTGGTGAAGCAGCACTTGCAGAGCCAGCCAGCAAGTGAAATGCATCTTCTGTGACTGTTTTTCTTGTAGAATTGGAGCTGAAGGCAAAAATACAACAATGTTCTTGTGTGTATTTTGAGAACTGAGAAGATCCCTTTTCACAGAATTTACCTTTAAAGTTCTGTATCAGAAAAACCCCAACTGTAGGTGGGTTTTTTTCAATAAAAAGCCCCCAGATTTTATTTTTTTTTCAGAACTAGTCTGTCTTAAACAGTTATACCTCGGCTAGATTATTCTGAGATGCAAGGCAGGAACAGGGCCATTTCCAGACAGTGTAATCTCTGATGTTATACGCTCCAGCTTCCATATGCAAATCCAGTCACACCTGGCAGCATTCATAATTGCTGACTTTAAATCTTATTATTTGGTTAATCTTAGACAAAGAAAAAATTTTATTTTGAAATCTTGTGTGCTTCCCTTGGTAACCAGAGATTCTTTTTTTCCTGTTGGTTAATATTTGTCTTTGAACTGTACCTGGAAGTATGTCCTCTGAAAGACTTCATAATTATCCTGTAGCTGATACGAATGACTCCTACGTTTTTTTTCATTTGTTCTCCAGTCTTAATTCTCCATTGTTCATTTAGGCAGTATTCATTATTCTTAAATAAAAATAGCTTCTATTTTATATCTGCACAAAGCGTCATAGTTAATGAACAGGCATTTTACTGGCAGTTGGTACCACTTCAAATATTTTACAGAGTTTTTACCTGTACCTTCTAGTCTCCATTTTTATTTCTTCCAGTCTTTGCCTCTTCTCATGCACATGATCTTTAAGATATCATAAATAATATATTTCTGTATTTGCAATACAAAAATCATAAAAAGCAAAGTGTGTGGTCTCAATAAATAAATACATAAAAGCAGCTGTCATAGCAGGGAGTGAGAGTCCAGGGTCCAGAAGTGGTGGTAGGAGGCAAGGGAAGGACAAGTTGGTGGCAGTGCCATGGCTTGGGAAATTTAGAGTCATCTCTAGTATTAGTTTTGGCTTAAAGTTGGTTTGTCAGTAACCACTTACCTGCATAACAGCCTAACATAAATATAAAGGGTATAACCACCTGTCTATAAAGTGCCTTTTCTTTTGAAATTACTATTTTTATGACGGTTTAAACCATATGTGTCTCTTCATGCCACTGGAATGACTTTGCTTTAAACACTGCAGTAAAGCCCACAGCCATGTCATGTCTGGTGGAAGAAGGAAATTCTTGCGGCAGACCAATAAATGCCTCTGTACATGGGCAACCATAGTTGTGGTTAATCCCCCTTGGTTCTGAACTTGAAAAAAATGTAGAACATTTTAATTACAACATTTTACAAGATTATGTAAGAGATGGTAAGTGCGAGGTGTGTATATCTGCAGAGATGGCAGAGAGTTTGGGCAGTGCCTTTTGGGGGCCACTGTGTGAGCACAGACAAGGAGCATGAGAAGTCTGTTGGTTCTGCTGTTTAAATGGGGCCCACCCCCACACCAGTGTGTCACAAAATATGGTCCTGCACTGACCTCACTCCCCGGTGAGGTCTTTGGTTTAGGTGAAGTATTTGACCAGTATTGAAAGAGGTAGGGGACTTTTTTGGCTTTCCAAGGTCACACAGTCCTATCAGGTTAACAAGACTTGGCCTTCATCCCCAGCTGCCTTGCAGCCTCTGCACTGACTGACGTCAGTGAAAACTTTGTTAGTAGAGTCTGAAAGCGCAACCCTCACCATGTTAATCCCTGGCCATTACAACCCCACTTCACCTTAGCTACCTGCATTGTCCACAAGCCACGGCACTAGAAGCCACCCTTTTATCAGAGTACAGATAGCAGTGCTGGCTGGCCCAGCTCCCTTTTGTTCAGGTGACCCCTACTATGTTTGAACATTTGGGTGGTTGCATGAGTGAAGTCCTCCACAAGTCAGCAAAGAACAGGACTTTGCAAGGCTAAAGCACAAACCAGAAGCACTCAGTACCCAGGAACCTGACCCTGACAAGCTGGAGCAATACAAGGTAAAACATGCCTGCCTCAGCACTAAGGTTGGTAGTACCTGGTCAAAGCTGTGGGAGTGAAAGGACAACCTGGAGAATGGTGATGGACACAAGAGGGACTTGCGGGTGCCCAGAAGAGGTTTCAGAATGGGGATGCTTCAGGTAGGAAAGTGCCAGGTGAGTCACTAAAGAAAGTTGAGTGACATCCTGCAACTTCATCTGTTGACCGTTGGGACAAACTAAGCTAAGGGACGTCCTGCAGTAATGATGCCCATCCCCAGAGTTATTCAGGTACAGCCGTTCTCCATTTCCCCCTTCCTTTGGTTTGTCAGCAGCAAAAGCATTGGAAGAGTAAGTATCAAATCAGTGATATGGGAATGGGAGGGATGCATTACAACTCGTGTTAACTATGTGTTTGCTCTGCAGTCTATGGTTGAGGAGCCAGCATTGCTATCAAGATGCTACAGCTTGTGCAGCAGTATCTCTACTGCTAAAGAGGACGAGGACACGAAGAGTGGCCTAGTGAGGTGGGCCTAAGCGCAGTTCCAGATGCAATTAAAGGGACTGCCCATAGAATCGCCAGGTTGGAAGAGACCCACCGGATCATTGAGTCCAACCATACCCACCAATCTCTAAACCATACCCCTCAGTACCTCATCCACCTGCACCTTAAACACCTCCAGGGAAGGTGACTCAACCACCTCCCTGGCCTAATGACGCTTTCAGTGAAGAATTTTTTCCTTATGTCAAGCCTGAACCTCTCCTGGCGGAGCTTGAGGTCATTCTCTCTTGTCCTGTCCCCTGTCACTTGGGAGAAGAGGCCCGCTCCCTCCTCTCCACAACCTCCTTTCAGGTAGGTGTAGAGAGCAATAAGGTCTCCTCTCAGCCTCCTCTTCTCCAGGCTAAACAACCCCAGCTCTCGCAGTCGCTCCTCCTAAGACTTGTTATCCAGCCCCTTCACCAGCTTTGCTGCTCTTCTCTGGACTCGCTCCAGAGCCTCAACATCCTTCTTGTGGTGAGGGGCCCAGAACTGAACACAGTATTCGAGGTGCGGTCTCACAAGTGCAGAGTACAGAGGGAGAATAACCTCCCTGGACCTGCTAGTCACGCCGTTTCTGATCCAAGCCAAGATGCCATTGGCCTTCTTGGCCACCTGGGCACACTGCTGGCTCATGTTCAGTCGGCTGTCGACCAACACTCCCAGGTCCTTCTCCTCCAGGCAGCTTTCCAGACAGACTTCTCTCAGTCTGTAGCACTGCATAGGGTTGTTATGCCCCAAGTGCAGGACTCAGCATTTGGCCTTATTGAACCTCATGCCATTGGACTCAGCCCAGCAGTCCAGCCTGTTCAGATCCCTTTGCAGAACCTCCCTACCCTCCAGCAGATCGACACTTCCATCCAGTTTAGTGTCATCTGCAAACTCGCTAAGGGTGCACTCAATGCCTTCATCCAGGTCATTGATGAAGATATTGAAGAGGGCTGCAGCCAGCACTGAGCCCTGGTGAACCCCGCTTGTAACTGGCCTCCAGCTGGAGTAAGCTTCATTTACCACCACTCTCTGGGCCCGGCCAGCCAACCAGTTTTCCACCCAGGAGAGTGTGCGCGTGTCCAGTCCAGAGGCTGACAGTTTCTGAAGCAGAATGCTATGAAAAACTGTATCAAAGCTTTACTAAAGTCCCGGAAGACCACATCCACAGCCTTTCCTTCATCCATGCCAGGTGTCATTCTCAGAAGACCACATGGAGAAGTCTAAAGCAGATTTCACTCCCAATACAGAGATTCCTTGTGGTGTGGATATTGGCAGTTAAACTACCAGTTCATGGAACAAGGGGATGAATTCCTGTCCCTCTTACCAGTATTGACAGAGCCCAGGCAAAGCTCCCTTGCTTTCACTGAACTGAGCAAAAAGCTCTTGCCTAGAAGTTCTGAATTGACAAGTTAAAATATTCAAGAGGTGTCTTATCATCTCCAAACAGTGAAACTGAGATATGTTCTTGAGACCAGAGGAAGGCTCATAAGCTGAGTACAAGGTTTAGTTTCAAGCACAGAAGAAAACAATACTAAGTAGCTAAGAGGTTAATGCTAGGGGTTAAAAAAAAAAAAATAAACTTTTAATATATCCCAATTGCTTTCTTTACATAACTGAGGTAAGCATTATGCAGAATCATTGAATGCTAAAGAGCTACGTGTCATTTTCTGGAAAGTTATTAGGAGTGCACATCTTTGATGCATTTAGGTGACAAGAGCTGTCTGCCATCTAACTATTTTTAAGTCAAATTATTTTTATTTTATGAAATATACACCCAGCATCAAAATAAAGCAGAACGTGCCCTTAGGGAAATGTTGCACAATAAGCTAGTTTCTTCAAATTCACAAAGCACTAAGATTTCTACAGCTTCCCTAGCATTTACTTGTCTCACCAGAATGCTCAGCCTCCTTCCCTATTTCCTCCCTTCTCTTTTGTTACAGCACAATAAACTCAATTTTATAAATTCTACATCTGGAGTAAATCATAAATCTTAGATCTTACACACAAAAAAGTTGAACTTTCTTCAGAACAAAAAGAATCAAAGCCTACAGAAAACTAGTAATCAATTAAAATGCTGTGATGATTAGATTCCTATCAACTATTTTATGCATTTATGTGGTTGCATTGAATTTCTGAAATGTAAGTATTCAAACTCTAAGCAAAGAATGGAGCTACCATCTTAATGATATGCAATTACCTGGCTTTGTTTGTTACAAAAAAGATGCTGCAAAATACAAAAAGATCTTCCTTTCCAAAACTGTACATCAAAGCATTTGTTAAAAAAAAAGAAAGTAATCCTTCCACCTCTATCTAAACTATTGCCATATGAAATTGTCTTATTCCTGTAGAGGCCAGTAATATGTAAAGATTATACTATTTTAGTCTGAAAAGATCTGAAATTGCTGCATGTTATTTTTAACTTTTTGCCATACCTCAAATGGAAGCAGGTCTCAGCAGCTGTTGTCTTTCTTGGGCTTTTACATGACTGAAATGGAAGAAGTACCTGCTTCAAGCAATCACTTCTCCATCACTCCTCAGTATTAGAAAGGTTAAAGTCCTATGGAAAAGGCCACATGTAGGGAATCCCAACTGCAGACCCCCTCATAACTGTCCTTTGCTACAAAGGGAGGCAAGCAGTTCAAATAAATGGTAATTTGCTTGGTTACCAGTATTTTTACTCCCCATCTGCTCTTGCATTACTGCTATGTTTATGTAACATGAAGGAAAAGAGAGATCCAGAACTGCAGGTGAGAACCAAGGATTTTAGGAAATATACCATGAAATACAGTGTTAATGTTTATGTTGCCATAATGATTAAAATCTAGAAGAGGAAAGGGAGAAGGTACAGAATGCTGAGCAAAACGTGGGCTCATTTCCCTACTTCTACAAAACAGCTAAAAGGTAGTGGTGAGATAACTGTATTCTTCACATGTTTGTCACACACTCTTTGTCAGGCACTTTGAGAGTGGGCAAGTAGAAACTTAAATGGATTATGTGGCATAACTAGAGGACAACTGTTAATTATGGGATATCATTGACAGTGTCACAGTAACTGGGTAAGGTGTATATTCTGTTTGAGGGACTCGCAGAACAGAAGAGATTCAGTATCATTAAGACTTATGAGTTCTTACAGTCTTGCAGGTTATGCTAAGGCAGTGTGGTTGCCACTAACAGTCACTACAGACTATTATGAAATAAGAACTCTCAAGATTACTAAAAACAGGTTACATAAACCACATGGTAAAACTGGCCGGGGTTGGAGAAGGAGATGATGTGCCTTCACATAAATCAAGAAAGAGGATAAGGCTGAATCCATGAATGGACTCCTGGAAAAGAGAAGTAGGTGACCTAAGGCTCTTCACAGCCAAAGGAATACATTAAACCAGTTTCCAGGGCTTGCTTATCCTTCCAGATGTTTTTAAAGAACCTGAGAAAACCCTCACAATCAACACAGTGGGCAGCACTGCTCAGAAAATACCTCATGTTTGGGATGTTCTTGGTTTTGCATCTTGATGCTGGAAGCTTTCCTTACCTCAAACTATTAGTGAAGCAGAGATCCAATTGCAAGTGTTATTAATAGGATTTGACATTTCTAAAACACTTTGCAAAAAGCAGTATAGAAATGTTTTGCATGTGTGCAATGATTCCATGAGGTAAAGAAGCACAGGCAACTATGTCTGGGCCCCATAAGACAAAAATGTACCAGATATTTGCTTCAACATTAATTAGAGTTTTTTTCCTTTCACCTAGCTGGAAACCAGACCCAATGTTGCAGTGCTGCTGTGTTTACCCCTAGGCGCAAATACCTTCACATTGTCACTTAGTGGCAGTTTAACTCATTCCACTGCAGGTGGTAATACTGCAGTTCAGATGTTTCAGCACAACATGATATTTTGCTTGTAATTATCTCAGAAGATACATTAACATCACCCTTCCAATAGATCGAAAGTGTACCCTACTCCTGAAGGGCTACCACAGCCCACCCCCAGCTGCTCACTTCTCTCACCTGGAGATGTTGCCAGCTCAAATACTAATCCCAGTGGCTACAGAGGAGCACTTACTACCCGCACAAGGAATTTTATCCCAGGATGAATGTGTGTAAGTTGCATAAACATTAGACCTGACTTTCAGAAAACAGAAAATTTAAATATCTATATTGTGCCTCACTTTATGACACTGATATTTTCATTTTAATAACTATATTTATGTATCTCAGGGGAAACCATCCTGAATAATTTTGTTAATTATAGTTAACAAGTAAAAGCACTCAAATATTGTTTTAGGAACTGAAAGATTTCTAATAATATAATTTTTTCCCCACTAATTTTTATTTCTAGAAATAGAATTGTGAGATGCTAATTATACCACTTAATAGTCTCTATTTCAGAATCAAGTGGCATTCAAGAAATCTGGAGATTCTAAAACAATTCATTTGGATTTGGGAAGAAACGAGGTAACTTGAAGAAGTCACAAAGTCTCTAAATAAGCAATTTTTTTCTGTAACTTTTCTAGCATAACATTGTACCTGATTTCTTATTAATTTTGACTTAATTACACAGTAATTTTTGTGATGTGGAATTGGAGTGTCAAACAAGAATAAGTAATGCAGCCCAGGGCTCCAAGACTAGTCTCTCTCTACTACTCAAAAGAATTCTATGTTACAATTTCAATTAATATTAAATATCTTCACCACAAGATTTTTGTTAGTACCTTACAGTATCTGGTGGCTGCGTGCAAAAGTATATTGACCTGACTATGTATGTGGTGCAATACCTCAAAGAAAGTCATTTTCCATGTTCAACCAGTGAAAATGTCCTGAGGCATTGTATTCATGCATTAACAGTCTTTCTACTACTACCAAAAATACACTTTAAAAGAGTCAGGGCCAGCACCTGACACCAGAAAAAGACACCAAAATTTATTTTTTGGCAAATCACTTTCAAGACAGGTATCTTTGCTCACTATTTAATTAAATTTCCTTTAAATTTTTGTTGGCAGTTTAATGGGACAAGACAAGGTCAAAAGGAGAAAAGATATCAAGGTCTAAGTGCAAGATGATAAGATGATCCTCTGTTCAACTCTGCAAAAGACATTTATGTCTTCAGAATACAATTAAATTTTAACAGAGTGTAACAGCAAGAACATTCATCAAAATACTGTATGATTAACTTAGATGGATTTTAAATTGACCAGCCACTAAAACTTACTGAGACTCACCTGATCAGCCATGAACTTGGCAAGGTTAAGCGTGACAGTTTGGCAGAACTTAAATACTGAGACTCAAGTAATGCACGGTTGAATATGAAGGGCAGAGTTACAACTGCCAATATAATTTGATGATGCAACCACATGTAGTGGTCCATTTCTTTAATATTTAGACCTTATAATGTTCATCAAGACCTTATCTTGTCTAGCACAGTAGCAGATTCCAGTCCACAAAGTGTGAGATAAGTTCCTGTGGCTTGAGCCACAAATCCTATTTGAAGGCCTGAGCTTCAACTTTGATCATTTTTTTGTTTGTTCAACTTTGTCTCAAGATGAACAGCTTACTTTAAAAGCCTTTGCCCAAGTTGGTGGGCACAGGGAGTAGCCTGCTTCCTCTGCAGCCTGCTGTCTCCAAAAGGGATGCTGCAAAATCTGCTGTAGATGAACCTGGAAGCAATTAAAATGGGTAAGTTCTTATGCAAATTTTTTTCCTGCAAATAAGAAGTGTCTCTGCCACTTCATTTTATTCACTCTTCTGGCCCCAGAAATTGTTCCATGTGTTGCTTACTAAGGTTAGTACTACTGTTAATACAGTCACTGCTATTTATATAATAATTAATACTAATAACACTTTTGTTAATATTTTTAATACTAATTGGTATTAGATAGTACACTGTTGGTCAAAGTGTAATATACAGTTGAAATGTAAATGCAAGAACTCTTTCATTAGCAATAACGCCAATTATTAATAATTTCATCAGGAAAGAAAGAATTTTACCTCTGAAAAATAATTCAAATTAGCTTTTTGCACTGCTGATTCTGCCATCCAATTCCTAAGTATGTATCTAGGAATAACAGCTGAAACTAAAAGTAAATCATGACAAATTCAGTTAGACATATTGAAAAAAGCAAAACATAGTAATTGAAATGTGTCACTGAAATCTTCAAGAAGGTTTAATTTGCAGATGAAGGAGAAAAATTAATAGAAAGGAAAAGGAATGAATATTTCTTTTTATGAGCTGCTGAAAGGATTTTCCTAAACTTGCACAATCACTAATGCCAAAGTGCCAAACAAAAATGAGAATAGTATAGAACATCACATTGACACACAAACCATAGAACTGTTTGGTTAGAAAAGTATTCTGAAATCATTGAGTCCAATTGTACATGACCACTACTAACTAAAGTATACCCCTGAGCATTTCATCTACCTGTCTATTAAACACCTCCAGGGATGGTGACTCAACTATGGGCAGCCATAACATGTTATGGGCAGCCATAACAGTTCCTTGTTATGAATGCCAGCAGATTTTTAAACTGTGATGAGTTTACCAAGGCACAGCCTTCCACTGTGTTGTCAGAAAGCATACTTCAACATTGTCAATACAGTCCTGGAGATTATAAAAAAGAAGATTATATTATTTAAGATAAAAAGGAATTCTTGAGATATCCATTAAAGCAGGTGCAGTTAAATAATCCTTCTTCCATATTATACATCAAAAGCTTAGCCATAAAAAACTTTCATATTGGATTTCAGATGCATTTTTAGAAACAACTTTTTCAATTTTCTCTTTCCTTACAGTTTCCTGGGAACAAGGGGTCCACTGTTTTATCCACGACTGTCTGCTGTATCTTTTTGGAAACACACAAGGAAGCTGCACTGCTTCTCTAGCATCTTCCAGGCTGATCGTATCTAATTAATGGTAGGAAGACTGTAGGGAAATTGAAAATGAAACTGCCAAATTAGTAAGCCAGGCTGTATCTTGCAGGATGGCAACTGACAACTCATAAAAGGAGTTCTGTCAAACTGCATGCTGAGGACAATTCTTATAAGCACACATAGCTTTAATTGTCACTTTTTTTTAGCAGATACTGTTAACACAACTCTTATTTTTGCTCTGCAATTCAAGCCTAGGATTCTGCTTCAGAGTGTTTTCCCTCTAATTAATGATCAAAAAAATGTTACAGATTAATTGTAACAAACATTGCAAGCTTGCATTGTAAGTCTTAATTTGACATTGGTCAGTACATTTTCCCAAATTCAGTAGCTGATTATTACATGAAGATACTAATTAGCAATATCAGAGGCATTATCACTCATGGTCTTGTGTCCAAAAGTCTGTGATTTAAGGACATACTCATACTTCATTTCTTCTTTCCTTTTCCATGGATGTCCCTGTAGGTTTATATGAATAAACATTAATTCAAACCTCATATTGTATGTTTCTTTCAAAAATCCATGTAGCTTTATAAAATGCTGTTATAACTACCTTGAAATACAAAAAAGTGTATTTGAAGTACACCAAAGTGTATTTGAAAGAAGCTATTAGAAAAAGCAGAGTATTCATTAAAAATCACAATTCCAAATTTCCCTCTACTCATTCCTCTAATCAATTAAGTTATGATGTTATTTTATTACAGATAATAAGATTATATTAGGAGGAGGATGATCAAAAATAGTATTTCAGATAAAAGGAGGAAACAATCTATTTCCATTTCCCAGTTCACTCTCTTCTTACATTTACGTGTACTACTTCTTTGGCTTGCAAACATAACTTGTTTATCCTAGTTGACTACTAAGACTTTGAGAAAAGCTATGACTGTCTCCTCCTAAAGTTCTGTGGTTAGACAATCACAGGACTTCATTCGTATGTAATAGCTGCCCATACAAAATCAGTGCCTAGAACAGTGAACAGACTTCTCTGTAATAAGTGCTGCTTCTAAAAAGCACTATTTAACCAGCTAACAAATTAGAATTTACAGAAGCTATGTAAACAGTGAAACTGTACTTGCATGCTTATTTTATGTATCACAATATAATTAAATTATTTATGTTTGGAACTGAATGATAACCATTTTAAGCCCCATGACTTGACATACAGCGGCATTACACAAAGGGTCACAGAATTTTCATAGAAGACCATCAAGTCCAACCATCAGCCCAACACCACCATGCCTACTAAACCATGTCCCAGAGCGCCATACCTACATGGTTTTTTAACACCTCCAGGGACGGTGACTCCATCACTTCCCTGGGCAGCTTGTTCCAATGCTTCACCACTCTTTCAGTAAAGAATTTTTTCCTAATATCCAACGTAAGCTTTCCCTGGTGCAAATTGAGGACATTTCCTCTCGTCCTATCTCTTGTCTCTCAGGAGAAGAGATCAACACCTACTTCCCTACAATCTCCTTTCAGTTATTTGTAGAGTGCAATGCCTCTCCTCAGCTTCCTCTTCTCCAGACTAAACAACCCCAGTTCCCTCAGCTGCTCCTCATAAGACTTGTTCTCCAGACCCTTCACCAGCTTCATTGCCCTTCTCCGGTCTATATAATATTTAGAAATGTAAAGTAAAAAAAAAAAAAAACCAAAACCCAAAACTCACTCTCTTCTCTAAGTGCTGAAGTCTGACCACTCATGTTCCTGCCAGAAGAGGAAGGTGAAGGCCTCTTACAAAATCAGAACATGGGCTGAAACCTATGGTTGCACTGCCACTCCCTTCTTTATAAAAGCTGTCCATATAATAGAAAACATTCTGGCACAATGTCCAGGTGCTGACTTCCGGAACAGAAACTGAGACGGATACAGACATCCTTATTTTTCACATTTATGCTGTTCTGTATGTACTTACATATATTAAAAAAAAAAAAGCCAATAAATAAGAATAGCTATTTGGAACGTTGGTAACCTCTACAGAGTCATAACAACATCTTGCCCTGAGTGCTAAAAAGAATAGTGCTTTCTCACTTGGCAAAGTAGACTGCTCTGGCCAAATATTTGATTTAGTTCAGTAAGTGAGTTTTCAAAGTAAGGCTTGTTAACAATATGAAAAGGATACTTAAAAGGCAGAGAACATATGACTCATACAAAAAATTATAATTCACATTAAAACCGTGACTCTGAATAGCAGGAGAATATTTGTCCCAGATAAACATTCATAACAATTGCAAACTGACACGCTTCACAGTGGATTTAAAAATAGCTGTAATTAACAGGAGTGACAAGATAATTACAAGACACTAAAAGACAAGCCAGGTAAAAAAAAGTCAAAGAAGAAATTTTGTGCCCTTACAAGAATTTTATGATCTGGTCTACAAATTTTTTTTTGTACCTTTCTTTTATAAAGAAATACAATGATAGACTTGTAGGGGGACTTTGATTGTCAAAACTTTTTCTTCAAATCCTGAGACTATGTTTAGGCATTACAAGATAAAGTGCTACTAAAAACTAAATGAAGAGAGGAAAAAAAATAATGAAGAAGTGATCAGTTTGAAATGCTTCAAGGTAACATGCTTTGGGACAGGAGATATAGATTTACTAATGATGAGGGAAAGGTGATGAATAATGAAGTGATAACGGCAACATATTCAAGGTCAGTCAATGCTAAGACAGCAATCAGAAATTTAGTGAGACCTACCAACCCATACAAAAATCTATAGAGAGCTCTGATAATTTTGTCTCCAATATGAATGCTGGGTAAAAAAGCACAGTTGACTGAGTTGAGCCAGATTTCTGCTGCAAGTTGTACTCTACGAGGGACAGCTGTTACAAACAAATACTTAAAATAAAAAAAAAATACAGTCTTAAAGAGACCACAAGGGGCTCCAAAATATCTGTTTAAGGGTACAGATGTAAATGACAACAACAACAAAAAAAACTTTGTAAGCACCTCATCCACTCATCTTTTAAACATCTCCAGGGCAGATGACTCAATCACCTCCCTGGGCAGCCTGTTCTAGTGCCCAATGACCATTTCTGTAAAAAAATTTTTTTCTGATGTCCAGCCTGAACCTCCCCTGGCAGAGCTTGAGGCCATTACCTCTTGTCCTGTCCCCTGTCACTTGGGAGAAGGGGCCAGCTCCCTCCTCTCTACAACCTCTCTTCAGGTAGTTGTAGAGAACAATAAGGTCTTCTCTCAGCCTCCTCTTCTCCAGGCTAAACAACCACAGTTCTCTCAGTCGCTCCTCCTAAGACTTGTTCTCCAGCCCCTTCACCAGCTTTGCTGCTCTTCTCTGGACTCGCTCCAGAGCCTCAACATCCTTCTTGTGGTGAGGGGTCCAGAACTGAACACAGTATTCGAGGTGCGGTCTCACAAGTGCAGAGTACAGAGGGAGAATAACCTCCCTGGACCTGCTAGTCACGCCATTTCTGATCCAAGCCAAGATGCCATTGGCCTTCTTGTCCACCTGGGCACACTGCTGGCTCATGTTCAGTCGGCTGTCGACCAACACTTCCAGGTCCTTCTCCTCCAGGCAGCTTTCCAGACAGACTTCTCTCAGTCTGTAGCTCTGCATAGGGTTGTTATGCCCCAAGTGCAGGACTCAGCATTTGGCCTTATTGAACCTCATGCCATTGGACTCAGCCCAGCAGTCCAGCCTGTTCAGATCCCTTTGCAGAACCTCCCTACCCTCCAGCAGATCGACACTTCCATCCAGTTTAGTGTCATCTGCAAACTCGCTAAGGGTGCACTCAATGCCTTCATCCAGGTCATTGATGAAGATATTGAAGAGGGCTGCAGCCAGCACTGAGCCCTGGGGAACCCCGCTTGTAACTGGCCTCCAGCTGGAGTAAGCTTCATTTACCACCACTCTCTGGGCCCGGCTTGTGGTGAGGGTCCCAGAACTGAACACAGGATTCGAGGTGCAGTCTCACCAGTGCAGAGTACAGAGGGAGAATAACCTCCCTGGACCTGCTGTACACACCCTTTCTGATACAAGCCAGGATGCTATTGGCCTTCTTGGTCACCTGGGCACACTGCTGACTCATGTTCAGTCAGCTGTCAACCAACACCCCCAGGTCCCTTCTCTGTGCAGCTTTCCAGTCAGACTTCTCCCAGTCTGTAGCACTGCAACGTTTGTTAATGAATCCTTCATTACTAGAGACAGGCTTAACATGGGGAGATAGAATGACAGAAATATTAGTCTCACTGTGTCCACTACTCCTACAAGGACACATTTCCCAGGCAAATCTTGGCTTCAGACATTCTCTATTACACCAGCGCTAAGTCCAACCTAATTTACCCATTTTATATTAAGTTTTCCTAAAGATGGGAGCTGCTATTAATTAATACCTCAGGAATATAGAGATCCTTTAGTTGGTCTTCAGTAATTTCACTGAGCTGCCAAAATGTCATAGTAAAATCAGACTTTGTATCTTCCATATGCTAGTGAAAAAAGATACTTCTGTCAGAGTTTTCCAAGTATGATTTGTATGTCCAGATGTCTGCCAATAAAATTAGCAAAGCAAACCCACTTTTAAGAGGAAAGCAATCAAATAGTTTTGATCTTCATTGTCCCCAGGAAGACCCAATTTTGTTTTGAATGTTTCTGTGAAACTGAAAATAGTAACAAAGTAAGGAAATTGTCACATAACATAATTTATAATTTATAGTATTGTAACTACAATGTTTGGGTTCTGGAACTGCATACCGGCTGTAATAGCGCTCACTGTATACTTGCAAAATCTGGGAAGCTCTGCAAAAACAAAAGAAATGTGAAATTCTATGGAACTACATTACTACTGTGGGTACAATCCTATTGTACACTAAACAGTGAAAACTTCCATCTGATATCTCACAAATATTGATATTATGAATAAACTATGATCTATAGTGAGAAAAAGACTGATGGGAAGTATTTTAATAGGCTTCAAATACATACATAGCTAGTGCAAAGAAGAAAAATACAATGTTTTTACTTTTTATACTGTGTAAGAATTCACAAGTTTAAACTGCACAAAAGAAGATTCCTATTAGGAATCTTTACAATAGGATATTGAAATATTACCTCATTACTTTAGGAGGATGTATGGTCTCCATAGGTAAGCATCTTAAAGAATAAGCTAGACAAACTTATAATGGAAAACTATAGACCAAGGTCCTACCTTAGGGAAAGGAGAATGGACCACACAACATTGAGGATCATCTTTCAGTCATATTTTGCTATTATTTATGACCAATGAAATGCTCTTCCCTCCCTCCACTTTATATATATATATATAAATATTATATATTTATAAATAGTTCGGGATCATTTTCCACTCAGAAAAAAAGATTTTACAAGGTAATCCCTTTCTTTCCAGTGCATATGGTGATTAGAGGGTCTCCCATCTCACTAGTTCTTTTAAATGTTAAGATATTTTAAGGATTACTTACAGCTGCTTTTCCCTGGGATCCAATAAAGGTTTTAGAGCTTGTAACAGCTTGCTTAGATTAAGTAGCCCAACATTTGCCTGGTTTCCTATTTTATACCTTCCTTCATCATCAGACCTATTTGGAACAAAATCTGTTTCAAACAAAACATTACTGTAATTATTCGGTTGTGGAAAAGTAAATAATCCATGTTATAATATTGAAGTGCATTCGTTTATACACTTACATAGCAAACAAATAAAGGTCCTACAGTTACTAAATATTTAAAATCAAATCACAAGGATACTCATTAACAGTTACTTAACTCAAAATTTATTACTTGCAAATCTAGGGAACCCTTCACAGATGAGTTCCCATATGTCACAACTGACATTTTCCTACTTGAAAATACAAAACAAATTCAGATGTTTAAACAGAAAAATTCTGACTTAACCTAAAACCAATGTCTTATACAATGTTTTTACTACACATAGTGCTACGACTTAGCACACAGCCTAAGTAAACAACTGTAGAACAAGATTCAGGATTGTACGTATTTTTTTAAAAAGTAACACATGTAAACATGTATTTAAGTGAACAAGCAACCTAAACCAGATTTGTTTCAGTTACGCAAGCAAACTTAATGTACTCACATAAAAGTCAGGGCTAACATATTCCAGTACGCAAATCCATTATTTAAGAGATAATAAACATCTGCTGTGTGAGTTACAGGTATCCAGAAGTAAGCTGTGTGGAGTAAACTGTTGGGCACCAGTCTCTGAGTGGATGCAGTATGAACCCCTTGCTCAGAACAAATGCAGGTAAGTTAATGAATGCATGCAGCATTACCAGAGTCCTCAGAGGGCATTCATCACAAATGGAGCCTTAAGGAGGAGATCTGTGACGCATACGTCAGATCTGGTGATTTGGTTTCAATCTGAATTTTAATTCTAAAGCATTTCACCTGATTTTTGGATGTGTGGGTTCTGGCTAGGGTGGAGCTAATTTTCTTCCTAGCAGCCTGTGCAGTGCTGTTTTTTAGACTTGTGATTAAAACAGCACTGATAACACATCAATGTTGTAGCTATTGCTGAGTGATGCCTGCACAGCACCAAGACCTTCTCTGCTCTTGCACTGCAACCCCAGCAAGTTAGGTGAGGGGTGGGCAAGGGGCTGGAAGGTGACACAGCTGGGACAGCTGATCCCACCTGACGAAAGGGATATCCCATACCACAGGACATCATACTCCGCAATAAAAACTGGCAGCGGTTTTTCCAGGGTAGTTGTTGCTTGGGGACAGACATCACTTGTTGGTATTGCCCCATCCCACCTCCCCAACCCTTTTCCCCCTTCGCTTATTCAACTGCCCAAGAGTTTTTTATCTTTGCTCTTCCAATTCTCCCCGATCTGCAGCAGCAGGGAGGGAACAGGTGGCTAGCGGGTCAATTGCTGGTTGCAGTCAACCCACCACACAGAGAAAGATCTACAATCAGAAAAGCCCTGTTTTTTCAATACAACAAAAACAATTTATTCTCATGAGATTTCCTTAATTTGAGGCTGCAGTCTCATGAAAACAGATAGCAAGACGACCACTGCTGGTTCTGAAGCTTACTTAGATGCAACTTCTAAACAATAATCTAATAATACACATTTATCTACATACTAGACCTATACCTACCAATCCCAGGCTGAGTTGATACTTCTAAAGAAAGGTTGCCATGACTGGGTAGGTTTGACTTGTTTTCCTCCAACATAAAATTAGTTGCTGTGACTATAAAGCTAAAACACGTTGCATACAAAGTTACTATAACACTTTTGCTTTTGACTGCTTGAAGCAATATGCAATTTTTATTTTTCTAGATTTCTGTTGTAGCATCTATTAATGAAGTAAATCTGGAAACATTCTCATAAAAATGGGTTTTATATTTAATTAACAAGCCTTCTAGCACCTGTATGGTATATCATAAAATTGGCCTCTGATATAATTTTTCCCTAAAACTCTTAGAACAATATACATGCTTGGGATTTTTCTGCTGGTAATGTTAGACGTTTTCCTGCACACAGAAACTACATAAATTATTATAAAAATGTATTTTAAGTAAAAAAATATATTTAAAAACAGGTGTTACACTCACTTGGATCACAGGAATCCAAATGAACATAATCTATTGTTATGGATAGTAAATTGATCTGTATTGCACACCTGCAATTAAACAACGAGACACAAAAGTTAAAATTCCGTCTGAACCTTCTACTCTCTAGAAAATCTGCTGTGAAATAGATCTACTTGATCAAGAGAACTTTGGAGCAGTTACCTTTCAGAAATCAGACTCTGGAAAACAAATTTGTCTCACTCTTGACCTGGCTTGCAGTCTAAGTATGAAAATAAGAAACTGCTCTCTAAGTTATCTTGCATCTGGTTTCTATACCTAGGTGGCACTGTTTCCTTTTCATCACTACATGGAACTGAAACAGCATCTTGCAAACTGGTCTTTAGCTGCTTCCTTGGAAGTTGACAGAATGCTGTATTAGCAACACAATACTAATCTATTCTTCGTAATATTAATCTGAAACAAAAGGTGGAAAGCACTGTATCCTATACACTATAAAAGTTTTTTATGTAGATGCATCAAATTCAGAGCAATTAAACTTAGGGATTCATCAATATGTGGTCTTTGTACATTAAGCTGTTACATTCTGAGAACTCTTGCTCTCATATTCCTGACCCTGTCATACAGTCATGCTTTGAAAGATCAGGAAGTGCTCTTAACTACATTATGAAAAAACTTCTGTATTAATGCATAAGAGATAACTGCTGTAGGTGAAAGTAACAGAAGAAATGAAGAAGAAAGTGAAAAATAAAAGCCACCTTTAAGTATATGACTATAGTCACTCCTGTGAAGCCAATGCCATCTACCACAGCTCACCATGTGCAAACCCCACAGAAATCCACAATGCAATCAGATTCACAGTCCCTGATATAACTGTAGGGAAAAATTCCTAAAGTCAAATACATATTTTACTTCAAGTCCTCTGAATCAAAAAAACCATTTGAATCACTTTAGAAATATGTCATATATATTCTGGTTTTAAATGTATATCTCTG
Source organism: Coccyzus lansbergi (assembly GCA_033558105.1). Taxonomy (NCBI): domain Eukaryota; kingdom Metazoa; phylum Chordata; class Aves; order Cuculiformes; family Coccyzidae; genus Coccyzus; species Coccyzus lansbergi. The sequence continues at coordinate 110,713 of JAUMJK010000420.1, read as the reverse complement.
TCACTCAGGACTTTTCATTCACATTCTAAATTACGTGACTGAGTGATAACCTTATGTAGAAAAGGCTACAGTTAAATAAGTACATAGTTGCCCTAAAAGAAATTAAAAAGTAAAAAAAAACCCCAAGACCAAACCCCAAAACCCAAGACACACTACATGTACCACATTTATACTAGAAAAAGCATAATTCATCACTTCATGATCACTGCTCGCTTCAAATCTGAGTAGTAAGAGAACAAAAAATAATAGAAACCAAAATTTTAAAGCCTTTTAAAACTTTAAACTTTGAAAAACTTTGTATAATTTTTGTTCACAGTCTTGTGGAAAATAAACATAACTTTAAAAAGCCTTACCTTATTTATCTGAATCATTCGTGGCTACTGATGGAAAATGTTTCTGGATGATAAAGTCTAGCAATTTTCTGTAATATGAAAGACAAAATTCAAACCCCACAACTGGTACTTTTAGAACTGATCATTCAAAATTCCTGTTTTCTAGCAGCTAAATGTTGATCTACAGTTTGCTGCAAACAGTTATAAGAAAACCCTGCTTATTCCTACAAGCCTTGGATTAAATCCTCAGAGATAAAAGCTAGGTTTCCACTCATAAGTACGACTGGAGACTGCTATGTAGATTTAAGATCATTCCTACATTTTAAAACCTTCAGAGGACACCAGGATCTGGGTTTGCATGCAGTAATATCAATTTTTAGGGGGCAGAGAGGGAACTTAGTGTATTGAAAAACAAGTATATGGTCACAATGACATGGTTTAGTGGTTGATAGAAATAGTTGGACTCGATGATCCAAGAGTTTTTTTCCCAACATAGTGATTCTATGATTCCCAAAAGAGTGCTACAAAATAGAGTTGGGTAACTGAGATATACACATTAAAAACTGCAATGCTCATCAGGTGCCTGTCTTTGCAGATCTAAAGTTTAGAGCAGCTGACATTTAGTACATTTAGGAGCTCCCTGTAGGACCTTCTTGTGGTTAGAGCCAGCCAGAGCCACTGGCACAGGAAGCTGTAGACACTATTTACAGGTAAGGTGGATGCCAGCCTGGGCAAGGGTTGGCCCTGGGCAAGGGTTGTGAAGCTGTGCGCGCAACTGTCTGGATTTTACCTTTTAATCAAGTTGTTGGAACAAATCACTGAACTCTCCTCAAACTGTGATGATTTTATCAGACTATATAGCAACCTAACTCTTAGAAGGGTGTCCAACCTGTTGTTTCTGAGTTTCAGTTGATTGCTTCAGGACATCCTCTTTCAGGAAGACCTTCTCTGAGGAGCAAGCACAAACAGTCACACCAGCCTTGGCCTGCTCTTGACCACTCTTTCTGGAGCCCCCTCCAAAACATGCAGGAAGGAGTCATGCATTCTGCACAAGTAGAAATGATCTTTACATGCTCCTTAAATTCAATGGGTCACACACACTTCAACCAAAAAAACCCCAAACCAAAACTTAAAATCAGTTCAGTATTTGTCTTTCAGTTTTACAAAAATCTGCTGTGACATTTCAAAATAAAAAAAAGGAAAGTCAGTATACAGTCATACAGGAAGTTAAATCAAATTATCAGTTGCTACAATATGCAACTGCTGCTAGAATCTCTTGCTTGGTTTTAAGTATCCCTGAACAATTTCTGTGGCAAGCAATTATGAACTGCCACATTGCTCCTGAGGAGAAATGACCAACTTTTAAGTCTTTACAGCAGAACTAAAAATTTTTCATGCTAACTGCTTGAAGTGGAATAACACACAAATTAATATTTCTAAGAGGCTTAAAACCATGCAACAATTTCTTACCTAGTCTACTTCACTATAATATAGATAGGATTGTTATTGAAAACTAATATAGTTACTATGAAGATTAAATTCAAACTTTTCCAAATCCAGTTCCCCAGAATGAGCCAACATTTCTAAGGATCCTATACAAAACCACGATTTGACAAGTTGTAGCACTATTCACCTTAAATATATATGCATGTGTACACTTAAACAGAATATCAGCAAAATAAATAGTTCCGTAGTAAAGGCCAAATTTACAAATTACACAGGCAAACAGGAAGCTGGGCCTTACCAAGCTTCATTAGCAAGATGTGTGGTTTTTGTATTTATACAGTGTGGTCCAATTTCCACTACTTACATTGTTCTTGGGGAAGGGGTTGCATGCAAAAACAAGTACTGCATTCACCTGGAACCTCAGTGACTAATTAGTGCGATGATAACATTACAAAATTCACAATTTCCCTGAGGACAATGGAAAAATTAGAAGGACCAAGATATTAGAAACCAAATTTTTGCCTTAGATGGAGGCTGCCCTTTACATGAGCCCAAAGTGTTGTCCCAGGAACTTCAAGGATAGATCTGGGACCCTTAGCAATCAGGAACTCTTCAAATAGTACCAATACACAAAAAAGACATAATTTTGATGACATATTATGATAGCGCCTTTATTCTTCACTGCCACTTGTACTTTGATTTTTAAAAACAACCTCTTCCTTTAATTTGTTTTAGAATTAATTTGCCTTAAAATTCTATATATCTTCTAAATTTTCATGTTTATCTGAATATTGAAATTTGCGAGTGCTTGGAACCACTTCACTTACTTTACAATATTTCGCAACTTACACTCATTTTACAAAATAAAATATGTAATTTCACTTTGTTTTATGTTATAGCAGGGAAGATAAAATGAAATCAATCCTCACAAACTATGCAAGGTCACCGTATTCCCTTAAGGTTAATGCCTGAGCAGGTAAGTTATGTATCTTCTGAAAGAGGTGCTGTCCCCTTAATAGGCACAGAAGACTTGTTCAAGTCTAGCAGCAGGAAAATTTAGCAAATTTTATATAATTCTTCTTTATCCTTGCTTTGCCAGAAACTACATAATGTTCTTCTATTCAAAATAGTTGGGTGGTGTGTTATTTGAAATTTAATGCAGCTACTTATAGCTGTTAGCTACTAGGAAGTCAAAGGCTGTACAGAAGACAGAACCAAACTTTCCTTGGAGGCACACAGAGAACAACAAGAGGCAAATCAAATAATCCATTGATAAATATGACAGAAGGCACAAAGAGTTACAACAGCTCCCAAATGTTAAATTTTCAGAGTACACTTGATTCTGGTTTTGAATACTTTACCATAAACATTTTAGTAAGAATTTAGTTGGACCAAAAATATGAAGCATACAGATGAATATAAACACATACATAAAAAGCATTAAAATTAATTATTTGTCTGAACTCTTACATGGTGCAGTTGCTTTCAGCAGTGTCTTTGAAACTAAATTATTATTACATTTTGTATTTTTGAAGGCGTCTAGTAGCTATCCAGACTGAGCATTCTCTGTTAACTGCAAGGAACAGGCAGTAAATTGTTACAGAAGGAGGAGAAAAGTACCTAGAAATCAATCTGCTCCCATTACTGGAGCTATACCAATACAAGCACAACATTAGGATGGTTATTTGAAAAAAAGACTCTTTTGGAAACACATGATTGGTATGTTTTTGGGAGTAAGCACAAAAGGTGTTGGTATAAGTGAGATGGAAGAAGAAATATGTATTTAAAGCCAAGAGTATCAACTCTAGACATTAAGAAGATAGCGTGTGCATCAGAGCACTAGTGGAGAGGAGTCAGAATAATAATGCTATTAAATTATACTGTTTTGAACAGACCTCTGCCAGAAGGGTTGTTTCTTTTTGACTACTTAATTCATAGCAGGCTTTCTGCAAAATTCTTGCAGAATGCCAGAACTTCTCTTATTACTGACAAAAAGTCCATGGAGGCAATAACATTTGGTTAATTACTAATACAAGCTAATGGGTGAGCAACACTTCGGAGCCGGCTGTATAGTGGAGCATTCACATAAAGTTATCTATATTCCCACTGTAAAAATAGTTTTCAAATGGTCCTTGTAGCTAGTAATTACCATTACTTGAGAGAATTCAGTAGGAGACCAGAAATACACTCAACCACAGGAAATGGAGCAGTGAAATTGCTCTTACACCAGAGAAGCTGGAACAGCACTCACAGAAGGATGCATGGATGGATAGATTATATCCCCCCTACCCCTAGCTCTAGCTTAATGGCTGGTCTACACACTCCCAAGTGCTCTGCCTGCTGTTTTGCATGAACGTCAAGCCTGATGCAACTTAAAGGATACTCTGAAACTACACATATTGGCTCATTTCTCGGACCTAATGCATAACACTACTAACTGGTAGTGCCGGTATGTGACCAAAATGATTCAATACGAAGAAGCTTTCTTTATCTGGCAGTACAGTCATAAACTGTAGCACCCCATTGAGAACACAGTACTTAAAATTAATAGAGCAAACCAACCCGCTGGGTGTTCTGGAATAAGCAGTAAGGCTTTCCCCCACACTTCTGCCAAGACTTGACATGACCTCTCTAAGCACATCCTGCCAGCCTTGGTGCAGCAGCTCCCCATTGGGAAGAATATGGATATCAGCTGGGGTTTTTTTCCCAAATGAAGTCTTGCAAACAGTTTGGAGAGCTTGTAGAACAGTTATGAGAGCCAGGCATCTAACCAACATGCCAGCAGAGAACTAAAGCATACTGTTTACTCAACAGAATTTGTGCTCAGTTAAGGATCCATTTCATACTGGTTTTGCACTGCACAATTAGTTGAGATGACAGCAAAGAAAGGCTACAACCTTGCCAGATGCTCTCCTGCTGATAGTGACAGATCTAAACTTTTGCATTAACAGCCAACAGCAAGAGATCTCAAGGTGCAGTCAGTGAACAAATTATCAAAAAATTCATTTATAAACACTCTACTTCAACAGAACAACTGTGTTAGACTTAATGCCAGAGAGATTTGCAGACACTTTGCAAATACAGACACCTAGCCATGTAGCAGCCAAGTACAGGCTTTTTCTGCAGAACATTTACTTTCTTTAAAGCCTGAAATGCCAGAGTACAGGCAGGAGACCACTTGGAACAAAACATGAACTTGACATTTTAAACATGATCATCTGAAAAATTCAGCTTACTTAATTCTGAGAAAATCATCTAAATGAGTGAATGTGTTGGTCTGCTTTAGCTCAAACAGGATTAGTTTTAAATTATATTTTTACAAAATCTCCCTCTCTGTTCAAGAGGTATTTGCACACACAAGGAACTGAGAACAATTACCTACATGCAGTGTCATCTCCAGTATTAATGTCTGTTCATCTGACTGACAATTTTTCCTACCATTTTAAAAATTGCATGTAGGTGACTATGATGACACACTTCCAACATTTTCCTGCTTGGCCTGAATCTAGAAAAATTAATCCAAACACTTAATTTCAATGCAATAAAAGACTCACTAAACATTTAGAATGTACTAACAAACATGTTGATTATCCACATGCACTAAAGGTATTATTTCTTAATTACAGGGCAGGAATCTAGTCCTGCTGGTTTTCAAAGTCTTCCAGTGAGCAACAAGAGAAAAAACAATTTTGGTTTTTTTTCAAAGAGGAGAATCTCTTGGCTGCAGTACCATGCAAGCTGGAGATGGGAGATGTAATTTCTCAATCTAGCATCTACTTCTTCCTTTCTTTACAAAATAAACCACATTTCAAATCAAGATCATTCAGTTAAGACAACCTTACAAGTGAACAACAGCTGCACATCACAAGATGGAGACAGTACACGATATCATATTTAAATAAAGCAATACTTTATAGCATACCAAAGACAAAAGTGAATGGATCAATATCTAAAGCTCATTGTTACTGGAAAGTTTTATCTAAAAATCTACAAAACTGGAGGGATATATTTTGCTCTGATTGCAGCATCTATCCTCTTGGAAACAAACTGTCCTGCTTTACTGGTACCCAGTGAAACTCACTCACAAATCTACATGAAAATTAGAATGCAGTGAAAAATAAAAGAAAAAATAAGCTCTGCTTAGGAATACCAAGATAGTGCATAGCCTCACTACACAAAAATTCTTGCACAGAAAAGCAAAGCACAGCTTTTCCATCGCCATTCCTATGAAGAACAAAGAAATAGGAATAAGACATAAAATTAAAGTAAATTTCAAGAAGAAAACATCCGGTTTTGGTGTTCATAGATTATGTGCAACTTACCTAGAGTACGGGGTCTTTCCTGAACCCTTTACCTGTAGCTCCCACCTCTCACCATGCCTGAAAAAATACCATTAACATTTTTAACAGTACACCTTGGGCTATGCATGAATCAGCTAAATAGAATAGAGTTGAATTATTCACTTAAGAAAATGCCACACATGCTTGTATGTATTCCAACGAAGCGGGCTCTTCCCTCACCTTGCTGACCTGCCCAGCTACCAAACTGACAAAACTGAAAATCAAATTATTTTCTCCTATTATTTATAGCAGTTAAACAGTACCTGTAGGTTCTCTGTGATTTACTCAGGTAGTCATTAAGATAGTGATCCCTAAAGCTGTATTTCCACACTCACACCAACATAAATTAGAAAACCAGAGAAAAATATTATGCTGGTAATCCTCATTACTTTTCTCTACCTTCCAGCTACGACGTAAAGCTAAAGCCTGTTCTCTTTTGTATAATGAGCTTTTAAACTGACACAATTGGTATTTTTTTAATTGCAAATTACAGATCAAATTCTACCATTCTTTTCCAAGAATAATCTTACTCATTTCAATGAAACTTAACTCTTATTAATTATAGTATTGTTGAATTAAGTGAGGTTCTACCCTTCTTCACTCCTCTGAGCTGATAATACCTATCACGAAGCAGAGTTTGCCAGGTTGCAGGGGTGCTAAGAAAACTCTGCAGCTAACTGCAGTTACAAATATTATTTGCCTCTGGCATAAACAGAAGCAGAAAAAGCAGACATGGTACTGTGAAAGAATATTATAGTTCTCTTCCGTCTGCAGCTCCTTATGAAGAACAAATCTGCAACCAAAGTGTTTCTAAGTATTCATAGAATCATAGAATAACCAGGTTGGAAGAGACCCACTGGATCATCGAGTCCAACCATTCTCATATACTTACTGGTATTATCAAGGTATAATTCACACGAAAAAATCTACATAATTCCACCCGGAACAATGAGCATTATAGTTACCTGATGACCCCCATATCTATGGGCCAGGGGAACATACTCAGATACCACTTTCCCACCACTGACAGACTGATGAAAATCAGATGTTTCTCTGACAGATATATCAAGATCCAAAATATTTTCAAGAATTCCCTGGAGAAAAAAAATTAATACAGATGGTACTTTAATGTGATCAAACTTTTAGCGGTAATGAATTTATTTTCTCTGGCAATTTTGTTATTAAAAGACATCTCACAATATGTTTTATATGTTCTATTTGTTTAAAGAATATGTTGGTGGGATACTTTCACAATAAATAGCATATGATTATTAAAATACGCTTAAAATATACTTAAGTATATAAGTTACTTAAGTATATTTTAATAAACTGGAACAAAAACAATAGCCAACCTTTGAAACAGCTACAAGATGAACTCTAGATTTAAAAGGTGTAGGATAGACAACTGAAAGAATACAGTTTCTCACATTACGGACATAATTTTCCTTACAACGTATATTAAACCTGCATGAAAAGCAACCCCAAATAAATTTAGGAATTTATTCAGTTTGGTATTTTTGAAAAAATGTGAATTCTGAAACTAAAGCAACTGGTAGAGCATACCAGTTTTAAGCTCTAAAACATATTTAAGCATAGCTTCAATTAACTGTGATTAGAAAAGTCTTAGGGCAGTTTTATATTGCACTCAACTGTACACAACCCTAACAGGTATTTGCACAAGACAGAAAATCTCAGCTGCCCTCAGAGCTGAATGATGTAGTGCAACAGATATAGAGCCCTGGTAACTGTGATATACAGTCCATATGCAGTGGTGATAACTGAGTAACCTAAGAAACCAGCATAAGACTCTTCTCAGAGTAATGCAAGCAGAAAATGAAACAGTCAGAAGATGCATTTCTTGCTATAGAGTAACATATATACTCCAAAGATGTGCTTCATTCTTCTTTCAGAGCTACTCCACACCTTGACCCATAGCAACAGAGGATAAATACCGTTTTAAATCACTGGACTAATACTGTGTTAAAACACTAATATGTTTTAACATCTTATTTTTTTTTCCTTTCAAAAATCTCATGATTCCATGTGAATTATAAAATCCCAGCACCTCATCGTCACTGTTTGTAAAAATTGTAAGTTAGTTAGCATCTCTGGAGATTTGCTGTTAGCCATGTTCCTCAATACCTCTAATGCCAAATCCTCTTACAGCAGCTGCCACAAAATTTATAACCAATTATTACTTCTTAATGCTCGCAAGTAATTATACGACTTGAAGAAATTATTTCTGTAATGTTATAATATAAATTATCTTTATTATTACAGGCACGTCTGTATGCCTGAGAGCTATGTAGCTTCGTGTACTTCAAATCAGGTGTTAAGTTATCAATTTTGCATTAACATATACTTGGGAGCTGCACATCTCTCCATTAAGATAAATTGCCAATAAAAAAAATTTAAAAAAGAAGGGAAAAAAGGATTCGTATGGATAAACTAGTTTTAATTTTAAAAGTACTATTTGACTGTGTATATAATGTCTCCACCAAACTTAATTTTTGCTTTAGTAGCTGCTACAACCCACCAATCAAAACCACCGCAGCAGAGCTGAGTGCGAAGGATGATGACAAAGCGAGACGTGCGGGAGCACCAGGGGCAGAGTACGGGATGCAGAAGCACCATGGGCAGGAGCACCAGGACAAAGTGAGGATGTGCAGGAGCAACAATGGCAAAGCGGGGACTTGCAGGAGCTGCAAGGACAGAGAGGGGATGTGTGGGAGCACCGGAGACAGAATATGGGATGCAGAAGCACTAGAGACAGAATATGGGATGCAGGAGCACCAGGGGCAGAATATGGGATGCAGAAGCACCAGGGGCAGAATATGGGATGCAGGAGCACCAGGGGCAGAATATGGGATGCAGGAGCACCAGGGGCAAATATGGGATGCAGGAGCACCAGGGGCAAATATGGGATGCAGGAGCACCAGGGGCAGAATATGGGATGCAGGAGCACCAGGGGCAGAATATGGGATGCAGGAGCACCAGGGGCAGAATATGGGATGCAGGAGCACCAGGGGCAGAATATGGGATGCCGGAGCACCAGGAGCAAATATGGGATGCAGGAGCACCAGGGGCAGAATATGGGATGCAGGAGCACCAGGGGCAGAATACGGGATGCAGGAACACCAGGGGCAAAGCAGAGATGTGCACAAGTACCAGGGCAAAGCGGAGATGTGCAGGAGCACCAGGGGCAGAATATGGGGCGCAGAAGCACCAGGGCAAAGCGGGGAAGCGCGTCTTCATCAAGACAGAGCTAGGGGGGCCGAGGAGGCTCTCCAAGGAGAGGGGACATGGGTAGAGGTCCCTGGGACAGTGTGGGCGACAGTGGCCTCCGAGGGCAGAGCTGGGGGGGTCGACGGGGCTCTCCAGGGAGAGGGGCCAGAGGCAGCGGCCCGCGGGGGGGGGGGGGGGGGGGGGGGGGGGGCAGAGGCCGCCAGAGCCCGTCCGGTCATCCCCGAGGCTCCCTCCTCTCCCGCGGGAGGCGGCGGGAGGCGGCGCGGGGCCGCGGTTTCCGCCTCCGGGTGGCGGCGGGGCCGGAAGGCGCGCGGGGCCGGGGACGCCATGGCCTTGCGCTGGTGCTGCCGCTTCGGCCCCTCCGGCCGCCGGGCGCCGCCGCCGGGCCGCCTGCCGCCCCTCCGCCCGCCCGGGACCGGCCCCAGCGCCGCGGTGAGTGCGGGCCGGGCCGCCGGGAGGCCGCCGCGAATGAATGGGGCGGGCGGAGCCGCCGAGCCCGCGCTCCCCTCCCCCTAGCCCGGCGAGGGCAGGGGCGCTCGCGGCACAAGGTTAAACAGCGGCTTGAGGGCTTGTAGGGCAGGATCGGCCACTACTGTGGGGGGAACCCCTCGAAAGCTTGTCTAGGTGGGGGCGGGAGAGCAGTTCTCATCGGAGAGAGGTTTTCGCTGCATTTGTCTGTGAGGTGAAGGGGCTGGAGAACAGACCCTGTGAGGAGCGGCTGAGAGAGCTGGAGAAGAGGAGGCTGAGAGGAGACCTCATTACTCTCTACAACTACCTGAAAGGAGGTTGTAGAGAGGAGGGAGCTGGGCTCTTCTCCCAAGTGCCAGGGGACAGGACAAGAGGGAATGGCCTCAAGCTCCGCCAGGGGAGATTTAGGCTGGAGATTAGGAGGAGGTTTTTCACACATAGGGTCATTGGGCATTGGAATAGGCTGCCCAGGGAGGCGGTTGATTCACCTTCCCTGGAGGTGTTTAAGGCACGGGTGGATGAGGTCTTGAGGGACTTGGTTTAGTGTTAGATAGGAATGGTTGGACTAGAAGATCCAATGGGTCCCTTCCAACCTGGTTGTTCTGTGATTCTGTGAAAAGGATTATCGAGCTGTGGCAGAGGCTGCCCTGGGGAGGTGTCTGAGTCGCCATCCCTGGAGGTGTTTAAAAGACAGGTTGATGAAGTGCTTAGGTGATTTAGTAGTGGGTGGGTGCAATTGGGCTTGATGATCTCAAAGGTCTTTTCAAACCTAAGGATTTTATGATTCCCTCACTGCATTTGTTTACCCCTTCTTCAGAAGGCCAAGCTGCAGTTCTGACATGCAGTGAAGTGTCCTGGTTGTAGTGTGTCTAGCGTCCTGCATGGCCTGGTCTGCCAGAGTTCTGCAGCAGTGTAAAGGAGACAGTCTGTCTGTGCCCTCTTGAAGGCGAACAGGAGAAGATCATCTGGTTTTTTAACAAAGGAAGGCAGTGAGAGGTAGGAGGGAGCAAACCTGTGAAGGTATCAGCTGTAGGACTTGACACTGAGGTCAGACTGTAGGGAGCTGCAGATCTATAAGTTAGAGTTCCTCCCTTTCCTCTTCTTCCTCTCCTTCCCTTATGTCCTCGCCTGGCCTTTTTGTGTCATATGCACCCAAGGAGAGAGAGTTCAAGATGCAGAGAAGGAGACGCTGAGGCATAAGGAGCTGGCCGGGGGAACTCTTGTCCAGTTCTAGGTCTCCTGGAGCATTCCTGCACAGGCTTTTGGAGAGGCAGTTCGGTTATTTGGTGGATTGCAGTGACTTCAGGCTGGGTCATCCCAGCTGGGCCCCTGAGGCAGCGTGCACTCCAGGGTTGGGCTAGGTAGTTCCTGGCAGCGCTACCAGGAGCAGAGGAAAAGTTGCATTTCCTTTCTCAGCCCATCTCTGCTGGAATCCTGTACCTGGGACTGCCTTTCCCCAGGCTCCTGGGCTCTGTCTGCAAGGAGAGGGTATTGGTGAGGTTGACAGGTTTGGAGGTTAGGTTCTTGACATGTAGCAGCGAAGACCTGCAGGTGTAAATTATTGCAAGGAGCAAACGGAATTAAAATTACTTCTGGGGAAAACAAGGACACATTGTTCTTTTGTTAGTGTAGCATTTAATGGAAACGGCTTTTGTGCTTTTCTTTGTGCCTTGACTGGTCAATGCAGATTTATCTACAAAGCAGAGAACACTTGACAATTGCACCTTCCACAAAAGCAAAAGCAAGGTTTCATTAGAGCAGTTCTGAGAAGTGAACTGATATTCCTTCTGAGTTAGTCCTCCAAGGGGATAAAGTCCAACATTCCTGAGTGGAAGAGTCGGTTTGAGTCAGAAGCTAATGTACATATTGGCAGTTATGTCTCACGTAATATGGAAGAAGACTTTGAGACTGCCTTTGCTTGGTTGTTAAAATGGGGAAATAAAGCAGTGCTGGTGAACAGACACTTATTTTTTTTGTAGTGAATTTTTTTCTGTCAGCTTAAAGTGCTATTAAATTAACCCTGATTTTTCTTTGTGCAGTTGTGTCACTTCACCCAAAGAAGTTCAACTTTGTCACTTCCAAAAATATGTAATATATTTTGGCGGTAAGTTGGAGATTCATATTGTTGTGTAATGGGTAAAAACATAGTTATTGGGTGAACTGGGTAGCGGTGAGCTGCAAACTTTGAAAATAAGGTTATTGCCTTTAGTTCATAGTTGCATAATTCCCTGTAGACTGCTGCTGTGGTAAACATAAAAAGATCTGGTCTAAGCCTAGTGGATCCACGTGCAGGTTTCACCATTTACTGATGGGCTTTCATACCATCATCATGCTACTCGAAAATATTGATTTAGTTTATAGTGTAGCTGGATGCATGTAGGAGACTTCGAATCCAAGCCAAGAACACTTTTTTAGGAATAAGCAAGAGAGAGAAGAAAGTAACACAGTGTTTGTGTTACTGGAAGACTTAATCTCCAGGTGTATGCTATACTGTCGATAGTATATTCAAAAGGCATACAATGAGAGCTATGTCATTTTGTGTGTCTCAGAAGACTCCTGTGATTTCTTAAGGGCAGGGAGGGGTTGCTATTTGCCAAGTGCTGCATTTTGCCAACTCCTAGAAGTCTTTGTTGTCAATACATAGCTGTGCTGTCCTTGCCCATTATTGGCTGTCTGAAAACAGTATTTTGATGCCTCCTGCTTATATTTTAGCTATTTGATTAATTTTTTGTGAAAGGATAGGAAGAAGAGAAGGAAATGCTTTGAAATGTTTCTGTTTGGGAAATCAGGGAAAGTTTGTTTTTAACAACATTACTTTCTTGCAAAACACTATCACCAGGTTTCATCATACAAGTTCATCCAACTTGTGCAGCTGCAGTAAGACAGTTAGTGATGAAAAATACCAAGACCCTTTTCAGCTCGGTAAAAAAGACTTGAAGAATCTCTATGAAGATATTAAAAAGGTAAAAGATTATGATGACTGTTCTGGGATGTTGTGGTGATTCGTATTTTAATAGCAACCATAGCTTTGGAGGGTATTTGTTGAAAGGTTGTTCTTTATGTTTATGAACAGCTGTCTGAAACTTGAAGTGACGGCAAAGACACCCATAATGTTTTGCTTACACTAAATGGATTGGCCTTGTGACTTTTATGCTGATATGTTGTTTCCCTTTCTATAGGAATTACTTGTATCTACAGCAGAACTTAAGGAAATGTGTGAATATTACTTTGATGGGAAAGGAAAGGCCTTTCGACCAATGATTGTGGTGCTGATGGCAAGGGCTTGCAATATTCACCATAATAATTTCAGGTGAGGTGGTCGTTTTTACATATATAGACATATATTGTGCTTGAAATTTATCATTCTTGTGTCCCCAAAAAAATATGTCGAGTAACTTTATGGAAAAAAACCAACTCCTTAGTAAAACCTGAGTTAAAGTTCCATGGTGAAGCTGTATTTTTGTAGTTGGCGGTGTGAAAAGAATGTCCTGGATTTATTACATTACTTCCATGTGTAAAGTTGTGGACAATATTGTATTTGTAACAGGCCATGGATAAATAATGTTACCAAATTACAATATTGTGGGGCTTTTATTGAATTTTATTGTCTTATGTAAATGCATTTTTAGGACCTTTAATACTGCTTGAAACTGTATGAATGTATTTAAAATTATATTTCATTTGTAACGACTCTTGTAGCTGTGCAGACAAGCCATTAAGCAGGTGGTGTGATTATATTCAAAGTTGTGAGACATTCAGAGCAGGCAGAGATCCCCTTCCGCCCTCTCCCTCGACCCAGGACCAAGTTTCTACATTTTAGAGGAAGTTTCTAAGCTTAGAGTTGGTGTAACCTTCAAGTTACTTGTCTTTTGAAAGTAGTTTTAACTGAGAAGAACGTCAGGCTTGCTCTGTACTCTCTGTCACTCCTTCCTCTTGCTGATTGCAAATGCTTATCTCCACACATTCCCATCAGTTGTTATATTTGCATATAGAGGAAGAATGTTGTCAGGAGTGTTTTGTGCCTTCCAGCTACACATCCAGTCTTCCCTTGTTTAGAATTTCAAATATGAACTCTTTGGTCCCTTGCCAGAGGTGTTTCTAGGCTTGTTTATCAGTCTTAAGGGATTTCTCTTGCGTAATGTTTTCCTAGTGGTAGGGTAATGCCTTGTTGGACTTGATTTCTACCTCAGAGTATGGCATGTATTTTGCTGCTTGATATGACACCTCTCCCAGTACGCCCCCTACTATATGAATGTAATTTTAAAGGAGGAAGCAAAACCTAGTTGGCAGTGTCCTGTCCTGCGAGGGCCAATTCCTTGTGTTCTTGGAAAACATTGTCCATGACTAATGAACTTCCATCCAGTCAGATTCTGTTCTCCATTCAGTACTGCTCCTTGTCATTGTTTCAGATGCAGCAAAAAGAACAATAACCTTTGTGAAAACTCGTCAAAGATGTCCTTTGTCACAACACTGATTGGCTTAATATTTTGATGAGTCATCTTGACTTGAAAAACCTGAATGTGATGATGGCACTTCTTGATGACAAAATCATTCTTGATGACTGGTCATCCATGGTGGAATAAAAAGAAGCACAATACACCAAAAATTTCTGCTCAGCTGGGGAGGTTCATGAGTGCCCTGTTAGGGCATAACCCTATGTGACTTGTGGCCACTTTCTGTATGAAAAACCATAAAGTAATCCTAGTATGCATCAACCTTAGTACATCCGGTTCAGCTACTGGATATGGGGGTGCTGATACTCATGTATATCACACTTCATGAAATCATCAGCATGTCTGATCCTCATATTCCAAAAAAAAGATAGGTCCAGCTAGCTTCAGGAATGGAATTCATAGGTAATTGAGGTGAATGAAGGACTTGTGGTCTACACATTTATCAATAATAAGGATGAAAGAGTTATTTAAATCAAAGGATGATGTTGCCAAGAGGCTGGGAACTTAGGAGGAGGCTTTTAACAACTGGGGCAGTGAGTTTTTGGAGCATCCTTCTAGTCAGAACAGTGGGAAGGACAATTTATCTCACTCTAGTGTGTAGCACAAGAAGCTTATGAACAAAATTATGTAGTGTGCATGCAGTACTGAGAAGGCTGGAATTGATGTCACGCAGTGTAGGAGGTGAGCAGTGAATCAAGGAGAAGAAGTAGCTGCAGAAAGATCTGAATTTGCCTTTATATCCTCTAAGCATATTCGCAGTCTTTTGGCATATGTATATGCTCAGGGACATATTCTTGTCCATGCATTACACTCTCTAGAAACCATCAGGACTAGTTTTGAGACCTGCCCTGTGCCAGTGAGAAAGTGTGATCTTGAAGTTCGAGTGCCGTATATGCCTAGGCGAGCATTTGCTTTGCAGTAGCCAAATCTCAGCATAAGCACTCTGATTCATAGATGCTTGTGTCATTGGGCAGCTTTTGTACATCTGTTGCAGTTTTTTTCAGCACCTTCAAACTATGTTTGATGTTTGAAAGCCTCCTCATTAATCTGAGTGTTCCTTGTATAAGGACAGACTAAGTCACTAGCTGTGTCGTGTTGTTTTTAGAATGAAATTCTGAGCAGGGAGAACACAAATGTTTCAGCAAAGGAAGAAAATGAAATCCTAGAGTATTTACGTTCCTCCTCTTTGCCTCCTGCCACTTTTCTCCAAGCCTGTGACTGTAATTAAAATTCACATATGTTTACATGAGTGTTCAGGGTACTGCCTTTTGGTTCATGTGTGATGGCCAATGCTGTTTGAGGGTTGAGGATCATGCCAGAAGAACATGCTTTCACGTTGTGGATATGCACTCACTGTGAGTTGAAGTTTTATCAGCAATTTTTTCTCTTTTGCTTTTAGACTTCCAGAAGCAGGCTGTGTTAGCACTTGCTTTATATATACGTATAGTTCTAGTTCACGCTGATACAGCTTTCATTTTTGTTGCTGCTTAAAGCGATGTTGCTTCTAGGTGACAAATTTTTCTTAAAACTTTATTGTTTATGAGGAAAATTGTGTTTGCAGTGAAGGAAACACTGCTTATTTGTAACCCTGCTACTTTGCTATAGACGTGAGGGGTAAAACATACATTCTATTCTGCTTCTCACGTCTGTTTTTTCTTTTTTTTTTTTCCTTTTTGAACATGTTGTTTCCCTTAAAGCGTTTTATCATTCTTTTCCTCAGTTAATATTAATTCTTCTTCTGGACTTGTTTTTCTCTGTTGAAGCTTTAGTTCCCACTTACATAATTGAAGATACTGGCCACAACATCTGTAGACTTGTGGGGTAACCCAATAGCCTATACTGTTCATCCCTAGCGGGTTTTTTCCTGCCTCTGGGCCTTGTGTTACTGATGTTGAATTTCCACTTCATCTTGCTGCCATTCTCAACTGTCACATAACTTGCTGGACTCAGCATGCTTTTGCCAGTTTTTTCAGTTTCGGTTGTTCTTCCTTTTTTCATCTTGTACAGGACTAGTAGAAAAGATTTTTCTTCTTACTTGTTTGGTTGTTAAAATAACACGACACAACTTTGTAAGGTCTTGATCTTTTCAGGCAGTCACAGAGACCTTTTTGTCCTCACATAGCCCCACCAGAATAGATGCAACTTATCAAGTGAATGGAGAGGAACACTCAGATGGCTTTGCTTACAGGTTAGGTGACATGATCCTTTGTGTGTAGATTTGAGGAGGGCTGGGTGTTCAGAATACCCTCTGCAGATAACTGTTGTTCATTGTAGTCATAACGAGGAGAATGGCAGTTTTATAAAGAATCTGGACTGTAATCAAAAATGTAAGTATCTGAAACATCCAGAATCTTCCATGCTGCTATGATGTTTTGTTCCTTTAAAGATCCAAGTGTCAGAAGTCCAACCTTGAGTCCATAGGTCCCTTGGGCAATGACTTTTTACTTAATGATAACAATTTACCTTTGTGCAAAAGTGAGAACTGTAAAGAGTTTAAGCTGAAGTCATGCAGACCTTCAATTTCACTCATCCTTGGGCATTTCTTCACAAATCTGTGTGCAGAATTTCACAGAATTATCACTTAGTCTTACTGGACCTGATGTCTCTGTTCAGGGTGTATTTTCTGGAGCTGTTTGCAAATAGGAGTTTTTATTTCTATTTCTGGAACCAAAATGAGAGAGACAAAATCTTTCATGTTCACTATCTCCTCTACTGAGATGTCTCTGTACCCCTTTGGCCTTCTTTTTTTGTTTATCATGACCACCTCCACAAGGAAGAAAAGACAGGTTGTATTTGTAGCTGACTGCATTCTGAGGGGAATAGAGGGTCTAGTATGCCAGACAGACCCTCCTGTAGGGAAAGTCTGCTGCCTCCCTGGGACCTGGGTTAAGGACACCACTAGGAAGCTCCTAGCCTAGTATGGCCCTTGGACTATTATTTCCTGTTACTGCTTTTCCATGACACATAGTCCAAAGGTGATCAAAAGATACTTCAGGGCCTTGAGACAGTTCATAAGGGAATATGGAGCAGAGGTTATTTTTTCTTCTCTCCTTCCAGTTGTGGGCAGCAACATTTGAAGAAACAGGTTATACCTGTCTCTGTGTCTGGTGTCACCACCACCGATTTGGGGGGTTTGATAATGGGATGGCCTGCATGGTGTCATGCTTGCTGGCACCTGGTGAGATTCACCTTTCTCAAAGGGCAAAGAGAGTCTTTGCTCACAAGCTAGAAGGACTGATTGTCAGATGGAATAATAATAAAAGTGATCAGAGGGATAGAACGCTTCTGTGAGGGAAGGCTGAGAGAGGTGGGGTTGTTCAGACTGGGAACTGAAGTCTCTGGGGAGACCTTACTGCAACCTTTCAGTAAAGGGGGCCTAGAAGAAAGCTGAGGACAGACATTTTAGCCAGGCTTGTTGCAATAGGCTGTGGGGTGATAGTTTTAAACTGAAAGAGGTGATGAAATAACTGGCACAGGTTGCCCAGAGAGGTGGGAGATGCCCCATCCCTGTAAACATTCAAAGTTGGGTTGGACAGGGCTCTGAGTGACCTGATAGAGTTGAAGACGTCCCTGTTCACTGCAGGCAGGGTTGAATTAATGACCTTTAAATGCCCCTTCCAACCCAAACCATTCTGTGATGGGGGGGAGAGAAATAAATCCATGAGAATATTGCAAGAAATACTTAAATACAATGACCTGGCTAAACTCCATAGAATAGTATTTCCTAAAGATATGAGGACCTACCAGCAACCTTAGTCCTCTTTTTTTTTCACTTCTCCAACCCATAGTTGTCAGATGCCTGTACTGTACTCTGTCCTTCAGCTGTAATTTGCTCCTGCGTTCATGCATTCTCTGTGTTCCCTCTGGTTTGCAGTGCCCTTCTGTGTCACAGACTGTGTTTCTGAAATGTTCCTTTCATTCAGCCCCAGAAACTTAACAGCAACAGTGTGGTCAAAACAGGTTTTGCAAGGTCTTTTGCACGTTTCCTGTCTTTAACCTGGCAGTATTTATGTACTTATGGGCAAACACACTGCAAAGCTCTTTGCTGCAAACTGTAAATGCTGATTTGTGTTGTTTCAAGTTCTCTCCCTCCCCTTTGTTTTGAAGAGAGATATTTGGAGGAAGAGGCAGGGTGGCATAACCTCTGAGATCAGCCTTGGTCTTGTTCAGTGTACATGAAATAAGTTCTGTAACGGAAGACTTCAGAGTACTTCAGAGTACTGTAGGTACTTACCACAGGAATCAAGCAGTAGGTCCTACTGAAAAACTGAACATGATTAAGGACTTAAAAATTAATATATGTGTAAAAAGGCAAACTTACAGTTGCATAAGAATTTTTTGTAAGTCTTGGGGTGCTTTTACTTTGAGAATGACCTAAAAATGGCGTCTTTCCACATAGAATCATAGAATCATAGGACAACCAGGTTGGAAGAGACCCATCGGATCATCCAGTCCAACCATTCCTATCAAACACTAAACCATGTCCCTCAGGACCTCATCTACCCGTGCCTTAAACACCTCCAGGGAAGGTGAATCAGCCACCTCCCTGGGCAGCCTATTCCAATGCCCAATGACCCTTTCTACATGCTGGACTTGTAGGGATCCAGTTTTCAATTGACATGAGTTACTGCTACTTTTTGCTTTTGTTTTGCAGGTGAAGCAATACGAAAAAAGACAGGGAAGAGAAAGATCCTGCTTCCTGTGTATTTTCCTGTAAAATAGACATGCTCTGATTTAGAATTTCCCTCAAAATGTTAGTAGGAAAGTGCTACAATTTGTTTTGGCTAGTGATGGGAAGAACTTTGCTTGAGACCATGCAGAAACAGTAGTTTAACAAAACCCGTCAGGTTAAATTATGAGATTTGATACAAGAATCTGGAAACCAGACACACGAAGCATGAGCAATCCTAAGCCATTTTTAGTCATTGTCAGAGATGAAATGCACTATAATGCAGGACTTTTCAAAACCTGCTTTTGAAATGTCTGTCCTTGTGCTGTCTTCATACTACTGAAACATTTTGTTGTGTTGGTGAGCCATTTACTGCTACTTCCCAGCAGGAAGTCCAGTCTGCTGACATAATTAATGAAAAAGGGAGCCCCCAAAAGGAGACCAGTGCATGAAAGAGCCTGGAGACCTTTACAGTTTTTTGAAGGTAAGTTTTCCTACTTAGTAACAATAGCTTATTTTTGAAAACCACTTTGAGTGAACTATCATTTGACTAAATTACTAGTCCACACTAAAACTTACCTTCAAACAATGGTGAAGGTTTCCAACTCTTATTTTCTGTTGTTTAAAAGACACATTTTCACAAGGTATGAGCCACACATCCTGCCATTGTTCAGGATGTAGAACTC
The DNA here is from genome assembly GCA_033558105.1 of Coccyzus lansbergi. Taxonomy (NCBI): domain Eukaryota; kingdom Metazoa; phylum Chordata; class Aves; order Cuculiformes; family Coccyzidae; genus Coccyzus; species Coccyzus lansbergi. The sequence goes on along the minus strand of JAUMJK010000420.1, from coordinate 91,072 downwards.
CCACTGACAGCAGTGCAGAGTTCTGTGTAGAGGTAGGTGTCAGAACACAGTGTTATGTCAGCAGACTGCAAAATGTTCTTTCATTTTGTGATGAATCACTAGATTTTAATAGCCATAGGCAATGCAAAAAGATTTTAAATTCCCTTCAGCTGAGCTGGAATGATCATCTGTTTTTCAGAGTTCTTTTTCTCTTCTCCTGGAAAATAGTGTGATTCACTTTATCTGTGTGCCAGAAGTAAGGTATCTACTTATCACAAGTAATGTTTAATTTTGTTGGTGTTTTTTCTTGGTTATTTGTTTGTTGTTTTTTTTCTTTTGCTGGCTGTGTTGGGTTTTTTTTTTTAATGTCCATGTGGGCTCATTTCGTCTAGAAGGCAAGGCTCATTGGGATGCCATTTCTGGGATTCTGCCTGCAACCCATAATGAGAAGAGGTAGCAAAAGAGAAAAAGATACTAGAACAAGGCAGTGGCAGTTTGATACCAGGGTAGATGGTCCTTTGTGTGAGCTAGGTGTTGACTCTTCATTTGTCAGCCTTGATCCATAGACGATTATTTCTGTGCCTTCTATTACCTTCTTTTCACATAGTTTGAAAAGTAAAGTATATGTGAACTACTGAGAGTTGAATCATCAGTGTTAGATCCTCACAAAGACTGAATTTCAGTAATTGTTAGGTAGCTACTGTTTACAGTCTTGAAGTGATTCCAGTATAATTCCAGTTAATTTCTCAGGCTTTTGAAGAACCTCTGAGGTCTTACAGTAATCAGATAAAATAAAACTCATGGGTCTTATCCTTTGTCTTTCAAATGTAGAATACAGGTTGTGTACCTGCTGATTTCTCCAGCTTGCTGGTTAGTAGTGTTAGCCAGGTTTGGAGAGTTTGTGATGCGTATTTTATAGGTGGAGCAACACAGGGATAAGGAAAACTTAAAACACTTCTACAAAGCCACATGGCATTCTTTTCCCTGCCATTTCCCAGTTTTTATCTCCTTGGAACCAAGCATCCTTGATGCTGTGCTATTTATTGCAGTCTGGTTTTAGAGCAATTAGAGTCAATAACTCACGAGTTTTGCAATACTTTTAATGCAGCAAAGCAGAAATGGGCCTGCTAAGGATGGGAGCATCCCATTACACTTACTGTACTAATGTGATTTTACTTTCTCATCTTCCTAATTCCAGGTTTGAAAGATGGGGTTCAGACCATGGAAAAGCTGCAGTAGCTGTTTTCAGAAAAACACTTTTTGTTTATTCTCAGTGGAGATTTCTTTTCATGTATTGCAGCATATTATAATTGATTTAATTATTTGAAAGTTCTTGCCTTTTTTTTTTCTTAGGGAAGTGCAAGCAAGCCAGCGCTCTGTGGCCATAATTGCAGAGATGATCCACACAGCTAGCCTAGTTCATGATGATGTTATTGATGATGCAAATTCTCGCAGAGGAAAAATGACAGTCAATCAAATCTGGGGAGAGAGGAAGGTGAGTTTGCTGTTATGTGCAAGACTGGTCTTTGAGTTTTGACAGAGCAGAAATACCTAGGGCTGTTGTCACATCACTGTCCTTAGGCAGAGTCTTGGGATATGCTAGAAAAAGTCTGAAGAGGTATACAGAATTTGTGGGTAAGACAGATACATCTTCCTTTTCAGAACTGTTGGAAGCATTAGATAGCGTATGATTGTATTGTAATTCTTCCTGATTTTACATCCCCTGTGCCATTCTCTGCAGTGCTGTTGGAATTCTTTGAACTTGTATATCATCCAAAATGCTGTAGGCTACCCTGATTCTGTAGTAAACGTGAAAAGGTTTTCAGTCAGCACGAAGATGTTTTTGATTTTTCTTGAGGTGTTCCTATCATAGAGCATTAAGAGGGAGGTCTTAATCAGAAAATGCAAGGAAAGAACTATACTGCTGATGCATCAGAACTTATTCTGGCAGTTTGCAGCTGACATGGCATAACAGTTACAACAGAATGGTAAACGGAGAAGTAATGTTCAAAATAATTTCCTAGGCAAACACATATTCAGATATTGCATACAGGGAGGACATTGCTTATATGGAAAAACATAAACAGCACTAAACCACAGGGATTTAAAAATGCTTCCTATTTTAATATTTTGTTATCTTGTGTTTTTTCTCTGATACAATGAGATATGCAGGCCTTATGTAAGAGTGTGTTGTCAGCAGACCTGCCAAATAAAGGAACTTGTATTGTCTGTACTAACACTTACAGGAAAATACTTAAAAGATAATTTTTTTTTTCATTTCTTAGGCTGTTCTAGCTGGTGACTTCATCCTCTCAGCTGCATCCGTAGCTTTAGCACGAATTGGAAACACTACTATCATCTCTGTTCTAACTCAGGTGATTGAAGATCTGGTGCGTGGTAAGGTCTTTTTCTGTTTTTATCTTCAGATTTGCTTGCCTAAGCAGTAAACCCACAAATAAAAACTCCATATGTGCAACTTTTTAGGTGAGTTCCTCCAGCTGGGTTCCAAGGAAAATGAGAATGAGAGATTTGCTCACTACCTCGAGAAGACTTTTAAGAAGACTGCGAGTCTCATAGCAAACAGTTGTAAAGCAGTATGTACGTCTGTCTCTTCTAAACTTAACATACCACACTGTAAGCTTCACAGCTAAACTCCTGGTTATTGCTGTTTCCTCTGGAGACCCTCCAAATCAAACCTTTTAAATGGTATTCTGTCAGAATGGGAATGGGTTTGTGATTGTGCATTTTATCACAGTTCAGCTGTGTAGCCTCCAATATGGGTTTTCACTTTTTCTTTTCTGTTTTGTATTCATACATAAATTTATTTATGTCTTCACTTGAATCAGAATAAGGTTCACACTGGTAGCTTTTAATTTATGAAATTCTGCAACTTTGAGACAGTGTTTTTAATCTCAATTGATAATTCTTGAGCTTATACTTTAAGTCATCTTTGACATCTGGTCCCACTCACTGGTGCCAGCTGGGACATAAAGTGATAACAGTAGGAGGAAACAACTAATTGTATATATGCTGCATTACATTGTAGAAGAACAGAAGCATCTACTTCTTGATTTGTTTTTTTCATTATCAATTGCAGTATACAGCCCTACCTGTCACTAATTTCCGTTACTTGATTACAAAAAGATCTGATTCAAGATGATGTTCTTATTTGAAAAAAAAATTGAGTGCAGAAAACAGAGAAGGTAGACAGTAATCATGCCCAAAAAAAGACTTATGATTTCTTTTTTTTAATAATTGAAGGCAGTGTAGCTGATGTCTGCTATAGCAAGAGGGACTTCTAAGAATTAGACTAAAAATCTGTCTTAGTCCCTTTCCTTTGTTCTTAGAGAACTGGTACACTTGTGCATTTGATAGCAGTTGAAAATTGTGTAAATCAAAAGGATCATATAAAATGAAAGAGACAGATTTTGTGGGCAGGGAAAATATCTTTCATTCTAGTTGAAGGAAAGAAATCAAGTCTTCTGGATTGCTCATATTTGTGGCAAAATGACCCTGGAAGAATTTTGCTTTGCAAGTCTTCGTTAGTATTAAGTAGGCAATTGGACTGGTAAGGAGTATTCAGCTACCCCTGTAAAAACATACATACTCACTTCTACAGTCTTCCTAAAAGAGTATTCACAGAAAGAAAAAGCAGTCACCTTCCCACTGGGTGAATTTTCCTTACAAATGTGCTATTTTGAGGTTTTTTTCATAACTGGAAAGAGTTAAGGATTGTAACGCTTTCCTCCTCACTGTGGCTGTGATGCTGGTGAAGGGGTTGTTAGGCTGCTTTTATTCTAGCGGTTGTTCTGACTTGTTCAATTGCCAAACACATGGAATTTCATATGCAATATAATTTGTGTTATAAAAGAAGAAAGAAATGGAGGTCTGTCTTTGTGACAACATCATACTTTAGAGCACACAGTAGCAATTACTTGTGTTTGTGCATATATATGTCTCGCTCAGCTTCTTTCTGCATGGAATAGAGAACTCTATTGATAACAGTAAAAAGGTTTTTTTCTTTTTAATTTGGGATTTGTTTTTTTTAGGTAGTAGGATGTTGGGATTTTGGGGTTTTTTTATTTGTTTGTTTAGATGGTTTTGGCTACCTAGTTCTGTTTTCTGTAGCAAAAATGATAAGCAGAATCATCAGTTCTAGCTTGAAAGGAAATTCAGCTGGAAAATCGAGTGTTCACATAGTGTTTTCAGGGACAAAGCTAGGGAGAGATTATTTGGTTTCAGAACATGAGTTATAACTGGGCTAGTGTGTCATTAGAAGCAGTTCAATTCCTGTTAGTGACAGGGAAAGAGTGATTTGTTTCTATGCATAAATAAGATAAATATATTACCTGGAAAGAAGATGTCAAACAAGTTCAGGTGGCATCCTAGAATTCTACTGTTGTGCCTTAGAGGTGGAAGAGTAGAGTTTTCCTGTAAAAATGACTAAACAAGGTAATAGATGGTGTGTCAGCCCTGTTCTAGCTGCTATGTTGGGTACCTTCTGCAACACCAAAGAATTACTGCATTTCAGTTGAATGTCCTTGAAGTTACCAAATTTCTTTTTGTTTATGGACAGAACAATTAACAGAACTCTTAACAGATGTTAGAGCCATCCCAGTCTCCAGTTTATTTCTACAATAGTTCTGTGCGGGGCAATGTTACAAAAGTTGCAGTCAAAGTAATACATTGCAAAGGGAAATGGTGGCAGATGGCCCGGAGGGTCATTGAAGCCTTACTTACCGAAAGGCAGTTTTCAGAAAAACACGAGAGGCAACTTTGGTTCAGGAATTCAGAAACAATGAAGCTGAAGTGGAATTTCTATTACTCATCAGTCAAGCTGGAGATAGCAAAATCAGCTGAGCAGGTTCTTGTTCCATATTTCTTATCCTGTTGTAACAGGAATTCCTAAGCCTTATAAAGTTGTTTATATTTTGCACAGCATACTTTCAGACGAGGCATTAAATCATGTTTGTTTTAAGATAAGTGTTAAGTTGCACTGAAGATTCTTGATTTCTCTGCTAGAAGAAAGAATGAAGCCTTCTCGAGTAAGGAGAGGCTGTGTATGGTAGGTCTGCCTTAGGGATTGAAGGAAAGGAGTAGTTTGTAGCATTGGATCTCCGTGTGAGCTTCTGCCTTAACTAGATTGTACTTTGATGTGTGCACAAGGGCTTCATCACAAAAACCTATCAGGGTGTGGAACTGGTGTGGAGCAGCTGGGCATGCAGACCACAGTGAAGTCCAGTGTAGGATAATAGCATCAGTAGCATAAGATATTGTGGTCAGTCAGTAAGTTTCCTTATTTCTTATTTAAAATACATTCACATTGTGGAGTAATTTCAATGAGGGACCACTTTGGCTGGGGCCTAGAACAGATGATGAGCCAAGAGCTGTTTTCAGTCTGGAGTGGAGTGGAGAAGGCCAAGAGGGAATCCTCTTGCTTTATCCGGCTAGGTACTAGAAAGGCATAGAGAGGATGGAGAGATGTGCAGTGAAAAGACAAGTTGTACCATGGAAAAATTCAACTAGCTATTAGGAAAAATTTCTCCTTGAGGTTGGTTAAATGCTGAAACAGGTCAGCCAGACGGTGTGAGAACTTCATCCTTTGGGATGTTTAGAACTCAGCTGGATATGGCCCTAAGCAAGCTGATCCAATTGTGAAGTAAGCTTTGCTTGAAGCAGATGACTGGACCAAATCTTCTGAGCTAAAATCTGGACTGACCTTCCAACCTAAACTATTCTGATCCTACTGGAAAGAGAAACAGTGCTCCTGTCTGGAAAACCTGAGGCAGATGAGTCATGAATGAGAATGCAGGATCCTGACTGCTTCAGGAGGTGGTCATGGAGAAAGGTTGGAAAAGGGAAAGATTTTAAAGCCTTTTCCTTTCATGGTATCTACAAATGTAAGAGTGTGAGAGCAAACATCAGTTGTACTGTTTATACAAGCATATCCCTGCCCAGCAGCAGGTTTTCCTTTCTGACCTATTGGACACTCGTATAGATGTGCAAGTGCTTTCAGCTCCAGCTGTTGTGTTCCAACATGATGAATTATAGTGCAGGATGCATCTACCCAGAGCTGACGACAGAATATTTTATGGATGTGAAATTCAGTAAAGAGGCAGAATTGGTTTTTAGCTTCTCATGTAACATTAAATAATAGAAACATTTTTTTATTTTTAAAAGTGTGTTTGAAATCATGCCAAGCAGATTGATTTGCTTTATGGAATTCAAAGTACCTTTTTCAAGAATTTGTTCCACTTGGTATTAGGAAGGGTTTTTTTAATCAGGATTTAGCAGAGGACAAGACTGAATTCTTGCAAAATTAAATTTGGAATCCAGCAGTCATAGTGGGGCAGCTATAGAATGCTTTCAGAGGGCTTTATCATTTAAACACATATCATTAATATTGACATTGTGATTTGTATTTGTAAATGCATGCTGTTAGCTCAGTTATCTTCAGTTAAACTTCTGCACTCTCAGAGTGACTGGCTGGCAGAGACAGGGCTGCCTGCCCGCATCCCACTGAGTGTCCAGATGGGGGCAATAATCCACAAGAGCAATTGAAAAATTGGCTCCTGAAGGAATTCCCCGTTTCATGAGATTCAGTCATGGTGCAGGTTCATGATGGTTGCTCACTTGAGGTGTGACAGGCCTATCAGTCTCCTGGATCTTGGAATTAGTTTTGTCTTCAGAAATGTCCTTTCATAACCTGAACAGGTGCTATGATGGTCTTCTCTTGCAAAGATGCAAGAATTAATTTTGCATTGTGAATTTTGCTTGTGTTACTTTCTGCAATTCAAGCTTCTGGTTTTTGAAAGTACATTCACTGCTGTGATCCTTTATACAGGTAATGGCTGTGCCCCCAGAAAGCTGCCCACCTACGTGGACAGCTCTGCTCTTACCTTTCAGATTGAAGTAGAAAGCTCTTCTTTGCACATGGCACTTCCCACCTACCAATTTGTACCTGCTCTACCCCTTTGCTGTTAGCCAGGATTTTATCACTCTTCTCAATTCCATATTTTCATTCTTTAGAGGAAGTATAGTGGTAGATAAAGATTTCATTGAAACAGGGTTGATGCAGCCCCCAGCTTTATTGATATTTGATTTTTATTACAGAAGCAACCTAAAGTTTGCTGGGCATGGTACAGTTGTAGAAGATGTTAGCTCTTCGGGGCAGATACTGCTTGTTACAAGACAAACATCAAAAGGAAGATAAAAGGGCAAAATGTTCTCATTTGATAGTCCCTAGCAATACATATTTAAATATCTCATATTTGCAGATCACACTATTTCAGTGGTCTTTAGGATTTTGTATGATTAGACATAAATAGCATTGTTTTCCTGCTATACTATCCCCCTCTTTCAAATAAAATTGGGAAAATTTGAGAGATGTGATATATGATATTCATATATAATTATATATGAATATATGATATGATATATTATGTGAATATGTGAGATGCTGTTAGTATCTTGGGCATCCAGATGGGTTTCAGCTATTACTCACAGATGCAGGTCGTGACTGGGAAGTGTTCTGATGCTGAGTTACAGAATGCACTGACGCATGAAATAGTCACTAATCTTGTGCAAGTAGCACTGCATTTATTAGGCTATAATGTTGTTTCTTAGTTCCATCTTCATGTTTGCCTTCAAAGCTACTACTGGGCTTGCTTTTAGTTTAGAGTTGGGTTTGGAGGTTGTTGTGTTTGTTTTTTTTTAATGATCCTACCTTACATAGTCTTAAAGAGAAATTTTTATATATATTTGTGTGTGTGTGTGTCTGTGTATGCGCACACACACATATTTATGTTGTGGTTTTCCTAGCATGTATTTTTAGTCTTAGATTAAGTAAAAGGTATTGTCACTCCTTCTGTTAGACAGAGCAGATTTGGAATGTCTGCAGTAAGCTAGGAGAGATTTTTGCCACCTCTTCGTAATTGCTTTATTGAAGGCTAAAATAAACCTGAGTATTTAAATATAACCAACCTTATTTTGCAGAATATATACTCAATACATAAATGTAAAGCCATAAGTGCCCTTACTTTGATACAATATATTAATTCTCAAATATTAGTTTGCGTTCTGTATTTTAGCTTCGTGAAGTTAATTCAGCAAAACTTTTGTCTCTCAAGTAGTTGATTCCTTTATCTGTACATTGAGTTAAAATGTTTTATTTGTTTATCTTGGTTTGGGGATACTTTTATCTGGCTTGGTGTACTTTCTTCATTTGCTGCCTCTTCTTTGCCACTAATTATCCCTTGATACTTTTGTCTACCGGGTAGTTAGCTCATCCTTCTCAGCAGTTCAGTTATAGTTATCACCCTTAAACATACTCTTCCTTATCTCAGCTGTCCCTCCTATATTGGGTGCAACACATCCAGTTTTGTGGATATTTTATGAGGCATGTAAGGTCTATTTATCTGTTGTCTGACCTCAGATTATCCCTTGGCTGCTTTATATATGTAACAAATTTAATTCCCTGGTTACTGGACTTTGTATGACTACCAGCCTGTGTGTGTGATGCATCCATGCTTCCTCTGTCTTCATCCTTGCATTATAATTTCTAAGTCTGATGATTATTTAATAAAGCTAATCTCTTTCCAGACTTGAACATATAATACTGCACTGCTATTCAGCCTTGTTTTCTAATAAGCTTAGCCGTTTTTCTGTATCCACGAACAGGGATAAGCAAGAGTGTTCTACCGAGTCAGCCTTTTTTCCTTTCCCAGATCACTACTGTCTGTGTTTGCTGTCTCACACCTATGGTCAGAAACTAAACATGGATGCTAACTAAAGCTGGTTTGTTTTTTCTTTTCAGGTTTCAATTCTAGGCTGTCCTGATCCCAGAGTTCATGAGATTGCATACCAGTATGGAAAAAATGTCGGCATAGCTTTTCAGGTAGTGCTTTTGTTGAAATAAAGGGAATCTAAAATCTAAACTTCTCCAGATTGCCTTGGAAATCAAAGTGGGCTGCTTTAATTCTTTCTATAAATCATCTCCTAACAAGGATTATGCTGTATTTAGGGTTTTGGTTTCTTTAAAAAAAGAAAGTTTTAAAATAATGTCTATGTTTGTCTCTTTCCAGCTCATAGATGATGTGCTGGATTTTACATCATGTGCCGATCATCTAGGGAAACCAACAGCAGCAGATCTCAAGCTTGGATTAGCCACAGGCCCTGTATTGTTTGCTTGTCGACAGGTAAGTCAATAGGAATCTGTTTCCCCAAAACAAAAGGTGAACACGGCTCTTCACAGCAGAGAGGTGCAGCTTGAACACATCAAGTCTAGAGTATAAGTGACAAGCGTGGCCTGGGAACGTGTGAAAAATCAATGTGTTCAAGATCAGCTGGAGTACACAGGCATGTTCTTTCAGATTGAGAAACACCTTCCTACGCGGCCCCTCTTACCATTAGGCCCTTGTATCAAAAGCAGGTTTTTCTGTTACTGCCCCAGTTCAAGTGCTTAACCTTCTCAAAAGGGAAGGTATCAGAGAAATTTCATGTTTTCTGCAGGTTATTTCTAAGTAGCTTCTTGCTGGTGTTATTCCTGGAGACATCTTGTTCTTTCCAAGAATTGAAATCTCTGCCTAGCTTTTAAGTGGTCACCTCTGTTGGATTTGATTTCCTCATCTCTTTGTCACCGAGTCTTACCCAGTTACAAACATGGGAAGCTTTTCCTTTTAAAGGTAAATGTAATAGTAGTTTGTATGAAAGGACTGTTTTAAGTAATGTAAGCTTAAAATCGGTCAAGATTTTTAGTGGCCTAAAAATGATTTGGAGGAGTACAAGGAAAAGAGAAGTGCCAGCAACACCAAAGGAAACAGTAAAATTGATGCTAATCCATAAATGGGGAAGAAGCTGGTTTAATGCACCTTGCTCAAGCTTCTGGTTCACCTGAGGAAAGCAGATTTGGGACTTAGAAAGCAGTCCTTCCTCCTAAACTTCACAGTGTAATAGGAAACCTGGGGCAACTAGTTCCAGTAGAGCTGTAGGAATTGGAATTGCTGAGAGCTTGTCACAGGAAAAGTTTTAAATAATTTTTAAAAAATACAACTTGATGACATTTACTTCCTCCTTTCTTAAAGGGCCTTAGGGTGGGGGAATGTGGAACATATGTGTGTCTGTGTGTTTTCTCATCCATCGGTCATTTACAAGGACGTGTATCTTGGAGGAGACAGGAAGGCAGAGTATCACCCACTGAGGAATGCAGATGAATGCGTGCTGAGAACAGCCTCCTCCATGTTCTCAGTTCTTTCCCACAGACTTGTCTGCAGGATTCGCAGACTTGTACTTGAATCATTATTTCTGAATTTGTTGATAAGCAGCAGGATCTTGTTAGTCATCAGCAACTGAGATTCTGTACAGAACAGTGAGAGACTTCGATTCAGAAAGAGAGTGCAGGTCTGAAATTGTTTGTGTTAAAGCTGCTTGTAGAGAGAAACAGGGATGTGCTGCAAATACTCTGATTTTGGCAGAGAATGGTGACACCAATTGTCTTGTGGGTGTTGAATATTCCAATTTTTAAATTAAAACTATTTTTTACTCATTTGTTTGGGTTGGCTGTCCCTGACTTTCAACTTCATGTATCTTTTAATTAGCTTTATAAGATAAGTTCATAATATGGAAACGCAATGAAACAGAATCTGTCAGTTCTGTTTTATAATCTTACTTGTTCTTTGTAGGTCACAGGTTTTTTTCCCCACTCATTTATATCTTTTGATGGATGCGAAGCATGCGTTTTTGTATTGAAAGATAACTTGACCATCTTGCAAAGTTTTCCACATTAACTGGAAAGCGGCTTTGCTGAAAATTTCCTGCTGTTTTCAAGAAACTGGAAGAACAGTACTACAGACTTAAGTGATAGATAGTGCTTATGCTTTAAGAAAGCTGGGAGCTTCAACAGATGCTTAACTGTGCTGCTGCTAAAAGGTGTTTTATGTATTTGTGTCTGAGAATAATAATTCCTGTGCTAGGACTTGAAGACAGTCCAAAATGGAATGGTTAGTTTATTGGCTGTCTCTTCTCTTGAAATTAGTACTGCTGCTGTCCTGCAGACCCTTTGATGTACATGGTAATCCTCATGCTGCCTTCTTGACAACTGTACTTGAGTTCTGAATGTGCTCTGGATCTTCAGTCACTGCCACCTTTTCTTGTCTTCTTTCCTCCAACTGTGAAATAATATCTTTATGCATCAGAATATTAAGGAGAGGCATTTACACAAAAAATGTTGAGCTGGATGTGAGACCAATTTGTTCAGTATTTAGTTAGCTCATTCAGTAAAACAAACAACCAAACCAATTATTTTTTTCAAAGAAATACAGTAGTATACACTTCAAGCCTAAAGCCACTCCTAAAGTAATATAGTGGAAAAATGAGGGTTTCTTTTTACAATGAGCACTCCTGTCATGTGCTTACATAATGCCCATTAAATCTGCAGAATTGCTAATAACAGCTTTGCATTACAGGTTTGGGGATTTTTATATCCTTCAGTACTTAAATATAAAAAGTGAAAATATATGCATCCTATATAGTTGTAAATACGAATAATATGAAAATGGATTATATAAAAATTGCAATTAAATTGTCATTACATGGAAAGAAAGTTATAATCTAGAGAAAGCCAAGCATGAGTCACCAATAAACTTCTAAATGTATCTTCCTAAACGACTACCTATGAGTAATAGGGAAATGTCACAACAAAGAGTGATGCTTCTTTTTTGTTCCCCAAGTTTGCAGAGTAATAGTTTCAGGACCAAAGGCTGCAAGCAAAATAGATCTGTGTTTAGAAGTGTATGGTAATAAAGTAATCTTGGTTTGACTATAACCCTTCCAGACAAGGTGAACAAACACCTCTTTCCTTTAAAAATAATTCCTCTGCAGAGTAACTGCCTTGAGTTGTGGCTTTTGTTTGTCTGTTATGACTGTCTGAAGAACGTGCCTGCCTGTTTTGATGAGTGATGCAGTGATAACTGACCTGTTATCTACCTGCTTTATAAGGAATCAAGTGTGTGGTAACAAATACACATTCTATGTGATTGAAAATGAAATGCATTGTAGTGTCATTTTTCTCTTACAATGAGCTTTCCATAGACTGAGCTTCTGTGTATAAATAGCAGAGCAATGGGCAGTGTAAGTGGACATAACAATCAAAGGTATCATGAAGGGATTTGGGGGTGAACTGTGCAATACAGATACAGCAAACCTCCTGCATTCTGTCATACATTTTTGGGAAGAGGTGCTGCTTCTAGGTGGCCCAACAGTAACAATCATTTGTGGTGTAAGAACACGTGGAAATAGCCACATCAGAAATTACCACACTGCATCATCCATCTAGCATGATGGAACAGTATGTGCTAACCTTTCCTATTAGCTGCCTGTGGCCAACAGAGCCAGCCAGCTTAAGTTTTAATGCTTGGGCTTTGCTAGACTGCCAGTCCTATGCAGATCACAGGTTTTAACCTGTAGCTGTACCTGTAGGAACAACAGGGGTAGGGAAAGAGGTGTGTACTTGGGGTTCTTTTTGACCTCGGCATGGCAAGCAGCTACAAGGAAAATTCCTCATAAGCAGTACAAAACCTTTTGCTTTTGTGCTTAGTTTCCAGAAATGAATGCTATGATAATGAGACGATTCAGTAAGCCAGGAGACGTTGAACGTGCTCGGAAATATGTGTTGCAGGTAGGTTTGATACCAAATGTTTGATTCCTGAAGTACTATTCCCACTGAAGTCAATCTGAAATTCATTGGCTCTGAAGTAAAATAGCAGGGCTGTGGTTTCACATACATGTTATGGAGTAGGCTATGTACAAGACCAAGTTAGTACTCTTCAGCTGCCTTATTTGCACTGGGTTTAGCAGAAGTGCAATGTACTGAAGAGAGTTGGTTTTTTTTCCCTTTTGTTTTTATTTTTCTTCCAGTAGTGTAAAAATCCACATAAAATAGTAAAAAGCTTATGCATGAACTCAGTTCCCTTAGCTGAAGTGTAACTGTATCCAACAGATGGTATAAGTGACACGTAATTACCAGTCTGTCTTGTAACTGCAGTGCACACTCTGTATCAGCTGTAATTGACACTGGTTCAGAAGAGACAGAATAACTGTGCAAAATTAATACCTGTTTTTTTAGCAAAGCATGTTTTTTTGTATGTTTTTATATAAGGGAGGAGGGAAGGGGTTAAACTTAGTTTCTAATCCTACTGAATAGTATGTTATTAACACCAGTGTTGTTTTGTAAATATACTTGAGTTTAGTATGGATGGGGTTTAATATTTTGAAGCTTTAGGGAAGAGGACCCTATTCTTTCCCCCCTTCAGAATTTAAATTAAAGTTGAGGGTACTTTGTGACCTTGGAACTTCCCCGTGTAACTGGAAGAGCTAAAAGGCAAGAGGGAGGCTGACCAGTTATCTATTACCTTGCACTGTTTTCTTACAAAAGAGTGATGGTGTGCAGCAAACTACCTACCTCGCCCAGCGCTACTGCCATGAAGCTACACGAGAGATCAGCAAACTGCGACCGTCTCCCGAAAGGGAAGCCCTCATTCAGCTGACCGAGATGGTACTCACGCGAGACAAGTGAGAGAACTCCTTCCACTCCTTCTGGCAGCTACTTACCAGACTGTGCCTAAAGTTGCTTCAAAAGTCATTTGCTCCCAACAAAGGCTACCAAAAATTATTTTTTTAAATTTTTTTTTTTGAAAGATCTACTTTTTTTAAAAAACAAATAATTAAGGTGTTTTATCGTGGGAAGTGATACAATTTAGAGCAAATCAAATAGTGCTGTACCATTGTTTTAGTAGGGGCTACTAATTGTGTGGAAGATGTTTACATGTTGATGCATAAAGGCCACTATGAGAATAAATATAAATCAGTGTATAAGAACTACAGTTGTTCCAAATTTCACTTGTTCACACTAATAAACAGAGCATGCCTGTTACTGTCTGGTAAACTGCAAAGAGAAGTGGTTTGAATGCTTTCTGGCTGTTAAACTGCCGAAGTACCTGGAATTATATATACAGAAATTGGTTTATTACGACTAGAAGGGTAAATGTAGGACTTTTAAGTGGTTACATATGCCAGTGAGAAGTTTTCCTGTTCATAATGAAAAACAAGTTGCTTGCTAGCACTTAACAAGATGCAGAATTTGAGATGGATACAGTCAAGAAAATGAAAGGCTAGGGATTCCTAGCTCACACCAAAGCCAGAATGATTCAGCAGCCAGTCAAAGCTTCAACCTCATCACCTTCCATCATTTACACGCTATATTCAGAACCCTCCTACAAGTATGCTTTGAAATCCCAGGCACATTCCCCTTGCAGTAATTATCCGGTACTACCACATTCCTTTTCATATTATTTAAGCCACAGAATTTGTAGAACAGGGAAGTACATCTCTAACTTCTCTTGGGTTGTGATACCTTAACACCATGGCTAAGTTTCTGCTGTGCCTATTTCTGCTTGAGACGAGCCTGCCCTCTTGGCCAGGCTGGATGCATTGCTAAGCCAGGTCCAGTTTCACAGAATCACTAGGTTGGAAAAGACCTCTTAGATCATTGAGTTCAACCATTCATATCTACTGAGAAACAGCAGTTACAGATAGCGTGCAACTTACTGCATCTGTGTACTGAGATTCAATCAAGAATCTTGGCTAAGATTAGTTTGGGAAGAAAAGAACATTTAAGAGTATGTATAAATGTGTAATTAAGGTTTCACCTCTAATTTATTTGCCCTCAGTCAGTGATAAAGTCACATTACAAATTTCTGCTTTTTAGTACATTGCCTGAGGTAACACTGCCATGATTTTGCTGTGTTAGCATTCCAAACTTCTTTGCCAAACCAACCCAACAAAAAGTAATGGACAAGACCTTTGGTTCACTTATATATTTATGAATGGAAAAAGTCATAATGTAAATTTACTCATAAAAAAACTCGGGTACAAATTACACATACATAAGACCACCCATTTTTTGATTCACATGGACACCTTAGACCCAAACAACTCATTGTAATAGACTTTAGTGAGAATACTCCAGGTAAAGATTACAACAATTGGAAGCATCTTGGATTTTTAAAAAAGTATATTTCAATACATAAGTTTGTATGCATGCTTTAAACAAATATAGTTCAAGAATGAGCAGATAGTCTAAACAAAAAGTAATATGACCAGCACTAACATTAAACTTCTCATCCAGATTTTAATATGTTAGTCTAACGTAGTGTTAGTTACCATGCTGTACTGAAAAATGTAATGGCACAATCTGATCATGGTTCATTAAATATTATACCCTACTTCCCCAGAATACTTAGGCTGGTCATAAAATTAACAATGCATAAGTAAATAAGTATAACCAGTTACAGACAGCTGCTTGTTTTACAAATTGCCATCAGGTAAGACATACTGTCTCCAGAGACTGAGTGCGATGGACATTCAATCATACCATTGAACAGTATGGCCTGAAGAAATGGGCACGTTTTTTCTGAAAGTACTATTAAGACAGCTCTGTTAGCTTTTAGTTTCCTCTTGTAAATAATCATGGTATGACTGAATACAAGACCCAACTTTGAAAAGCAAAGGATTTTAATCGGCATAGTGCATGATTGACTCAACGTAATTCCCAGGAAACAAGCCAGTTACTCGATTGCAAACTCCTTCATACCAGCCATCATCGTTCTTCTTTATCACATAAATGATTGCACCCTCCATAAATGACAGCTCATCATCTTTGTCCTTTGTGTAGTCATATATAGCAACAACTGTGGAGTGAACAGGGACACGTTTAGCATTTTATTAATAGCACTGCTATTAACATTTTTCAAGTACAATTATTTTTTAAAAGACTGGTTTGCTTTGCTGGAATTTTCCATAGTGAATGCACATGCTTTCCCTGTTGAAAATTAAGTCCAAAGAATGAAATTCCACTTTTTTTGCAACAGAAGCTCCCAGTAAGAAGTGGGTAGTGCCTGCACTCAATGCTCCATCAAACTATTGACAGGTACAGTTGACTACAACACAGTAAAGCAGAGCATACGGACACTTGGAAGCTGAACTGGGAAATAACTGTCTCCATGAGCATGGCAGTAATTTCTGGTCAGATTATTTCAAAAGCAGAGATATCCGTGGGAGGGAACCTCTTGATTAGAGAAAGCCTAACAAAAAATAAATTTAAAAAAAAAAAAAACACAATCATTCTGTAGAGATAGACCAACAGGAAAAAAAATCATCTCCACTGTGGTCCTCGCAGCTACACAGCAGGTACTGCAGCACAGGATCTTGTATGTGCAGCTACTTAAAGCCACTGTGCAGAAAAGGATGGTCTCTACAGAACTTCCATGTGATAAGAATTTTTGGCATTACTTTAGGAGGAGCTGCAATAAGTACAAGTATAAAAGCTACTGCAGGAGAAGCAGAAATGAATTTACAGCAGTGTCAGCATTGTGTTACTTGTACCAACCTCCAGCTCACTGAATGCAATTAAGAAACCAGAGATCTCCCTAGGGAATGTTAACTTCACCCCAATAACACTGGAATTAAAAACTACCACTATGAATACATGAACTTTGGACATCACAGCCTTACCCTTCAGAACAGTTAACATGGATTTATGCAATCAATGAGTTTTATGAATTCCAAGAATTTTACATATTTCAACTATTTTACATATATACATTTATACATTTTCTCAGAAATGTGATGTCTTAATGCCGAGCAAATACTGATGTGGTGCTTCAGTTACCATTTTCATCCCATAGGCACATTCCACACACAGTACAACTAGGAGTGAAGATGAAACAGCAGCAGTTCTGCCAGGACAGTTCTGCCAGGGCACCCTACCCTGTCTCTTACGCACTAAACTACCAGCCAGATCCTCAGAAAACCTGCAGCATCGCTGTAAACACAATGATTGTGGACAGGACACAGACACCTCTGCAGGTAGGAAATTAGCATGTCCATTATCTGAGGGAAGATGCCTTTACTATACAAGTTCACACCTCAGCACAGTTTACAGTCTGCTGATCTAGAGCCACTGATAAGTCTCCAAGGAAGCTTCACTACATTTTGTAGTTGGAAGTCTAATGATCCACTCTGGCTTTCTACTCTGATAGGATAAAACAGAGCTTGGGCTTTCTGGCTCTCTTGCAGCACGGATTCTAGATGATTGCCCAGCAATCCTGATGTAGCTACAGACACAGTCCAGCAGCTCAGCAAGGATGAAAGCCATCTGATTTACATCTGCTTCTCATAACGAAAGAAATTTTTATCCATTCTAGAATGCTTGAAGGTATTTTATAATCCTTCCAAAGAAGGATTATATTTTATCACATTAGGTGTAGCCACAAACTAAGAAAGGCATGATTTGAGTTGTGACTTAGCAGGGAAAATTGTTTTCATCAGACCCAAGCCAAGTCCTCGATTCTCTTGAGATACCGTCAATCCTCTGATGTTTCAGTAACAGAGTTGCAAAGCTTCTCTTACCTTTCTCTATATAGTTTTTAGGTGCCCAAGCAGGATCTCCATCTGCATAGGGATCGCTGTACTGCACAACAGCAGCCTCCTCATCCTCATAATCCACAGGGGGAGGGGGTGGAGGAGGAGGAGAGTCATCAAACATCGGCATCTCATCAGGAGGCGGTGGTGGGGGAGGAGTCGGGCTATCAGCAACTGGAAACGTTTGGAGATTATTTTTTTTTCTTAAATTAAAACAGTGTGGAGATGCAAACAAACCTGAGGCAGCACACTGCAAATAAAAGGGGCAGGGGGACAACACACAGCATGCACTAAAATACCATGCACTGATTAGAAACAGAGGCTTTGTATTAACAGCTACAACATACAACTACATTTGTTATTAGTGGTCAAATCTATGTATAAATGCCACTAGAGTCAAAGCACATGCTGCAGGGCGTAAGCTGAACACCAGCAGAAAGGAAAGCTTCCTGCTCCGACGTCCATGCGATGGGGCTAGCTGCAGCAGTTAGCTATGGGAGGACTCCGAGCAGCACCCTGTGAGCCAGCCAACAACAGGCCTCTTGACTGGACCAGCAGCTTCATTATTTTTTTTTAAAAAATCCTTTGTCAATAACAATCACTGTACTTTATTTCTGAACACTGCTTCCTTGGATTCCTGCTCTCTCAGAACTAGCATTACGAGGACAGAAAAGATCTGGTGTGGATCACAAAAAAGGAGAGTAGTGTTTAAGATTTAACCAGGTAAGAAAAAGCCAAATAATCCCTCTGTAGGAGAAAAACTTTGTACAGATCCTTATCTTGCACACTATCTTGTCTGTGTGCACAAATCCAGGATTCAATTAATAAATGGAAAACTACAAGAGGCAACTGCAGCTCTTGGGGGAAACATGCTCAAGGAATTAAGCGTATAATCCAAAATGTCAAATCCCTGCCCTGAGATACTCCAGTCAGCACAATTACAACTTGCTTTGGAAAGGGAAAAAAAAGAGAAAGGTATTATGGTACAAATCACTCTTAAAATCAGTTCATCAAATTAGTTTTCAGTAACATTAACAGTAATAGGCAGCAAATGAGAGAGAGTGAGCACACTCAGATGCAAGACATCAAGTCACTTATTCAGTTCCTTGGAACTGTGGCCCACTACACATGGCCCTAGGTGTAAGCACTATGAAGCCAGAAGTTATTGAAAGGAAGCTACAGTCACTAAACTCTGCTACATAGCAATACAGATTCAACTACAAGAGATAGCCATCAAAAACACAGGCTAAAAAACACTGCTCTAGAAAGGTTCAACCAGAAGGAGCAATCAGGCTGGGCATGTGCTCTAGAACATGTTGCTTCAGCACACCACACCAATTTTGAGGAAAAAGCCAAACTGCAGGGCAAGGAAGGAACAGTAAGTGAAGGTCTAGCTACCACTAGTTACAATGGCAATGGAGACTACATACAGGATTTCTGTTTGCCTTAACGCTCTTTACTTTCACCTGGCCACTACTCCAGCACTGACTAACCTTTTCTTTTCAGACACATGGCCCTGACAAGGGGATTGAGCACAGCTCCCACATCCTAGCTGGGTCAGACTAGCTGCACTGGTACAGAGGAAACCATATCTCCTATTAGGGGGCAGCAGCCAGTGGGAGCTGCCTCAGCCCCAATACCCAGCCTGCTCTCTACCACTTGAAGAGCTACTGCTGTTCTTCACCTGCAAGCCCAGCTCCTCCTCAACTGTAGCAGCTGAGCTCTATACCCCACAGCTCTCTCTATCAGCAAGACTGGCTGCCACTGTGTTAGTGATTCCTATCCCATAAAGAAGCCCATTTATGCCACTTGGAGACAAACTAACAAAGTCTTTTGCTGAGTGAATGCTACATCTTGCCGGTGTTACGGAATAGCTCCCACAGGCAGGCTTCATTAATCTACCACAGACACATGACAATACTCTTTATGAATGGATTGGTTTTGTGCAGAAGTTCTGGCATATCTTTCACAAAATCTATTTCTCCCCTTAACTTTGGTCTGCAGCCAGGGTGAAAAAAAAAAAGGTATTGAAACAACAACCCTTTGAGATCTTGAGAAATCCTTACCTTAAGAAATGCAAAAAGTTGTATTTATTCAACAATTAAATTGCTTATTTGAAAAGAAGAAAAGGGGGAAGGAAATCCGAGTGTGAAAGTGCCAGCACATACCTTGAGATGCAGTGCAGAAACTGCATGCTTTATGAGAAACATTTAAAGCAAACCAACTTCACATATAAATAAGGGGAGAAAACTGAACAGAAAATTAGACAAGTGTCACCCCATGGAAGAATCCCCCCCACCGCCTCTTAGATTTTAACCTAGACTTTTCCTGGTTCTGAACTTAAAACAGGCAGACTCTAAAACAGTGTTACTTTTCCCAGGAGAGGAAAAGAAAAGCATACAGAAAACCACACTAAATGAGAGGGAATCAGTATTTACAAAGCTCCAAATTCAGACACTTTCTCTTGTATGTGTTCATATCCCTGTTCTTGAAATAGAGACCGGCAGACTCCTTTAGAAAGGACTGGGTGTGGCAGCACAACTATCTACATCCAATTAATTGTCCCTGGACACTAGACACACTGGAAAACCTCTCTGAAGGAAATACCCCCAGTTCGGGCACAGGGCGCAGGAAAAAAAGAACAGGCATTGAATAGTTCTTAAGTCCTCTGTTCTTGTCCTCTGAAAGAAGTCCACAGAGCAGAGGATGCTGCTTTCCAAAACCAAAGATCTTTACCATAAGGAAGACAAGCCTACCCATGACTCCCTAACTCCACTCCCCCATAGACTTCTTGCAGAAAACAAGGCAGATCGATATCTAACATATGATGCCAAACCTCAACAACAGCCTCTACAGCCAATTCTGCTGAGCATATGCACAGACTGCCACACGCACCTTTGCCTCCAAAATGAGGTGGTGGCAGCTCAAAGCCATAGTCGTTATGTGACTTTCAAACCCAAGGGACTGTTTAAAGAAAGAAAATTAAAAAAACCCAATTCCTAAGATCAGATTTCAAGCTTCAGCTACTTGTGCTGCAAATCTCATTCACAAGTCAGTCTGCATTCTGTTGTTGGCCACACAGCAAGTCTGTCCCTTTCACCTCCACTCTCCCAAGGGCTGTTCTGTCATCTCCAGGAGGACAGTACTTGGAACAATTCCGAAGCAGATGTCAATTTCCTCAAGTTTATCTGCAAGTGAAGACATTCTGTAACCTTCATCTTCAGCAGGTTTACCTCTACTCTTTGAATTTTGGGAAGTTTTGTCAACACAACTTTGTATCATACTATTAACACAATTCTTACTATTTACCTAGCAAACACCAAAACACTTTTTTTCTGAATGAGAACCAGAGAGAAGTCTCCCATCTTTAGGGGAATGCTCAGAACACAACCACTTCAAAGCATTAAAAGGAAAGCTGAACAGCAGCACGAGTCAGATCTAGAGGCCCATGAATGTATGTGGGAGCCAGATAGCTACTGCACAGCAGCAGCCCCTAAAATTTTAGCAAAATTCGCTATGGCTCCCCAACACTTCAAAAATGTTTTATACTTCATTGCCTACCTACATTGCATTTATTCTGTTGTTTACATAACTGCAACACACTCCTACAGCAAAACTGTCCCCAGATCAGGAACACAATGTGGCACCTGCACTAGTATTTGGGCCAAGAACACTCACCTGAAATGAATCAAGCAGTAATGGCAAAAGTCGCATTACCAGTACAAAACACCTTGCAGCACAGATCACAGCCAGGAAACATCTCTCTCACAAACCTAACAAGCAGAGCTATGCTGCAAGAAGCTCAGTAGGGAAATCTGGCTGGAGAACACAAAGTTATGGAGAATGAAAGACTGCTGAGAGGAGAAATACCTTAAAAGATCCTTTGTAATGGCATTAGATCACAGGACTGCATATTTTCAATTGACTGTACGGCTTCCTGAAAACTACTACAGCATTAAAATCAATGGTTACGCAGTATGTATTTTGACAGTCTACAAAAGCCTTTCTAATAAAAACTAATCAATTATCCCTAGTGAAAAAGCCTCAGGCAGGATGATTCAACATGAAATTAGTAATTTTAATTAAGATACATTTCTGTATTCACACCAAGCAGATGCCACATATTTCACACTGTATTTCTATAATAAATTTGCAGTTCAGGACTTAAATGGGTCAGTAATAATCATGCACATGTTATAAAATATTGAAGAGTGTGCCCTTCAGCTCCAATAGCATATTGACACTAGAATGCAAGATAGTATTAGCTTCTGTAAAAGGAAAAAAAATAGACTCTGACTTGCCAGCCATGCATGCTAGAAGAAAGTAGGCTCTACCCTTTAACAGCTCAGCTTGTCCAGACTTACTGTTTTCCTGCACCCTGGCCACGAAGCCTGTGAGAGGTATCTGTGGAGTCAACTGAGGCATAGGGGGTGGGGGTGGAGCAATAGAAACTGGTAGCAACACACACAACGTATTGGGGAAAGTCAAACAGACAAAGGAAAAAAAAAAAAGGAAACAAACAAAAGCAGCCGTCAGTAACAAGGACCACAAAACAAAGCATGTAAAGAACAACAAGAACACACACACATGAAGAACCTTCTTCAAGCTTGAGTTTCCAACAAGGCTGAATTTGTAGTTAGGCAATCAAGGATCAACAAGCAAACTGTGCCTCTGTGCTCAGCTGAATAAAATGCTGAGTGCTGGCTGTGCCTCTGGAAGTTCACAGGGTGCACGTGTGAGGGGATTGGCTTGGCTTCACTTGGGAAGCACACAAAACTGAGCTTTTTGTCTTGATGCCAAATAAAGCTTACTCATATTTGGCAGTTATCTTTTATAAGCACATTACTAGAAGTAGAGGTGATGTTTCACAGGATTCTGGATGCCTCCTCTAAGAGCAGAGTGCTACATCAAGTGCAGCAAAGCAGCACTGACACAAAGTGAAGACAACTAATTTACAAGGGAAACAATGCTGCAAATTCAATACTTAATATTCATACAAAGAGCACCTCCCATCATTATGTTCTACTGGGGCAGAGGGCACTGGGCTGGCTTACTACGTGTTTGTTTAAAATAGAAAAAGGGACCTTGTTGCTCGTTGGTAGGAAAACCCAGTGGGTTAAGAGCAGAACTAAGCTTTATTTCACATGAAGTCTTCTGTGGTTAAAGGGTACTCAGCAACCTAAGAGGTTGGCAAAGGCTTCAACAGCTACAACCGTCTACATGAGCACACAGAGCTTCTTAGAAGCACCTGCAAGCTTATTGTCTCTGAAGCATGTACCTATTTGGTAAGTAATGAGATAGGAGGCATGGCACCAGTACTCAGAGCTGGGGTGACTGCTGAGATGTTCAACTTTTCCTTCTGCAGGTATGAAAGTAGCACTGTAGCACTAGGGCATGCCATTCAAGGTATCAGCTTCTGGCAGGACATCTCCTCGTAAAGTTGGGGGAAAGAAGTTAGGTAAAAAAAAAAGCGGGGGGAAAAACCCAACAAAACATCAAGTCATTTGTTCATCCCATGCCCCTTCTCAGTAGAATTTCTCTTGCACTGAAGCAGAGAATTTCTTGTAAAGGTATTAATTCAGCAGGGTAATCCAGTTGGAACCAAATTTGAAAGAGGTTCTGTACTTTCAAGTAAGCAACGGTTTTAAATAAAGCATAACTAAGATTAATGTTTGATGAATAAAAATGGACCATTTAGTTAATTACAAAACCAATAATCAAATAAACTGTATGGAAGAACTGATCAATAAAAAAGGGGGAACAAACAGGTTTCTCACAAAATTGAGGTAAACATCTGAGAAAAAACAGAGTATTTGTTAGCATGAAAAGTAAAACCTCAAGTAAACATGGGACCTGGATTTAATCAAGACAGTCAAGACAGTAACATTACAAAATAATAATCAGAAAAAAAATCAACAGTTAAAGAAACAGAACAGTTTAAGATAGAAAAACACACTCATCAAAATACTGTTTAAAAAGTATCGATAATCAGTATTTTGAAAACACCAGAAAGGCTAGATTAAGGAACAGCACCTGTATTTGAGCAAAAAATTGCTTTGGAAAAATATAAATGTTCAGAAACAGTGGTGTGCACAGTATTTACGACAACCGAACTATTTCTAGAAGTAAAATCCTGTTTATTCAACAGAACACAACTGTTCAAACAGGAAGGAGTTTCTGTTGTATGGTGCATTAATCTGGATGAACAAGAGTGGAGAGGAAAATGAAAGGCAGTAAGGGTGACAGAGTGGGAGGAAAATTGAGATTGGGAAAAAAATAAGATAGGAACTATGTCTGCATATAAAAATGCTTTCTGATAAATACAATACTTCTAAACCACTAAGAAAACTCTTTACCTCAGCATCTATCTGAAGTACTTTATGTACACTCTCTCCTTAAGAGTAAGTACGCAGCAGCAAACGGTGGTCCAAAGTGGTCTTCAGCCCAAGCATCAACATTTCATTTTAAAAGAAATATAACTCTGAAGTTTAAAGAGTTGGCACACTGAAGAACACCACCAGAAACTATTACAGAACTACATATAACTCCTCTAACACGTATCTTGTCAAAATTTAAGGCAACAGTAAGGAAGAAGTTTCCTAATAGAAACAGTGTTCTACCAACACTCGGGTAGATCCTTATTTTGCAGATCTTTCTGCAGTGAACCTTGTTTGCCCTATGGGTTGGTAGGCAGGATGCTGATGACTAAAACCTGTTCACGTGCCCATGGTATCCATCCCTTCCCTCATTTGTCTCCATCTATACTGCTACTGTTTTGGAAGCACGAAGGAGGTCACAATGGGAGACGCTGAGCCCTTAACAGTCAAGCTTAAAACCAAGAACAAAGGAGAAACTTGGAATCAGGAAAGGATTTAGGAAAGAAAGAGAAGAACTGCGTAATGGGAAAAGTTTGTTACATGAGTGCTATGCTCTGACAGTACTCTTGCCACTGTCCCACTAGTGAAGGGACTGTTACCCATGTTAGGTCTCCTGCAAAAAAAATCTGGTTTTAGTTTATGTTCTCCAAGTGCACTTGAAATGTAAAGTATTATGTGCCTATAATTAGATAGGTAATCATTTCTTGTCACGAGTAACAGCAAACAAGTCAGAAGGGGAAACAGCATAATTGCATATAGTACAATCACTGTACAACTTCTATATGTTTTTTCTTGTTTGTTTTTCTTTCTCTTTTAGGAAAGAAAGCAGTAATCTGACTGATGCTCTTCATAAATGAATTAAAATGCCATGCATGCTTTTACAATCATTTTGCTCAAAACAGTTTGTGATTTCAGAGCTCAGAAGCTTACTTGAATTTTGAGAATAAAGAGGCCCGCCATTAACATGAGGTTGAGCAGAAAATGGGGCAGTCACAGAAGGATTCCGTCTGTATCCACCAGAAGATGTTGAAGAAGTGGTAGAGTTGTGTCGTGAGATTTGCCTGGTCATTGTGCCATACTGGGAACCAGGAGCTGAACCCGGAGCAGCTGAAAAGCATTAGCCAGAGGAACCAAGGAGAAGACTTAAGCAGAGCATTACTTGGGACAGAATGCAGAAAATAGAAAAAAAGCCCAGAACATGGGAAATACTTGATTACAGGTCTCTAATACTTTAAAGGCGGTAACAGGAACAGAAAACAAACACCCCTGTTATAATCAATAATGAGAAAAACCACACAGGACATAAACCAATGCTCATACAAAGGGCATTCAATAAATACTTCAGAACTACTTCGAGAGACTGTGTTGGACTGGAAAACTCAATCAGCTTCCAACTCCTAAGCATACTTTATTCTACATGCAATACCTTTTGGTAAAATGCAGAGAAAAAAAATCCACTTTCTGCTCAAGGCAAATGTTTTCCACTGTGAAACAAAATTTATCTCCAGCATAATATAAAAAGATGTCTAACGCAACAGTGAAACAAATATCATGAGCTTCTGACACTTGACACATTTACCAATCACATTTGTTATTTATATGTGTATTTATATCTTTTAATATATTCCCTTTATACTGAAGGAATTTGCACTAACAAATCAGAACCACTGATGGTAGCTGAAAGACACGTCACTCATTCCTCAGAATAAACACCCATTCTTACCTTCTGCATGCTTGCTGCGCAAACTCCAAGGTTAATAAAATAATTTAAGTTCTCTTTAGGATTAAACTTCAACAGGCAGAGAAAAGAATCACACCTTGCAAACTAATGAATCTCACACATTGATGTCACATGTATCAATGCAATTTTTAAGTGTAAAAATGGTTTTGCAATAAAAGGATGTGCTTTTATATACATATCTATAGATCTTATATAAATATATTCAAAAAGGCACACAATGCGTGATCAGAAGTTTGCAGTCCCGTAATGGTATCCAAAGTTACTTTCACTTAACGCTTTGGTAAGGGAAAAGAGCAAAGGTTATGTGGGTCAAAGCCTCCAAAGCTGGTTTCATAACACAATTGATGAATCTTGTCTTCAGTTTGTGACTCAAAAGCATGGGGTATTTTTTCCTGCTGCTTTTAAATCCCATCCTAACAGTTGTATGTAATGCTTGAAGCAAGTTTTCTAAAACTGTTCTTTCCTCAAGTCTTCCAGTTTGCCACCTGCCTGCAGAATTACAGAATCTAACCCCAGTCACTGTGACAGACACTTCTCCTTCTCGGTCCCTTATGGGATAGAATATAAACACTGTTCCAGCTGCAGGAGTGATACAGCAGAATACCAATATTCAAGCTAATTTTGAGTTCTTACATATCAGACTAAATCTTAGTTTTATTGAGAATACATTTCAAGCAACTGGTAGCCTTTCCCCCATACCTTGTGCACCTACCTTCAGAGGCTTTAACCACAGGAAATTAGTGGAGATTAGATTTGTTTAAAAACAAACAACAACCAAAAAAATCTCAGAACTGATTTTTATATTAAAATCACGTAGACCCCATTACAGAAGAAAAATCACCTTCGCTAAATCCATTAGGACGGGATAATTATTGATTATGCAGTATATGACTGCAATCACTTCAGCATTGACACAAGTCTCACCTATCATACTGCCCATCGGGAGAGGTGGTGGCAATGGTGGTGCTGGCGGGGCTCCAAGAGGAGAAGGAACTGAAATGTGTGCTAATAAAATAGTTTATATTCCCAATTAGGTCATATATTTAAAAAAAAAAAACAACAAAAAAAACACACGGGCACTTGACAGGCTCCCAAGTAATACAGAAATTCAACTTTGATGAAACAATACAAACTCAGGCCCTGATCCTACACAGGGTTCTGTACCTGCAGATCTTTATTCCCATTGATTTTTATGGGATGCCTGACAATAGTAAGACTTTATGACTATCTGTACCACTCCAGGATCAGAAACACCCGGGAAAGGAAAGTCTAATCGTGCACTGGAAAGTTAAGACTAGTCATCTGAGGAGCAAAGATTTAAGAGGTGCAAGAGCAAAGTTACATTACACCAAAACTGCACTATTTTCTTCTGCAAATTAGCTTTATGGGCCTACAAGACACACAGATAGTAAACAAGTGACTGAGTTGGGTTATTACTAAGATAATCATCCTGTTAGCTTACAATAAAGAATTATGCTATGCATTCTCACCATTCACCACTCTTAAAGACAAGGGAGTGTGCTTTTGATATTGAGATCCCATTTGGTTCTCTTTCAGTGCTATGCTGTCTTACACAAATTACACTGGGTGGATAAACCTGAATTCTACAAGTAGTGGTTTTGTGGGTCATCTTCAGTGTTTTATCTGAAGTAAAGACTTCTATTTAACTAAAAAAAGAATACATACATACCATCACTGCCGGACAGTAAAGTTAGCAGGTTATTTCAGAAGATAACATTTCCCATCAAATATGTACCATCATGGCTGCTGCTACTTCTCAGGGCATCCAGAAATGCCAAATTGTAGACAAACATTTAAAAATATACTTAAACTTTAAAAGGGGTATACCTCTTCTTCTACCCCCTTCCCACCTCAATTACCTTTTTAAAAAAAAAACACAACAAAAAAAAAACACAAAAGAAAACCCAACGACAAAGGGTCTGGTATTGTAAGTGTTTGTTCTGCAATTTCGGAGATTTCCTGACTAGCACTGTGCTTCAGGACACTTTCTACCCCATTGTATTCAGACAAATTCCCTCTGCAAACACAAGCAACTGACATTACAGCCTTGAGTTAACATAGGAAGACTCCCACCTACCTGGTCCAATGGTTGGCGGTGAAGGTGTAGGCACGGCAATGGGAATGCCAATACTGCTGCTTCCACTATTCTCTCGACTGCCACTTCCTCCACTACTACCACTGTAAAAGAAATTCACAAATAATAGCACAGCTTCTCCTCAAAGGCCTATCACAGTCACACTTCTTGTGTGAGCTCTGCTAGTCTAACTCAAATAGAGAATGTTGAAAAGTCCCCTATAAGATGCCTCTGTCTCTACCTACAGCTAATCAGGTCTGGATGCATAACACTCCTAATAAATGCAATTAGCTAAACTGGTAAACGTTACTATGCATAAAACATATAATTAAATGCTTTAAAAAATTAAAAGGTAAGCAACTATACCAGTTCTAGGCAATGGAGTTACAACTGCAGGAATAGTTCAGGGGCCTTTTAATAACTGAAAGTAGTAAGCTGGATATGGAAGAGTTCATGCCTAAACTACTAATGCCTGAACTTAATTAAGAAGAATTAATTAGAATAATAACTTAAGAATTAAATTAATTATTTAAGATTATTTTTGCTGTTAGATAAAGGAACATTTCCTCTACTCAGAGCAAAAGTTTAGAAAAAGAGTGAGGCATGATAAGCCAATGAGGGAGGTATGGATAAGTTTTTGTATTGCTAACACACACACACACACACACAACGTGCATACACCTTTTGTGTATAAGTACTTTGTTTCTAAAGAGAGCCTGAGAGGTAATAGTACAGCCAGGTCACAACATGTCTGAATATCATTACATGATATGCAAATCAGAGGCCAGCATTACAGATTTTTACAGAACATACTTCCAATGAACTACTAGATAATATTTCTACGTGTGCTTTTGGAGGTCAAAATACTTTTCATTTAGGGAGCTGAAGAAGAATCAAGATTCAGGCGGAATCTGTCCTTATTCTTATACAAGAGCACCCCTTAGGCCAAGGTTTGAATTTACATTGATTAAATGAATAATATAAAGGGAACTAAGTAGTCAAGATGTTTTGAAGCCAAAACACCATTTTAACCCATCCATGCTAATTAAAGAGTACTCAGTAATGCTATAGTTTATTTACCATTCCTTGGTGGCTATAAATCAATGCTGTCAGGAGTCTAGCACAAATCACTCAGATCTTAAGAAAATAACATTGTTACAAAAAAAGAAAATCAGTGATTTGAAATGGAAGCCAAGATAATTCCTTCAAAATTAGTGTTCTGTCTGCTGAAGACCTTGATCTGGTCACCATGGTTGCAGCTGAATTTCTACCTGCAGTCTACATAAAAGAAGAGCTTGTGAGACGAAAGCACGGTGTATTCATGGCAGCTAGCTAAGCAGATTAACAAGATCTTTTCTGCAGCCAGGTTTAAGAAGTTATTTCATTCCGACAACATTTCACAATCAACTGTGTCCAAAATACTCTCACAACCTCCATCAGGGACCTACTATGTTTCAGTCCCTACAGGGGGCTTAACAAAGAAAAAAATATTAAAGAAAGAAACTCGCTAAAAAAAAAATACACTTTTACTTCCAACTATATTGAATTCTTTTGTCTGTTTTTCCCCTGCAGTTTGAAGCCTACAATAGAAATCAAACTGAAAATAAAACTGAACTCATTCAAGAGGCTCAAGATCTAGCCTTGCAATTTGAGAGAAAAAAATACATTAAAAAAAACCAAAGTACACTCAGAATACCCTTCTCGTCCAAAACACACACTACTTACTCATCAAAGCCTTTACTCCTGGGGAAACAAGTGGCTAATGCCAATACCTGCTCTGTGAATAGGTTTTGTTTTCTACTTCTGTCGCGCTAGTGCTGATTATAAGCATTAAGTTTTAGCCAAAAGAAAGCAGTCAGCTCTTTCAAACTACCTTCATCACAGTGTTTCTAATCAACAGAAACTTCCTTTTGCAATTAGTGATCTTGAATGCAAAAAAAAAAAAAAAAAAAAAGCCTTAAATTTTAGGCTGAGGTTAATAATGCAGCTTTCAACCCAATAAGACCCATCACTACCCTGCCTAGCAACTGTATAAATTTTGAAGTTTTGCTTATTCCTGGGAAACAAATAACACAGAACAAAATAAATTGATTATACAGCACAAGTCCTGTGGTTACAAGAGTAAGTTGCTTGATTCAATGAGACTTCTATGGAATATGAAAACACTTCTGTATGTTACAGAAGTCAACAATACAGTAAAGTTCTGCTAACACAGAGTGGTAGAATAACTCATCTTTTGCCTTTCAACAAAAAAGCCATAATACACAAAGCTTCAAAGGTTTTCTGTGACTTCAGTAAGCATCAGCATGCCAGGCAGAAAAAAGTTACACTGAGAAAATGCTTTACCTGTGTGTTCTTGGTCTCTGGTTCAAGGAGGCTGTCCTTCCTGGACTGTGCTGACTGCCCAGCCTGGCAGGACTGGTCATGTAATCATTGGGGACTGTTGGCGGCTTGACTGGCTCCAAGGTTTTGTAAGGAGTATTTCGCCTGCTCAAGGGAAAAAAAAAAGATTTGAAGATATTTAAAGATAAAGGACTAGAATATCAAAATGATAAATGAACAAAGTAGTGAAACCATTTGTTTTCTTGTTTTCATGAGAAACCACTGTGCAGTAACCCACGTTACAGTATAGTCAATTCCACCACATGGGGTACACAGGTCACATTCAACTCCCTAAAGTGCTGTTCTTCAGACAGGGTCATGCAAGTCAGCCTACAGCACATGAACTGATGAAAAAGGCCCAAGCTAAAGTTATTTACTATCCAAAGCATATTCTTTGAACTATGTAACATACAATAGCTATCTCTGCATAATATTCCGGGGCTACCTTTCAGTACACTGCACCTGCCAGACTCTTCTACTGCAACAGTTTCTCTCTTTCCCCCTTCCCTTTCCTTCTAAACACTTTCCAGAAGCATTCTTGACTAAAGGTATTCAACTCAAAAACTGGCTGAAAGATTCACAGAACAAGTCACATTTGCAATTGCCAGCACTCTTCCCAGTAGCATTGTTTCACACTAATTGAGCAATCTCAGATCACTCAGGCAGATCTTAAAGTGCTCCATAGATGAGCTTTGTGTTCTCCATTTTGCAGAGCAAGAAGAAGCCCAGAGACTTCCAGTGTCACCTAGCAGACTGCATCAACTCAGAAATATAACAGTTCTATTGAGATCCATTAACCAGACCCATTACTGCCTTAAGAACAGTGCTTTTTTTTTTTTTATTTTGCAATTAACTGAATTGCAGAGCTCTTCAGTTCTCACACCAGTAACTAATAGACTCCTTGCAAGACATGAAATTTGGCAACGCATCAGCTACACAAAATCAAAAATACCAAACTACTGGCATTTAATAATTTGTTCAATTACTGGTTATAACTGAGTTGGTAAGTTATGAAAGTTTAAGAAACTTATTGACTTCCTTTTTACAATATGGAATGTAACATCACTAAATTTTCACTATAACATTTTAATAATAAAACCTCTAAGAGAGAAGTGGAAATAATGCAACAGTTTGCATTCAGTGTGGTGTTTGTAAATTAGTTTGTCAATAAAAAGAACTGCAGATGACTTAAATATGCAGACTGCCACCACCTATAGACCTGCCAGATGAGATCAGCTGTGGGGAAAAATAAAGAAACTTTGTATTCCAGTTTTAAGAGATACAGCCCTAACTAAATAAAGTTTTAAACAGAGAAGACATTAAATGTTCTTCCACCAGATACAACCTTGACAACTAATGTTTTAGAGTAGTCTATCTTGGAATGCACTGGCAATAGGAACTACTGCTCAGTTCTGCAGTACTATTTATTTTGCCTGTACAATTTAAAAATATTGTCAAAAATAAACCCTCATCACATCCTCAGGTTCAGCCATGACTAGGTTTCTTCTTTGTTCTTCGCAGTTTTGTTGAAGAACTTAAACTCCCAAGCACTAGAGAACTCAAAACCAATTTCCTTCCATCATTTAAGTCAGATTCTTCCTTCTGCTCTTCTGCCAGCCTTGCACAGAGGAGAAAAACACTGCTCAGGGCTTCCCACCTCACTGTCTCCCAGTGCCTCAATGTGGTACTGACGCCTGTTGCCAACATGAAACACAAAGCTTTGCTCTGCCTCGGGACCTGCAAGGAACAACTACCACTACTCCACCCAGCTCCAGCAATTTATCTCTCCTCCTGCAGTACTTCCAACACACATATCCAAGGTTTTCCATTCTCTCTCTGGTCTAGTGAAGACATCACTGCTCCCTGCAGTCCCTTTACCTTCTCAGCCTGAGCAATTTCACCATATTCCTTTGGATAGTCCTGCCTTGGAGGGACAAGCGACACAACAGACAGCTCCTACTTAAAGGCCTGTGTTACACACCAAACTTATTCTGATTTTACACACATATCTTGGTTTTCTGGATCAAAAGGGGGAAAAAAGTAGCATCCTTGCGGTTGCTAGATATTTTTCCTGCATACATTAGGGAAACAGTCATGCCTATGATATTTCATGCTTTGGCAGAACACGGCTGCTCCAGACAAGAGCTGTACTTCCTGAACCAGAAGGGCAGATATGAATCGCTGTTAGAAACCCACATTATTCCTCCCCCTCAGCCAACTGCTGCCTCTTGACAAGCTCATCTGGAAATGACATTCAGCTGATTAATCCTTATCAGACATCAGCTAAGGCAACTGAACAGCTCTGATCCATTCAGGGGGAAGCATTAGGGAGAGGTGGCTCACCAGCACATCAACACTGTTGTTTCACTACCAAACATCCAAGAGGACATGAAAGCACATCCAGCTTCCCAGGGCTGATAAACAACTCTTTCTCAGCTGGGATAAGAGAGACAATTAGAATACTGATTGCATGCCCTTGAGCAATGGGAATTTCCACAAAACAAGCTGAGGAAATCTCTAGGGTAATTTCTCTGCAGAATGCACAACAAACTGCAATCGTGAAGCAGCAAAGCATCAAGTCAGGATTAAAAATCACTAAGTCTTCAACAAAAGGAGTTGCTGTTTCTAATTTTCCTTGATCATTGTTCTTGATCCCCATCCTGTTCCATGTCATCAATCCTCAATTTTTCCAGCTCCCCACCACTCCCAGATAACATACCTGAAGCCAACATAACCACGCCAGGCAGCTTTACAGTGCCTCTGTCCCCCAAAGCACAAAGAAAAGACAGAGTGACAAACAGGCAGAAAGTCTAGTTTAGGATGGTTTTTGGAAAATGCTGTTGCACAGTCAGACATGCAAACCCACAAGACACACGCTCTGAGCTTTTCAAGTATTAATGTTTTGGACCCTAGCAATAACTACCCACTGGTACACCAAGATAAGCAGATTTCACTCCCTTCAGCAGTAAAATAGATGTTACGGTAGGGAACTCTGGTCACACTGGGACTATGGAATAGCAAAATCATTCCTATTTAACTATAAAAATAAAAACGCACAAGACTGTGAGAATCAATGTTGCAATGTGCTCATAATGCCATGAATTTTGCTTAGATAATGCAAATATGGCACCAACGTTCTCTTCATACCTGTTATAATATTGATAAATCAGTAGACAAAAACTGTAACAATTCTTTCCCCCATGGAAGTTAAAACCTTATTGATATTCTTTTGTGTCACTAAGGATTTCTCTCCATAAAACAGAATAACAACCTCCTCATTTACCCATATCTATAATAAATCCTTCCCCATGAAAAAATATTATTTCTAAATGTCATAAAGAAAATAAGAGTCAGTACAGTTGAATGGGTTTATACAAAAAAAGTAATTGTGGGGTTTTTTTTTGCTAAAGGCAATCAGAATTGCCACCTATCCACATATTTAAGAAACACCAACACTAGCACAATTAAAACTGTGTATTATGCAGGCAGGACCAAGCAGTCTCATTCTTACCCCAGAGTTCCCCGGCCTGACATGGGAGGACTTGGTGGTTTTTGCGTAGGCGGATTTGTTCTTGACAAGGTGCCAGTTCTTGCAGGCTGGTTGTTTCCATGCTGAAATAAGGCAAAACAGCATTTTATTTTTATAGCAGAGCAGCTCTATTATTGACAGCATTTTTTTTCAAAAGTGTAAGAATATGAAGTGAGAATTCCCAGACAGCTGTCAAACAGCATGTTTTCAGCTACATACAAGACAGACATCAGTAAATAAAAAAAAAAATCTAAATAGAAGCTTAATGTTATTTTTGCTATTAATTTACAACAGACATCAGAAAGGTAAGCGAATGACAGGTTCATGCACAAATTTCTCATATCCTTGTTTCTTTAAAGGGAAGCCACGTTTGTGTTCATCTTCATTCAGGTGTTCATAACTGAAATCAAACTTTAGCACTGACAGTACAATACAGTCAGCATTGGCCCAGAATTTCTCAATTTGCCCCTGCTATTTGACTAGCAGAGTCAGTCAGATTTGTCTGGGAAGTCTCCTGCAAAACATGTAAGTGAAAGGAATCAAGGCATCTACTGAATTCAGAGCAAAGCACTACATGTGTTAGAGATTAATGTATCTATGTATAAATGCAGATGTCAATGTATCACAGATATATTGACACGCATTATATGCTGTAAATAAAAAAAATCAAGTATAGCATGTTTAATCTAAATATCCTATGGAAAGCAGAAGAGAGATAAGAGAGTGCTAGTTTTCAGTTTTAATGGCTCTGCAGCCTCTACTATCAGTCACATGAGGCACTGTGTCAAAGGAGAAATAACACTTCTTACCTTGGCTTTTAGCCACTTAACGTTGGCAAAAAAGGGGGGAAAAAGGCAGAAATTAATGGCAGATCCATCACAACTGACAGGACAGGTTAAGCTACAGATAATTACATTTTTTAAAAAAAATCATTTGTGCCTACTGATAACTAGCTGCATTGCAGTACACTCAAAGAATTTACTGGCTCCCTTAGTCACTGTAAGTTCTGTGTCTGTGTTTCGATAGGAATGGTTGGACTCGATGATCCGGTGGGTCTCTTCCAACCTGGTTGTTCTATGATTCTATGACTACATGACCACAAGAAAAGCACTTGCGTGAAAACTGAGTTTAGCTAAGCTTTGTCAGACTTTTTTGCTAGGCTCCTCCTGGGCAGTAAAGGGTTGAAAAGCCCTTCACTGACCACTTAAGTCCAAACCCAAATCAATGCAATTTCAATGGCAATGAGCACTTAAGAGTATTCACATAAACACAGTTTCAGCTATAAGGCACAGAATGGACTTGCCTGTTGTTTTGACACTTAACCTTCATGTGGTGTGAAGAAATCATAGCTGCTGCATGGAATGGTAAATAAAAAAAAAGAGAGTTCTCAAACAGGATGAGCAGCAGTGCCTTTCCTTTTGGGTTTATTGACTGAAATCTGATTCAAGCCAGCACAGCACTAGCTGCTCACAACTGTGTTGGTAGCACTCTAATGATTGTTATTCTGAAATTTTAGCTCTTATAATCAAGTCATTATATGACTCCACTATATCATTTTACAGCCTTCAAGATTGCTGAGGGGAAAAAAATATGAAAACTTGGCCTCAGAAGTAAAATTAATGTAAAATTTTAAATAAATTCAAGTTGAGTTCTCCGATTTTATTCAGCAGGAGGACTCATGCTTCTGAATGGAGGAAATGTTTAGTTTCGCCAGTTTGGAAAAAAACCCCAAATTAAAAAAAAACCCTATTAAACACAAAACCCAAAAGACAAAATAATCCTAATGCTTTCTTTGAGGTTGTTTGGAAATAAACTGTCACTTCCAGAAGGAGCCCCCGCATACACAGCTTTTCAAACTATGTTTTGCACCTTCTGTCCTCCTCCTCCAAGAAACACAGACCAGTTTAAAGGTATCCACGAACTCAGAAAAAAATAATTAAACATGTTATACAGCAACATGCAAGATTTCTGACAGGGTCTAAAACCCACTGCCCTTAAGTTATTCCTATCACAGGAATATAAATGCAAAACCCACTCCAAAATTCAAATTAAAAAGTTGAGCTGTGATAAGTAAATTTGAAGGTCATTCCATTCACTCCCAGTCTGGGCAGAGGTTCAACAGCAGAGTGGCAGAATTCAGGCATTTAAACCGTTTCTGACCCCATGTTCTCATTTCATGGACAGACACGAAGGCTCAGTTTCCAGGATGCCAGAGCAATCTCCCAAGTATTATATTTTTGAAACAAGCATTTAGCAATTAAATTTGCTTTCCACTCTCACAGGAATGTGTGACCCTTCCCCTTACTTCCCCAGTTGCCAAGAGCAATAGTATAATACAAAGAATTTCTTAGAAGAGAGCAAAATGTGAAAATCCTGGTCTGCTCCTTCCCCAGCAGCCATAGAAACCTTTTAAAGGCTTAAAAGGAAGGTTAGCATGGTTTCTTCCTCAACCTCTACTGCTAAATTTGTCTGCCTCAGAAATATAAAACCAAAAAGAGAGGTCTTTCCTTCCCTTATGCAGTGTCACTCAGAACTCAGTGAGTCTTTCCACCTCCTCTTTCATCACTGCCAGATTCTGCCCCCACTGTAGCGACAATATGGATATCAATATCTAGCAATGACTAAACAATCTTCATTTCATTTCAAACCTTTCTAATGTAAGAACTATTTAACATACTAAACATACCTCTCAAGTCCAATGGCTCTTGACCTTTATTCTTATTGCTATCCCTACATCAGGTGAGCTTTTGCTACCAGACATATACACACACTTCTTTATTGTGCAGAATTAATAAGTGTTGTCACACTGCCTTCTATAAGTACAAAGCCCTGTGTGTTTCCTCTCAAAATAAACAAGAGTTATATGTGCAGAAAAACACAGAAGAAAGGAACACAAAGGGAAAAGGGATTTTTATGGGAAAGGAACCCATAAAAGATTCAAGAGATGGACGTAAGAGAGGAAAACAAATGAATCGAAGTAAGATGAACCATATGGCTATTTAATCATGGTTAATAAGCTAATTAATTAGGGTGAGGTATTTTCCTGTATTTATTAGCTGAGTTTATATGGTCAATCTTGCTGCATTTCTTGGTCTGAAAACCAACTGTAGTGTCTTCTAAGCAATTATAAAAATTGCTTGGAATTGCAAGCAGTTTAGGCAGCAAGGCTAGACTCATTACAATTTTAAGAAAAGTGGGGGGAAAAAGCAGAAAATCAAAAGGAAAAGCAGGTACATGTTTAACGTAGACTCAATCATCTCTCTACAAAACGCCTCGAGGCCAGCCAGCCAGTTGGCAGAACATGACAATCATGAACGGCCTGATCAGTACTGAGAAGGTCAAAGTTGAGAAAGAAGGAAATGCAGGGCAAGAGGTAAAGAAGAAATAGCATGCCTAAGGTTCACTGGGAAGAAACATTTCTGAGGGTGATCTAATAAAGTAAGAGACAGGAGGTGCAAAAGGAAAAGAGCTTAGTCAAATGAAGAGCAACATTGAGCACTGCCACAGAAGCCATGAGAAATACAACTCCCTTTTCCTCCTGCTAGCTGAATTGCTGGATACAAAGGGGACAGTTTTCAGTCAGATATCAGCATCCTGGATGACAAACACATCAGAACAAAACCAGTGTGAAGGTTTGCTGAGGATGCATCAGAAGCACTGTGGCGCTGAGGCAGAGAACTAGACAGATCTGCAGCAGTACTGGTTCATGTTTCTTGAAAGCATCATAGCAGAGAGATGTTTCAAAGAAGGAAGCAGAACAGTTTTGCCTTTCCAGGGAAAACCCACAAAGCATGTGACAGTCCTGGATCAAGTTTTAAAGGCTGTCACAAAATTAATAGAAAGAACCGATGGTCCAAGGTTCAAGAAATGAGCCAACCTCGCTGCACTTCCAAAATATCACAGCTAGGGTAGTGGCACACCCATGGGGTTTCGACAGTGCAGGAGAGCAGATTGGCCAAGGACTGAGAGCCAACAGAGGCCTGAAAAGGAGTAACACAATTAAGGCAATGGACAAACCAGGTATTTGTAACAACCATGCAAGGCATTTACTGAAGCCCAAAGCAAGGCTGCTTCTGTAATTGACACCAGGAATTCAGAGCACTTGGACTGAGAATTCTAGCTGTGGGTTTGGACAGGGTAAGCAATGTTTTGGGACAGTTGAGCATTGACAGTAAGTACCAAGTAAAAAGCTTACTTGCTTAAGGGAACTATTTTGGTAATTCCACTGTGCTCAGTTCTGGTCATCTGAACAGTACATGAGTATCTGTCGACAAAGGCAGTACCTGAGGCCAAGCGGACATGACCAAGAATAGCATGAAAGGGTAAGTTGTGAGGCAATCAGAACTATGCACTGATAGTCAAAGAATGTCCAGACATTTAAGGGACTTTGTTGGCTGGCCCCAGGAGACAGCC
Organism: Coccyzus lansbergi; assembly: GCA_033558105.1. Taxonomy (NCBI): domain Eukaryota; kingdom Metazoa; phylum Chordata; class Aves; order Cuculiformes; family Coccyzidae; genus Coccyzus; species Coccyzus lansbergi. The sequence continues at coordinate 53,081 of JAUMJK010000420.1, read as the reverse complement.
ACCTAAATAACTGTTTTTAATAGTTTCCATGCCAAGTAATAAGTCATGGGGGAACATTAGTCATGATGCAGGGAATCAGAAAGCTAATACTTGAGCTATACACTGTGTTTGGAAAACTAGGGCTAGGAATATGGAATACGACTCAATTTATGTGAGTAAATATCTATAAGCCCAGAAATACAGAAGAAATACAAAAAGCCACTTGCACGCAGGAGCAAAATCCTTATCACACCAACAACCTTCAAGTTCCTCCTACACATTTCAACTACAAACTCTCCCATTTTAGATTGCAGGAACTTCAAATCTCTACCCAGGATGGTTGTACTTCCCCTGCTGTTTGTCACATTCTATTTCTCCAGCTCCTGAATCTAAAGAGACAATTTCAGTCTACATCCTGCCATACCTAGGATCATTGAAAGCTGTCATTAAACCCTTTCAATATAAACACTGATCAATGGAAATGAGTCTTAAAAATCGTGTCAATCTGATCTGCATTAATAGCAAATGCCTGGCAAACTCACAGCTTCAATATTTATGCTCTGTAAAAGCAATAAGCATCCTTAAATCCTTACCTTTGGCCAGTAATCACAGTCATCAACAGCAATAGAAAAAAAAAATCATGACCGCTCTCAATGACTCGTCAGTCAACCTCCCTTTTTACTTAAAAGGTGTTTCCTCTATTAGGCAAGGGAGAATTATCCGAGATATCCTTACAGAAATGCAGCTGGCCTAAGACCTTCTCAAGTGCTATTATGTATCTGCAGCTAGACAATTTAATTGTCCCATAGATGTCTTCATAGATTTTTTGCACAGCATTGGCTCATGTCATCAGTGGAGCAGCTCTGGAGCACCACAAATTAACACAGTGAAAGCAGGGAAAGCAGCTGGTAGGGTACTTGTACATGAAGGTCGGGCACGCCAGAGGAAAGGATACAATAAAGCAGCAAGTCTAAACCATGGTTTCCTTAGGGAAATAAAAACATGGACTCAGGGAGAATGTGTAACCAAAGATGTTTTCCAAAAGGCAGACTGTATGTGGGTGTTAGCACTCAGGGTAACACATTTCTGCCACTAGTTCTATGCAGTTTTAAAGCAATCACTCCTGTGTCTCAATTTCTTCATCAGAATGGGTCAGAAGTGTTTTACTTTTCTCATGTTTTATTTCCATATAGCCTATTGTAAGGCAGAGTAATCTGACAAAATACTGGTTCCACACCAATATTTCTTTCAAAAAAGAAAAAGAATAGGCAAGTGTCTCTTCAGTGAAATTTTATCTTTATCTTTTGACTATATCTTCTCCCAGTATTATTTGCAACCCAGTCTTCAGTTAACAGTAACCAGATGTAGGTAGTCAGTATTGACCTTTAAATGCTTTTACATATTAAACTGCTACTAACATAGAAAAACTTGCTTGTGGATGACAGACAATACTGCTCCCTCTGCACTCAGCAGTCCTGTTCAGAAGGACATCTACATGTAGCCCCTCAGTGCAAGAAGGGCATTGAGAGGCTGAAGAATGTCCAGAGAAGGGCAATGAAGCTGGGGAAAGGTCTGGAACACAAGTGTTAGGAGGAGCAGCTGAGGGAACTGGGGTTGTTCAGTCTGGAGAAAAGGAGGCTGAAGAGACACCTCATCACTCTACAACTGCATCAAAAGAGATTGTATTGAGGTGGGTGTTCATCTCTTCTCTCAAGATAGGACAAGAGGAAATGGCTTCAAGATGTACTAAGGAAGGGTTTAGATTGGATATTAAGCAGAGGCATTTTTACTGAAGAGTGGTGAAGCATTGGAACAGGCTGCCCAGGGAAGCAGTGGAGTCACAATCCCTAGAGGTGTTCAAAGAAATGCAGATGTGGCACTCTGAGACACAGTTTAGTAGGCAGGGTGGTGTTGGGCTGATAGTTCAACTTGATGATCTTGGAGGCCTCTTCCAACCTAAATGATTGCATGATAAAATGATTCCTAACCTACACCACTCCTTGAATCCGGTGTTCAGTTCTGGGCCCCTCACCACAAGAGGGATGTTGAAGCTCTGGAGTGAGTCCAAAGAAGAGCAACAAAGCTGGTGAAGGGGCTGGAGAACAGGCCTTATGGGGAACAGCTGAGAGAGCTGGGGGTGTTCAGCCTGGAGAAGAGGAGGCTGAGAGGAGACCTCGTTGCTCTCTATAACTACCTGAAAGGAGGTTATAGAAAGGAAGTTAATGGCCTCTTCTCCCAAGTGACAGGGAACAGGACAAGAGGAAATGGCCTCAAGCTACACCAGAGGAGATTTAGGCTAGACATTAGGAAAAAAATTTTCACAGGAAAGGTCATTAGGCACTGGAACAGGCTACCCAGGGAGGCGGTTGATTCACCTTCCCTGGAGGGGTTTAAGACATGGGTGGATGAGGCATTGCTTAGTGTTTGATAGGAACAGTTGGACTCGATGATCCAGTGAGTCTCTTCCAACCTGGTTATTCTATGATTCTAGAACTCCTGCCTTTAAATACTTCAAGCTTTTTGAACTTTGAGTTGGTAACTTTGAATCAAGCTACAACTAAATAAGGTAAACACAAAACCAAAAATCCTTTCAAGACTAGAAAATAAAGAGATTTCGTAGTTTTGAGTTTTCTTTGCAAGCAGAAAAGATTGAAGCCTACATCGTATCAGATGACACTACACAAACTTCTGATTTCCAGTAGGAAGTGCCCTATAGTGACAATGCTCACAACAGCATCAGAGTTGGCAAAAAAAAGTTTACTTTTCCCCCCAAAAGAAGCTTCTTTATTCCACAGCAACATTTACTGTTTGGCCATGACCCCAGAGGGATGATGTGACTTCTGTGAAATTGGCAACAGGACATTCTTTGAAGCGTGATTGTCTGGCAGAGACTCACAGAGGGACAAAGGCAGCTGAGGCTCAGGTTCAGGATCCGTGTCTCACTTTGTTTTTATAACCGTGAATTACTTTTAACACATAAAAGGCCTTATGCTAAAAGGAAAGCAGGCACAATTTGGTAGCCTTCCACCCCCAGTATCTCATCTGCATTTCTGTTTTGCACTGACACAGATGTAAACATGAAGCCTGCAGGTGACTTGAGCACACTGGGAAGCATAACAAAAGTGAGAGCAAGGTTTCTTTCGCTAAGCTTAATATATGGTAAGTTTGGGCCCAATCCCTACTTTAAGAGTGTCCTTCCAATTTCTATTTACTTCACAAATATTTTTGAACGCTTAACTCCTGTTTGACATCCTGGGCTAGAAAGGTCCCCTGCAGTTTTTATGCACTGAAACACAAGTGTTTTACAGTGATGACATTCCAATCTTTTTAGTTAAAACAAAGTTGAAAAGTCATCAGTCTTCACATACATCCCAGTTTGGTTTTGAAGAAGAGTCAGTTCCATAAAACAAACTCGATCCAATTACAACATTAGGCGTTTCAATTTAGCATGTATTCAACATTTTATCTGCCTTTACCATAAGGCATCATTTCAATTTCCTACTTAGCTGCCATTTTACAAATTGCTGCAATTCCACCTGCCTCCTATTCAAATAAAACATAATAATAAATTCAAAAGCCAACTCCAGGGCTTCTAAGGCAGCTTCCAAGCTTCCTCCTCCTTCTTCCCCCCTCCTAAACTGAGGATTTTCTGTATGAGTAATTGTATTTGACCTATTTATTTGCTGGCACGCTATTTTTTTTTCCTTTCACAAAAGGGGAAGAGAAGGAAGGAAACGTTAAAGTAGCCTCTGCCTAATAATTCTGAAGCAAGCTCTAACACAGGAAGGTAGCCTCTCACATTGTGACACATACTCTCATTTAGCAAGAATGACTTGAGCTACACTCCCCTGTCCCCAGAGGGTGACAGCTGAGCAACTACTTAACAGACTGGTAAAAATGCTTGCCTGTGTGTTTCTTGGAGCCATCTACACATAACATTTGTGTTGCAAGAGAAAGTCTTCTTGCTCGCAAACCATCTTTAAAAGCCCTCCTGATTTTGACTGACTCTAGCCTTGGCTTCATAGGCACGTGTATAAAAAAAGCAACTTGACTCCTTTTAGAGGCTTCATCTGTATCTGCCCCTGCAAAAGGATGGGGCAAGAGGCAGAGCAGACGGGGCAGTTTGGATCTGCCATGGAGCTTACAGGCCAAAGAAGAAAGTACTTCTGAGATCCCAGGATGCTCTACAAAAGCTTTTCTGTCGAGAAGCTGCTGAAGGAGGAAACAGCACTCCCTTCCAAGGAGGTATCTCCCATAAAGGAGGAAATTCACTACAGAGGGAGGCTGCTTACAATCACCGCCACCCTCAACCTCATTGCCTTCCCCCGCAAAAACTGCTGTATGGTGTGAGACAGAGTAGGACATGTAGAGCCCTTCTCCACACCTCAAACATAGGCAATTGCTATTGTGTCTCCCCTGCATGAGAAGCACCAGAGATCCACACAAAGAAAATGAGCTGTGAGTAAGCAAAGGAAGTATTTCTGCATTTGCTGAGACAGAAGAGGTACAGGGAAAGCCTGTATTTACTGAGGATTGCCCACTTAGCTATTTTTTTTTAATTCTGTAAGACAGTTTTTATTCACACTACTTATATCAAACAATTCAGAACCAACTTTTAAAATTTACTACATATTTTAATGACACGTTACCTAGGAACAGTATTTCATGAAATAAATAAAAGCAGAAATAGGCCGTTCTCCAGCCTCTATCTTTATGTTCCTTGCACTCTTCCTTGCCGTGTCTTTGTCAAATCCTGTGCCAGAACGTAAGAGTCCCATTAAGACCAGTAAATTGTCATCTAAAGATTCAAAAGTGTTCCATAATTTTTATTCAATATTTAAATGTCCATGTAAGTGCTGTACTGTATTCACTGACAGTTGCCACAGCAGAAGACATTCAAGGACCTCCAAGTCAGTCAAACTAACAGCTGCTCTACGCAGAACTCAAACTTCTTTTCCTCTAGAAACAGTTTCCAAGGCCTTATCCAACAAGTTGCTGTCCAGTTCAGGATGGAATTTTTGGTCAAGAAAATAAGACTTAACAAAAGCATCTTCTAAGACCATTCTGGACAAGACAAAGCTCATAATTAAATTTATTGTATAATTCCTCCTAATCTGTATGTACAAGAGGCAACTCAGATTCTCAGTGTCATCCATTATCTATCCTGACTTCCAATAGGATCTGATTCAGTTTAAGTTGTTTTGGCTTGATTTTCTTATTAACAGCACTAGCTACATCTACGTTTGCAGATAAAGCAAGCTACATCCTTCACAGCCATGACCTATGCCACACTCTCAGTATTCAAATAACACAATGGCTAAAAACATGGAATTCCATCATCACTACCCCAACCTACTCTTCTTGATAGTGTGTCCAGAGAGTGCCAGCACTGGTGAAGGTGTCAAATGCACAAAAGCCATCTTAAACTACAGACCTGAAGCCTGGCTGGCAGTTTAGTCCATTTGTGTAACAGGTCTACATAGCAGAAAAATGGTACTATTTTTTAAGTGTTTCATGCATTCTACAGACATAAAACAGACTTAATCAAATCACTGAAAGAAACAGTAGCAAGATATAATTAGTAGCTGACTTGTAATGAGTTGCCAATTTGGTGATCACTGGAAGATATTTTTCCTCTGAACAGATCAAGTTTTTAATATAGAATGAAACCACCAAAAGTAAAAAAAAATCTACTAAAACTAAAAACATTCCATAAAAACTGCTTAGAAATAGGGAAACAGTACATTATTTCCATCCCCTGAACAAACAGGGTCACATTCATAAACCCGAAGACATCGGTGCTCCTAAATGCAGTCATATTCAAAAATGCAACTACTACACCTTAACGCCTTCAGCATTTATAGATCAAGCAACCTGTTTTGAGTCTGCACAACGTAAGTGGTTCAGCAAAGCATCGACTTCAGAGAGGAACAGTAATTATTTTATATTTTTTTTAATGTCTTAAATGCAGAAAACAACATCCTGACACCAAATGTATGGATTCCCACATTCTCTATTCATAGAGCTCTCTACTCAAATAAAGACTGTAAGGAAATACCAGTTTCTCTGATCCCAGTGTTTCTATTTTACACAATTTAGGGCATATCTTTCAGACTTGTATGTAGGATTATGCTTCCCAGACTGGCTTAACTTATTAGGGCATAACAACCTTAAGAGTTCCAGGTTTAGTTCAAATAAAACTAAAATTTAGGTAGCTCAAGTTCACTACTTTAATTCATAGCTTAGAGCTGTCACAGTACATAGCTGCCTTCTAATCTGTGTTGGAATTGGACTTCTCTGGGCACTCAGAGGGTTACTATGAAGCAGGAGGTACCCCAGCATTCTTTTGTGTCAAGTAATTCTAGGCCTGTTCCTCAAGAACTCAGCAATTCAAAGGGCACAAGAACTCAGCAGTCCATGATGGGCTGATATAGCTGCACAACTGACTGACCCAAAGCACATCAAGCTTTAGAGGATACGCGGGTGTTGGATAAAAGCTTCTTAATGTCATTCAAGGGAAGATGGTTGTGAACTAAACATACCTGGAATGCCTTGTCTAGGGGATATAAACTATTTTTTATAAAACGATATCCAGAGAGCAAAGGGTGCTACATTAATCCACTTCAACTATAACCATTTCAAAGGAGGCAGATGTTAATTTATAAAGGATTTTATTTAGAGAAAATGAAAATGGGGCTATCTGAAAGCATCAATGGGAGTGAGACATTAGATGCCACTGAGATTTTAATGCTATCTAGCTAACTCCCTTTCTCCTGACCACCCTCCAAAAAACCCAACAAAAACCCTCCACCCTACCAGCCAGTTTCCCCATAACAGATGACTTAATTTTTCTCAATGATGACAGAAATAAAAGGAGTGGCAAAGACAATTTAATCAGACAAGGAAGGAGTGATAATTTTAAAAGTCAGTCATGACATTTTTAACAAGTCATTAGCCTAAGATCATGAGCCATTGTTTCCAGACATTGTGATTACCACTGACAATGACAAGGTTATGGCAAACATTGCTAAAAAAAACCCTCACTGTAAACCAATCCTTATTTTTAATGAAGTGTTTGTGTGTGTAAGCATACCAAACACATAATACTTCCTACCATAAACAAATTACTCATTTTCATGTCAGTAACATTGTGCCCTGACCCTATCTCCTGCTCTGTGTTACTTGCAGTCCTCAAGAGTTTACATATTCTTACCTTTACGCCATGGCCAACATCATCCAGCACCGTGTAGTCTATAGGTTTTCGAATATACCTTACAGGACGTTCCATGTTCGCTGGCGCTATAATTTTGTGAGTTCTTGATGTGTTCTTATTGGTCGTCAAAATGCCTATCTCTCTGCGAGCGACCTTTTCTTTATGGATGTCCACAGTCTAGATCAGAAACAAGAAAGGAGGGGTTTCTTTAGACATTTGCTGTTTTCTTTACAGAGCTATCTACATGTTTAGGCTTCCCTATTAAACAGAGTCTGAACTGAGTTAATGCTGTTGGAAGGAAGCCAGTTTATTGATGAAGTGAATGTAATCTACATGAACATTGTTTGAAAATTAGACTTTAATAAAATAACCAATACAACTAATAAAATTACAATTACACATTACTTCTTTGACACTCTAAGGTTACTATGCAGATACAGTTCTTGCAGATTAACCCTGAACGTTCTTATGACTAACACTAGTACTACATTACTCCAACTCCACAGCTGGCAAACCAGGACAGACAAGCTACACAGTTTCCCTGCAGCCCCAGAGGGGGACTAAGCTTACAAAGTCTATGGTGTAATTTCTTTCAGCAAAGCCATCAGTGCGTATCAGAGTAAGAGTCTGCACAGAGGACTAATTTCAGCACTATGCTAGTTTCGGTCATACTGTTTATAGTAGCTTCACTAAAAGAATAAAACAGAGCCTTAAAGATGCACGTAAAGGAATAAAAAATGTTTGAGCTCCATAACTGTATTAGGAAATACCTAAAGAGACAAAGAAAAGTCAGTCCAACAGTCTGTAAAGGATCAAAGTAAGCTTCACATCCTTCTACATGCAATATAACCATCACTTAAACTCTAGCTGAGGGAGAACAAATACAAATCAAGCATCAGATGCTATAGGAAGCTCCAGCCTCTAGGAAACCAACTTAAAGATTCAGGGACTGACTTTACCAGTTTAACTACCTAAAAGAACTTCAGGATCTTACTGCAGAAGTGGGTTTCGACAGATACTAAGTGACTTTGAACAAAACCTATCAAGCCACCACTTTTTCTACTAAGAAAAATAATTCCAAGTCAGTCAGCATCAATTCCTCTTGGAGAGACTCACAGAAACAGAGTCAAGGTTCAGAAAGTAAAAAAAAAATCTTTGTCCATCAATACTCGTGTGGGTACATCTCTAGCAATGGCCTAATCTAAAATGTATACTGTGATGTGCAAGGTTTTGTTTAGCGAAGCAATGATGAAGCACAAAATTAGTTTATATTTCACTCTGCTTCTATATAAGGCAAGATGAAAAAAAAAGCAAAGTAAGCATCCAGGAAATGACCACTTCTACGAAAGTTGGCATTCTGTGTTCATAGTTCAGTAAGAAACACCTTCAACCGAACTGGTTTTTTATCATGAACTACTGTACATGCTTACATAATTTTAAACTCCTGAGCAACTACAGAAAGAAATAAAATCCTTCTTAACAGATTTGATACACAGTATTACAATACCAGTGGGAAAACAAACAGAGAAGCACCTAAAAGCAAGTTTGGTTTCACAGTTTAAAGTTAAATAAGATCGTGGAAGGTTCTTTTACTTCACAAGTGTATGGAATATTAACAGAAATAAAGAGTTGTGATTTTCCAGAGTAACGCAAGACATTAAAGGTATATGTCTGCATAAGTTTACTTGGAGTAAGTTAACTAAATATTCCAATAAAATTTAGGAGTAAGCTTTATTGTTCTAAACACACTCTGAAAAATCCCCAAGTCAAGAATAAAAAGAACCTCTCTAAATGAGGCAATGCTAAACATGATGCACTACATCAGTATCGGGTATCAGCCACCGCACCCATATTTGCTCTGGCAGTCAATTTCAGAGTGAGAGCAAAGACTTAGGAACAAGACTACCTGTATTTCTTCAACTCCAGCTATTACTTGTTCTTTCCCTCTTAGAGACTAAAATACACATGTTGGCTCTGTCTTTTAGTTTGCCTTCAGTAAGATCAAGCAATATTATCTGAGTGCTGTTGTATGTGCAATCACGTCAATTTAAGGCACATATTACAATGTTTTAAAAGAGGGTATTTTAAAACACTACGTCCCTTGAAATAAATCCATGCAAACAGAATCTGTTGCTACAATACATGAATTTTTTGTTCAGTGGACAGACAAGAACTATTTCTCCCTGCAATGAACAATGAAAATTCCATAAATTACCAAAGCAGACTACAAGAAATTCCAGGAACAGATGTTGTACCATACATGCTTAAAAAAATGACTTGAGTAATCCTGCAACAAATTCTTGTTAATGGAAAAAAGCCCTTAGAACAGGAAAAGAACATATATTAATCATATCAGACAGTTTCAACAAAATGAAATTTAGAGTAGCAATTTGTAAAGTCTTTCAACAGATTTCAGTAGTGTAAACCAAGCAAGAAGACTGTATCACAGTGCAGGGACAGCAAATTAAGGCACGTATGTACATTGTGAAAGGTACAAACCTATGCAGGAGGCTAACATGCTGTTCAAAGTGAACTAGACTGCAACTCCTAGCACATCTGGCACAACGGAAGAGCCAGGCGGCATTTTGCCTCTATGCAAAGCAGAGGCTACCACGACACGCAGTGCACAGAGCAATAGACTGCCCATCAGCTGCTAGACAGCATCTTGTTTCAAGAATAAATAACTTTTTTTGTATAAAGACTGCATGTTATTAATTGTTATGTGATCGTTATACAATAAAAAGCATATAACAGTTGCTTACCTTTTGTATTTTTATTCACATTTATTTCTTCGTGAAAGCATATTTTTTAGTCATAGGCAACGTTTTCCATTTCCAAAAGAGGAAAACCCCAAAACACAAGCAGTTTTTAGGAGGATAGCATAGCTAACTAGCCAGACAACAATTAATTCCAAGTCACATATACCAGGTAACAGCCAGGCTATACCGTTCCCACAGCTCTGGCCACACATGGCACCTGTAGCTGAGAGTGTCTGCTCTGATACGGTAATTAGACAGTACTTAAGTTCATCATTTTAAGCATAAAACCTACTTTTAAACATTAGAGACGGACAGGAGCAAACTGTGACAAACCAGCCTGGGTTCATAAAGGTTAACAAGTACTAGCAAACAGTCAGACTAGCTTCAACTACACTTGATTTATGCTGAAACATAAATACAGAGTATAATTTAAAATATGGGGAATAGGGATGAAATTCTAACTCCTAGCAACATAATCCAGCAGGAAAAAAGTCCAGCGTTGTACTGATTTGGAGAAGAGGGAGAAGATAGCCCTTCCAAAAGCATGACATATTAACTTTGGGAAGCAAATTTAAACCAAACCATCACACAAACCTCTCTGCCATTATAAGTGGGTGCTAGGGACCATGCCATCTAAACCCTGAAGCAAAGTTAAACTTGGAGGTTGAAGGAACTGTAAATGATTAGCTGCTTCCGCTATCTGTTTGCTTCAAACCATATGAAGAAAACAGATGATCAACAGGATGTAGAGTTAAAATTTAACTGTTCACTTCCTCAGAAGTAGCCTCCAGGTCATGTGCAGCACAGTAATGATACAGTAAATAGTTGTTCTTTTCTTTGTCTGTGCTACAGGTATCGCTCAACTCGTGTGCTACAGCGTGCAATCCCAGGACAAACACTTCACAAGAAATAGAAACTGAAGTACATTTGGCCATACCTAAGTAGTTTAATAAAGCACACATATATAAGGCTATCAAAAAAAAAAAAAAAAAAGAAAATGAAAAACAACTTCAATATTTGACAATCTTTTTAATCCTGAACCACTGCAAGTCAAATTTATGATCCGGGTCCTCAGAGCCACCGCTTCTCTCACTAAATGCATGCATAGCTGGTGAAGAGCAGAGGGGGTGGGAAACAACTCTATCAAATCTAAACAACTCGGGTAACCGGGCACTGCCAACTTCGGGCTGTCCTGAAGGCCAAGACAACTCGCTACACTAACATAGCAAACTTACACCACATAAATACCCTTCAGATTTGTGTTAAATTAACTGATACACCCAAAGCATTGCAAAAGTAAATTCTACTTCAGGTTTCCTACTGTGGTGCTCCCCAGTTCCTAAAGAATGAAGCTGTAACAGCACCCAGGTTCACTTGGCAGTGGAGACAGGTGCTGCACAGCTTCTTTACCAGCAAGCTGGAAAAAGTTGTTAGATTTGGGGAAGAGCAGGGTATTGGTTAGAGGAGAGAAGATCAGCTTCTTGGGCCTCAGCATTGAAAGTGGTGGTTGTCGGGTAAAAACAGCAGACAAACAACCCCCCCCCCCCCCAAAAAGAATGTCTAAGATACAGCACAGGAAGATACAAATAAAACAATTCCCCACCAAATACACCTCCCCTCCACCCCCACAAATCAAATGACCACAGACCTTCCCACATGAATTTGAGGATGAGTGAAAAGTCACTTCAACTGTAGTTGCTGGATTTAAAATTATTACATCCAAAAGGTATTAGACAAAAATATCCTAAAATGACACCACCATTTTTATTGATAGCTTTTTATACCATTTTATGCAATGGTTTTAAGAATTTTTATTGTCACATCACAAACATCCTTCAAACAAATGTCCTGTGTTGCACAGAGCTGCAAGTTCATTTTTCAATGTGTCCATAGGCTCACTCAGATAAGGAGAAACATAGGCTCAAACTCAAGTTGCTACTTTAGAGACAGAAAGGAGTAAAAGAACACTGAACAGCTCACAATTGCCAACACTCTTCTATAATTTTCATTAGTTTCCCTTCTTCAGTTTTCCAGTTTGTGGTTGAACACGGAGTTGGGTTTGTTACTATCACTTTATTTAAAATTAGCTCTGATTAAAGGGCAATTGCTGTTAACATCTCAGAATTACTTTATACAAGCAAAACCACAGACATAAGACATCAGCCACGCATGCAGTATGACCTGTTACCTCTTCCCATCCCTTCCTCCTAACATGCTTGGTGTAATCTCACTTACTGAGTCTCTGTAACCTGTTTTGCACAGAGTTGATGCTGTACTCGCCGAAAGTAACCTGTTCCCCACCATGTGCACAGTTTTGGGTGCCTTAATGTAAGAAAGATATCAAACTACTAGAGTGAGTCCAGATAATGGTGACCAAGGTGCTGAAAGGTCTTGAAGGCAAGATCTACAAGAAGCAGCTGAGATCACTGGCTTGTTCAGCTTGAAGAAAAGAAGGCTAAGCAGTGCCCTCATTACATTCCACAACTGCTTCAACAGGGGCAGCAGAGGAGAGGTACTGATCACCTCTCTGGTGCCAATGACATGAGAAGAAGGAATGAAGCTGCACCAAGGGAAATTCAGATTAGACATTAGGAAAAGGTCACTGAGAGGATGGTTGGCTAGTGGAATGGGTCCCCCAGGGAAGTAGTCAAGGCATCAAGCCTGTCAGAGTTCAAGGAGTGTCTGGATGACACTCTTAAGTCATATAATATAGCCTTAGGTAGTCCTGTAAGGAGCACAGAGTTAGACTTAATAACCCTTATGGGTCTCTTCCAACTCAAGATGATTCTATGCTAAGCCCAGCATTATTGAAATCCAAGTTAAAGGAGAGAACAGTATTTCTTTCAGTATCTAAGACCAGTGAAGTTCCCTTAACCAAAGGGCATTGCTGGCAGTACAAGAGAAAAGAATGGCATAAAAAAGCCCCTAAGATTTCTACTCAAAACCAACTGGTACACCAGATTTGATGTACTAAGGCAGCCTAGCAATCCATCAAACATGGTACCTCCTTTCAGTAGGAACTGTACATGATATCACACAAAATACTGCACAAAGACACAGGTTTCAGACTGAACCTAGTCAATAAGTATGTGGGACAGTGAGCAGTGCTGAAAAAGTTTATAGTTTCCTTCCTCGATCTCTGGGACGACTGTACTACAGTCTCATGCACCCACACCATAAACTGTAGTGTTAGCCAAAGGAAGTGGAACATAAGAAACGAAACACTAAGGTGCTTTCCGCATCTCAAAAAAGAAAAAACCTAAGCCCTCACTCTTTGCAATTTGCTCCTAGATCCAGTTTTAATATCAGTCCTTGCTGTCATTCTCCAAAACTGCAGATATAGTTTACACAATCAACTTCCCTGAAGAGAGAGGGAAAAAAAAATCTAACTTGTTCTGTTTTAGAAGTACAGGTTCATCCCACTGCTACTTCTATAAAGAAAGCATGTTTAATAAAACTTTTTTTTTAAAAAAGAGTTATCGTTAATTGAACAACAGCACTGAATAGATCTCAGACAATGCATATTGTACAGGCTACCTGCAAGGAAGTCAGTTTGACCTACAAAAAGGACAATAAAATCCCCAGCTTTAATGAGCTCAGCCAGACAGCAAGCTTCTTAGGGGAGAGCATCATTTTATGCTGTTATTTTGTAAAGAAAATTCAGAAGAAAATGTAGTATATTCAAAACAGAGAAATGTGAACATATTTACACTGCAAAAGAAATACTCTGAAGAAAAGATAAATTACAGGTCCCAGGCACATAAATCAAAAAAAAAGCATAACTAAGCAGCTTAGTGTTTTTAAGACACCACATACAATCAGATGTCTACGCAATGTTACAATTTATATCTTCCCTTAACTCTTCATGAAGGTGCAAGTAACAAGTATTTAATTTGATTACTATTGCTTATATATTATCTGATGCCAACAAGTTTGTTTAACGCTCAAGAAACTCAAGAATTTGTCTACAGAAATAAAATAACTTATTTTTGTCTCTTGTCCAGGAGAGTCCAAGTGCTAAGGAAGTTTGGCCCTCAACGGCGATGCAGAGAGCAGAGCATCACTGCAACTGGCACTGCTCACCCATTTCTCATTATGCACAGACTCACTTATCCCATGGGGATCTCCTCCAAGGTACGAGGCTCTACTGTCTTTGGGAATCAATTCTGTCAATTCTGTTGAATAGAAACAGTTTGAATACCCTAGGCTGTGTCTACACCAACTCAGTAATGGACCCAAACCCGGCAGTTTGGTGGGCATCTGACTCTTCCCAGTTCTTCAGCACAGATATCTGGCTAAGTTAACCAACATCTGAGAAGCGTACAAAAAAACCTAAAAGAAGCGCTGTCATGTTATCAATGACTGGTGGGGGCAACTGATGCAACTGTTTATCACACTCAGTCATCAGTTGTATGAAATTCAAGTCCCTAGACAGCTTTGAACGAATCTTCCACTGAAGTTACTAATCTTTTCATATTGGTTATCTTATACAGTAAAAAAGCTTTTCACTGATTATCTTACACAGCAAAAAACTGGAACAATTACCATCCTCCCACTCAAAAGATGAATTCAAGACATCTTTAATGGCCCCTTGGACAGTCAACAGAATCAAGTCTGCTAAAGCACTGTTAACTTATCTGTCAATCCATAGAAAAAAAAACAGTGCTAGCAACAGGCAAAAGTTAGTAGAGAAGAGGAGGATAGGGGGCGGGGGGGGGGGGGAAGACATGCTTTTTTTCAGTTCCCCATATTCTTTTAAGAACATAAGGTTTTATTATTTCACAAATACAATACTTCAATCAAATTTTCACTAAGGTCAAAAGTCAGTTGCCTGAACATCAGTGTCTAATATCAACAGAGAATCCTCAGAATACCCTGCTGCACCTTCTGAAGCCGCACCATGAAATATTGTTCTCCTGTCACCTCTGAAGCATTTACACATCTATGCCTCACCTTGTGTGTTTGCTTCTTATGCAGTGCTGGCAATGTGGGAGGCAACTGAAATAGATTTAAGAGTTTTATTTCCAGAGCTGCAAATCCATATATGCTTTCTTGTAGGTTTATAGATAGAAGTTTCTCACACATTCCCTTAAGCATACAGACAAGTTACAATAGTAGGGCAGGCTCTCCAGGAAGCTTCATCTCCTGAAGTTCTGGTAAATCCAGGGTTCTTAAGGTAAAAGGCTAGAGGACACAGATAAGCCATGTCTCATGTAATCTGATATGTCACCCTCCTTTTCCTGCAGAGAGAGTTCACAATCAAGACCTTCTGCAGATTAACACAAGGAACTAAGGCCATACAGCCACTCACAATGTCTATATATAATGTCAGCAATCACCTGAGGGGCAAAGACAACAGAACAAAGGAAAAATAATGAAAGTAGTATTAAGTCCTTTTTCCAGAGGTAACACACATATAAATGCACACTTTTAAAATGTATTTATATACATAAACCATAGATATATTCAATACATACATAAAAACACAATGGTAACAATGCATTTTATGAGTATCATCCAATGCTGGGGCAGTGAAAAGTGGTGGTTGTAGTTTTATTTTGATTATTTATCACTAGACTTCCTCAATTATGTCTGAATGCAGATTATATGTCAGTTTATCCTATGGAGCTAGCCCTTGACTTAAGAATTTAAATATTTTTCTTTATATACACTAGCAGATTCCCTCAGATTCTCCTAGCAACAGCCATAAACATAAAGCAGATCTGATGTCAAAGGTTTGTAGTATTATTCCTGGGATATCAGGACAGTTGGGAGGGTGAGGTGTCAGGTAGAGAAGGATAACAGACATCCCATTTACTCAGGACAGTTTGGTTGTTGTATGGTTTTAGAATTCAGAAGCACAGAATGCAAAACAATAATGCACTTGGTCCACAGCATGTCCTGCTCCATTATGTTTCTCAAGCTATACCACTTTCCATACAAAGCATACTTAACAGAAAATTGACTCCTTTTCCAAAAGAACACATGCTCATAAGTGTTAAAATACTCATATGTCTTAAAAAAAATTAAAAAAAAAAGATTAAAAAAAGAAATCGAGTGGGGGCATTGATAAGCCTCATTAAAATCAAGAAGCTGAAAACAAGAGCTAGAGAAACAGGCTTAAAGCTTACAGGCCAGAGTGGCCTCACCTTTAGCCCTCTTGCTATTATGAAACTGGAAGCCTTTCTTCAAAAAGGAAAATCAGGATTTACTGAGAACTGGACTCAAAGACCCCAATTTCCAAAACACAGTTGGTAAAGCAGCACATGTACTGATACAACAGCATTGAAAAGGAGAGGGAAGCGAGGTCTATTCAGCTAAAGGATTATTTATGTAGATGCTTTTCAGAGTAACCTATTGGCAAATCTAGTCACACATTCTGCTGAAGAAACTTAGCAGAAAGGGGACACACACGAAGGGGAAATGAGGCAAGGACAAGCCAGAGGGACTGAGAGAGGGTGTGTGACATTCTAGGACAAGAATCAGAGCAAGGAAACCAGCCCACTCATCCAAGAGCCAGACTGGAGTTCCTGCCCAATTCTTCTTTCCTGGTGCCAAATGGAGATGGGAGGACTGCAATGGAGGACACGTATTCATCCTTCAGACAGGACAGAAGGAAAAATAATGTGAGAAGCTTCACAGCATGCTCATGCAAGATGCTTAGAAGATAAAATAGGGCAGCTGAAGGCAATCAGCAAGCGTCACCTGTGAAATGCCATCTCGCAGATTTAGGCTCTATAAACGAGGAGCATCTATGGAGAGATACAAGGGCAGCTCATCACATCCTTGCTCCCTGTCCCTCACCTCCCCCAGTCCAAAGGAATATAGCGTTAACACAGAACATAAGGAGGGACAGTCTGGAGGAATATCTTTGGGAACAGGGAGAGGGGTGTGGGTAGGAAGACTGGCAGATGGCAACTGAAGGCAAATGAAGTTTAAGTCCTAAGGAAGAGATTTTTAGCAGCTCTACAGAAGCCCTTGTTATGAAAAGAAAACAGTTAAGACAACAGTCCTCCCTCAGCCAGTTGCATTGATGAAATGCCAGAAGTACTTTGCTGAAAGTTCACAGTAGTATTGGGAAAATGGAACTTCAAACATCTGGAGTATGAAGAACAGACAGTGCTGCAGAAGCAGCTGGCCCCACACGCAGGAGGCAGCTGTCTGCTGGGACATCAGTCGAGTAAAGGAAAGAGGTGAGATTGTTCTGCAGCTAGGAGCAAGAGCCTCGAAAACGGCAGATTGAATCTCTACTCCTGGCTCTCCCAGACTTCCTGTGCTACACCCAGCAAACTGCTGTGCTGCTCAAGCCAGCTTGTCAAAGCTGCCCACCTGCAGTAGCTTTGAGAAGAGACATAGAGCGTAAGCAGACACAGGTACAGGCTGCCTGCTCTGAGCACAGCGAGACATGGCGACAAAGATACTCAAGATTTATCTGTCAGACAGCTTCCACTGATGTTTTTAATCACTAGTGAAAACGCAGAAATGGATCACACTTCCTGTGCTTTGGCAAATCTTACTGCTGATTTTAACTGTTTGAGCAAACCAAAAGTACATGTACTTCAATAAGAAGTACAAAGTGAACACAATTAAAAAAAAAGCAGCAAGCTCTCCAGTGATCTCTGACAGGTGTTCAGGGGGAACACACCACTCATTTCTGCATTCTAGATGACTTTTTTTTGGTCTTGCAAATGCAACTACTACTTCAATTCCCTCCTCAAGAGTCTGAGTGTAACAAACAAGTAGAAAAAAATGCATTGCTAATGTAGATCTCTGTGGGAAGATACAGAGAAGCGGAGATGAGAGATTATTTGCAATTATCTTCTACTTGCCTCCTAAAGTCAGTGGCTTTTCAGCATCTAAAGCTAGGAGCTAGGGAGGAAAAAAGTACCTTCCATGGTTTTATTCCATGCTCTAATCCTAGAGTACATCTTCCACTATTTGCTGGAGATTCCCACCCTTTGTAAGACAGGAAGTACAGACACAGCTCTGCATTAGACCTAAACCACAGCATGTGGCAAATTTTCGATCCCTAACCATCTGCTGGAGCTTCACTTTATAGAAAACATCATTTTTAGGGACAGGTCTCTTACTCAGTCCTCCCTCTGCCCCCTTCTCTTCCACTCACCAAGGCAGGCTCCTGAGAAGGTAACTACCAAGAGTAGACCTCCTCTCCACTAGTGAGCTGTAGATGTTCTACAGTCAACTGAACAGACGTTTCTATGACTAACACCAGTTGCATTGCTATTACAAGTTTCTAGAGGAAAAAACTGTCTAAATGGAACCAAAGACTTATTAATTATATTTGAACACAAGCTGGAAATGCAAAACTGATTTAAAACAGTTTTTAAAATAGAAGACGCTTCAAAAGAGAAACGTTTCAAGTGTACAATCCTGCTGAATGATTTTGGCAGAACAACATTTGGGACGTGCGGTCATAATATGTTACATTTTATTCAGTCTTAAAAAGCATAAAAAGAAGACAAATGCTTTTGATTATGCAAAGTCAAAATCCCAACCGTATGTGCAAGTGTATTTATGTGCAAGTGTATTTCAGTACCTGACATTAGATTTTAGTAATTACAAATTTTTTTTTTTGCTGGGTATTCCTCAAGATATGCATGCATGAGTAGGCTCATTTTTAAAAAAATTATACAAGAATCAAAACATGCTTATTCAATCTCCCACATGAGAGTTTCAGCATTTTAAAGGGTTCCTCTTTTCTTTACTGGAAGCAATGCACTTGTCTAGAATAAAACAAAACATACAAATCTAAATATATTCTTGACTGAAGGAAAGCACAAGGATAGAAAGGGAAAATTAAAAGGCTTCTTCAGTAGTTTAGACTCACTAAAGACCCACCATGGGAATAGAACAAAAATTGTATGTCAAACGAAAAGCATTTTGTGTGCCAAAAAAAGCAACTTTGTAAGAGACGAACATGTGCAATTGCAAAGTGCACTGCAGGTGGCTGAAAAGGAAACCATCTAAAAAAAGCCTATTAAAAAAATAAACTCAACGGAACAAGTTCAAACTTTCTAAAAGTTTGTCTGAGGTAAGGAACCAATAAAGCTGGAGTAATGACAAGCCAGAGCGCTCATGCCAGAACAGAAAAAAATCCCAAAATTAAACCCTCCTCACATTTAGTTGTTTCCTGGTGTTTCAAAAATTGGGGGGCAGAGGAGGACATCACATTGAAAGAAGCAAGCTAACATAGCCTCAGTTTTAATTTTTGCTGTTAAAGGTGATAAGCACTGAAGAGGTCATTGTAAGTTAAATATTTTCCAGCAATAATAATGGTTATGTTACATGGTTGGGATAGCGGATTCATTGGCTATCTCAAAATAATCATTAGACTAAAGAATACCAAAACTCTCACATCAAACCTATTCTGGTACTTACTTGAAAGCTTTCTAAATTAATTTTCAGGCACATACTTTTCTTAAAACAGAACCAACCAAACAAAGAAAAAAAACAAATCACCCAAAGACAATACAAAACACAAGCAAAAGCTACACATACACACACAGAAATCCCTCTCCCAAGCACCTCCCTTCTCCACATGAATTCAGGCCCTATGAGGTACCTGAGACTGATGGTCCTAAAACAGATTGTTTCCCTACGGCACAAAACAGTGAAAATATAGGTGGAAATTATGCTGAATGTTCTTTAGCCACCTACTAACATAGTTTTGATTGCAAATCATCCAAGGCACAATGTTATTTCTATACCCTCTCAATCTTATTTCATTTGATGGCAGTGACACAATCTAGTGGGAAATCTGGTGTTTTTCAGTTGGGTCAGCACTGCACAACAGTAACTTAGGAGTATTAATTAAACAGCTATCAGATGGCTAAAGGCCACATAATCTACACCACAGTTTACCACATGAGAAATTTCTTTTTCTCTTGTTTTGTTTCTTAAGTGTTGAAAGGTTGAAGACTGCATTTTTTTGTCCCTGAAGAGGACTACATAGTGTTAGATTTTTTCAAGATTTTATACAAAAAAACCAAGTCTCTATGGCAAACAACTTTGTTGCAACACTATGAGATGCTACTCCAACAGGTTAACTCTAGCAATGGCCATTTTTTTTTTCCTGTCTCCACTGCCAGTAAGTGTTGAGCAAAATAAGATGGCAGGAACAACCCTTAGCCACTATAAAGTACATTAAAGTTTTAAGTATTTGTTCCACTCTGCAGTTAATTTATGACCCAGGCTACTACCTTCAGCATATTATTGTAGCAAGGAGCTTTCCCAGGTCTATTTCATAACAAAATAACTAGGATCTGACAAGCTCCTCACTTTTGTTTTCAAAGACAAATAGTCTCCCCTTTCTCAAACACCCCACCAGCTGTCCCTTCTGAAGGTACATCAACAGAGGGTAAGTTTTGAAGCATCATTAACTTCACCCAGCTTAAACTTCTTCAAAAATCCCAGTTTTGACAGCATTGTGCATGGAAGCCTATTAAGATAGTCTAGAAAAAAAGGACAGTTAAACTCCTTCACATTTCCTAAGACTGCATTACTATTTTGGACTGAGTCATACAGACTTCTTGTTATCTGGGATATATTAAGTAAAAGCAGAAGACAGAAAACCAAGTCACAGGCACGTATGACATCTACCAGTTTAACTGGGTTGGGAGGAAGGGACAGGGCAGAGATGGAATTGCTAAGGCTGCTCTGTTTCTCCATTGCCATTTTAACTTCCACACACAATTGAAACAGGAAGTTGCACATTGTTCTGTAAATGTATTTCCCTTAGCCTCCTACTCTTGGCCACAAAACTGCAGTATTTCATACTGTTTATGCGCTGGTAACATCCACATGGCCTCAACAGTCCTTGCACCACCTACTCCATACTGAGCCACAGCCTTCCCCCATCAAAATTTTTCCAGATTAGGACTGGGCACTCTGGCAGAGAACCTGCGCCTGAGAAGAACAAATGCTAGCAGTCACCCCTCCCCCAAGACCACTCCTCAAACTTGTACATCCTCACGTTCAGCAGTGAGCTCTCACCTCCATCCTGTACAAGTGCACCTGAATGCAACCGCTGCTCCTTGAATCCTGTGTTTAGTTCTGGACCCCTCACCAAAAGAAGGACGTTGAGGCTCTGGAGCGAGTCCAGAGAAGAGCAACGAAGATGGTGAAGGGGCTGGAGAACAGGTCTTACAAGGAATGGCTGAGAGAGCTGGGGTTGTTTAGCCTAGAGAAGAGGAGGCTGAGGGGAGACCATATTACTCTCTACAACTACCTGAAAGGAGGTTGTGGAGAGGAAGGAGCTGGCCTCTTCTCCCAAGTGACAGGGGACAGGACAAGAGGGAATGGCCTCAAGCTGCGCCAAGAGAGATTCAGACTAGATATCAGAGAGAAATTCTTCACAGAAAGGGTCAGTGGGCACTGGAACAGGCTGCCCAGGGAGGTGGTTAATTCACCTTCCCTGGAGGGGTTTAAGGGATGGGTGGACAAGGTGCTAAGGGGCATGGTTTAGTGTTTGATAGGAACAGTTGGACTCGATGACCTGGTGGGTCTCTTTCAACCTGGTTGTTCTATGATTCTATGACAGTGCTCCACAATAACAAGCACTGCAGGCTCAGGCACAAGTGGCCACTGATCTGCACAGTATTGCACAGCTAAACACATGTTCAAAAAATTACTGACCTGCAAAAAGCCTAACTGCGTGGGAAAGCAACCAGAATCGATGCACTGTGACAACTACCTCAGTCAGGTAAGGAGTATAATATTTCCTGAAGAGATAAAGGGGTACATCAGGACACAATTTAACAGACTGTCAAAAGACAGCTGTGCAAACTTCTGCAGGCTGCCTCCTCCCTGTTGCTTTGGGAAAGCCCAGTTTTCTTAAGTGAGGTCAAAGAACTTTTCGGACTTAAGTTATTACACAGTGTTTACTCCCTGAAGTATATAGCTAATGTAAACGCCAACCATGCATTTGTTTTAAGAATCACCACAATGAAGAAATCTAGGCAACTGGGCAGAAGAGGAAGAGTAAACAGGAAAGGCATCTTTATTCTTCTAAGATCCACAGACTGTTCATAATCTGTTTTTCCAGGATGTTTAAGTCACATTTATTGTTTGTTGAAGTTCTGCTTTCTAAAAATGCATTTGGAAAATTTAACACCACATTTTCTTTATTCTGTTCCTCCTGATTAGATGATGCTCCTAAGCAATATCAAACTACGTGATCTGCCATTATCTAGTCATGACCAGACAGCAGCATTCTCTCAATTGAATTTAATTTAATTAATTAATTTAATTTTTCTCAATTTTTTTTTTAAGGAGTTCCCTTTGCTCCCAGGTCTGGAGGTCTAGAACCAAGCTAACTGGACTGAAGCTTGATATACCCCCTGCCAGCCAAGAAGCACGCTGCACTGCAGGACAAATGCTTAAAGCATCAAAATCCCAAGTGATTTAATTTGAATTTCTTTCAGTGAGAGCTTACAGAAAGCATCCCCCACTTCCTGAAGTTTCATTATTTGTTAATGTGCCACAGCCTGTGCTGAGAAAAAGAAAAACAATTTTAAAGAAAACACCATGAATATCCCTAGAAGTTCTCACAGCCAGATGCCAGAGTAGTAAATGCTATCATTTACATCAGGGATGCTTCAGAACTGTAATGGATAAAGTACAAGAACTGCTGTGGTCAGCTGTCAAGCCACTGTCAAAATAAGGCCCTGACAGGCACATCTACAGGTCACATTGATGAACATCATCCATAAAGCACAGACACAGATATACTTAATTATACATCAGTTTAGGAGGAGATTAAAGCAGCAATAGAGAAGTGGCAAACAGATCATCCTCAGTATGCAGAGGGAAACAAATGAAATAAAAGATGGTCAAGCTCCTAAGCTTACAGGCTTATAACCGTGTCTTAACAAGAGACTTAGGGTGTATGAGGGAAACAAAACGGAAGCACAGTGGCACAGGTAAGATATTAGATAGGTGAGACAGTCTAATATGTTTCAGGTTGTTTGACTGGACGTCTTTTTATCTCAATGACCCATTTTACATGAAGATAGTATATTTCTGGCGCAACTTGGAAGGCTGCACCTTCCAAAAGGAGACTGTACTCAGTTAATTCAGTGTCTCACTCATCACCACACCAGGCAAAGTGTCCTGAGTTGCAGCATTGGAATAATATAACTTTTCCACCATTCATCCAGTCTCAAATGCATTGTTTTATCTACCAAGACACACACGCAGATCAATTTCAAGCTAAGTTTATTTTTTAAAAAACATCCAGGCTTAACTAGTACTTGAATTTCTTCTAATTAAGAGGAATAAACACTTTCCTAGTCCACATGAGCTGGTATATTATTAGCTTACCATACACTACCTATCAGTTATTAGAGAGCAAAAATACGTACACTGCTTAAAAAACTCCAGTAACACCTGTCCCAGCCTAGTTACGGAGACAAGCCTTATTCACAGTAAAACTCAGTCCTTTCCTACATCTGGCCATCACTGCATCTTGCTGAATGCTTAACAACACATGTAAGAAAATCTTATGAGTGGACAAAGGATCAGCTTCCCAAAGATGACATTTATCCCCCTTCCAGTCAGATAAAGATTGATTTGTGGTTTGAAGGCTTATCCTGCAACCTTATACAGCCCAGTTTTGAATGCAGTTCAAAAATATAACTTAAAAAGAAAAAAAACAATCTCATGAAACACCAAGTTCAACAAGAAAGCAGAATTTTCTACCATCAAATCAAACCCTTAAGTCATTGTTCAATATTCCCTTGTTCTTGTGTTTTGAAAAGATGACCCACCTGACCTTTCCTTAAGCACTGTTATGTTTTATTTTTTCTATCATGACCCCTCTTAACACTAAGGTTCCCATCCTACTTGTTCTCACTTTGTACAGAAGCCTGATAGCTTTTAATCACACCCTTGTTACTCCTGCTTTTGCCACATAGAGGCATTTGAGACAGCATAACAAGATCAGGTTGACAAGACATTATTTTTCTCTCGCAAGCAAGGAACACAGAAGCTGGTAGAGAAATTGCAAGCAATGCTTCAATCACCATGTGACAACACACTGAACTGTAGTGATGAATCCACTGTAAATAACCATCCCAGGACAACATAGGCAGGGGAAAAGCAAGTGCTTCTAGGCACGAAGTAGTAAAGCTACAAAACCATTGCACAGTAACATTCAAACAAGGGTATATTCAGGAAAAAAGTCATAGCTATTTAGCAGATTCTCAAAGAGAAGGCACACAAAACATAAGATCTGTGATCCTATAGTCATCTACTACTAATATTTCTGTGCCCATAAGATATAATGAGGCACAATATTAGGCAAAATTATTAAATAGAACTATTGATTGGAACCAGGAATGAACATTCAAAAGGGAAAGCATGACTTCAGTAATTTATTCTTTGTAACTGAGGTAAAGGGATACATACATTTATAGTGGTTACTTCTACATGTACAGCTAGCATTCCAAATTGCAATAGCTGAAAACAAACAAATCATGGTCTCCTCTAGTTGTCACTCAAACTGTGCTAGTCCAAACATATTCTGATTTTTCTCACAAAAGAAAAAAGCCCTACATACAGCACAGCTTTTATACAAACAAATCTACAATTTTATTTCCACTACCACCACAATGCCTGTGCACAATTTTTCAGTGCACGATGGAACTAGCAGCAAGGTCAGTTAAAAATCAACAATATTCTCCAGTCAAATAAGTAGTTCTGGAAAAAAATTATACTTATGGCAACCTTCTTCTATATAGGTGTTTAGCCACAAATTATATCAATTAATACTACTGCACACACACATCTTTCCATTACAGTAAAGGGAAACGTTTCATTTTTGCTCTGGGACTGCCCCTGTGGATGCAGAGGTCATACAGTCCCAGATGATCCTGGTGAAGGGATACATACAAGGGCACAGCAGTCATTTGACAAGCTTCAGTAAGACTAAGAGCTGGACATATTTCCACACTTGATAAACACTTTTTCAAAGTTACAATAGAACAACCGAAGTTGCCCCGGCTTTAGAAGAGTAGCTTCATCCTCATTCGTGTACCTCCCATGAACTAATAGAAGAGTTTGTCAAACAAAGTCAAACCAAAAGCAGTATAAAAAGTGGCAGAACATTACTGCTGCTTTAGACTGGTGAATCATCACTTTGTTTGCCACCTGTGGATCTACATTAACTAAGGGGTTTTTGTACCCCTCAATAAAACCAGCAGAAAGCACTAAGCAATTCCCTTCTGAAGAGCACAAAACGTCCAACTGAAAGCACCCACCAGCATGGGTTCATGCGCCTGAGCACCATATTAAAAGAAGGAGCAGCTTCAGTGATGCAATGCAACCAAGACACATGCGCTCTCCTCCTTTTCCCCAAATACAGTCAGCTCAAAAGTAACACTACTCAGCTACCATAAAAACCAACAACCTGAAATACCTGCAATGGATGGCGCAGATGCAGCGACTGACTTGTGCTTTGATAGGTGGTTACCTGCTGCTGTTTTAGACACAATGTTCTTATAATCACCACGTCATACACTGCATTTCCTTTCTGCTTTGCCCTTATGCCACTGAAACCTTGACAGAGATAAGAAAACCCTAATTCAGTGTAGGAGCATATAAAGACTGCTAATTTATTGAGAGTTGAAAAATTAACTTCAGGTAACAGTATAATCAGATGCATCTGAAGGGGGAAAAAGAGACTCCTCGAGAAGTCCAGTACTTGATTTTACAGCAGGTTAGTGACACATTTCATTTGTTGCATATCTTACAGATGAGTGGTTTTCATTAAAAAAGAAATAATGCACAAATACGCTTGACTCCTTTGTTGCACAAAATTACCCAGAAGTCCTTTCAGAGTAATGTTCATGATCACAAGATTTTTGGCTTTGATTTCAGAAAACAAGAGGCTGCATCAGGCCTCTTAATTTAGTATTTAATGAGGTATCTAGAGCCTTCAGCCAAATGCCCATTCAGCAGAAAGGAGGTTTTAATGGTCTAAAAGACATTGAAAACAATGCTTTCAGACTGCCCTTCTACCAGACTGTGGAATAGGAATCAGCATATGAAGGAATTCACTACAGTCAACTACTAAAGCCAGCAACTTCCACCATTCTGTAAAAATAGGTTCAATTCCTGCATTCACAAATAAAAAATCAGAATCAAGAAAAACAGGAAGAAAAAGTTCCCAGCTCAGTTTCTTCTTCTCCATCAAAGCAGTTGCCCTTCCCCATCCCAGGAAGGCTGACATTTGTGGTTGCTCTCTCACAGGTGTGTACCTAACTAAAGTACCAGAGGGCTTGTTTGTTTGTTTTGATTTTTTTTTGACTGGCCATGTGTTGGCTGGGCTTTTTTAACTGCATCAGCTGAACTGTACAGGAATTACAGACAGATCCTATGTGTATTCTTTAGTGGTCATGAAGGCAATTTCTCAACAGAACAGCTGACAAGGCAACCCTTGAACACGCTCAGCAATTTATAGACATCATATAGAAGGTAAAATGCACAAAGTTAACAAGAGCAACCACAATTCAACTTCTTGCAGCCTTAGCCTCCATCACAGAGAGTACAGGAGGAACAGGATGGGAAGGAAATGACACAGAGACAGTAACTGTCAGCTCTTTATTAGGAGAGGGAACGTCACCCAACACAACGTTAATCTCAACAGAAGATGCAAGTTTCTTTGCCACATTTTGAATATTTGTGTCTGCTAAGAAGCAAAGGCAGCCCAAGAGAACCAGAGAAGACATTACTTTTCTAATATATACATAGATACATACATATAACGGCCTAGTTCGTGCAGTATAGGAACTAGACTCCGTGCGTACTAATGTGCTGAGCTTCAACTTGTGGCTGTTGAATGTTACATGGTTGCTACCAAGAGGAAGACTAACTGCAAAGATGATCTCACTTGCTAAATATTTGTAGGTTGCCACTATGTCACCGTTTTGCTTCCTTTTTGGCAGAGTTAACAAGCAGAGTCTCTCCTTGCAGGATGCTTGCTCCATTCCCCATACCATCTTAGCATCCCTCTCCACTAGACTTTCTCCAGTCTCCCTAATTCAGTCTTCAACAAGGCAGTGTGACCAAAAAAAAAAAAAAAACTTTAACACAGTGCTCCAGTTGAAGGCTCAGCACTGCAGAGCAGCTGATAATCACTGCCCTTCAGCTGCCAGCCACACTCTTCCCAAAGCAGCCCTGCCACACTCTTTCACTTATTCAGATGGACTTGTCTCACGCCCCAGACAGCGCCCACCGCAAGCACACTGGCTTCTTTTCAGCAAAACAGTTACTCATAGTCACATACCAGCACACTGAATTGCACAGGATTATTCCACCTCACACACAGGTTCCCACACTTCATCCAGTTCCCCAAGGGTTTTGCTGGCTCAGTCCTCAAGTTTCTCAAGGTTCCTCTGCACTGAAGCTGAGCTGCTCAGCATATTAATCACTTCTCCTAATTTAGAGTTATCCCTAGATTTGCTGAAGACATGCTTTACATCCTGTATAGTCTTAAAATAATATCATGAATAGTGCAAGTTCCAGTACTGACCCTCTTGTTAGCAGCCACCAATAATCTGTTAGTTCTGGATGATTTTCTTTTCAGTAAATAGTCCTTTTGTCCAGCCCTTCATGTCAAAGAACAAGATCAGAGTGTTAAACATCCTCTTGTTCTTAAAGAGGCAACTCAAGACTCAAAGTACCTGGACAGCTGTCCTGTGGAAGCGCAGTCATCACTAAGAGAATCTGGAGAGGTCTTTTGCTCCCATCCACCAAGCATATTAAAGTACTTTACATAATTGCTTGGTCCTAGACACAAGCAACCACTTTCATCAACCGATGATTTGTCACATTTTCTATGTTCTACTTCTTGGTTTTCCAAGATAAACTTGAACTGTATTGTGATCACATACCACAATCTACAAGTGTAGTATCCCATTAATCCAAAGGAGAGACAGACACACACACACCCCCCCTACCAACAGAAAGCTTTCCCTCAAATGCAAAACATGAAGAGTCCCCACTGCACATCTGCTGCCTTACGACTCTTCAAGCATCAGAAACTTGCTGCTCTTGTGCTCCTCTTCCCTGGCATCAAACAACAGTTATTGTGTTCTCAACTCACTACTACTTAGGAGCTCAACCCTTCAAGCCTCAGAACATCTTCAGCAGAGCCTCTCTGAAACCTAAGCTACATCAGTTCTGACTTCTTGCTCACCCAACGGAAAAGCCCTAAGTATTTGGGGATGAGGTGACACATAGGTGTGATTCAACACAGGCTACAGCTGGAAGTTTCCAAAGTCCTACAAGAACATATAAGGTTTATGTATTGCAGTATTGCCTCCAACTTTAGCTGGACAACAAGACCATAGAAACAGAAGCCATTTGGCTTTCTGCTAGCAGGTAGCATTTGAATTAAACATCAAATGAATTAGATAGCAACAGGCAAGATTCTTCTAAACTAATTCAGAGACTGGAATTATTTTTTTTAAACTCTAAAAGCTTCCAGCTTTTCATGGTGATAAAAGATGCAGGTTTTTTGCTGAGCGTGATGCTCTATTTCACATTAGGGGAGAGCTTCAGATGCAGAAGAATATTTTAACACTGAATCTTTAAGGGATGCAGTGTTTCCTGGCGCAAATCATAATTTCTTATTAAGGACTCTATCATGGTATTAAATACTGTGCCATTTAAAAACTGTTTATGTCCAGAGGGGAAAAAAAAAAAAAACAAAACCAGAGATAGTTGCTACACCCAGTACTGCAGCTGCTCTAACATAAATGTGAATGCTGATCAGTTACATTTTTCAGTTCTGACACAGTAAACAAGGATGTCCCTGTCAACCTCTCTCTCCTCTGACTGATCTGGCTCTGTCCCATCTTTATTCTCTTGAAGTTGGTGGAACTGAAGCAGCAAAAAAATTATCTTAAAGTACATGTGTAAGTCAACTCTTGTTTCCAAGAGGAAAGGAAGAGGGCAGAAGAACCAGGAAACAGCAAATTTAAAGAGCAAAAGAATACAGACTCAAATTTCCCGAGGAACAGTTTTCACTTGTCAAATACTCCAGCTATGAAGAGCTGAATTTTTAACTACTCTGTTAAAAGATGCTCATCTTTAGAATGAGGTGAGGGAAGTGAGAGGGGTTTTTAATTGTATTATTTAAAGAATTAACTCATCAGTTCAGGGACCCATGAAAGAATGACACAAATGAACAACATGAGCTTTAATAGCAAACTAGAATTTCATTAAATACACATAGGAAATAAACATAACGAAGCATAAATTGCATTCAGAGCACAAATATGTAGTGTCTTGCTTAATCCATCATCAGGGTGCAGGGAAAAAAATCCTGAGTTTACTTAGTTGCAGCACACCTTATGAAGCATTATATGCTGAATGATACAGTCTTCATTACTTCCCAAATTCAATGTCCAAGGTCCTTTTCCTGGTGCCTCTAATAGCAGCCTGACCCTCAGCTTCTCCGTTTACTGACCAAGACCATGCATTCACTCATCTTCCCCAAGATCGCTACAAAAGAAAATACTCCCTATTCCTGATACCTTACATTTCATGTGCTACAAAGAAATCAAAACACCTGGTTATTCCTGTTCAATCTTCTTCAAAGAAAATTTCTTCTTGGTCACTGCACCTGAAGGCAACCTATACCAACGCAGAACTGCTGTTCTGCTACTAACTAGCATTTGTAGATGGACAAAAGTCAGCAGTGACTGCCAGGAACTAACATAGAGCTCAAGTCCTTCTTTCATTGCCTTTTTAAACCATTGTCCCATAGGGGAAGTTGAAACAGTACACCATAAGAGTGTAGCATTCAGGCTGGCTCTGCTTTTATGTTCAAGATAAAAATTAGCTCAACTCCTACCTTAAATTTCTCTTCTAAGTATGACCACTCTCAAGGCAAATATAAACAAAGTAAAGCACCAAACAGGAATAAACAGAAATATGCAATGTAACTGTGACTGCAATAGGAAGTCTGCAGTAGGGAGTTTAGAGGTCTATATTCTTTAGAGTACTTAGCAAAGCCTCGATGCTCACATTGGTCCAAAGCATAGAGTTGCTGTCTTTTTAACTCTAAATCTTGCCAAACAGGGTGAGTAGGATCACTTATACTGGAAGGGTTTGCCAGCTTCTCCAGAACAGTGATCAAGTCTGTCACATCACAGAAACCTGGAAAAGTCAAGTCAGCTTGGCAGAGCTCAAAGTATCAAGAGGTTTAGCCCAAATGCTGAGCTGTATGTGCAAAGCTCTGTACATTGGGTGCAGTAAATAATTATGTGCAGGTCACTCCAGATCCACACATTACAGCTGAAAGACAACTATAATTGCAGAATATGTAGATGCAACTAGGTAGACTTCTGTACTGGCTGCCCATGGGAAAACCTTTCCTGGAGCTATCACCTCTGTGTGCTCAGAGCAGTGCTCCCTCACCATGGTGTCATTACTCACGTGAAGTCTCCGTTTTCTCTCAACAAGAAATCAAAGTTGAATTAATTTTTTCCCTATAAAAGCAAGTAAACTTTCCATCTGTAAAATTAAGTTCCAGTAACAGAATATACCACTCCATTGGCTAGCTTTTCATGAGTGCTTTTTCCAGGAGGTACAGAGCTAGGAAAAATAGTGGCTACTAATCAAGATTAGCTATCCAGCTACTTTGCCTAGAGTTATTCTGGAAAACACGCATAGAGAACTGAAACACAGTAGGGGAACAGAAACTGCCTGCAGGTCAGAAGAGCCACAGGATTTTCTTCCATAGAAAGAAGGGTTTTTTAACCAGAAAAAATATCAAATTGTACCTTATCTTGCAGATAAGGTTGCAAAACCTAGACTAGAGTAAATGACTGGCAACGCGTCAGATCTGCGTTTCTAGGCAATACTTGTTTCATGGAGAAGAATTCCATTTTGAGACTATGTTCATCTCCGTGCTTTAGCAGCATGAAAATATTCATGACTGATAAAAGCACAGGGAAAGACACTCTGGAGATCTCAGAGAATTTAGAAACAGTCTATTAAAGCAACCACATAACCGATTTAAGATATGCAGTTGAAGCATTTGAAAGAAACATTTCAAAGCAAACAGCTGAGCTGGTATGCATGCATTATCTGTATCCAGTTTAATTCTACAGAATTAGTCTGCAGAGATTCATTTATAAGCAAGGATTAGTTTCAGGAAAGACTAACCAGAAACTACAAGTGACCTTGCTAAACACTCCTCAAAAGCTCTACAAAGCATCATTTGTTCACAGTCTTTAGCAAACAGTTCGTGTATCAGGTGATTCTGTAGCTTTCAAAGTAGTGCCTTCAACCAAGCAGCAAACAGTACAGAGGTTTAACACCTTTTGTGCTAGTATCAAGCATTTTTGCTTTTTCCGTGGTTAGTCAATATCAGCGGACCAATGAGAATTTAACAATAATCACTTCACACACACTGCAGTTCTGAAACACATAAAAAGCGATATGGGCAGTATGAAAGGACATCCAATGCTTGAGAAAGCCTGTATGTTCAGTCCTTTATCCAGTCATTTCTTCAGAGGTAGTCAGACCTAGCATCAAGATATCTCTGAATACTTGACAGAATAAGAAACTTATCTATAGCAGTTGTATTTCCTCATGCCTTCCTGCTTCAGTGGCAGGTCCTTTTATAAATACATAATAAAGCTTTTAATGCTGTGTAGTTCTTAGCACATATTAACTTGACAAGCCTTTTTGAAAGTGTTATTAGGATGGCCCTTCCAAATACACTGGAATCTTCTCCCTGCTGACATGCTTTCGGTGAACCACTGTGCTGCCATTTTACAGAAATATTTTCAGAAACCACAATTTTTCTAAAGGAACACTAAACAGAGGTTTGCAGGGCCTACAGGCACAGGCCATGAGATGCATTTTGGTTTTTTTTTCCAAGTATTCAGTCTAAGGTACACCACTAACAGTACTGGTTGACCAACAAAGGTTTTTAATTCACTAGCTGCACTGAAGAACACTATAGGTTGAATTCTCAGATTTTTTTTTATGAAACAGGACATAAAGCCCAATAATCCAACTGGACTTCAATAAAAGCATACAATAGAGCAGACACTGAGCCCTCAATGACCAATCAAAGTCTACATAAGGACAGCAATGTAAGCGTGAAATGACTGAGTAGATCCTGTCCCTATCTGCCTTGGCACTAGCATGGCACCCACGTGATTATGCAACAAAAAAACTCACAGGTTAAACAGAACAGATGTATTTTGGCTGAGTTAGCACACAATTGGACCACTGCCAGATCAGGTCCAAGGCAGGCAGCTCCCACAACACCGCCCCCTTGGCAGCAGTCAACTAGGGTAAAGTTTCAGCCAAGGCAACTCAGGGCTGCCATGGACAGGGGTCCATGTCCTCCCTGTACTAACTCTAGCAATACTGTAGCCACAGAGTGAGTTAGGTCAGCTCACTCAAACTGCTTTGGCTTGAGCAGGCAGTGGCAGCAAGTAAGCCCCTCTCCCTCTCCACACAGCTCATAAAATTACAGCCTGCAAAGGATGAAAATGAATGAGAATACTGCATATGTTGCACTATTAAATAAAATGCCATCATTTATATGGTCCTTGTATCTAGATTTCCTTCAGAAATTAAATCCTCCTCTCTACCCATCCCTCCCTCAAAGGCAGTTTCAGAACTTGGAACCTTTATTATTAATGCCTGCTTTAAATCAGAGTCCCAGTGTTTCTCGATAAAGGAACTGTTTTACTTCAGTCACTGCCTCCATTATAAAGTAGCTTTCATAAATACTAAAAGCCTTACAAATTCCTATCATTTACTTGGAGAATTCAAAGTGATCAACATAAACTAGCAAGCTCAATAACACAAAAACCAAGATAACGTCTCCTCCAATGTTGTCAGTCCTCTGTCAAAAAAAAAAAAAAAGAAAAAAAAAGAAAAACGAAAAAAAGGGATTACCTGGGAGATATGGTTGATGGAGGACTCCATCCTCCGTAGCTGTGATGCTTGGATGTCCAGTAGCTGTAATACATTGTTGGCCAGTGCATTGATTTGATAAGCAACACTGGCTAGAGACTGAGTTGTGTAGGCTTTGGTCTCTTCTAACGCTTTCCTTTTATCTGGAGCCTGTAAAGCAAAAGAAAAAGAGGTTTGCTTATGGCCAGGAAAAGGGTGGGAGGTGGGGCAAAAGGACAGGAACAAAAAATAAAACCTATATTTAGAAGAATCTGTCATCATGATCTGACTGTGCAGTCAAAGTACTTGATCTGCATCTACATTTTAAAAAATTGAGGAGCAGATAGAGAATTTGAAAAATATTTAAACTTAACAACTGTGCATGCCAGAAAACAATTCATTCAGTTAGAAAAGCCAACACTATCACAATTTATTGGTGTCAAGTTTCCAATGCCTGCCTAATTCTTCATTTCCACAAAAGTCACCAATTTCCCAGGAACACTGAAATGCAGCATTTGCCATCTCTTATGAGGTCTCAGAGACCAAGCCACTCACAGACAGGAAAGTAATTTCCCCACAGCTGGGTTCCCCTACTGCACGTCACCTAAAGCCAACCCTTCAGCTATGTTGAATGCTACTCCACTGTCCAGGAAAAGGGTGAGCAGACCAGCAGGATGGCATGCACAGAGGGCTCCTGCGTACAGGAGTATTTGTGAAATTATTCTTCCTCACACAATAACTTAATAAATTTCCCTTGACAGCTGAGAAAGTTCATTGTTGACCAAGATAATACACACATACATTTTTGAAGTGTCAGACAACAGCTGCACTTCCCCCAAAGGACAAAAAAAGGAAAGGATTCCTTTCCCACCGAAATCACACCTTGTTGAAGTCCTCACTCTGTCCTGAAGCATCACCACTTCCTCGTCAGAGAGCAGGTTACTGTCCAGTTTTATGACACAGTTTCAACTAAACTGTGTTATGCTGAATATTAACAAGTTACAAAGCCACAGCACTAAATTACTGAGTGTTGTCAAATGAGAAAACAGTCATTGTATAAAATAGTTTCTTGTTTTCTCTAATGATTTGTTATCAAATGCCTTGCCCTCATTTGCCTAAGCACCTACTGTTATTTGTTCAAATGACTGGTTTGCCAGCAGGATTAGATGAACATAGTTGTAATGCAGACTATATTTCATGTCCTCATAGAATTAGATTAGAAATACTTTCAAGCTTTGCAGATAAACTGCAAACTTAAATTGCCTGAATTAACAGGCTAGATTAGAACTAATTTGACCTATAGTCTTTTGCACTTCTTAATTAGGACTGCTGGCATCCACATGGTACAAGCTAAAAGTCTCATAGCAAACAAAACAGCGAGGGGAGAGGGTGTAGCAAAGAGCCATGTGGCAGCAAAAGGAGGGAACCAGGATTTCCAATGTTCTTCGACTGTAACTTCCACCTCTCTCTTGAAGCAAAAACCAAGAGTAGTATAGAAAACAATAGTAGTATAGAAAATAGCACGTTTACATTCCTTCAGATACTTTAGTATGATACATGAGCACCAGTTAACCATTCAAATTTAAAGATAACACAAAACAAGGGGTGTCAGCTGACTTGCTTTCCTTCTAGTTCAGGATTACTTTACAAGCTCATATTAAAAGCTTCAAAGATGCCGATGTCTCCAGTAGACCTTGATAAAAATGCAACTTTCATGGTCCTTTAGTAGCAAACACAGCATTCTTTAAATCAAGAACATTACAGGTTTCAAAGTTTCCCTCTTAAAACAAGCTCGTGTCTGTATGCCCTGTTCACCCTGAACAGTTATGTTAGTATGGCAAAACTGCAGTTTGAAATTGCTTTCAAATTACTAGCCTAAATAATAAAAAGTGAATCCCTCCTATAGTCCAAGGAGACATGTAAAGAGATGGTTAAACTAGCACAACATTCCACACTGTATAGCATGTATTTTCGTCAAATCCAAACTTGTATCATAAAGCTTCCTTCAAAAGTTTGTTATTACTACAGTGAAGTAAAAAACGATTCTGCACTCAAGCAAGCAACTGCCACAGTAAAAAAAAAAAAAGTAAGAGCTTATTTACTGGCCTTCCAGTTCAGTGACATGTCAAGGTCAAGTGATGAGGAATCTGTCCATTCCTCAGCAGCCAATCTTTACAAGTTGCATAGTTCATGAGTTTTTTTTTCCCCTCTCCAAAAGGCCATCCACATCAGCACATCCCCACAACATTGTCTGTGCAGCATTCAAATCATCTGTTCTCCTGGCTACCTCTCAGCTAACTCCCACCATCTTCTAGTTCATAGAGCACACAAGCTTCCTCCAAAAATCATGTCAGCTCAAACTGGAAAGCATCTTCAGAAGGCAAGCTGTTGCAGGCACACCAGTCCAGACCCTCTTTACCCATTCTCCAACCTCCATCTACAGTCCTATTCCATGTGCGTGAAACTCCCCGTAAGACAGCATGCCCTACCAGAAGAGCTGACTTCATTTGACAAAGGTCAGAAAACAACTCACAAGACCACACCAAGACTGGTTGCCCTAGCAGAGGCAAATTAATTTGCTTTCTCAATGCAGCATGTGCTGCTTTGCATTTTTCATCTTTAGTTGTTGGAATATGGGCAAGCACAAGCCCATCGAGGATAAACTACTAACAGAGCACTGCCCTGAAGCAGCCCAATAGTCACTAAGCTAAATAGAGCTGTTAATTATTCAGTGCCCAATACCTGTTCAGATGCTTGGTGTTCTGTTCAAGGGCTTGACCACTCTCAGCAATCCACCTGTTCCAACAGCTTTACATTCAGTTTATGTGCCTTTGCTGTTATTGCTCGTGTACAAGTAATGAATTTAACAGCACAGTATGTTTGTGTCTGCTTCACAAGGAAATACAAGATAATTGTCTAGTTTTACACCGTTGTTTTCTTTTTTTGGAAAAGATTCCCACCCTTCATTAATTGATTAAAGAGAAAACTTAAATTACTACAATCAGTACCAGATACACCCTTTGGTTCATGTTGTCATTTACATATCTTTGATATTTACAGAACACTATAGATACTACACCTGAAGTTTCAAAGCTCTGCTTCCTTCACTAAGATCTTGCCATTTTAGCTCAGAGACCTGGTCCCAACAAACTCAGTAATGAAATTTTACTAAAAACACAACACCAGAAGCAACCAAACAAGGAACATCCAGCCAAAACTTTAGCTCAAGTCAGCACTTCATTTTTCAAGTCAATTGAATTGCACTTACCTCTCATTTTGTTGTACTTTTTTTACTATTCCTGAATTTGTGTGTGGGTGGAAAGCTCAAAGATTTTAATTACCCAACAGTTTGCAAGTTATTAATAACAATATATTGCAGTCACTGAACATGTCATCCATCTCCTTTCCAAGGCCTTCTCTCTCCAGAGGACTGGCCATCAATTCTTCACTGACAGTGAAAACAAGAATACAATAGCCAACACACCTCTTCTTACACACAGTGAGAAGTAGTGTCAAACAGAAGTATCAAAGCTCTCAACCATCTAAATAACTGGTTGTTCCAGAAGGACAAAGGAATTTAAAGATGGGGGAGGCACAGAAGGATGCCTACCCATTCAGAACAGTTCTAAAACCCAAGAACTCTCTCACTACAGTAACCCAAAAATTAAAAGAGGATGATGAAATTCCTACAAGTCTGTTCAGTAAACAATAAGTCTTCCCACCTACTGAGGTAGAAATACTGAAACACAATCAGGCTAGAACCTAGAATTCAAGTCAGTTGAGCTTCCAGCATCCACAACAAAAAGGCCCACTGGTATAAATTAATTCCATGTCTGTTGAGTTTCTCCAAGACAATATGCAGTACTCAGCTGTACCAAATGCAGAGAAACTGGTAGAACTTGAAATCTCTTCTCCCTAGGTAAAGACCTTGTGCAATAAAGCTGGCATTCATTCAATGCACCAGATAAGATGATCACCACCACAGCCAAACCACACTGCAGCTGACAAGTGAGATTTTAGTCTGTTTCTTTTTAGAGGCACTATCTTGAAAAAAATCATGGATTAGTCAGCTATTCCATCGCAAGGGTCAAGATACATACAAGATTATTTTAGCTTAACAAACACACAAAAGAGTAACAAGAACTGCCTATAATTGACAAGCTGTTTCACAGTCCCTTCCCCCAAATCCCGCACTTGCTAGACAATCAGCTAGAAGCAAATCCTTCATTTTCATCAACAATATTCTCCTGACCAGTCATGAATAGCCCCCACAGCAACTTAGCACTTCTATGGGCCAAGACCAATTTAGCCAATCTGCCTGTGTCCTTGCAGATTTTCTTTTACCTGAAAGTTGCCTTTCATTCTGTTGATTAACTGTAAAAAGAAGAGCCTCATTTTTTCACATCACTATCTCTTTTAGGGAAGGTAGAGACAGGTCATCATCAGACCTCAGCCCATTCTGACCTGTGGGTACATGGAAGAGAACAATGTCAATTATCTTCCAGTAACTACTTTACCCTCATATATGTTTTTTACTTAAACTGAAACAAGTTTGCAAGATACACCTTCCATAACAGACAGACTTTAATAGGCCTGTAAAAGAGGACAGAAGTAGCTTACAAAACCACTTTTTAAGAAACAAACAAACAAAACAAAACAGTAAATAACTTTTTAAAAAAAAGAATCAACTTAGGAATTCCATGTTAATCCAGGCTGTGAACACTGTGGCAAGAAACAAATCTATCCCATAGGAGTGTGATTTACAAAGCCATGCTGACTGACAGATGGAGCCTAGGAAGGTAGGTGCCAGCTGCTCTGTTAGCAGCATTTTCTGCCCGATGCAACAAACAGCCTTCATATTGACTCTGGACTAAACCGCCCCCTTTACTAAAAAACAAGATATATTCATATAAATATTGTTGAAAACACAATTTTTAGTTCTCCTGCCAAATCCAATAGTGGAGATGTCATAGTAAACGTATATGTTGGCACAATACCTTGTTAATGTCAGTTGTTGTAGTCTGCTTATAAAACCAAAATAGCATGCCATGCTGAACCAAAATGACAGAAAAAGATATGCCTATATATCATTTTCACACCACCTTTGTACAATGAATTAGTAAGACTTCAAGACTGCTATGCAGCAAGCTTAAGAAATTTGGTCTCTGTCTTATTTTTTTTGGTTTACAAGATTTAGACAACACAGGCTTGAAGACAGAAACAGCAGTTTCCGTTCCTGTAAAGCACTGCACAATATTTGCACCAACAGTTGTTTCAAAAGTACGCTTTTAATTTCCTTGCAGTGCCAATGATTTGTCTTAGAACATCAAACACAAGTTTCTTACATAAAAGTAGAATTTGACCCTCAGACTGTCAGCCAGGACTGCTTCCGTAGCAGTCTTCCTTCTTCAACACCAAGGATGCTACTCAGGGCTTTGGAACATGTGATTATTGCAGCACATAGACAGCAGATAATAGGGAATTAAGGAACTTGCTTTCCATTTGTTTCCTTACACACTGTCTCTCAAATATTGATCTCATATTCTATTTGTAATGGAGCTTGAAATTAAAATGGCTTTCAGTTTACTTGAAGCACCAGCACCCACTCAGAAATTTTAGCTCACCTAGCAAGCACATACTCACTGGCAAGTCACAAACTTGTTTTTCCACTCTTTTTTTGTGGGAATAAGAAGGAGATGCTTCAGTATTTATTAATTACCTTAATATGCTCCTTGTAGCAGCAGCAACGAAGAACCTAACTGGAATGACAGTAACTGGAGAGAAAAATCTGAAATCTGTAGATTTGCATGCCATGCAAGCCTTTCAATCAAGATAGCTCAGAGAAACCTGTTTTGTGGTAAAGCTTTTCAGCTCACTGTGTGAAAGGCCCTTTTCATAATATTGATAACAATGGTTCCTCCTATGGATTTTATTTACTTCCTTCAGTTTACTCTCAAGAACTGGTGCATGCTCACTCAGTCAGCAGTTCATCTCCATTTTGACAAATCAAACCAAGGGAATAAGCCCAGAACACTATAATACATCTACCTCCAAAGACAAGCAACGTGCTAAAATCTGAAGACTTCCTATAGGTGAGCTTCCAAGACTATCTTTCTTTCCAACTCCTCCCTATCTAGTTGTCCCTAACCTCTGGGCAGGCCTGGAATCATACCAGATAGCACCGAGCCAGCCAGGCTAAGACAACAAGATTTAGCATAAAGGATCAAATCACAGTGTCACCTCAGCATGTCCTGGTGTCACAGACTATGTCAACAGTGCTCTGAACCCACACAATAGGGTAACCTTGACTGCTGTTTGCAAAACAGCTACATACCAAATGTCTGCATCTGCAAAAGGGCCAGTCCAAAAGCAAGCAGGCTAAAGCTACACTCTGCTCCGCAACAGGTTTCTCCACATGAAGATGTTGCAAGACAACAAAGCAGGGAAGGAAGTGCAGAAGGAGTACATGGAAAGTCATTAGCAGACCTGTCCAGCTCCAAAAGCAAAGCCAAGAGTTACACAGGCCTCCTGAGATCCAGCAAATGTCTGGACTGCACGCGTCCCTAATTCAGGAAGAGTTCTCATATTTAAGAAAGTCACTTTCGACACACTGTTACTGCCCAGATTTTACAGTTCAGGCAGTTCCCAAACACCACAGTGCTTCTTAAAACAAAGAAGAAAACTATGACCACCACAGGGTCAAATTCTCTTCTCATGCTTTGTAACACTACACTGCTGACTATTTAGTGTCTTGAAGATCAATACAGGGCTAGTGTATATCTCAACACTGTCACAACATGCTTAGACCAGAAACCAGTGGATCCCCACAGTCCGCAGTAGCTTGCTTCCCAGCACGAAGTATACTCTCACACAGCACATAGGCTGTGGTAATATGGAAATAAAGTAACCAACTGCAACACAAGGACTGATTGTTTTTACAAGAACTTGTTTGTAAGTGAAGAAAGTCAACCTAGTTTCTGTTTCTAACTGATCACATAAACAGCTGCTAATATTGCTTAGACTTATGTACTCCTAGACCTGACTGTACAATTTTTATCTGATATTGGTTTTAAGAACAGTATGTTTAAGGCTTTTTTTTAAGAATTACTTTTTATTATGTTAAAGTTTGAGCCTATGGTTAGCAACAGCATTTCAAATCCTTACCTATATAAGCTCATTTGAATACTGGGTTATTGCAATTTAAGCAAGTAGGAATCTAGCTCCTCAAACACAGAAAACAGAACAAAACAGATGGCTCAGGAGAATGGAGAAGGAGAGGGAGGAGGAATGGTAGGTCAATAATACAGCAGTTTATTTCCCATTAAAAAAAAAGGAACAGGGCAGCAGCTAAAAAAAAAGTAAATAAGTATGGTAATTTCCACATCCAGCAACAGATTAAACTTCACTTACAGAATGCAACAGAATACATAAAGCAAGTTCTTCAAGAGGAAGTAGTGTCAGATTAAGAAGTGAGGGACTTGTTTTGTTTTAGTCTTTTAAACCAAGCCTTGGTGAGACAGTTGCTGCAGTGTTAAGTCAACACAGCAGTAGCTAAAACGTGTAACTTTTTCTACAAATACAGCTACAGTGCCTCTGGTACATACAATTACAGCAAACTTTTCTAATCCATGCTGAAGTTCCACTGGTGTTTTGATGCTGCTCCTTCACATAGTTTTAAAGACTACTTCCTCTTCACATACAAGGGGAGGGCAGCTTTAGGCAGATGCAGGAGGTGGAGTCACAGATGACAACAGGGCTTGCACTTCCACACAACCAGATGCGAGAGAACAGTCACATCCACATCATTCCCCGTCCCCCTGTGGCAATAACACAATCCCTGAACTACTCTATTTCCACACTTGTAGTAGAGTCACCAGGCCACCTTGCTATCATCTTGTCTGTAATCAGCTTAACAGATGAGTGGCCTAATTACAGCCACGGAGGAGCTGTGTTCAAAGAACCAGTCCTTTCACAAGAGGAACACATCAGCTGCAGCTGTGTATCCAGACACACCTACACTGGCATCTATCTGCACATCTCTGCGTCCCACAGGAGGCTGAACATCTGCCCCCATCTAGCTAAAACACACGGAGTCCAAGTGTAACTGTGGAGCAGCATGTAGGACAGCGTACCTGGCATATCCAACTGCTTTGAAGCTTGGGATGGCCTCTCTGCACTGCTAGAGAGGTAGAACTAGTCAAAGCAAATTATATGCCAGTTAAGTCTGCTGGCAATGCTTAGTTACCCAAGATAAGATTCCTACTATGATGCTAGCAGATGCAAGCAAACTCAGAACCAGAATAACTACATTTCATAAATTCTGTTCAAAAATCTAATTTAAAACAGCAAGAAGTGGCTGCATTGGTAGCAAAAAGTTATGCCCTAAAAACATGCTCTCAATTTTACCAAAGAACATACAGTATTTACATGTAAATAAAATCCTTCAAGAACAGGGGTGTGGAAAAAAAGAAAGATTTCTTTATACAAAACTAGATTAAACACTGAAGATCTATCTAAAGCAAAACTAGAGACTGGTCATTTAACATCTCTCCTCCTAACCAATTCTTACAAGAGGAACTGCTCTTCAGGTTCCCTCCTTGACATGTTTTTAAAGGACAGTGGAAAGGAAAAAAAAAAAAAAACCCAACCTTTTCTGTTTGATAACTACAGAAATTCATTTTCCTAGTCACAAAAAGAGACTTTTCTTATTATCGTGAAGAGCCACACTTTTGCACCCATTATACTTAATGATGATGCATTTTTCTTAGCTTTCGCAGTGGTCAGTGTGGATTTAGCAATTTTCTGAGAAGGCAAGAATCTTAAATGAATATCTTTTGCTCATTATTTATGCTTTCTATTTGCATAACTCCTTCAAAACTACTCCATTAAACACTTCTTCCCTTCCAAGGCCAATTTTAAAAAGCTTCTTGCTTTATGAGACTGACAAGTATGACTCACAGTATTCCCCACATTCATTCCCCCAGGCCTCGTGGGATACTGTACAGCCAGTAAGTACCTGTTTCGGTTCATACTCCCCCGCTTCCAGTGCTGCTGCAGTAACCCCTTACAGCAATCTGGGAAAAACCTAAAGCTGCCTCTCTAGCTGTCTGCTGTAGGTAGGAAGCAAATAGCAACAGTATTTGCTTTTAATGTAGTCCTTCTACCACATCACAGTTAGCAAGAAAGAATGGCTGAAGAGAGGCACACTGGGAAGGAAGGTTACGCACTCTCCTCCATCCCTCTTGTGCTTTTATTCCTGCCAGAAACTTGGAGGTGTTCAAGACTCTCAGGCTGCTTTTCGATCATCCTTCAAACCATTCCCATTTCCTTCCAGCTAGGCTAGAAGTTATTCAAAACAGATTATTTTTTATCAACTCTTAAGGCCCAAGGAATGCAGTCAAATCCCCACACATCCCACATTCAGAACGAAACCCAGCACCTTCTCTGCCCTCAGAAGGAACAGCAGCCCAATGGTGCTATATCCCTACATATCTGGCTTCCATCCTCAGTAAATGAGCCCTTCTCCCAATTGCAACAAACATCTTCCTCAGTCTCTGAACCGTCAATATTCACTGCAGAGGAGACTCACTGACAGGAGCAAATTTTGCAGTTCTTCATGAACAGTGTTTTTCCAAAGAGAAAGTGTGTGCTAGAAAGCTTTCCATTGACCGCTATCCTTGTCCATTGGTTTAAAGTTCAGACCTCTAAAGAAAAGTGAAATACACATCTATAAATGACACAGTCACTACTCCAGTGATACAAAGTTTATTACAAAGTAAGCAGCATTGCATGAGCTCAAGCTTCAATTACACCTACAGCAACAATTTTCTCTAAGGTCCAAAGCTAAGGACATATTAGAAATCAGAAACAAACTCTGCTGTCAATTTAAGATAACACGCACTTGCAGTGCTCCCAGACAAGTCTTGGGACTAATGCGGCAACCAGATCATTCCAATGCTGAGAGAACATATAATATGCTGCAGCAGGAAACACCCACAGTATCTGAGAAGAGCCTTTGTAGAGCTAAGCACTTCCAAACCACACACACATTTTATCCAACAAAGCTAAAGCCAGGAGTTTGCATCACAGAAACCATAGTTTCTCCCAGAGATTTAAAAATCTGGCTGAACAATCTCCAGCTGGGTCTCCAAGGACCTTGCCAACGTAAGTGCTTTGATCCACAGTATCTCTACTTGCTTGTCTGATACTCTCCAGACTTTCACTGAAGTATCATCCAATCCATCCACCAGACTGGGAACCCTGGAGTCTATAACCATATCTTATTAAAACCCTTTATAAAAGGCCCAGCTCTGCTTTGTGGATTCATACCTACAAACTTATGTTAACAGAACATCACTCCTCCAACACATTCACCTTCTCCTTGTTTTTAAGAGATCCAAAGGCCTCCAAGGAGAGAAGTTATATTAAGCTCTTTACACTGCTTGGACTCAGAGTAATGACAGGAACAGCTTCCTGAACGAGGAAAGGCCTGGTCAAGCATATCAGAGAGGCCTCCTAAGAGTATTACTAGTAGACAGAACCACATCAGTCCCATTGCACATCACATCTCCCCAGATGCCTTGTTTCCTCTATATCCTGCTTATTGTGGCTTCCCTGCATGGTTACAGACCACTTCACAGCCAATGCCTTACTCTCAACTACGTGCCATTAAGGGCATTCTAACGAAGAAGTGTACATAAACATCTCCGGTAACTGCAGGTTTCAAATTATTCAAACCCATGCTAGCAGAAGTTGTTTGTCTGAAAAGCATCATGAAAAACAGCTGTATAATTTAAGCTGCAAGGCAGTAAACCATGCAGTTAAATTATAGAAAGAGATTAATTAAAAGAAACAGGCAAGGGAGAAGAGCTTTTCAGATGAGAACCAAAATGAGACTGAAAGTCAACAAGGTGGAGAGCAAGCATATGAGCCTGTTTCAGAGGCAGCAGCTGCAATGAGAGCACTCTTGCATCAATGGCAGCAAAAGGCAAAGACCACAGCACTTGGCAGCAGGAGAAAAGAGAGACAATAGGTCTAGGAAATGGGCTGCAGAAAGCAGACATGAGACTTCAATAATGAGAGAAAAATCAGCAAATTTACATTAAGATCACAGGCTAGGAGAAGCACCTGGAAAGGGAGAAATGTGCCTAGTAACATTTAGTGACATGACAGTGACTAACATTATTAGGTATATGAATGTGAAACAACAAGCCATGTCATGGCATTTTACAGTTACTTAGATGTTACTGTAGCAGTGCAAAGCAGCTACCCAGACACCTTGTCCTCTTGTCTATTGGTCTTATGCAGCCATTTTCTTATCCTACGCTCCAGGAAACACAGAATTATTGCATGGAGACCAGAGTTCCAGTATCAACTTGTAGCACACCTGCTACAATGAAATCAAATAAGAAGCCCAACTGACAATGATTGTTGCAGGACAAATACTGGTTGGTAGATCTGCTGACCCCCAAAGTAAAACAAGGAGATCAGAGGATTATGGTGAAGATATGCACTCGATGAAAGATTAGCTGGGGGGAAAAAAAACCCACAAAAAAAAAAAGACACACAGCAAAAAGCCCCACACTTGTCTGATAAAGTATAACTTACAAAAAAAAAACCATTATCTTGTGAAACACTGGTGTGAAAGTAGCCAGAAGTGTCTACACTTCGATTTTTTGTCAAGGATATCAAAGAATTGTTATGCTTCTAGTAGTAAACAAGCAATTTTCTCCTTGGAACTATTTATATTTTTAAGACCACCCAGTAAGAACGTTATGTTCAACGCTAAGGATGCCAAACTAGCATTTGTTTTAGGAAGCCTTCACTGGTCAATTTCTGAGAGGCCTCAATGAATTCTTAACCAAGGCAGAAACAGTACCATGTTTTAGTCCTATTTGTTTTTGAGATTACAATAAAATTAGGAAAGTTATGTAGTTTCTTCTGCATGAGTTCTTTTAACTGTTCATCACTACAGCATCAG
This sequence comes from Coccyzus lansbergi, assembly GCA_033558105.1. NCBI lineage: Eukaryota > Metazoa > Chordata > Aves > Cuculiformes > Coccyzidae > Coccyzus > Coccyzus lansbergi. Next base: position 8,203 of record JAUMJK010000420.1, on the reverse strand, counting down.
AACCTACTCACACAGAGCAGTGCACTCACTCTTTAACTTCTGCTATAGAACAAGTACATAGAGTTGATTATTCTGGGCTCTTTGAAGAGGAAGGGAAGACACTGTGACAAATATATATTAACATAAGAAACAAAAAATATTAGAAAGCAGGCCCTTGATGCAGAAGGGACAACCTTCAAAGGAGGACCATGAAGATGGTCAGAGGGCTGGATCATCTCCATTTCCAGTACTTAAAAAGGGGCCTGCTGGAAAGACAGGAGGAGCTGCTTAACAGAGACTGCAGGGACAGGATGACAGGAACATTTTTAAGCTGAAAAGGAGGAGATATAGATTAGATATCAGAAAGAATTTTTTTCCTGTGAGGGTGGTGAGGCACTAGATCAGGTTGCCCAGAAAAGCTGTGGATGCCCCATCCCTGGAGATGTTCAAGATGAGACAGGAAGAGGCTTTGAGAAATCTGATCCAGTGGAAGGTGTCTCTGCCTGTGAACTGGATGATCTTCTAGATTTCTTCCAACACAAACCATTCCATAATCCTAGTGTTCCAGCACAGCAGATTAGCAGAGGTCCAAGTAAAGAGAAGTTTGAATTTTCAGAGCTCCTTTTCAGCTTGACAAACCCAGCATTTACTAAAGATATTTGAACAGAAATCTCAGACATTATTAAAAATAAAATCACCTTGTAAGCAGTCAGTCTTTTCAGGGTAGATCTGATCTGTTCTGTCAGTTCAGCCAGAAGCCTGGCTACCAATTTCTTCTCACGTTAATATAGATTGTTGAATTTTAGAAGTTGTATCTGAAAACAGCACACCAATGTTTCACTCCAAGCTGAAATTCTCCAGCACTGTTAACCCCTCCCTTCCTTTTCTGCTAAAATATCAACATCGTAGTAACAAATCTACACTCTGCTAACTGTGCATGGCTCCTGCTAACACCATTAAAGCCTTGTGTAAGTAATGACTAACACTGCACAGTCTCAAGCAAAGGTGGCATCTACACTCTTATTAATTAACCCAAGGGAAAAAAACACATTCCTTCTGACATCAAGAGGAGTTTAAAGTTCTGCTTTCATTTGCTGTACAATACTTGGATTCCTCAAAAAAACCAACCTATAAGAATCACTTTATCTTTAATATCACTACCTGGCCACAAGTCAACAGAACACTGGACTGCGCCCCTCCAGCACAGTCAGAAGAGCATGCTGACAGGCCAGAGGTGAAGCAGGAAAAACACCTGTAGATACCATCTTCCTCACAGAGCTCAGTTCAGAAGCGTATCACAACCTATTCTCCACAGTACCCTGGTTTTGACCCCCAAGGGCTCCGTCTAAGTTTTTATCTGCAAAGAGTTATGTCTACAACCCACAGTAGACATCAAATCTCTGCCTGCAGCAGCTGCTTCACCAGCAAGGTCAGGAAAAGGGAGGAACCAAACCGAGGTACCATATCTACTGTATCTACTATTACAAATTCCGCAACCACTTCCCTTTACTTAGGGGCGGAGGGAAGGGAAGATCACTGTGACCAAACCCACCCACTGCTGTCACCAGTGCTCAGGTTCCAGGGAAAAGAGAGGGAGCAGTGTGTCAGGAGAGGCAGTGGAAAGAATACCACCAGAGGAACACCACTCTGGGTAACACAAATAGGAAAGAGAGAAAGAACACTCACGTAATCACAAACAAGCCTGGACACCAAATAACTGAGGGCTCACAAGTCATTCCCTAGCAGGTAACAAAAAATTCACACCCCAAAAATTCTACCCCAAGTTACTAATCAAGGACTGAATGCAGACACAGAGAGAGCAAGATACCTTGCTACACTAGAACTAGTGTCTTGCTACACTAGAACTGACACTTCGTCCACACAGCTGCCACCCCACTGTTCTGCAAATGAGACTTCTGTCAAATACAGACTGCTTTCACAAGCAAGTAAGAGACTGATATTTTCTAGTGCCTCTGCCAAGACAGAGACCCCCATCAACACACAGACAGTACTGTGAGCATCACGTAATGCCAGTCTGCAAAGCCAAAATGTGGAACCTCACGGGTCTGATGGGAGGAGACACATAAGCTCTTAAAAGGTAATCACTGCTAATGAATTCAATGATAGTTTCAGATGCATTTTTTCCCAAGGGATTCACCAAACTGTCTCCTCTGTGGATGGCATCTCCACGTTTATGCAAGTCAGGACTTTTTGCTGTGTTGTAGCGTAACAGCAGCAATTCAGAAACAGACTGGTGGTGGGGAACCCTTGTGAACAGCACTTAAGTCCAATCAGGTTTTCTTCCCAAAGATGACAGCACATCCCTATATGACCTTCCACAAGTCAGTTATAAATTCTACGCCTCCATTTATGCTTCTGCAAAAAGAAGGTAGTTCAATACACCTAACAAAGATATTGGGAAGTTGCATCAGTTCTTTTGTTTCAGAGTCTGGGGGGGGAAATTGCTGTTAAACTTTGATCAGTAGCACAGATAAGAACAGACACTTTGACCTGAGAGGTACAATGCTTCCTACTTGTACGCAGCCTGCTCCTGTACTCTTACCTTCACTACCACATGATCTATTTTATGAGCCCACCTCAAGGTCCGTCTATTTTTTCTTTACCGTAAGAGCTCCTGGAGATTCAGCAGGAGGTAACTATTAGACAGTTGCCCTCTTACTGATGTCTTCTTTCCAATAATTCCACAGGGCTTGATACAGTGAGCAGAGACACCATGAACCATGCTTAACATACAACAGCAACAGACAACCTCAATCTTCTTCCTTCCAACATATGTGCAAATGGAAGGAAGCAGAGTGTTTCCTTAATGGAAGCAGCAGTATGCACCTGTAACAGCTTATCCCAATCCACTTTACTTCACTTGATTAATGTAGCACAGTGTCAACACAATCAATTGCTTAAACACCAATGGAAAATGGAGCAGGAAGAGCAGCTGACATCGTGCTTCCTTCTTTAACCAGACATACTAAAATTAATAGAAACATTTCGAATTTGGAAAAGCCAATCTCTACCTCCTCTGCACACAAAATGGATGCACAACCCTTTAGGATGCATTTCCTGTATATGCAGAGAGATCACTTGCTGAAGTGAAGTTCCACTATTGTCTTATTGCTGCTCTTGAGCAGCATTTTCCAAAACACAGACAACACAATGGCACAGAAGACCTATACAAGGCAAAGAAGAGCTACAAGTCTAACTTACTAACCTACATATAAATTATTATTTAAAAAAACCCAACAAACACACACACAGAACAGCTGGTGCCTTTTATACTAATAGCAAATGTTTGCTTAAACTACCAAAAAAAAAAGTTTCAAAGTCTAAGTTAACATCTTTTCTTAAAGAATATGACTTAAGCCTACAAAGCACAGCAAATAGAACATCTGTATTTTATCTCATTGCTCTCAAACTGTCTAATTTTGAATTAAATCTTGATGTCGCGAAGAATGAACCAGCTCAACTTGTGTGTCTGTTTTGTAAAACATTCCAAATTTAGCAATGAAAGCAGGAAAAAAATATCATTGTATTTACTTTGAATACAAACTAATTAACCCATGAACGTAAAAGCATGCAAGTTCTCAGAGCACATAAAAGATCTGTATTAGTGATAATTTAAGAAGTTTATCCTTTTAAAGTGGGTCATTTCCTGAATTAGACATTGTGAGTGAACTTCTCTGTACTGAACTGAGCTAAGCCACTCACCATACACCAAGCAATGAAACAATGTCAGATCAGTTACCAATACTTAACAAGAAACAAAAAAAAGTTCTTTCCTTTCCAATGCAGACTATCTACTCCATAGGAAGCACAGCACATGCAACCCATCAAACAGAAGAGATTCTTATATGCATACCGGAAGATAACATGAGGATTTGTGAAGCTTCTTGAATACAACACTTTTGCTCAACCCCACGCATTTATTTTTCTATACATCAGAAAGAGACTTAATTTTCTGCAACAGGACTCAAACTGAAATCTGTCCCTGCTCTTCTCTGTTTTACCCAAAATAGCTTGTTAACTCACCATTCGGTTTCCATATACCAGTTGGAAACTACAGAAGGAAATAACATGACAACATACACACACACATTTAGGCAACACACAGCACTTCATTAAAAGGTCTTTTACTTGATTTTTCTTAAGCTGCTAAATTTACTCACTAGAGATCATCAAGATCAGAATTTACACATGTATAAGATATTCCAAGCTATTAATTTAGATATTCTCACAGTCACGCTAAAATCATATTTGAGCTTAAAAAATTATAAATGGATCTTCCCAACGAGTCTAGAAAACAGACCGATGAAAACTACATATCTGCCTATACATAAATAAGACTATAGGAAACATCCAATTTATACAGCAGGAGAGTGTTGTAAGCAGTGTTTTATAGCACGGAGAGGCACCTCTCTGCTACATGAGTCTGCTACATGAGGTTTCTGGTGTGGTTTTAATGTTTCATAAGCTAGTTATTGTAAATAAGTTTGTTAAAAATTCAAAATAATACAATTAAGCAAGGAAATCAACTGCAGCACCTCTCAAAGTCAATACACACAGCTGAAAAATAACAGAAGAGTAAGTGGTTTAACTCCTTACATTATTTCTGAACTAGTACTGATAAAGTTCATGCTGCTTAGGAGGATGATGCAGTATCTCAGAAATTCTTGACCAGTAAATTTATGCTACAGATTCAGATAACCTTTCATGGTTACACATACACTGCAAAAGGGCTATGCCAGATTTTATTTGCAGACAAAGAATTTAAGGAAGGCATTAGGTACTGGATTCTATGGAATCTATCAACAAGTTTTGTTTTCTCACTTTTTTTTTTGTTATAAGACAGTTTCACCATTCTTCCTCTTGCTTAATCTTACTTTACATTATTATAAAGGTATGCCAATTCAAAACCAAACTTCTCCACCATAAGACAGCAACATCATAATAGCATTCAAGAGTGACAGGAAAAAAAATCTTTTGGAAAAAATTAAGAAAAACGTTATTTCTTTATAGTTAGGAAAACTTACATCGAGAGACAAAAACATGCTTTCGGTTAAAAAGTAAAAAGCAGGTTTTGGACTTAAGACTGTTCAGAATTTAAGTCTTTGATCTAAAAGAAAAGAGGAAACTATTTTTCTACCTGCTTTTCACTGAAGCTTCCAGTCACAAAAGTACCAGATTTTAAATCCTGTCACAAACACAGTAATGTGTTTACAATGCCTTTTTCATTCTAGTCAAAGCCAAAAATCCACACCAATAACATCATAACTTCCTTCAATTACCACTTCTACATTTGGTTTCCTTTCCCTCTTTTCTGCCTCCCTCTCTCTCCCACTACCCCCCACCCCAAGACTGCCACCACCCTGTACTTTCCTTTTAGCACTGCAGATCTTCCTTAGAAACTTATTTGCTCTGCTTCTCCCAAATTCTTTTCCCTTCATATCAGATAAACTTTCTAGATAACCAGAACACACGTGGTCTGGAGGGCAAACTGTGTTTCTGCCTGGCATTCCAATTTAGTCACCACATACCTTAGCAAGAAACTGCTTCCCACTTTTCTAAGAACAGCAGTTTGCAACTGGAGTCCAAAATGCTGTAATCTTTCCTAAATGCTTCAGTAAAAGGATGCTTACTGTCAATTGATCTACATCCACTACCAGGGAGCCAAGGTCAACCCAGGTGAGTGTTCCCATACATAATTCCTCTTTTTTTTTTTTTTTTGATGAATCCCTAAAGACAGTGAAGACAAATTCTCTTAAAAAAAATCAGCACAGCTGAAATTTCACCAGAACTATTCCAATTATATCTATTATTATTATTACGAGAAAGAGACAGAACAAGATTCATATGCTTTCAGATCTGGAAATCAGATACAGTTTGAATACAGCAATATTCAGGGCAGGCAATTACTTTAAGTGAACACAGAATTCAGAATATAAGATTGAGAACATCAAGAATTCTGAATAAATATCTGAACGATACTACAATCACTATAAATTGTTATCACCAGCACAATGCCACAACACATAGTGGGTGACAGCGCACAGTAGGTTCTCCTACTCAGTATCACATAGCTTTCCCCACAGAAAGAGAGAAAATTCAAAATTCAAAGCTATCCAAACTCAAAGAGGACAGATTGAATCGGTTACATGCTACAGGATAAGTTACCGTTTTAACACTTCATTGCCAGGTTCTCTGTCCTCCATTTTTATAAATGCTCAATTATATTAAATATAAACACTTTGTATTACATGTCGGTTAAGCCTCTTCCTCTCCTTTCCACAATACACACATCCCCCCCAAATCTCATAACCCAGTGCCCTATGTCATACTGTCTAATCCTGCAGTGGCCCCACCACAGGCACTGTAAGTATAATCTGCTCAGTAGTTCAACTGGAGAGCAGATGGCTTTGTATAAAATGTTGATTTAAAAAGACCCCACCTCCATCACACATGAAAAAAATGCAATTTTATCAATATATTGGGCACTTTTGCAGAGCAAATACACAACACAAATAGGGTATAGATTTTTCAAAGCTATTGTGCCAGTTCTCATTAGAAATGTTAGAACTCCAGCTTTCACAAGAGATAAACACAGCTGTACACAGATAAAACAGACTGTACCAATTCCATACCCAGCTGACCTTGATGCTTGAGGTGAAAATGATCTACCAAATTAATAAGGGGAAAAAGAGCATCCCCAATGACTGGATGGGTGGGAACTAGCTCAAGTGTCAGGTTTTTTTCGTTTGTTTCCTTGAAGACAGAAAAAGACAAGTACAAGGTCTCTGGGGAAAATGATATAACTGAAGACACTCTGTAACTTTCTGACACAGGAAAGTTAGGAGCAAGAGACAGGTCAAAACTTGTGCCGAAATTACCATGCTCATATATTTGTCATATTTCCCATGAGTAAAACCAAATGAACCTCGCCTCTCAGAAGCATTTATATCAGCAGCTTTCTTTGGGTGGAGCAAGCAACTCAGAAGAGTAAATAGACATTAACTCGTACTACTTCACATATCATAAAAAAAATATAATCTTAAAAATATGGCTTGCAAGAGCAGTTTTAACCCAAGCAGTTCATTTAAAAAAAGATGTATTTCACTTTATATTGTTAAAGCTGTGTTTTTGACCTTACTGCTCCATTAAAAAGTATACCAAAACAGCTTCCCAGCAGTGACAGGTGCCAGAGAATTTAATAACCTGTGTTAAAAACTCATCATAGATAGTCTAGTATTGGATTCAACACGTTCACTGTAGATGATGTCTAATAAGTAAAGTTGAGTTTATTTGCTTTTGCACTACAATTTTTTTTTTTTTTTACTGAAATAAAGAAAAAAGGATTCGAGCATCTCCGGATGATTCTGCATCCACATCAGCACGATTGCATATGCAGACTAGAAAAGTCATGCTCTGCAAGTCCTGAAAAAATAATTATAGGAAACCATAGAATCAGCATAGTTTGGGTTGGAAGGGACCTTAAAGATGGTCCGGTTCCAACGCCCTGCCACAAGCAGGGACACCTCCCACTAGCTCAGGCTACCCAAGGTCCCATACAACCTGGCCTCTAACACCTCCAGGAATGGAGCAGCCACAGCTTCCTTGGACAACCTGCGCCACTGCCTCACCACTCTCAATGTGAAGAAATTCTTCGTTATGCCTAGTCTAAATCTGCCTCTCTCCAGTTTACACCCATTGCCCCGAGTCCTATCACTACAACCCTTTGTGAACAGTCCCTCCCCAGCTTTCTTGTAGCCCCCTTGAGATACTGGAAGGTCGCTATAAGATCTCCTGGGAGCCTTCTCTTCTCCAGGCTGAACAACCCAAACTCTCCCAGCCTGTCCTCGTGCGGAAGGCGCTCCAGCCCTCGGATCACCCTTGCAGCCCTCCTCTGGACCCGCTCCAACAGCTTCATCTCCTTCTCAAATTGAGGATTCCAGGAATCCCAGTGAGCAGGGCGGCCCGGGGGGCGCGGGCTGAGGCCGAGGCCGCGGGTCCCCCCGCCCGCCCCGACGTCACCGGCCCCCCCGCCCCACGTGAGCCCGCGGGGAGCCGGGCGGAACCCGCGGCCGAGCCCCCCCGAGCCGGCCCCGGGAGGGCTCCGGGATGTGACTCATGATAAATAAAGACAGGGAGGAGGAGAAAAAAAACGGGAATTTTGGAGGAGACAAAAAAAAAAAAAAAAAAAAAAAGAGAAGACACA